>CM042844.1:41919862-43119862 GCA_023653725.1 Bungarus multicinctus
ATCTGCTGTAGAAACCGGAAGATGACGATTCCATAGCTGGACACGTCGCTACATTAGACGTATTAAGCTGTCACGCGTGTTGAGCGGCTCAGCATGAACGGTGTAAAAGTGACGCCCCAGCGCGAAGGGTTTCCCCCTCCCCAAGATGCGCCCCTGCCGGCCCAGGACGTGGCACAGGTCCGGCTCCTGATCTCGGTGGCGGTGGCCGTGTTCGTCGTCTTAATTCTGGGTGAGTTTCAGCGCCTCTTGGCCCTGCTCGGCAGTTGCTTTCGAGCGGCGCAGAAAGCGGGGAATGGAAAGTGAGCCGGGCTCTCCTAGTGACGCGGAGCCTTTCATCGCTCTGTCCCTTTAAAATCAGAATTGCGAGACTGGCGTACGGCGTGATTGTTTGAAGGTAGGTGGCATCAGTGGGTCTTGTAGCGGTGAAGAGGAGAAACTGGGTAGGTTATTAAGAAATATCCCCTGGATTGTAGAAAAACATCTTGCCATGTTTGGGGGAACGTCTGGAAGGATTAATAGATTGCTCCCAAATGTATTAAATTTAAACTTTTTTTCGTTGAAGGCTGCTAGTAACGGACTAATTTGGGAGAGTTTTGCAAAAGTTATGTTCCTTGTCAACCTACTTTTCTGTTGTTTTTTTCCTGTTCTGGCAATTGACTTCAAACAAGTCTTGTACTGTCAAATAAAAAGGCTGGGAAAATAAGTATTCTGCTACAGCACATCTGGCACCAACAGGCTGGTGAAAATTGCTTTGGACTTTGTTGTGAGGGTTTTTGTTAGTAATTGATGAAAATGCAGGAGAAAGAGAACTTGTTGGCAAATTTAGAAAGTGAGAAGTAGGCAAATTTAATTGAGGAAAAGCTTCTGATTTCTGACAAGATAATTGTAATTTGTAATTCTGGCAAAGTAGTGTATTTTATCATTGCGTTTAATGTTATTTTGAACTGATTTGCTTATCCTACTACAGTGGTACTTAAAAGTTTGTAAACCCTTTGAATGTTCACTATTTTTACATAGATATGATCTAAAACTTGATTTGTTCTCCACTAGGAACTAGATAAAGAAAATCCAGTTAAATGAGTTAAAAACATATTTGTATATTTATTTGAGGAATATGATCCAAAGCTACATATTTTTGTGTGACAAAAATGTGCTACATCTCATATGGGAATCTTAACTCATATGTCCGATTCAGGCATCATTAACAGCAACTATATAAATGTTGATCAGTCCTGCACGTTGATTTGGAGGAATTTTAGCTCATTCCTTCTTACAGAACAGCTTCAACACAAGGATGCTGGTGTGCCGCCTTGCATGAACTGCCCACCTTTGTAATATTTCTGTAGGATGAAGTTCAGGACTCTGACTTGGTCATTCCAGAATGTTTAATTTTCTTTGCTTTAACCATTCTTTGGTAACTTGACTTGTTTTTTGGGTCAGTTTCTTCCTGTGTTCCTAAACTTCCTGTGTTCCTAAACTGCAGGTAACCCTGCATTACCATTTTCTCTTCAAGAACAGATACCCTAACATTTTGCTGTGGAATATGTTTGTACATTCAGAATTGATACCTCCATCAATGATAGCAATCTGTCTGGTCTGTGGGCAGCAAAGTACATTCAAACTATGATACTGCCACCATCCTGTTTCATAGAGTAAGGTTCTTATACTGGAATGCAGTGTTTGCATTTTGCTGAAAAATGATACTTCTCAATAAAGTCAGAAAGTTGTATTTTGGTCTCAACCTTTCATAGAACATTATTTCAATTTCTTTCCAGTTAATCCATGTGGTTTTTTTTGCAAATTGTGGATGGGCAGCAACTTTTTGAAGTAGGTCTCCTTTCAACTCTGCATTATACATCATTACTGTTCAATGTTCTTATAAACAGTGACTGTCAACATCCAGCTCGCTAATCCAAATAATACTCCAGGTTCATTCTATTGACATTCACCAGTGCAAGAAAGGCCTTTAGTTCTTTAGATGTTATTCTGGAGTTCTTTGAGACCTCCCAGAATATTTTACACATATTGCTTTTGTTGTAATCCTGATTAGTTGACCATTTTGGGGAGGGTAATAATGGTTTTGAATTGCTTCCATTTTTTCAGTGAACAGGTGGAATCAGAATTCTTTGGTTATAGTTTTGTAATGTCTTGAAGACCAGTGAGCAGCAATAACCGTTTTTCAGAGGACCTTAGAAAAATCCTTTATTCAAGCCATGACACACTTCCACATGTCTATGTTGAGAAGATCAGAAATTGATAGTGAATACTCATAATTCTGTTCTTTAAATAAAGCAGGATCTCCTCCCATACTTGCACTTTACATTGATTGAAACACCTGGCTCCAATTTTCCCTTCAAATGAATTAATAATTCTAGAGTTTTACATATTTTTGCCACATACATATTTTAGCTTTGGGTCATTTTCCTCAAATAAATGAATATGTTTTTTATTAATTTGTTCAATTGGGTTTATCTTATCTACCATAGTTCTAGGACCTGTATGGAAAACAGTTAATATTTTAAATCACATTTGTGTAGAAACTTTGAATATTAAAAATAACTCAATTTTTTTAAGCATTACTATAGATACAGAACTCTTAAAAATGTTCTGATCTTTATTTGAATGATAATCATTGTTAATTCAGTATAAAATTTTGTAAACCTCCTTGGGGCTCATATTAATAAAAGATAAATAACTAATGCTTGTTTCCAAATAAATATATTTACTTGTTTGGTGTGCATGTGTTTCTGCTTTGATGTGTTTCCGATCTGGCTAGTAAGAGAAAGTCATACCTGTACAGAAAGTGGAAAAAAGTAAATTTTATAGAAAATATTGTGAATTGCCTGATTATTCTGTCAAATCGTTTATAATACAGAAAAAAATTACAGGTTTGGAAAAAATTCACATACTGTATTATTTAAAAATGATAACTTACACTCCATGTATATAATGTGAAATAGTTTAGTTTTAGACATTTTGTGAATCAAAATATTTTCATGGATAGCAGTGTTATTTATGCATATAGCTTAGTTATTCGGTGGATTGTTTGTCTTTTTCAGTAATTTGGAAAGTTTTCCAAGCAAGAAAGAGCAGTCGGACAGCAGTGCTTCTGGCTGGTCTGTGTGACTCAGGAAAAACTCTTCTATTTGTTAGGGTATGCAAGTTTCTTTCATAATTTCTTTTAGACTATCTTTTAGACTAATATTTTGTTATTTTAAGATTAAACAAACACTTTGAATTTCTTCTTGCTTCTGAAGCCTTTGAAAGCATTAGATTGGTAATTTTACTGAGATATTTAATTTTGTCTGCTTTCTTTTGATTTCCATAGCTCTTAACAGGAAATTTCCGAAATACTCAGACTTCCATAACTGATGGTTCTGCCTTATACAGAATAAAAAATGACAAGGTATGGATGAAAATGTTGTGGTATATACGTATACATACGTGAAAGGATTATTATTCGATTGAAATAATCTCAAATAATGGTAGAAGGCAATAAAAATGTACATATAAGCCTAAGCAAAATACTGCCTAAAATTGCTCCATGATTAATATTCACTGCTTCTCCTATAGAATAGGAATGTGACTTTAATTGACCTCCCTGGCCATGAGAGCTTGAGGCTTCAGTTCCTGGATAGGTTCAAGACTGCAGCTAGGTAAGTTTCAAAGAAGGGTCCTGTTAGGACATTACCAGTATATAGACTTTTAGGATTGCTGCAAATAAATAGAAGGATATGATGAAATATGTGCATCTCATTTGTTGGATTTTGTCCATCTCTCTCTCTCTTCCTAAACTTTTCTGTCTTGGAGAAGAGAAGAGATTCAAAATAAAACAATTCACATTTAAGACAGCAAATCTTGACGATATCAAAACTTATTCTTAGAGGGGGAAAGTACTTATTATAAGCAATCTCATTGGGGGGGTTTGCTTATTTTGCTGATATATCACTTGAAGTTAATATCATGCACTGCATTTTATTAATTTATTTATTTTTGTATAGGGCAGTTGTGTTTGTTGTGGATAGCGTAGCTTTCCAACGGGAGATGAAAGATGTGGCAGAATTTCTGTACCAGCTTCTAACTGACAACACAATTCTGAAAAATGCACCTCCCCTCTTAATAGCCTGTAACAAACAAGGTAAAGCTTATCTACTTTGAAATAAGCTGGCCTTCATTTACATATAATTTAAAATGTTTATACTGATTAGTATTTTGCCATGCCTTTCATAAGGTGTAGAATAAATGCATATTTGGAAACTAGTTTTGGTTAATCTTGGTAAACTAACAGATTTTATTTGTTTCTGAACTTTGGATACTGATGATAGGAAATCATGGTTTATTTTAATGGTGATTTATGAACTCAGCCAATTGGCCAGATACAAATATAATGGTTATTTACACATCTGGATGGATATCACCAACCTGTTACCAAACCACCGTGTTGCAATGGTGAATTTAGGGTTTAGTAACTGCCCTTTTTAGGAACTGAATGATGACTGTGTCTGGAAATAATAATAGTTGTGTGACTTTCCCCATTTCTTGCAATTATCTGAAAAGATTTGCCTTCATGAGCTTGCCTGATGACAACTCAGATTAAGCCTTCTCTAACTACCCTCCAGTTTCTTTGGAATGCACCCCCTAGAGTTCAGAGGCCTAGCAGTGTCATTAGCTGTTAGAAAGTTTCTTCGAATGTAACACACCGTTATAAGTAGTATAGTATTAATGTGGTTTTTTCCTTATTTCTTCCATAGATGTTACAATGGCAAAATCTTCTAAGCTTATACAGCAGCAACTGGAAAGAGAGCTGTAAGTTCAAAGGTCCAGCTTGTCAGAGGTCACCTTCATGCATCTTTTCTTATGTGAAAGGTTACTGCCCAGTAGTGATGATATTTTAAAAGTATATTTTCATGGTGTTGTGAAGGCACAGTGGAAAGTAACATTGAGCAATGAAAAATAAAACCGATTTTGCCTGTAGAATTTCCAAACTGTTCTGATGCATGAGATCAGCTAGTTTTAAATAGCAACATACATATTAATTTAATTAAGTTTATTAGAAGGAGTATATTTTTAAAACATTGCTTTCAAAAATTATTCAAATTATTCTTCATTTAGTATCTCAATTGGTGTCCTCCCTCTCTCTTTCCCTTGCCATTGATTTTTTGTTGACTCCTGGAGACCTCCTGAACTAGTCCCTGCAGTTTTCTTGACAAGATTTTGGAAATGGTTTGCCATTGTTTCCTTCCTGAGGGACTGAATTCCTATATTTAATCACGACAATATCCAATTTTTACAAAATATATTTCTTTTATAACCTGTATGGAAAATTATAGTTTTATGCATACTATATATAGTTCACATTGAAAAATAACTATGGATACTTCCCTCCCCCCATGTACATACCTGAGTCTCTCCCATCCATTAAAATAAGAAACATTTAAAGTAATGCCATAATTTTGTGTTTTCAAATTAAATTTCTGAGCAGATATGACACCCAAAAAAGATGTTTTCCTTTGTTGAACTTTAAATTAATCCTTAAAGCTAATCCCTGAATCATTATAATCTTATTTTTGATTATCACCGGAACTGACGACATATTGCAAAGGTGTTGCTGAAAGGAAAATATCATTTTGTTCTCCTTTTCTCAAAGTACAATGGAAGAATTAAAACTCTTGACCAATTATTGAAACTTTAACTATGATTTACTGTTGCCAGATTTCTGTGTGTTTTGTCTACAGATATCTGTGATCTAATAATTTGGTCCTTTTCCAAATAGGGATCATTCATCTGTTTTTTTAATATTTCTGTGCCATGCTTTCTCTTGGGCATCTCAGAGAGACTTACAATATAGCCAACAAAAATGAAAATAATAAATTCATAAAGTAAAAGTTACGTGGCGGATATCTGTAGCTCAGGTGTAGAATGAAGGTAAAGGTTCTTCCTCCAAACTTATTGGTTTGTGAACATTTTGTTACCAGGCTTCAGTGTTGAAGATATTACCTAGCCTGGTAATGAAATGTTAGGAAACCAATCCACAAACTTGGAGGACAAAAGTTATGATTTAAAGAGGAAAAAAAACAATAAGACACAATAGTTTGGTCCAGGAGAAGTTGTGATCCTACTCATATTGGCTAGTTTCATACATCTCTCTCTCAAGATTGTGCAACCTGCCCACAATGCCAATTGTTGATTTTATACAGACCCATTCTATTTGTCTAAGTTTGCTCTCCTTTTTTTTCTTACAGTAATACCTTACGAGTGACCCTCTCTGCTGCCCCAAGTACCATGGATAGTTCAAGCTCGGGATCTGTCATTCAGCTTGGGAGGAAGGGAAAGGAGTTTGACTTCTCTCAGCTGCCCATGAAAGTTGAATTTATTGAATGTAGTGCCAGAGGAAACAAGGGAGAGGAGGGTAGTGCTGACATTAATGACTTGGAAAAATGGCTAGCAAAAATTGCCTGAGAATAAGAAGGTGGCAAAGAATATGCCTTGGGAAGAATAAGTATTGGAATGAGGCATGCAATTTAATAGAGCAAGAACTTGAGTTTTAAAAAGCAGTTTGGCTAGGAAAAGATGCACACTTGGAGCTTCGAGCAATGGTGAAGACATTCAGTCTCTTGCTCAGGGACGTTTTTGCTTTCTATTCATTGTTCACAGAAAGACTCTGCTGAAGTATCCCTGTTTTTTAACTATAGCCTAGCAAGGTGTAGCCTCTTTTCTGCTTCCTATTCTTATAGGTAATTTTCCTACTCTATTTTAGGAAAAGACCCCTTACAAAGGAGAATCCTTGTTACACAAAAGTCTCAAAATGAAAAGGATCATGTCTAGATATTCCTAGATTCAAATTTCTTTGCTTCTGTTTTCCTTCCAATACTCTTCTCATCTGAAATGCCAATTCTCTTCTCATCTGAAACTTGTTACTTTATTGTTTCATTCTCTAAAAGATTTTATAGCATTCTGGAATGAGTAGAATTTACTATTGTAACTATAGTAATGTGATTTCTAAAAAAAAGAAATAGGCAACTACTTCGAATATTCTGTACAATGTTTAGCAGTGGTCATCCTATCACTTGATATATGTTGTTTTGCTTCTAAAAATTGACTGAATAATTGGTACACAAAATTAGAAAATCTCAACTTCCTTCCTTCCTTCCGCTCCGCACTGTGATGTTGTTATTTCAGGATTTAAACGTGCTTCTGATAGAAACTTCCCTTCTTTTGTCTGATACACATTTGGTTGGATTACTAACTTCTTAGCAAATGTTAAATTATATAGCATCTTCATGGAAAGAGAGTGCCAAGTTTGTAAATCTACTAAAATGTAACATGCTCCCTTCTAAGATATTACATTTTAGTAACTTAAAACTTTCATTAGTGGTTTAAGATGTGTCATTCAATCAGCTCTTGAAAGATGTTTCTCCTGTAGAATGTTCAGTGTTCAAGAGAAGGAGTAACCATTAGAAATGCGTACCTGTGGTTCTCTAGCAAACAAGATGTAACTGTTCTCAGTTATATTCTTGTTTAACAGTGTATTTTATATGCCATACATTTTACAGCAGAAATAGGTAACTTAAATTTTTTTTAGTCTGTCACAAGCTAGACTTGATACTTTTTCTAGATAAGTTTCATTTTCCAAAAGTGTTGTCTGTAAAAAAAAGTGATACACAGAAAACAAATTTGTACATGTAATGTCCTGTACTTGTAATGTCCTGTACTTGTAATATCCTGTACGTGTTACTAAAGACCAGGTTCTATTAAAATGTTTTTCTTAAATTATATGAATTGGTCCCTAATATTTATGTATATCCCACCAAAATCTGTTCAGTATTAGTAGCTTCACAGTTTGCTCCAAAGTATAGACGTAGAAATAGCTTTTTGTGCATTGGGTGACTTGCAAGTAGAACATCAGGGGCATGCCTCTAAGCTATGTTTGAGCTTAGGAATGAAATTGTACTCTATTGCTTTTATTTCATAAGCTTTTTGCCAAATCCAGAATAAAAGTGATAAATAAATCATGAGAACTCTGCTTGCCATGGCCCACACTGTCCTTGAACAAGCTGCAAAGGTGTAGAAAACCACACGTATTACATTATTATTTATGTCTACAAATAAATATATTTTCCTAACATACCTCTGATTTTCTCAATCACATTTTCTTTAAATAGAATGTGTGAATGCATTGTTCAGAGTGCATTTTTAAACATGGTTATTTTTGCTTGTGAAAGTCTTATGACTCTTGCTACAAAATTCTATAGGATTAAAAGATTCATTTTAACAGGAGTTACTGTACATTTTTTTGTATTTCAGTTCTAAATTGTAATTGCGGAGGGAAGCTGAAAGGAAGTGATGATGAACAGTGATGTTGTAGAACTTAATTTGGTATAGAATGTAAACATTAATTCCTGGAGCGGTATCAAATTGCAGCATGTAAAAAATTATATCACAGTTACAACCAACATTTAAAAATCTGTCTACTGCAGGAATGCAGAAATGCTGGATTACATGTGTGAATACAATTGTTTTATATGTAGCAATAAAAATACCTTATATATATATATATATTTTAATGTGGATTTACAAACACAGAATTACAAGGCACAGATATGTTGAAATAGCATCTTATGAAAGATATATATGTTGTCTGTTTTTGTATTTAAATAATTGCTGGAATAAAAATAAAAATATTTTCGTATTGCAATAGGAAACTACTCCCATAGTTTTGTTTGCCATATTTTGTATTTGCCAATTAAAGGCAGAATTTTAATTTTTTTAAGGCTTTGTTAATGATACTAATAACATTTGCATGGAGATTCTGCTGCTTTTATTAAAAATAAGCTTGATACAATTTATATATTTAAGAGAAATTACCTTTATTGTCATTTATAACCAGGAGCTTAAAGACTTTGCTCTGCCAGTTGGCTTGGACTCCAAAGGAGTTCATGTTGTGGGGTGGTAGATCGTATCAGATCTCATCTCCTCCACCGCTCAGCCTACTCCCTCCTTCCCTCCCCATCTTTTAGGTATTGTATTTTTATATTTATATTTTTGGAGTATTCATATAGTTTTATCTTTTAATATTGTAAGCTGCCTAGAGTTACCCTGTGGTAAAATTGGCGGCCAATAAAGTTAATAAATACTGTACATAAAACTAAGTTCAATTATACTACCGAGTCCAATGAAATGAGTCTGTCTCTTTTTCATTTTGTCTATAGGCTGTTTTTCTTCTCAACTATCAATTCAGTGGAAGAGCCTTCCTTGTGTCATTTCTGTAAATTGCTCTGGGGAGTGCTATAGAAACTGTTCTTTGAAAGCTCTTCAGCTCATTGAAGAATTTTAGTTTTGTATTTTAGTTGAATTTCTTTAGTTAATGCAAATGACCCGAAGAGGACAGAACTTCTACATTTTAAATATTTGCCAGTGATTCCTCCACTTGTGTGTCACTTTGCAAATATTGCAGTTTTATGTACCAGGCTGTGATGTTAGTTTAATTCCTGGAATACTGCTGTTCCATTAAGCTTGGGTCCCCTGGCTTAATTTAACTAGAGTGTTTCTAGACTAGGTTTTTATTCTGCCATTTCATTGTCCACGGGGAATCTTACTGCTGTCCTCACAAAGAAAAAGTATGCTAAGAGATGGAATGATATATTTATGCCTGTCTGGAAGCATTATTTGCTAAGAATTTTGAGTAAGCAAATATTCTGCTTGGTGAAAGAGTTTTCTTTTATTCATTCTTTTTTCCCCTAATCTTTTGGGGATTTATCTACATAGATTTACTGTTGCTAATCTGTGCATATTTATCAACCACATTTCTGCAACTTCTGCAGCCAAATGTGTTGGAATAACAACCCCCAGAATTTTAGTTAGATGGCATACCACCACTAGCCATGTTTTTGGCTTCCTTTTCCACAGATAATCAATTGAATATTTCTGATGGTGTATGAAAGACATCCCCCCTCCACTGGTACAGGAAGCTATAACTATGGCAAACCTAATAGACAGCCAACCAGCCTGTTTAAACTCCTGTGAAGAAAGTTCTACCTTTGACGTATTCTATTCCATTGTGGAACAGCTACTTAGGAAATTTATCCTGAGGTCATTAAAATTTGCCTCTTTGTAATTTAAATGCTTTAAAAAAAAAAACCTCTTCTGGAACAACTCTTAATCATACAAGTCCACCCTCTACAGCAGGTGTGTCCAACTAGTGGCCCACAGACTGCATTGAGCCCAAACAGTAATACGCCCCAATATGGTTATAAACTTTTAATATTACTTTTTGCTCACTAAATACATTTTAATGAGAATCAATTATACCTGTCTTTTGTGGGAATATGAGTAGCTGTAGACAGCTAGATTTAGAGGAACTTTCATTAATAGTGAAGTTTTAAAATAATAAAACAATTTTAAAACAATTTTGCCTTTGCAAAAACCTACTACTAAAAGGATTATACTAAAGTTGTGTTCAAAGTAAGCTATTAGATTTAACAGGTCAGTATTTTAAAAAAGTTTCAAGAAGTGTTGGTATTTCACTAGGGATAAATTCAAGACTTACCCTGAGCCATCTGCTCAAGGACAGAGATGGTTTAAGATGAAGTACAGGGGAGCGGGGGAGATGGGGTTCTCATGAATTAATACAATGATACATCATCATTGCCCCAGGAATGTGGCAGAGCAGAATTATCCCATCTTGGTGTCCTCCAAATATTTTGATCTAAATCCTTACATTTTGCTAGTATGGACAATGCCAGGAGTTATGAAAGTTGCACTCTTGACTACCTGGAAGAGATTTGCTTGGTGAACACTTCTTTAAACTTGAGCGTAGGTCTCATTAACAAGGCCAAATAGTTGGATGGTTATATGCTGGTAGGGGGAGAATGAGTTCATTTTTCTCCTCAGTGTAGCCTTTTGTATCAAGCTAAAATAGACTCTGAAACCTTTTTCTTTAATAGGCAATATCAGTAGTATGTCTAATGGTGCACATAGCAAACATCCTATGTTCAGTCCTGTGATGAATGGTCTGGGAGAAAAAAACATTCTTCATGCGGAAAAGAGATGGAGGCTATACCATCTCTTCAGCATGATTTTTTTTTTCTTTTTATCCAATACATTCAGAATGATAATGTTGAAAATAACTTTTTTCAGATATTCCTGTTATGATTAATGAAATATTGTATTGCACATTGACTTTTGCTAAGGCAATCTTTTCTTTGGGGGAAGATTCTAAATGTATAAAAATATTCCTCTAATTGTACTCTCTTAATTGTATGAAAATAAATACTTATTGTCACCCCCTTTCTTGTCTTTTTAAAGCCATGTAACCTGGTGAGAATTAGTGCTAATTCCATTCATAGAAGACACTTGAAATACGTGTTGAATCACTTTTGTGCTTCATGAATCATGTGAAACCAGAACGAGTGGTGAAAGCACATAAATCAAAACTAATAGACAACTGGAGTGTTGCTTTGAGGGCGAATCAATACAACAGTGCTTGGGTTTGTCTGCACTGTTTTAAATATTAGCTATATAGTTGAGAGGGAAACTTTTAATCATGTTTGCCTCAAAATTATAAAAACTTCAGTTATATGACCTAGCCGTTGGGTTGAGGAAGAACTCTGGAATTTTTCCCTTCCGATAAATTATAAATAGATACATCGGAAATTTCAGCAAGGCGCAATATTCTTTGTATGAATTGGAGATATATTGGACACCCTCTCTACACACAGAATCCTTCATTTTATAAACAATTGTAGTGGAATAAAATCCAGACCAAGTCCCTTCACCTCTTCTAAACAAAACAAACCTTCCCTCTTATCAACATAGGCCATTAACCTATTTTTTGGGTGGTTTTATTAGAAAGGAACTTATTACATGGATCTCTCTGATCTTCTGGAGAAGGAACAGAAACATTTCTACTTCAAAGATGGAAGGGTATACTTATGCATAATTGTTGCTAGAAATTATAGTTGAAGAGATGAACTATAAGGGGAACTGCTGTTTCTGATGAGTTTGTATCTTTGTCTTGCAAACACCGCCTTTTAAAAAAAATGTCAGTTCATGTACTTCAGACATACATTATGACTGGGAGGTCAAGATGTCTTCGAAATGCCTTATGCCCTGGTGTCAAAATTGTTATGTATGCCTCTTATTCTGTTCAGCTGTGTTTTCAGAAGAAAAATAAATTATACCATCATTTTATAATTTGTCACTTTAAAAAATGGGTTAATATATATTAAAAGGAAATATTGTAACTGGACTTTCTTCATAAGTTAAAACATGTTCAGTTTCTTTTGATACAATATTAAAAAATTGTGCTCTTCATTCCAATTTTTGTGATGAATTATTTTTTTTGCGTGCTTTTGGTAAGATATCTAAAAATATAAAATTTATTTATTTAGCTTTGGGAGAGGCTTTCCAATGTCTTTGAGATGTATTTAATATGAATGAGACTTCTATGCTTTGCAGATACTTTTGCCAAGGCATCAAATCTCGACCTTTAGAAAAATCTTCAACTCATCTCAGTTATGTCATTTTTCATTTATATGCATGTCAATTCATGCTTACAACTTGGATTTAGTCTAGTATGCCTATAGTTACAATGACTGTCAGGATTTACATGATTTTCATTCCCCCTATAAAGGGGAATAACATAATGTAGCATTTACATTTCTCTGTTTTGACACTGCGAAGGCAGGTTCTCTCTCTCTCACACACTCACACAAACACATTCATTCTCTCTCTCTCTCTGATAAATCCTAGTATGCTTTTGTTTCTTTGGAATAAAGAATAAAAAACAATACTGAATATATATTCTCTGATGCTGTTTCTTAGATTATGGGGGCTTTTGAAAACTAAAATTAACTATACTTTGAAGGATCTATTTTTGCTAAAAGTGCCATTCTTAACAGAAGTTCATGGCTGGGAAAAATGTGTTTCCTTTAATTTATTCATTAAATAAATGGTATATATGTTTGCCCTTATTATATCATTTTTGATATAGATGCTTATCTCCACGTAGAAAGCCCATCTAAGTTCTTTTCCTTTGCCAACAGTAATAAGCTATATTCCATTTAATTTTGAATGCTAATAATTGAGAATATCTGACTATAGACCTCGATAACATTCAGCTCACTGAAAAAATGTGTTCTTCTTTCCTGTTACCAAATTCAAATATTAACCATTTACCAACTTGCCTTGCTTTAATTTCTTAATCCCTTTTTTGCAGTGTTATGTGAGGGTGATAGGGGGAAGAGTTATAACCAGGTGAATGTGGAGCTAAGCTGCCCCAGCATGAATGTGGGCATGGCAAACCCTCCCTAGTTTCTTGGGCTGTAAAGCTAACAATGGGGAAATGTACTTTCAGACTTTCAAGGTTCTGATATTAACCTTACAATAATTTGTTTATCTAGATGTGCTTGTCTTAATTATCTCACAAGGCTCACAGGTTTTCAGTAATTTGGTTTTATCTTTAAAAATATTCTTTTTTTAGAAAATACCCTGGAGAAAGAAAATAGGATGGGATAATCTGCTTCTGGGATGTGTGTAACTAGGACCACTTCAAAATAGTGTATTCACTTTAAAACATTTGTGTTTTCAATGGTGAAATGAAAAAAGCATTGTCAGACTAAATATATCCACAGCAAGAATGCACCTCAAAACAATTGGGCAATAGCACTTAATCCTATCTTCCCATTACTGCTCGCCCCCCCCCCCCTTTTTTTTTTTTTTTTGTAATGGTGAGTAGAACTGCAGAAACAGCTGTGCTTCATTCTGGTAATTTGCATAAGGATGTCTTCATGATTACTGGATGGGAAGCCCGACTGATTTTGCTTCTCAGCATCTGGTCACTCAGAATAATCAAAAAGTAGTAGGGCTGGGTAAAGGGGGTAAAACATAGGTATTATGCTGGGGGAGGAAATGATGTCTCTTTTACTGAAAAGGAATGCATTTTTCATCACAAATGGAGTGAGGTGATACTAGGTTATGGCCAGTGGCTTGCTGTGGTGTATTTGACTGCTTACAAGCTAGTAAAAGCATAATCTGATTGGCTGCAGTTTTCAGCATATACTGCAGCTTTGCAGTGCAGAAGTCACTGTAACATCCAGCTAACTAAAATGGTATGTGACCATTCAAACTTTGCTTCATTTCATTCATAGAATTAGAACCTGGAATGGCTGATCAAATATGATACCACTCAAAATTCCTGTTAAAAACCTGAATGTTATTTTTATAACCAATTCTGAAGACAAAGCAGAAAACAAGTGCGACAACCATAAAGCGAAAATAGTAGTGCAGATAATAAGCTGCCTCTGCTAGTGGTAAGTGAATGAAGCAATACATGAGGCAGGGAAGTCACAGAGGTGCTTGCAAAAACGACAATATCCAGGAGAAATCAGTAAGGAAATTAATAGATCAATGGATTTGAGAAGAAAACTGAGACAGATGATCAATAGCTTTGGCTACTATTAGACAAACTGAATTATGCATGGGGTAAATGCTTATGTAAGACAACAAGTAAGCAGAAGTAATTTCCAAAGTATATAACTGAAATGTTTTGACTGTACAGAACTGAGATTGAAAAGTATTATTCCATAATGAAAAACCCACATTGTAGTTAATCTCGGTGACACTTTCTGTAGTTTTAGCTAAAATGAAATGTCAGAAAGTAACTTTCTCAACAGTGCATCCAGAATGTGACTACATGGACTATCAACACATTGATTGACAACATCTGGAGATATGTCTTTGTGTAGGTTTTTTTTCTAGTTTCACATGTATCTGAGTTTCGTTTATTGAAGACATTGACAAATCACACTTTTCCCCAACAATTAACAAAGACTTTCTAGACCCACACAGTGCAGCAACTATAATTTTTTACAATGATTGTTGGCTGCATTCTCAACTGTAATAGTGGGTGAAACCAAGCATCTATATTGTACTTGGATGTGTATACATACACCTCTACACAGCTGTGTGTGTTAATGTATGTTTTATGTCACTATGAGACATGCATACACATGTATACCAAAATTACATACATTATCGCTTCGTCATTGCCAAGGTAAATTTATGAAGACAGACCATTTATTCTCTCTCAACCTTTGTTCGTTCATGCAGAAATTACTATCACTCATAATAATAAACCACCTTGAATAGTCCTGTTGGTTAAAAATGGTGATCTTACAGGGTAATTTTTTTTGAAGTTATAGTAATTAACAATCTGGTAATTTTTTTTTGAGGTTATAGTAATTAACAATCTGTTTGAAATTTGGCAACTGGTTTGAATGTTTTCATTAGAAGAATCTATGTTAAACAATTGAAAGCATTGCATAAAGATATTTGGGGAATGGGAAGGAGAAATAAATGTTTTTCAACCTAAATTTAATGGTGCTGTTACTGATAATGATTTATGCAGGGAATAAAGACTAACTCAGAGTTCCCTGATCCAAACAATGCTTGTAAATAGCAGCTTGGTTTCCCATATACATTCAATTATACATTTGTTCTAGGGCTTCCATTAAAGTTTTAAAATGTCACACATATGGACTATGTGACATACGTGAAGACTTTAAACCATTTTTGATATTAAAATAGGATTGTGGAAGCTGTACATGCACCACAGATGTGCCAAGATGTTCTTTTTGAGAATGGGGTGTACTATGCAGAAAGACTGCCACTCTCATGAATTAGAATTCACTTATAGCTTTCTCTTCCTCCTCTTTATAGCTATAGAATCAGAGACCTGTATTATGTTATAACAGTTGCAACGGGATTGACTTATGCTGTCTCTGGCGTATAAATGGTAATGCTCAGTGAACTGATCAGTATTAGGTTACTACAAGATGCAACTATAGCTAACATATTAAACTTTGAAATTAGGCAGCCTGTATAATCTTGGGGTTTTCTTTGTAAATTTTAGCTCAAGTTGATGGAGACTTGACTTTTATTTTTTACAAATATACAGTTTAAAAAAAAAGTGCCCCCAAAAGGATAAAAGTCCCCATGGCTGAAAATTGTATACACACAATTAAAGTGTCTTGTGGAAAATTCTGAATTGTTTTGGCATTTTTAATAAAGTACATTATATTACAACTAAATAAAACAAAAAAGAAAAGGCTAGAGCCAGCTGTTGATTTGTGTTGAGCCTCCCCACCCTAGAGAGGTCTTGAGAGAGAAAAAATCCTCCCCAACCAATAACTCAATTTGTATTTTGAGGAAGCTAACCAATAGGAAGCAACACAACAAGCGTGGTGTCAAATGAAGCTGACAGATCCTGCATTTTGCATTAACAAGAACATCCACCTTCACTCGCTGGTGGTTCCTGTGGTTTGTCCAACTTAATGTCTATCACTGAAGAAAAGAGTTAAGGGAGATAAGCGAAAAGTCATTCCTTTGGTCATTATGAAATAAGTGTATTTTTTGAGAGAACAAAATTTTGTTACATATTCCAGTAACGTGAAAACAGATAGTTCTTGACTTACAACCACAAGTGAGCTCAAAATTTATGTTGCTACATCAGAAATTTGTTAAGTGAGTTTCTTCCCATCTTATGACTATTCTTGCCATATTTGTTTAGTGAATCACTGTAGTAACATGGTTGTTAAGTTAATCTGATTTCCCCATTAACTTTGCTTGTCAGAAGATTGCAAAAGCTGATCACATGACCCTGGGACACTGCAACTATCGTAAATGTGAGCCAGTTGTCAAGCATCTGAATTTAAATTATGAGAATGCTGCAATGGTTGTAAGTGTGAAAAATGGTCATGTTACTTTTTTCAGTGCTGTTGAAAGTGCACCATAGACACAGTTCTGATTAAAAAACACTGCTAAGAATATTAATAGCAAAGTTCAGATGGACTAATCAGTTATCTTTTTCTTTATCCTGAAAATCTTAAAGAGTGCCATTTCCATTTATCCTGTTCCCTTTAGAACCAATCCTTTACCAATCAGTTGACAATCTATGATGGAGTTAGGAAATGGATTATATAATCGATTATTACATCTGATATTCAATTAACCAGTGGGAGTAGTTAAAATGAAGAACCAGGAATAAAAGAAGACCTAAATCATGCCACTATCCATCAGTGGAACTCAAAATGAACATACTGTACATATTCAGGGAAGTCCTCTAAATATAAATAGTCCTATAAAAAATGGGTGGAATTTCTTCCTGAACCACTCTGAAGGACAGATACTCACTTTAAAAAGCAATGCAAGTGAAGTATTTTGTTAGCAATGTCCAGGTCATGCTTTCTGTATGTGCTACTAACATACTGGAATTAGAATTTTTTTATTTGTCAAGTGTGATTGGACACACAAGTAATTTGTCTTGGTGCAGAGACTCTCAGTATACATAAAAGATTCAAGAGTCAAGAATCATAAGGTACAACACTTAATGATAGTCATAGGGTACAATAAGCAATCAAATCATACTAGGATATATTACTAGGATATATTTTATAACATATATTATTACATCACCTAAATGAGCTACCCTTTCCCAAAACAAAAAGTAGGAATTGGACTAGAAAACAGACAGCTTTTTTTTTTTTTTTGCTACAAGGACTTAAAAGCATGTGCTTTTTTTCTGCCCAAAGAAATATTTGCTAGTCTGGGTTGTTTTTAGGCTTTTTGGATAAATGAAAATTAGGCCCAGTGTACCTTCCTCTCTTCCATGACTACAAAGTAGATTGTATGGAAAATGCAAAAACTGCAACTTTCAAAACCTTGACTGTGGCCTCTATTTTTGCTGAAAACCACAAAGGTACATGGAGCAATTTATGTGTGCTGTAGGCACTGTAACAAACCAAAGTCTTCCTGGTATGATGGGGTAGGGAGCAAGCTTGGGTCTCCAGGATCGCAGCAGCTTCCAGCATGCTGTTGAGCCAGTTGAGCAGCTAAGATGTGGGGGACGAGATAGGCAGGTAAGGGCAGTTGCAGCATTCCTATTAGTCAATCGTAAGAGTCAGCCGACTGCCAAACACTTGAAATTTCATTACATGACCATAGAGGTGCTACAATGGCTGCAAATTTGGGTATAGGTTGTAAGTCAGCATGGTTTGTTCAGCACGGTTATAATTTCAAAAGGTTGCTGAACAAACAGTTGTTAAGGGAGGACTACCTGTAACTCATTTAATAAGGAAGACTGAATGGCAAGATATATATGCAGGGGTCTCCACCCTTGCCCACTTTAAGCCTGGGGGACTTCTACTCCCAGAAATCCCCAGCCAGCTGGCTAGGGAATTCTGGGAGTTAAAGTCCCCCAGGCTTAAAAGTGGCCAAGGTTGGAGATCCCTGATGTAAAGTCCAGGTAGAAAAAAGAATAACCCAGGCACATCATTCACACTGTATAAAAGGCACATGAATGAGCTAACACTTGATCAGAGAGCTTTCAATTTCTGATATCTCATTTGTACAAAATTAAGATTTTCAATAATTAAAAGAACTTGAAATATGCACTACAGCAGCAGACACTGCAGAAAGTTCAAGTTATGTTTGTGATTGCTGTGAAAGCAAATAAAATGGAAATGGAAAAAGGGAAAACAATTCCTAAATTAAACACTGAAATTTAGCAAAGGCACAACTGTTGTTCTGATTTGGAAGCCACTTGAAGTGACTGACTACTTTTACAAAGTGAAGACATGACATAAGGTTAACGAAAGAAATATAATTCACATTTGTTATCACTAAATGAACTAAAATTCAGATAGGAATTCTGAAATAAGATCGTTTTTAACACTCTTTTAAAGTAGTGTTCATGAATCACTCAGCATATTAGAGACTTCTCGAGTTAATTTCTAAATCACATTTATTTGTTAAGATCAGCACTTTGGTGAGATGGAGGACTTACACAGTCCTCTTGCATAACTTGCAGAAAGAATGTTAACATGGTATAAATTGCCATTAGTTAGCAACTATCCATATGTATTCTCTATTTCCTGCCAGCCTCAGGGACAGAAGGAAGTCATTATTGCTGGGTTTCATTTATCTCAAATAAATAACAGTTAATTGAACAATATTCATTATTACTGTTCTGTGCTAATGCTTTCCTTTGGTGTATTCAATCCCATAATGGGAGAAATGAGATTCTGAGTTCAATTTAATAAGGTCATTTTGTATGTCTGAGGAATTTACAATAGGAAGGAAGTGATTAGCCGATTCCTCATCTGCCTTCTGATATCTTACAATCAGTGGTGGGATTCAATTTTTTTTACTACCGGTTCTGTGGGCATGGCCTGGTGGCCATGGCAAGGGAAGGATACTGTAAAATCTCCAATCAGAGGTGGTATTAGCCACTTCTCTGAACTACTCAAAATTTCTGCTACCGGTTCTCCAGAACTGGTCAGAACCTGCTGAATACCACTTCTGCTTACAATACAAAGCTGAATGTTACCAAGACACAAAATTGTTGGCTGATACATTCAGTCTTTCCCAGTAGGAAAAGCCAAAACAACATGAACCATTTTCTACACATCTGTGATTAAAAATTCTAGAGATATACAATTCTTGAAGGATTTGAAACAAATATAGAATTAGAACGTTGGTTTCTGACATTTTTCAAAACAGTTGCCTTTTGAAATCCACATAGGTGGAAAACTATATAGTGATGTTAAATTAAAACTAAAAATGTTTTGAACTTAAATAGCATTTTTTCTTGATATATGCTTACTTTAAAATATATGGAAAGTTGTATTACCCTATGATAATAAGCACCAAAAGTTCTTCATCAAGAAATGCTGAATTCTAAATGAGTGCATTCTTATGTGTTTGCTCATTGTCCCTTCTATATTCTATGTTGACTGAACATAAAGGGAGAGACAAAGAAAAGTGCAAAGCTTAATTTTGTGGGTACTGATAATTATAATCAGCCTGATATATTTCTCACTTTCAAGTCCTTCACGCCAACCACTAAGAACTGCTTTTTATTTTAAAACATCAGTATCATCCCAATTTTAATTTTAACGTAAACTAAAGAAAGTTCTGGGAGTGTTGAGTTTGTATTGAGGCAATACAGATCATCCTCGACTTACAACCATTTGCTTAGTGACTGTTCGAAGTTACAAAGTCACTGTAAAAAGTGACTTATGACTGGTTTTCATACTTACAACCATTGCAGCATTCCATGGTCACATGATCAACATTTGGGTTCTTGGCAAATGGCATTTATTTAACACAATTACACTGTCTTGAGGTCATGTGATCACCATTTGTAACCTTCCCAGCTGGCATTCAACAAGTAAAACCAATGGGGGAAATCAGATTCACTTAACGACCACATAATTCACTTAACAACTGCAATGATTCACTTAACAACTGTGGCAAAAACAGTTGTAAAATGATTCTTAACTGCCTTGCTTAAAAACTGAAAATTTGGGCTCAATTGTGGTCATAAGTTGAGATTACCTGCATTACAAATGGCCTAAATTAGTTTTCTAGGCTACAAAACTTGATTTAATTATATTATGCATAATGCATTAACTAAATTATTCCTCAGGCTTGATATAACAATTTACATTTCTTTTAACTTCGGCATTTTGTCAGTCCAAAGGATACAGTATATTGCCCATGGCAAGAGACAGACCTTAGATTAGAACTAATATTCTTTATTTTAGGACCTTTAGAGAACTTGGATGTTTGTATTGGGTGGTCCTATTAATTATTTCACACTTTAGATATTGGATTATATTGACTTAATAGTTAAAATATTTCTTGCTGCTCCAACAGATCCAACAAGTTCTGAGTTCTGTGCCATATTATACAATCCAGGTGATATGCCTTCTTCTGTGGTAATACCTGCCCAGCCTTCCCCCAAGGTCTGCTTTGCCCAAATTTTGCCGGCCTTATGAAAGGATGTGAAGACGTGGCTGTTACCTCATGTGTTAGGGCAAAGCTGCTAGAGAAGCTCAACATATAATTTCAAGATGTATGACTTGCATTAAAGATGCCTCAGACTTTATATTCTGTTACAACTACTTTTAGAGAAATTGTACTTTCCTGTTCTGCTTTTATATTAGTTTCTGAACTATGATTTGCCTCTCTGAGTTATTTGCTTAAGTAGCAAAGCCGTATACATTTTTTAAAATAAACAAATAATATTTCCCCCATTCCAACCATTAATAAAAGGGGTGTGTGTGGTATCAATGGAATAGCAGAGAAAAACTCTTCAAGCTTAAATTAATTTGGAGGAAGATATGTAACACATATAAAGTACATGTTACATATAAGACAACATACAGTCTTATCTCCACAATCACAAACCAACTTACTTGCCACTTTAGACATCCCATTTGTTATTTATTCGAATTGCCTCTGAGTTCCTAAATGGGAAATTCCCTTTGTGAAACTGCTGTTCTTAATTAATAAAGGATACTTCCTTCTTTACTCTTCTCTTGAACACTCTCCATCCCTGGTAGGGCTGATGCAACACGTCGGAAGAGCTAGAGATACCAAGGCCAATGGGAGATGGGATTAAACAACAAGAGAAAAAAAAACCAATCAGGACCTTTGCATCCATAATGAAATTGAAACTAGCAATAATACTGTACATGTGACATTTAAAAAGAACCCCAAACTGTCTTCCACCAGTATGTTAGCTGAAGGTTACAAAAATGAGTGCTCTTCAGTTTAGTATCACAGGGAAACCCTTCCACTGAGCCACATGTTTCCAAGAGGTATCATTTCAATTTCTAGCATAGGAAGTAATATGCGTAGAGAGCCAACTGATTGCAAATCAGGGATGAATTAAATAAAAATGATTTTTGTATCAAGGCTATTAAGTGATGGCATCTTGAAAATGCTCAGGTCACGAAGGCCTATTTGCTATAAACACTTTTTACCAACAAAATAACCAGCTCTCTGTATATTCTCTCCCCCAATAGCAATAGCACTCAGACTTATATACCACTTTATAGTGCTTTATAACTCTCTCTAAGCAGTTTACAGAGTCAGCATATTGCCCCCAACAATTCGGGTCCTCATTTTACAGAGCTCTGAAGGATAGAAGGCTGAGTCAACCTTGAGCCTGGTAAGATTCATCTGCCAAAGTGCAGGCAGCCAGCAGTCAGCAGAAGCAACCTGCAGTACTACACTCTAACCACTGCGCCAACCCAACCCTTGTTATGTATCCTTTCTCACGTATGAAAAATGCAATTTCTTATGTGTTACCTGTTTTACATTGTATCCTGTTTTTGCGCTTGTTTCAATAAACATGACATTCAGTTCTTTAGCTCTCTGTTCCCCTTCTTCAATGGTGATTTGCCTAGAGTCAGACAAAGAGAAAATGGTAGATGATTCAATGCAGCTGGAAAAGTGGTGAAAACAAGATGATATTTTGGAATTAGGGTCCACCTACTTCCATAACAAATGCAAGAAGAAATACCACCCTAGGGAATGTCTTCCTTTGACAAAGAGACCTTAGAGGTCTTCCACAGTATAAGACTGACTGCCTTTCAACTTTTCTGTGTACAGTATAAACCAGGGGTCGCCAACCTTTTAGACCTCAGGGACCACCAAACTCATAATTTTAAATCCCGAAGACCACGAATATACATTTAAAATTCATTTATATACATATATACATGTGTATATATATATATATATATATATATATATATATATATATATATATATATATATATATATATATATATATATATATATATATATGTGTGTGTGTGTGTGTGTGTAAGGTTTTTTAAGCTGATAAATAATTTTAATATAAAAATGGCCCGATGGTCATATGGGTGGGTGGGTGTGGCCAAGCCAATAATACTTCTTTGCCCCTGTTCTCCCTCTTCTCTTTCTCTCTCTGTTTCTCAGTCCACAGGATTGGGGGGGAGAAAGGTGGTGGGAATCTGACATGGTTGGTTGACTTTGCTGCAGAAGGTAAGCTGAAAGAGCAAAATAAGGCGGGAAAAGCTCCAGGTTTTTTGACCACCTCCTCAGCCGTCTGGGGAGTGAATAGGAGAGGGGGAAATTCCTAAGGAACTGGCCGAGCTTCATTGATTCCACCGGCACTTGCAGAAGCAGCCGACTCATGCTGCAGAGTTGCAGAAGTGAGAAACTCTTGGAGAAAAGTTCATCAAAAGTTGCAGTCCTTCACACGCACCCCTCACCCCTGTCCCCAAATCCTGAAGATCGCCAGATTAGAGAATGGCTGCCAGGGAAAAGGGCGATGAGAAGCTTTTCTCTTCTGGATTGCGACCTTTGGCACATCCAACTTTGTGTCAAGCTATCAACTTTGCAGGGATTTTTGCTTTGTTCTCTTTCTCTCCTGCCGCTGGTACCACCTATTGCCGACATGGGTGCGACCGGGCAGGCGTGGGCGTGGCCAACCAGGGGTGATTGTTCAGTTTGGTGAACTGAACCGTCCCTACCACCTGGTGCGAGGTAGTCGAATTTCACCACTGCTTTGGAGGCTTCAAACAAGGGGAGTGAAGGAGGGGGAGGCTTATAATCATGGTTTTGATTATAAGCCTCCCCATTCCCCTTGTTTGAATGCTGTCCCAGGCCGGCTGGGAACCAATTTGGAGGCCAGTGAGATTCACCCCTCTTGCCTTGAAGAAGTCTTCTCCCAGCCTTCGAAAGTGGTTCCAAAGGCAGCAAAGAAGCTGCAGGGGGCTGCTGCCAGCCACGTTTGAATGTCACTCCTCTAACTTAGATATTGGAGAACAAATGCTACTCGCATTTGCATAGCATTAGCGAAGGGGTGGGGGTGAAGGGAAAGGATCCTCTGAATTAGCATCACCTCCTGCCTCTGCACATCGAGGAGATTGAGCAGCTGCCAGCGATGCTCTCAAGGGACGATGTTGCAAGGGGGAGGCTCGACCCTCCCAGAAGCTTCTCTTCCTCGACAGAAGTGCTCATGTGCAAAGCGCTCACCACCCCTCTGGTCCCTGACAAGCCTTCTTCCCGCTGAGCATGTGAGCACTTCTGGCGAGGAGGAAAAGGGGGTCGAGCCTCCCGCTCGCAACGTCTTCACCTGAGGGAAACTGCTTCCTGCGGCTCAGGAGGTCCGGGCTCTTCCCGCTGCAGCTCGGCCTCCTCGATGCCCTGAGGCAGGACGCAGCAGCCACGACACGGGAGACTGCAGGATTGCTCCGCCTCACTGCCTCAGCATGCTGCGGTCCACCAAAATTTTCTCACAGCCCACCAGTGGGCCGCGGCTCACCGGTTGGCGACCACTGGTATAAACAAATTAAGAGACACCTTCTGTACCTGCAGTGCTTTCTTTTCATTCTGATAGTGGGTATTTACCTTTTATCTGCAAGGTCAGTTTTGTTGCCCACTAACATAATGATGACATCACTTCCTCTTTCTGTTCTGACATCATCAATCCATTTGGAAGTTTGTTGGAATGAATTGAGATCTGTGAAGAAAAACCAGAAATTAGGTACAGGGCAAATGCCAGTCTTTCCAACAGATAATAGATATGGTTTATCCAAAGGATTTGAAGAATTTTTATAATTTTTGACAAGTCACAGTACTGAGTGAAGTTGAGAAAATCCATTTAGACTCAGGGATGGAAAAACCCTGGTCCCCAAATGTTTTTGAACCATAACTCATATAATATTTAGCCAGTTACTCCACCTATTTCTGGGTTCCTCCTTCAGAATAACTGAATATTGAGTATAGGTTAAAATTATTTATTTACATGTGAAAATTTAAAAGGGATTTTGCACCAATTACTAAAAGCTATCTCATAGGATTATTTGAAAATTAAAGAGAAGCTGGACAGCTGACTAAATTTTCTTATAGAGAATCTCATTTCCTTAGAAAAAGGGTGAAATAAAAGAGTACAAAGAAATTGTACAGTAAAGAAGCAATATAAACTTTTCTGCCTATGAGACTAAAGGAAGGAAGAAATAAAAGTGATTCAAGGAAATCAAAAGTGCGTTGTTGGATATAAATTTCAGGACAGTTAAAGACAAAAGAGAAAAGGTCTGAATAACAAAAATTACACAAGATAAGGAATTTTTACAAGGACAAGAATGGACAGGAAATGAACAGAAGGTTGAAGACTTGTTGCTTTTTAATTTTGGTTGCAACTATAGCAACCAAAGCAGTCCTCTTAGTCCTTCCAAAGCAATCCATTAGAAAAGGAGCATTTATATTGAGTCACTTCTCTCTGTTCCCTCCTCAACTGCCTTGGCCAGCTGGAGCCACCAGAGGGAAGCAGATCCTCCTTTCTGTCACTTTCTGATCCTGTAGTGTTCCTTTCAATAGGAACAATACAACAGCAAGAAATGGCTTCAGAAAAAAGTGAGTGTTTTCACAGCAGAATCTGGATCCAGGATTTTAAGATCAGAATTATTTTATCTTGGTAGCTCCTTCAGCATGGAGTCAGGTTTTGTGGAAGAAAAAAAATGAGTGCTATCTGAAAATCATCGGTCATTGGGGAACTAAACTATGGAATTTGCCCCCAGGTTTGTGATGGCCACCAACTCAAATGGCTTACAAATGGGAGTAGACAGATTCATGGAGGATAACCAGTAGTGCAGGTTAAGTAAGTTTATGAATAATTTATTTAGATGGTTGTGGTTATTTCAGATAAATCTATCTCTAAACTACTACATCTTGATTTACAATCACGTTTTACAGACAAGGAAAAGATACCATTGCTGATATTAAAAAAATATGCTTATGCAATATCAACCATATAGTTACAGACATCAAATATAATGGCTTTTGCTACTCTGATGTTAAATACTGTTTCCTGAGAATAGGTACTACATCTTTGTAGGAAAAAATAATTCATTTTTAAGTCAAAGTAATAACAAACACCTGTAAACACAAATATTTATCTGTCTTGATTGTAGTATATTTTTTAAACCACAAGAAAGGGAGATGCATGGGAAAAAAGTCAGCCTAATGGGCTCCTCTAGGAATAGGTAAGCCAACTTTATCAGCCCCCCCTAACATCTCAGTCTCTTGGAGTGATCGTTTGGAAATATTCCTGCACTGGGCACTGGACTTTCATCCTCAAGCTGGAGATAAAACTTCAAGCCACCTTGGGCCAGAGAAATATCACAGTGATAGATACTGGAAAGGAAAACAGGAGTGCAATTGAAAGTACCATCACTTTAGATGCAAACATGTTAAAGGGAAGTAAATTAATGTATCATTTAAAAAAACAAAGAACCATAAAAATTTTAACAGTATTTATAAAAATACCGATCAGAAGATATTCCAGTGTTTTCCTTGTTTATTAGTTGCACTCAGCTCATAAATCAGTTCATCTTTACCATATGGGCAAACAGTATTATATACATAAAAGGAAATAATGTACTCTTAACAAGATATAAAAAGCATTGATTTAATTTCTCAGGAAGAAACCAGTGTATAGTTAAAGGATTCCTGCTTTACTTAGCATGAGACTTCCCAGTGGTATCAGGTCTAATAATAATGGAAACAGAATGTGGGATTTGAGGATATTTATGTGGACTATCAAGCTACTTCTTAAAAGGCAGTTGTTCTTAACCTTAGCAGTGTTAAAATTTGTGGACCCAGCACCTGGCTAGGAATTTAAGATATGTCTCTTAATATTCATTGAACCTCTTAAGAATTAGCCTTCGCCAATGTAGATATACACAGCCAGTTTAGTGTAATGGCCATGGCATTGGGCTAGAAGCTGAGGAACTGAGTTCTGGTTCCATCTTAGACCAGTTGCTTTCTCTTTCACTATAGGAAAGAGGCAATGGCAAACCACTTCTGAAAAACCTTGTTAAGAAAATCACAGGGGTTTGTCCAGGCAATCTCCAAAAATTGATATGATTAAACGGAAGAAAAATAAACCCTCGGATTACAATTATCCACATAAGGGGAGCTTTACTTCAACAAGATTGAACAGTGCTGGAAGCTGCTAACAAGAACATTTAGAATTACTGCATCCTATTGCAGCTTAAAATATTGTGGTAGCATAAAGGAGAACAGAGCCAAGCTCTCCAGTGTTACATCTCAGATCCTTTCAGTACAATCAGAATAACAAAATAACAGAATTGGAAGGGACCTTGTAGGTCATCTAGTCCAACCCTCCGCCCAAGTAGGAGACCCTACATCATTTCTGACAGATGGTAGTCAGAAATCCTTCTAATGTAATCATTTGTTTCACTTTATATTGATCAATGTGATGTACTATGTTAATAGAGAGCACTGATATTGAACTAAAAAGTGCCTTCATGGTGTATTTCTATTTAGATAACTACATCCAAACTTAACTCACTTGTGATATCATAAACCACCACAGCCACTGTAGAGTCACGAATGTAACTGGGAATCAAAC
Organism: Bungarus multicinctus; assembly: GCA_023653725.1. Classification (NCBI taxonomy): domain Eukaryota; kingdom Metazoa; phylum Chordata; class Lepidosauria; order Squamata; family Elapidae; genus Bungarus; species Bungarus multicinctus. The sequence goes on from CM042844.1 coordinate 41,947,134, forward strand.
TTCGGAATCTCTCTTGGCCTGCTGTGTCCCAGAGCTGCAACCGTACCTGCCAGGGCCAGGGGAGGAGAGCAGCAAAGAGAAAGGCATATACATATACACACAGAGAATTAGGAAGAGCAACAGATATCAACAACAGGAAGAAAAGAAAAGTGATAAAGAATTAAACAGAAGAGGCTTCTAGCCATGTGTTTTAAATTGATCATTTAATGTTTTATCCATGTGTGTTAGTTATTCAAAGCATTATTTGTAATCTTATGTAATGCCCAGGCAAGATTACAAACATACAATTTTGTGTATTTATAATCTATAGAAAATGGATGGGGAGAAAGAATTTCTATGTATATTTTGTACATTGGTTTTCCCCAACTTGATGTCCTTAAAATATGTTGGCCTTTGGAGGACACCAGACAGAAGAAAGTCTGCTGCTTGTTAAAATTTTGGACATGCATATTATCTGCTTTGATATATTTGTACCCCTTCTTCATGGAATCTTTGATCCAGAAAAGGTTGTACAGTATGTTTTAAAGTTATGAGGTTGAAATATCTAAAAATTCTTATTTTAAAAATTTGGCATCTTAAAAACATATTTACAAATGATATAACTATGAAAGTTTGATATAATGAACAAAAAGGGGCCACAGAGATAGAAATTTGAAGGAGAGATGCTGTAATAATTGGTTTTAAAAAGCAATTTTGATCAGGCAACAATAGTATCACAAAAGACACAGGCAGGTTTCATTGAAAGGAAGGCATGGGCAATGGACATTTGCATTGATTCATGAGATTTGCAACATAATCTGTAGCTATCTGCATTATTAGAGGGATCAGAAGGATCAATACGCCAGGAATACTCAAGCATCATGTCATCATAAAGTACAACTGGGCACAAGAATTTTACACATATACAAAATACAAACTGACTCAGGAATATTTGCCAAAGCAATGGTTCACTAAATCTAGTCTGAATGCAGGCAACCTACCCTATAATACATTTGATTTTGCTTTCCCTAGGGAAACAACTAACTGGCATCTTCTGATGAAAGGACAGTAGAAACAAGAAAGCTACAGTATTCATCTCCCAGCCCTTAGATCATACAGTCTGTGGGGCAGCGTAGGAAAATTTACCAGTACTTTTCCTCTTGCATTTCTATTATACTCAGCCTGTCATGTTCATAAAAGCAATTGGAAAGCCTTGGAAACAATCCATTAGGACTAAGATGGATGTTTGAGATTGCATTAACATTGCACGAGATGCTACTGATTAATGCAATGCCGTTGCCGCTGCTTCTCTCTCATTATAGCTGACCATCTGTGTTGACATTTACAAAAAGGTCCTCCCCAAATTATAAATTGTTTTTTTTAAGTAGTGACATTTCTAAGAAAAAGTAGAAATCTCAAAACATAGGCTCTTAAAGCTTCCTAGTTAAGAGGCCATGTGTCCCTCTTTATAAAAATTGCATGCTCCACCTCATCCCAGAGACAGCAAGCAATCATGCTAGCAGCAAATAAGAAAATGAAGTCCTTGGATGGGAGATTTCCAAGAAATATAGCAATATTCTACACTAGAAAGTGAAACATACATCCAGAAGAAAGTAATGACAAACCATTCTGGTACTTTTGCCAAGCAAACAATGTAAAGCCCTCTGCAATTATTTATTTATTTATTTAAATTTCTATACCGCCCCCTCTCCCAAAAAGGGACTCGGGGCAGTGTACAGCCTACTAAAAATGGACAGTATATACAATTAAAAACAAATTAAATAGCATAAATCCGGCCGAATCCCTTCAAATATAAAATTCCCAAGGTTTAAAATTCCAGGATTGAATTAAAAAGTTAAAATTTAAAAATTTAAAAACCAAATTAAAATAAAACCCCATGAACCGTTTACTGGGCCAGGCCGGCCAGTTGGAAAAACAAGGTCTTTACTGCGCGCCGGAAGGTCTGGATGTCGGTAATGGCCCGTATCTCCGGGGGCAGATCATTCCACAGGGAGGGGGCCCCCACAGAGAAAGCCCGCACCCTCAGGGTCACCAGCCGGCAACGATCAGGCGGCGGCACCCCGAGGAGGGCAACCCTGTGTGAGCGTACTGGGCGGCGGGTGGCTGTTGATGGCAGCAGGCGGTCCCGTAAGTACCCAGGCCCCAAGGTCACTTCACATGTAACTTTATTTATTGCCATGGAAGGAATGCAGTGAAGTTGCTAATCCTGAACAAGATTCAGCGAAAATTCCAGATAAATGTTTTTTGGGGGGGTTTTATTCATGGGATTTGTGGTCATTATTTATGGAAGGTGATAATTGCTAGATTGAATTCTGTTCATTTGTCCTACTTCTGCATCACAAGAAGCAATAGCAGAATCTTGTGAAAAGCAAAAAGTGGCCACGTGGAAAAAGTGTGACTCCAATTTTTGTTAAGGATACCACTTTATTAACAGGGTCCAGGGCAATATAACAAAAACAACCCTCTACTAGGTAGGACATGCTGTCAGTGGACAAATTAATTATCAGTTTGAGCATACAGGAGGGGTTTAGCATGGAAACTTGTTGTTTGCCCACTATTTCTTTCTGAATACAGAGCTTCATAATCTCAGCAATTCGGCACTTCCTGCTACTTACTGTCCGATCTTCCAAATACATAGTTTTAGATAGGAAGTCAATTCCAATTGTAGCCTGTGAGAAAGAGGGAAAATGGAAGAAATGTCAGCAGCTGTTTTGATTCAAAATTCATTTTGCATTATACTGCTTCAACAGAAACAAGTTGAAACGTTTCAGCATCAACATTCAAGTATTGCAGCATATATATTTATTTGTTTGTTAAGTTTATTTGCCGCCTATCTCGCCATGGGGCTACTCTAGGCAGCTTACAACAGTAAAAAGAAATGCAAAGAGTATAGAGAACAGAAATAAGTTAATAAACAAAGAAAAAGAACATAATGAGAATACATCAATGCAATAACCAAAACAGATGGATGTGTAGAGAGCAGAGAACAAAGGTAGGGGGAGGGTTAGTAAGATAATAGATAATAAGATAAACAGTATGATTGTTCCCCTGTGCCATACCCCCCCTTGAATGTCAAACTCCCATAGATTTTATAAACAAAATGTCAGAAAAAAATATCTCAATTTGAAAAGAAAAATGGAAGGCTATTGTTGTTAAAATAAGCCCCCAACCCTCCTTGAACATCGAAAGTAGATGCAGACTTCTTAGGATATAATTACATAATGATGTTCTACATACGCTGTTCATAATCAATCACCTTCCCCAATCTAGCATCATTTGCATTACATCATCACTATACCTGCTGTGCTCCTTGGAAGTCTTTTTGATTTTTAAATATGGCTCCAGCTGAAAAATAATTACATCTACTTCATGTAATATACACAAATATTAGTTATTTTGTATTACTTGATTTCAAATTTGTTTTCCCAGCCAAATACAAACATTATAGCGGAGTACATGACAAAGGAGCTCTACCACCTCATGACTGCAAAGCTGACCAGGGTAATTAAAGGGGGCTGTATAGCAGAGCTCAGGTGGAGAAGTTTGGATTTCAAGTCACATCTGCTTCTGAGTTTAGCTGATTAATCAGTGTGTGCTGCAGTCTGCAAAGGCATTCTCTCCAGAGGCAGCTGGCCAATATTTACCAAGCCAACGGAGCAGCTACTCCATATGGTTAGCACTCAACAATGAGTTGCATTTATTCAGGGTTTTTTTTAGAAATGCAAAAAAGAATTTGAAAATAAGATGACAAAAATCCATCTTCTACTGTTGAACTCAGATGGCTGTTCTAACTACCGAGTGATATAGCTCAGACATCAAAGAGAGTCTTTCCAGTTACAGCAGAGAAAGAAATAGATGGAATTTAATTTGCACATTTTCATGCCCCTGGCAGGTTAGTTTATTCTGCCCTGCCTATTATTGCTGTGAAAAGCAACAATAAATTGTAGTGAAGGAAAAATAAGGAAATACTCTCATGGCCAAAGCCATTCAATACTTATTTAGAACTTCTGGTTGTTGCTGAAATTCTGACATCTCACTAAAATAATTGCATTTCAGAGGGATTAGTGTTTGCCTTCATTAAACTTCCATAGCAACTGGTAGTCTGGGTGAGCATGAATTCTGAGTAGCTGTCCTCCCACCTAAATATTAATGCCACCTTGTTTTTAAATTGCTTCCCATTGTATCTATACCATAAAGGTACAAATATTTATCACTGATTCCTAATAAATGTAATAGTTGAAAACCAAAAAGCAACAAACAAGACATATACAAATGTGCGGTCACCCAAAAATCACAAGGGAGAAATGATTGGGGACAGAAGCAAGTGGGGCATCATCCACCCACCTCTGTACACTTCCTTAGTTCAGATTGGCTTAGTCTTATCTGGTGTTCACTTACATAACTGTTCTGAGAAATGCAGAAAGTGATGACTGAATTTAGATTTCAGTCTTTTAGGTTTCTTAGAATCTTGACTTTATGGTTTAATAATACAGTTTAATTTCATATTTTGGGGAAATGTTCTATATTCAGATGATGGAGAAAATGTCCTTCTACTTTACAGCCCTTTTATTGATTTGCTTGGTAGCTGCAGCTGTCAGAAGGGGATAGAGTAGGATGAAAGAAAGAAAAGCAGTAGGGTCTGGAAGCTAATTAAGCTCCAGAACCTGATATACAGTTCTACCAGAAAAACAAGTAATCTTTTAAGTTTCAAGGCCTTTGTATCTCAGGAGTAAAAAGGCATTTGAGGAGAAAGTCAGACAGAACAACAAAAAGGGTTGGGAGGGCCACTGGGGAATGAATAGGAATGGCACCAAATCATTTCTCTTCAAGGGTCATATTGGAGGCGAGATCAGAGAAAAAAATGATGAGAAGGAGGAGAGCCAAAAAATCTTTGCCAGACATCACTTTTAATACACCAGAATTTATTATAAGTATGTAAGGGAATTGCAACAGCAGGCTATCATCTTCTGAACATTCTTGAAAAAATAAATACAGAAAAAAGTATATTATTAAAAAAAAACCAGTAATAAATTCAATAGTCCTTCTCCTTTAAGATAATGATATATTTTCATGACACAAAACTCACCCTGCTGTTGAGGTTAAGTACATCCTTGTTGGTTCTAATTTTATACAAAATAGTACAGAACCTTACAAATTAAATGAAAAGGAATGTTATATCTAAAGAACATGCATTTTTTTGTATCCGTAGGTCCTTCCATTGAGACAATACTAATAATTTAGAGTATCAAAAATCCAGTGTTGAAATTCCTATCTATTTCTGAATAACAATAATTCTTGCATAAACCTAATATCTGTATTCTTAATATTTCTGTTTTCTTCTTTGAACAAGGATAAAATGTATATTTTAATATTTTTTGAGCTAATAAAACAGATATTTACCTCCTAAAGATTGTCCACTAAAATTGTTGGGTCTTTGGGCAACGTTACTACTGTCTTTTCATGTGGCCATATTCTTTCTGCTGTCCATAGATATGTATTTTAATTTTTTTGCTAAAACATTGGGATACAATACCAGTGCTGCATTAATTTCAAAATATTTTTTCTAACTCTACTAGAAATATAGTGTGTGTGTGTGTGCTCTTATGTATAATTACATTTATCTTCAATATTTATATCAAGTTTCATTTTTGTAATTGTTTTACAGCATTGGTATACATTTCAGGGGTCTTTAATGATATACATTTTTAGACACTACCCTTTTAGGATACCCCTCTCATTTACTTCAAGACAAGTTCCATGAAGTCACACCTGGATCGCCACTCATGCATAAATTGTTTCAACCCCATCCCCAGTTCCTGCTATTTCAAGTAATCTCTTTGGAATGGAAAAAAATGCAATTACTTTTCTTTGGTCAAGCTGGGAAAACCTATGTTATCCAGAAATTAATGCTTGATGAGTGCATGGATTTATCATATATTGTATACCAGATGCTCATAATAAAACCAAGAGAGAAAAATCTTTCTGCATTTCAGGAATATTGTCTTTTGTTTGTGGAACATGCATGCTGCATTAAATGGAGCAGTATGACAATTCTTATGTGAAATCCCTGCCACATGAGATCAGTGTCAAAATCAGTTTGAAGCCAGAGCTGTTTGAAAGCATCCCTTAGGCATCCCCCCCTTAAGATAGTAGGAGTGGGCTTTTTCACCCACAAAGCTCTTTTTTCAATTGCGTTCTAATACACAATGTGCTTTTGGGTTGCAATGGCTGTTATTTGCCAGGAGACTCATTCAAATTGTAGATGACTCCCTTGTTTTTCCTTTCACATTAATTCATTTATATCACCCAACTTTCAGGGCACGTTTTCCAAAAATTTCACAAGCAATAGCTGATTTAAAATATGTTTAACACAAGCCATATTGCACATCAAATGAAGAATGAAGATTTAATCTCCAGACATAAATATTTTCAAGTGAAAAACAAAGAAAACCAAGAGTTTGCATTTCTTTTGCAGAACAGAAGGAAATAGTATTTTGGAAATATTATTTAAATTAAATCCCCAAGGACATATATTATGCAAAAATTGGTCACTTTCTAGTCAACAGCAAGAGAACCATGGTGGGATTCAAATTTTTTTACTACCGGTTCTGTGGGTGTGGCTTGGTGGGCATGGCAGGGGAAGGATACTGCAAAATCCCCATTCCCTCCCCACCTCACTAACCTGCTTTCCAGCTCAGTTCCCCTGTGCAGGGCAACAAAAGAAGACCAGCCAATCAGCTGGAACTCAGGAGGCAGAGAATAGATGGGGGCTGGGCCAGTCAGAGGTGGTATTCACAGGTTCTTCGAACTACTCAAAATTTCTGCTACCGGTTCTCCAGACCTGGTCAGAACCTGCTGAATACCACCTCTGAAGAGAACCAATACAGCAGAAACAAGTTAGGAACCTGTAATCATTTTAGAGGCTTCTTGGCTGGTATGAGAAACAGTAATGATGGTGGACAACAAGTTCTGAGAGGTAGCAACATCTGTAAAGCATTTTGTAAAGTGGGGCCATGAGCTAAACCAGGGGTCACCAACCTTTGGACCTCAGGGACTACCAAACTCATAATTTTAAATCCCAGGGACCACTAACCAGTTCTGTGGGCGTGGTCTAATTTGTGGGTGTGGCTTGGTGGTCATGTGACTGGCTGGGCATGACTTCTATGTAAATATTATAACTATTTATATAAATATTGGATTTTTTAAATAAAAAAGAGCAACTTTTACCCAGAATCAGGCAAAGCAGGCAGGCAGATTGAGTTGCTCACAGAATCACAGATTCATTCAGTGATCTATCTATCTGCCATTGGCTAGCTCAGTCTTTCAAATTTGCTTGCTGTAAGTCTGCACTGAATAATAGAACCTTCAGTCCTAAGCAAGGTTCGGCTGTACTTAAAAGTAGAGCTGAAGATCTGAAGACTAGCTAGAAAGCAAGAAATCCAACCATTTCCTGCTTCCTAGCTAATCTAAATCTCCTGGCACAGCAGAACAGATTATGGTCAGAAAAAGGAAAAATAGCAATTTAGCAGGCAAGTTTGCCAGGTAAGGAGTGAGTGGGCGGGGAGGGTTCCCACGGGTCATGTGGGTGGCGCAGGCTTGTGTTTCTGCACAGCCTGGATTAATTGCTTTGGGGGGTGCTCTGGGGGTGAGATTTATCTGCGGCCCACCAAAATTTTCTCACAGCCCATCAGTTGGCGACTGCTGAGCTAAACAATATTTCCCTCAACCCTTGATTTTCATATGTGCTGTCCCTGATAGCTTTCCTCACCCAGTTTCAGTTTAGCTGCTTCATGCATCTGCTTCATTTGCAAGATGTAGAAATTAAATGCAATTAGATGTAGTTTTCTGAATGCAGATGAACCTGCTTTCATTTCTGCATATCAGAACTGATGCCATTTTGTCTGCAGACCATGAAAATGGCAAGACTAAAATCATATATCACAAATCAAAAAGTTGTCCTACCTTATAGTCTAAATCAGGAAGACAATGCTAACTGTGTTGTGCTGTTATACTAATTTCTTAGCCATTAAGGGAAGCAAGTTTTATGATCAGAATAACACATTTTTCCCTAGAACACATGACTTCCTCCTCTGCAATGAAAAGCCACAGAAGGAGAAAGAACAAGGACAAAGGCACATAAAAAAAGAACCCAGTCAGAAGATTAGTTGTATCTCTACACATCCATGAGAAAACCTAACACGATGAAACATAGGGTACAGCAAGCCCAGGAGTATATCATATCAGATGTATTGTACTTGGTGGATATATGAAAATTACAACATGTCCATTATATGCAGTTTTTAAATTTTGTAATAAGGAATAGTGACTCTGAAGTTACAACCCTTGAACATGCTACCTCTGTTTTGCCCGTTATAAAATATTCCAAGTTCATTTATCAAATCTGATTATGAAAATGTATGCTAAAATCTATGCAACTTTAGTTTACAATGTAGCCTGATTTATACTGCTTTTAAACAAGTTCAGTAACACAATACAGTTTTACAAATTATTTTCATGAGTATATGTAATTTGTACAGTTTTTTCACTAATATAAACTTCGCATTTGTTGAAAGAAGTACATTGAGACATTTGGAGGTTTGTGGATTTTAAATAACTGGACTGGCTGAAAAATAAAATTAGATAGCCTTGCATTTAAATGCAAACTAAATTAATTTTGCCCCCATCTCTAGCCCTTGCATGTGCTTTATTGGCATCAAATTCAAGTAGCCAGAAAGGAATGTGAAAAATATTGTGAGAAAAGATGCGACTCTGTAAAGCTCTGCAAAGCTATTCTGGAAATTGAAGCAGGGTTTAACAAGAAAATCCATCTACTAAGTTCACTCAAGCAATGCTCCTGTGATGCATTTTAAATTGCCTGTCAAAAGGTGAAAGGGGAGTTTATTTACCACATTAAATTGCCACCATCATTGAGTCAGGTAGCTCTTTAAACCTAGGATGGCGGAGGAAATGATAGCTGAAGGCCAACAGTCTTTTAAGCTTGTTGAAACTTGCTTCAAATTGTAAACTGTGAACATATGATCATAGAAAGAGCCTTCCTAACTAGAAGCTATGTATTAGCTCTGCAGTTTAAGGGAAAGTGATTAGCATAGCAGTTGGTTAACATATAAGGCACAATTAGAACTGCTTTTCTCACCCCTTCTGATTTCTTACTCTTGATCCGGATTAGAGGAACTTTTGCTTATTTTTGATTTTCAATGCTTTTAATTCAGAGAGGCTACTTATCATTCAATAGAAGCCTTATCTATAGCAGGAAGTACCACTGGTTTATAGCATATTAACTGCTAAGAAACCATTATTTGCTATAATCTCTAACATTCTCTAGGAAAAAGGAAGTAATTAAAAGACAGAAGTGTACTGAACATGACTAACACCAATAACTGGCATTCTGGGCAAGACATGTCAGCTACTCTGAGCAACACTAAACAATTAATTAGTTATCTTTTAACTTCCATAATGTTCCTGACCTTCAAATATGCTTCAATTTGCTTGGATCCCTCCAATAGACTGCAGGTTGGGCATCAGAGAACACTGTAATTATTCAATCAGAACCAACATGGTTCATGTGTGGCCTTCAAACACAACTGAATTTAATATGTTTTTAAAAACTTCCTTATGAGCCTCTAAAGTAAGGGTGTTATACTCATGTTGTCATGTGACATATTGGGACATTTTCCCCCTTTGCTAAACTGGGGGTGAGCATGGTGCATCCGGCCTGAGGGCCATGAGTTTGACACCCCTGCTCCATAGCAAGAAAATAGTTGGAACCCAATAAGATCCAGCATCATAAGTATGTGTGTATGCTGATAATGTTCAGCTATATTTATTTTCTCAATGTACTTTTCCTATGGACTTAGAACTGGCTATAGCATACTCTCCCATTTATCCAGGCATAAGTGTGAATATGGGAAAATAAACATGAAACTGAATCCAAGTTAGATGAAGCTATAAGTGGGAGAGGGTTTGGACATTTTTGGGAATACACTATTTTGACTGAGTTGTAATTCTCCATTAAGTTAGACAATTATACTCTAAGGGTGGTCCAGGGTCCATCATTTGATGCTGGGTGGTTGCATATTATTAGTGGCAAGAGTGGTCTTTTAAAAGCTCTGACTGAAGAAAGCAGATTAGCTTTGATAACTCATATACTTGTTAATTGAAAGGTTGTCCTACTGCGATGAGCTTTTTATTTGAAGATGATTAGGAAATTTCAGGCTTCAGATGGTTAATAATAAACGAAAGACAAAAAAAGTTTGGATAATGGACTAGCAGTACCTGGAGACAGCAGAAGAGAAGAGAAAGAACTGGAGAAGATAACAAAATACAAAGACCTGCAAATAGAAATAGAACTACTATAGCAAAAGAAAGCAAAGGTAGTACCAAAAGTAATAGGTGCCTTGGCGCAATTCCAAAAAACTGGAGGGTTACTTGAATACCATCGACACTGACAAAATCGCCATTAGTCAATTGCAAAAGGCAGTTAATATTAAATGAAATTAGAAAAATAAACATTCTTCTTATATCAATGCAAGCTTTCACACCCACAATCTATTATCCCAAAAATATTCATCTTCATTTGCATATCTCACATGATTGAAAATAAAACAGCTAACCTGATATGTGTTGTCAAAACTGTCATACATGAATCTTGTGATCAGGGATGTCTTCCCAACTGTAAAGGAAAACAATTAGAGATTGAATAGTAGCCATGAATGTTGAGAGATCAGTCACAATCCTGTATATCCCATTCAATCCATAAGTAGGTACTCTAATTTAGAAGCCTAATTCTTATTCAAATCAGATGTGAAAATGAGGGTGCCTAAATTTATTTTCTATTTTTGAAAATTATTCACAAATGATCTCAGGATCAAAGAGAAAAAAAATAACATTAAACATTATTGAAAAACATTCAACAAGGTTCCTCAAACCTGTAACTGTAAAGGATGACGGGAACAGCCTGCAGATACAGACATTCCTAAGAACTGCGTATTTTAGACACAGTGAAATGGTTGCCAAAACAGTAGATGAAGGCCATCCACCTTTCCTTTTGAAGTAGCCACCTTATTCCATCAATTGGCAGGTTCGGCATAGTAAACAGGAAACATTTTAAGCAATTATCCATTCTCTTTAAACCCCCAGAGTTCAAATATCTAAGTATATACTTGATCATTTTATAATATGTAAAGCACACCAAAATATGCAGGAATTTTAAACTTCTAAGGTACCCCAAAGTTCAAGAAGTTGAAACTTTAGTAAAATTATTTTATGTTACTCCATCATAGATTGGGAAAAAATAAGATTAGAACCAACATAAAGGGTAGTATGAGAAGGAAAATAAGATGATAAAATAATAAGATTAAATTTTGTTTTATCATGTAACTTGATTGACTCAAAAATGATTTAATTTTCTCCTCTGTTATCTCCTCAAGAAACTCAGTGACATTTTAATTCTCTAGATACTGATGTCATAGGTATATTTTTCATAATATCTTATTTTATGGACAGATTCTAATTATTACAGGCCTTTTCCAACAAGACAAGTCATAACAATATCTATATATATCTACATCTGTAGTTTAGTGTATTACTATAAATTATTTTGTTAAAGTAATTCTTAGAAATTTGTCTTTGTTGCATTCAAAGTCATTTTTAGGGAATTAAAAATCTATCCAAGCAGAAGAAATGTTAAATCAAAGGCAGTTTACTGATCTTGCATTTAATAAGGGAGAAATCACAAGATTAGAGCTGGTGTGTGTAATTCTAGAAAATATGGGAACATAAGATTTAAACCAAAAACATCTAAATGCCAGATATATGACTGATCTGAAGCTCTGCAAGCTACCATTATGCCATATCTCAGGCCTATACTATACACTTCACTTTCATCTTCTCTGGATGTGCTGGTATTTCCTAAAGAAAATCTGGTTCTTGGTGACCAGTATATTGCAGGCATATTATCAAACCATTGCTTACCCTACAGGACTGCAAAATTAGATATTCATCTTATTGGGCAATACTGATTTCTTTATCTAGATTCCTGACTGAGGGCCCTAAATAATACAAAACTGAAAATCAGGTATAATAGGTTTCAGACAGCATGGATTTAAATTTTTAGCCTTTATACCTTTAAGAAAATGATTTAATGTTTTCGGTATGCATCAGTGTGGTCATTGATACAAGGAATAAGAAGCATATAGAGTCTACAGAGCAATGAGCTATGAAAATCTGGAAACAAAAAGCTACCCAATCAGAGAATCTCTAAGCAAACTACAGTAGTATATTTATTTTCCTAGCCAAGTTTTTCATTTTGGAAGTAGCACAGTTATATTGAAAAGTTTATATTATTTAACAGAAAATCTAAAACCGCTCCCTCTTTAGCATATTTAGAACTAATAAAATACATTGTTGCGTTTAATGTATTGATTTATTAATAGTTTTTGCATAATATTATAGGATGTGTTGTACTGTTTACCATTTACAGCCATCCACATTAAAGTATATACATTTTATAAATAAACAAATCCTTAGTCCCATCAGAGAACTGAGACAATATAAAGTGTTAAGCAATTGGCCCTAATCTTCAATTCTTTATTCAGTAATCTAGTAGGATATTACTTATATTTTTTGTAGACTTCTAGGTGGTCTCTGACCTGGGCTGATTACTTGCAGATGTTTCATTATTTAACTCAGTAATATAATCAGTGCTATAGTTATGTCGGCTTTGGAAATAATTTTCTTACTAGCCAACCAGTACAGAGGCTATGATGGTTAGACTGAAAAAAATAAAAATAAAGTACCATTTCCATTACACAAATACAAGTTATTTTATTATCAAGGCAGATGTTATTACTCTGTCAAAAATGGCTACTGCATTATTTTCAATTATTATCATTACATTTTATAAGGTTGCATTCTTTGCAGTTTCAAAGTTTCCAGCATTTGTTTAGTTTTAAGATAGGTGAGTGACTTGTTTCTCACTAGACAATTAATTACCTTTCTATAGCCTGCAGCTTCCTATGCTAACTCAAGAGAAGACATGATGGGGTCTGATCTATCCTTCTCGTGACATGCTTCCAAATGTAAAGCGCATCTCAAAAAAAAATTAAACCTTTCTACACACAACAATGAAAAAAATCAGCACTTCTGATTATGCTAATTAAATGCATAAAAAGGAAAACATTTTAACTCAACCTTGGTTTAACACCATCTCTCCCCTAGGAGACATTGGTTAATTAAGAAACTTTACAGAACCATTTATCAAGAGCCTTAATTAAGTATGCTAATTCCCTCTGTTGTGCCTGCTGTAAAGATAGTTCTCTTTAGGTTTAATGAGCATCCTGTGCTGAGGGCACACCAGCAGGAGTGCAACAGTAAGGATCTTTATTGGCTGGAATTTTTTCACACATTTCCATTCCATCAAAATCTCCTGCCGAAAAAAAAGGAAAATACCATATTTTGCTTCAACACTACATTCAGTGAATAAGGCTTAATGCCAGCTAATTTAGCATCACAGCATTCCAGAGCTATATGATTTGCTTGTGGAAAAGAAGAGAATTATTGTTTATAGGAATGATACCACTATTTAGCACTTCTTTAAAAAAAAATAAAAGTATGGCAAGATGGGGACATATAGCAGAGTGGTTTTCCTTTAATGGGAAAGGAGAGAATAAACAATATTGCCCCAGCAGCCATTGCTATCAATGCCAGAGTCAATTTCATTTTAACACTTAACAGGGACAACAGGAGGAATGATTCCTTGTACAATTGTCTATTGTCTTGTCTATTTCCATACTTCTAAAACAGGGGTGTCCCAGAGAGGTTCTAAAAAGACAGAATTTCTTTGGATATTCATTTAAGAATTTTTGACCCACCTTTTTATTTTTATAAATAAGACAATAAACATATCTAATACTTCTTTTCTCATATTTTCTTCACAAGAACACTCCTGTGAAATGTGTTGGGCTAAGACAGAGTGATAAGTACTCATCCTGCTTACATATCTAAGGCAGGACTAGAACTTACAATTTCCTGGTTTCTAGCCTGGTGCCTTAACTACTACACCAAACTAAGTTACTACTTAGTCTCCTTTTTGTTTGCCACCATCTGCCATTGTAAAGAGATGAAAAACAGGATGGAGATGTCTTACTGGTCCTCCTTTCATGATGTGGTAATATTCTAGATTCCTTTAGAATAGCTAGGACTCCTTCAATTATTGCAACAAGACTGATTGAATTCTTGTCATCTTTTATCTTTAGTTTTATTGATTTTGTTGTAATTCTTTGTCGTGAATGGCTCAAAGTTGTTCAGAGTCAGGTGGTGTACAAATTTAATAAATTATTAGTAATTATTTATTTAGCCTCATGTATCACCAGTGCATAATAATTAATAATTATGCATTGGTGATACATGAGACTAAATCAATACTCCAGGAGAGAAGCTGGCTAAGTTGGTTATGTTGTCTAACACAGCCACTGAATCTTCAATACCTAAAACAGCCAACAGTTTTGTGGCATTTAAAATAAGAAAGACCCTTCGTTCTAGCACATGAGTTATAAGATAAAGTTCCTCAGATGAAAGAATATCATCTTCAAATGGTTCTTATCCTTGTTAAAGAATAGATATGTGCAGACAAAGTGTGAGTCATGGTCTGGTTGGGCCAGGTAGTAGACAATGAGAAGTTAGTTGGTTGATGTCCCTTGTGGTCTGCTTTTTCCTACCTTTTGTAGGTTCTTGTTAGTATGAAGTGGTTTACAATGCAAACCACTTCAATTTGAATGCAAACTCTATGTTAAAAAGTATAAAATAGTATTTAGTTAAACAGTAATGTTAAGATGCAAAAGGAAAACAAAAAGAAATAATATCCATTCATATAGGGAAGTCTTGAGGTGCTAGAGGAATATCACTATTTGAATGTCTTCTTGATCGACACAAAAGCCATTTTGGAAAACCGGCCCCATTCTCTCAAAATTCCAAACATGTCTTAAAGATTGCTTGTCTCTGCCCTACATTGCAATTACTTTCTCCAAGTGAACATAGTGTTATTTCATATCCTTGCTGCAAGGCAAAAGCATGTCCAAGTATTTTTTAAAATAAAAGTTTATATTCTTTTAATATTATTTTGCCTAACCCAATCACATTTATTTTGTCTAAGAACTTTATGTAGGAATACTGGCATTGTATACTGCATCCCTTACACTCATATGGCACACATTCAGCACAGGATCCATGCACAGAATCCAAGAAAGAGACAAATATTCAGCTAACCATTTCTTTAACACTTGCATCCACCAATCCAGTTCTTCAAAGTCCAGTCAGTCAAAAGAAAAGGTGAAACCTGCTTCATACATGTATTGCCTGAAAAACGGATGAACAGTTACTCAGCAAACCCTAAACAGGCAGGCTATTTGTATTCCAGGCGCATGCACCAGCCAGAACTCATGCAAGAACACCAGAATCTTTCAAAAACTCACAAGAGGTTTTCTCTCTTACGAATCTTTTTATTTTTGACCATTATGTGCTGGCAATTGGAAAAGGTTATAAACACTTGCTCTTCAGAGTTTTGATTCGTTGCCATTTTCACAGAAACACAATCAGTCTTTACTAGCTTACCATTTTGCTTTGCCTACAAATCTAAAATAGTAAAACGGCAGGGAAAAAGAGTAGATGGAAGATCCCAGAGTATAACAATTCATCTAAAATTCCACTTGCAAGAAACCATGTAACGCTTCACATTCAGGGACTGTAGTTCAATTGACTTGGTTATTAAGGATGGGTTTTATGAAAAGTGAAATAGATGCATAATGAAACAAGAGGAAAAAATTCAGTTCCAAGGGAAACCTAAAGTAAATATGCAACTGTTTCTTATTATATATCAGCTTACAGAGATTTGGAAATCTGATTTTATACTATTAAAATCTAGTTTATCTGGAACTCCATTTGAGAATTTAATACACTGCAACCAACCCAGATTCTGTTTTATTCACAGGCAGGTGTACCCATGATTAATTTAAATAAGCCATTTTGGGGGCTTCATGGGATACACTAAATTATTGACTAGCAACATGAACTAAGTTCAGTCAACACACAGGACTAAAATGGGTTAGCTTCTTTATTATTCAGTGTGTTATGCAAGCAGGGACAGGGAGAATTGCCACGTCACCGCTCTTCTTGGGAAGATATCAAAGATAGGGAAAGAAAAAGAACGATTTTTATCCATTAGCCAGGCAGCCTAGCCAAATCAATACTAGATCAAAGGTGTCTAGCACAAAACAGTCTCAGCAATTCATCACAGAGGTCACAGGCCTCTGACATTATCCGTGGAACGCAGGAAAAATCTGTCCTGACTGAGCTACACTGACTAGAGGAGAAAAAAGGTATTGTGACTTTGAACAAATAACTGTTTTATAATCTGTCTAGAGACAACTGTCTGCTTGTGAGATAGGCTGCTGATTTTGAACAGAGCACTACTCTTCTTCATCACATATTTAAATAGTAAACATTTACAACAGGCTCTAGCATTCTCTGCAGCAGTGGAGGTGGGGGTAATGGTTAGGTGCCTCTAAATAAAAGATACCAGCATACATGCCCATTTCTGCAAATCTGCAAATCAAACAAAGCATTAAATCTTACAGCAATTTTAAATGAAATGATTGGGGACTGCCCAACTTCTTTTTTTTCCAAGCTCAAATTCCATTTGAAATTTATGACAAGTTTCCAATTTCCTGTTGGCAGGATCTAATGCCAATCTCTGCCCTGGAGGTTGTTTGTTGTCTTTTCCCACAAGCCATTAAGCTGCTTCAATGCCCCAGGGTCCTTACACAGGCTTTTATGATGATGTTGAACTAGTCACCTAGATTTCTGGAGGTTTATATTACAAACACAAACATGAAATGAAGAAGCCAGGGCAGGGATAGGTGATGGGGACCACTGGAGGCTGATTTTGATTCCTCCTTCTTGGTCAGTAGCTGCTGATTAGCACATTCTGAGTTCCTGCTACAGTTCCTGTACAGTGAAAAAAAGTCTTGGGCCATTACAATATTATCTTTGAATATTTCTGACATTTCAGCTCAATGCAGAAAGGGAGAGAATGGAATGGCCAGGAACAAAGATCTTAGATGCAGATATATGGTGTACCCTTTACACAGGGGTGGGATTCTACCAGTTTGCACCTATTCGCTAGAACCGGTTGCTAACATTCTAAGCAGTTCAGAGAACCGGTTGTTAGAAGAAATTACTGGCCTAATCCTGTAAGGAAGACAGGAAGGAAACATTTTGGTGTTGCTTACAGAAACTGCCTCTCTATTAACCCTTATTACGTTCTTGGCAGGACTAGACTTTCTGTCTCAAGAATTTCTCTAGAGTTTTTTTCCCCTCCTTTGCTGGTACTTTGCTTGTGTGGAGTGACCATTCAAAGTTACAATGGCACTGAAAAAAGTGACTTATGACCATTTTTCACACTTGCGACTTTTGCAGCATTCCCACAGTCATGACAGGCCAGGCGAGGAGATGCGTGCCTTGATATATTGAATTGACCATGGCCAGCCAATAACATGACTAGCAAGCCACTCCCACCAACTTAGCCACACCCACAGAACCGGTTGTTAAAAAATTTGAATCCCACCCCTGCCTTTACATCCTCATCAGTTCTATAAATGTTCCAAATTCAAAATTATTATTTGGATGGAAAAGCATAAGGTATCAAGTATCTTGATAGTATCACTGAAGGATATTTATATGCTACTAAGAGAGATACTTGCAATTTATATTCATAACTACAAAGCAGCATATTTCTTCCATTAGAAGTCCTTGGGATCTTTTACTATCATCAGTGTTCCAGAAAGCATTCTAATTTTTTACCTCTATGGTTGTGCTGGTCTGAAAATATTGTTCTGAGTTCACCTGAGAACTTATATTAAAACATTAATGCATAAGTAGATGACACTTAACTATCCCCTTCTCACTGCATATGCTACAAAGCTTTTGGAGTCAATAGTCCAAATGAGAGCTCATAATCAGAAGTTCGACAAGATGAGCATGATTTGAGACTTACAAAAAACATAACTTGTTCAGAATAGGATGCCATTCATGATTTAAAGATGTTCTTAAATGTTAAATTCATTTATTTCAATTGAAATCTTTTATTATACTGGCTGAAATAATTTTATATAGCTATATTGTTTCATTTACTGATTGGTCTTGTAAAGTGCTCTGCAAATCCCTTGGTGCCCAAAGAATTGAATATTAAATTATTACATTAATTTGTGTATTATTCAGAGCATACACATGTAAGCGGAAATAACAAAAAATGTTACAGAAATTCATAAAAGTGATAAAATACAGAGTAAGACCATTAGGATGATATGCTTAGTATCTTTTGGTAACAAATGGTTTTCCCATGTCATACCTAGAATTCCTACCAATTAATTCTGTGGTCCTTCAACTTGAAAATATGCACCATTAACAGGTTTTCTATGTATCTACACTTGCAGTTTGATTTCTCAGAATAGTCTTTCAGAGGTACACGGAAAAGGGAATATCCAGAGGTGCTTTCTCCAATTTAGCAACCTCCAGAAATTGTGGGCAATGTGAAGTTGGGGGGAAATGTTTTAAACATCTGTCCCGAAGATCTCTCTTCTATTTAGAAACCTTAAATGTGATTCTTTCCAATAAAAAACAATTTCTGCTATATTTAATTAATGGGGCTTTTTGTAATTTAGTTTAATTTTATTTATTTTTATACTATGGAACTACCATCTCTGACCTGCTCTCCTGGAGCTTTATTGGACTAAAATGCATATCATTTCCCAGCCAGGAACCCCAGTTGCAGGAAAGATAAAGGCGGCTAAATGTTTCCCCACTGCAAAACGGGAACATTTATCTCTGTGTAGGCCTGGCCATGTTGAGAGAGGTTAATATCAAGAGAAGAATCTTTCAAGAACACTCACTATCACCATTACTATTTGTTATTGCTCTGGCAGCAACATCTGCCTATTAACATCATCCACCCTATCCCCAAGTTTAGTTTAGTTTATTGTCATTGCACCTCATACAACAAAAACAAACACCATCTTCAGTGTCCTTGGGAAGGACTCAATCAGTGGATAAAAATGCCAAATCTGGCCTAAACATCTGGCTTAGTGTGTGACCCACCACAAATGCTTTGGTTGGTCACACAGCCAGATGTTTAGAGTGGTACCAAGGTTAGAAGTACCATCACGGGATGTAAGCTGTTCCAAGTAAACTTCTTTTTGCATTTGACTGATGGTGAATTTGTCAGTGCTGATGGTGTTTAGGTGGTGCTCCTGAAGTTTTGGGATTGTTATTACTATTGATATTTTATTTGCTTTATTTTTCTACTGTCATTCTATTTCCACTTTTAAGTCTTTATATTTTGCGATTTTCTCCATCTTTTTTCTCTTCTGTTCTGGTTATGTTGGTTCATTGTACAGTCAGCCAGATGTCCACACTGGATTTTATTATCATTATATTATTTATTTTATTATTAATACTGTTGCTTTAGGAAATAGCAAAATCATTTTCTCAGTGGAACATCTACACTTTTATCCTAAGGGTTGAGTACCAAAGATTATAAGGAACAGGGAAATAGAAGATCCAGTCAGGAAGAAGAAAAGAATTTGTGCAGTATGTGAATGCATGAATGAAAGAGTTAAACCATAAACTGACTATTGAGAAAGCAGCAGATGACAAGAGCTATGAAGGGAAACACAGAACTCACGAGAGATAAGCAGTGGTACTGCCAAACATCCTGATGCATAATTAAAGCCCATCCTGATGTCTTATGGAGTGGAAACCACTCTTCTCATGTCTGCTCTCTCAATTAGTCATGCTTCGGCAGCAAAAGCATCTGTCACGATGAACAGGGCTCCTGGGATGGGAAGGTTATTCAGACACACATTGGCAAGGGTGCAGCACCAAGCCATCCCATTTCCATGGCAGCACAGAATCTGGGGTGAAGAGCAGTCATCCCTTCTGGCTGCTTACTCTGGCAGTTCCACCAGTAGCTGCTCTCCATGCAGTGGGCTGGAACAAATAACATTAAAGTATATGTGCCATTAATAGCAAACTGTACACCTCTTCTCATCATACCAGCCAGCATTGCAGCCTCTTTAGCTGCACTTCCACTCCATCACAGTGGGAGAGAAATTCTTCCTTTCACTTTGTGTAAACCACTGGCCTTTGGAAAAATGTGATCCTGACAGCAGGTACACAAGATACAGAATGCTGCTATTCAGTTGCCAGGCAACAAGCGGTAAAGTGAGCAAGAAAGCGTTGAGAGGTCAGGGGGAGCCCTGCTGGTTAGTGGTGAGCTTCAGGCCACTTCCCTGACATATGGGCAAAAACACCCAATTAATGTGCGATTCAGGCATGAAAATGCTCGGAGATAAATCTCACTCAGACTCAAATAGGACTCATTCGTATGCAAGAGAACAAGGCCTTATAACCCACTGCAATTCATTCACACTTATTAAGGAGAAAGATCTATTGAGCACCATGGGACTTTAAACAGTACAGAACAGCTATTTAGTTATCCTCCTGAAACTACTGAATGGCACTAAAATACTCAACTAAATTCAGTTCAGGGAAGTGTGACTTTCTCAATTTAATAAGTTTCTCGAAACATTGTAAGATTTGCCTGAGGGTGTTATCATTACTGTTATTATTATTAGTATCTGCTAATGATGTTATTAAGAGCTTCTTCAATCATGGAGACCAGGATAGGGAAGAGGTGAGAAGTCTTTACGTGGTAATCTGGAAAAAAAGAAAGGCACCCAGTTTGTCAGGCAAAACACTTCATGGTTGGGTATTAGAAAGATAATTATTTGGCTAGTCCTGGAAAATATAAACTGTAAAGGATTTTTTTGTCAATAATAGGAAGTGGTTTGCCTTCTCCAGATGTTCTTTGAACTTTCCAACTTATCTATGACTATGAGATTTCCTGGTGTACCCTCAACCAGGGACAACCAGGTCTGACAATGCATATTTTTTTTTTCAGATCAGCAAAGTTCACCATTTCCTGTGGACCACAATCAACAGCGATATTTGCTGAACTTTCAGTAAGCTTTCATGTATGGACTACAATTTTCAGAAATCCACACATCTTAAAGTCCACAAGATTGAGAAATATTGCATTAATATCTATTGCTTTAACATTTGATTAAGTTTCAAAAATGATTAATATTAGCAATTCTGTTTTCCCTAAAAACTGAAAAGAATTATTTCTTCTCCTTAAATTCATCCTGACAAGGAAAAAAAGTTTAAACAAATTGATTTACTGAGCTTCCAAATGCATGATCTTCTAAAACAGGGGTCACCAACCTTTGGACCTCAGGGACCACCAAACTCATAATTTTAGATCCCAGGGACTACTAAACGGTTCTATGGGTGTGGCCTAATTTGTGAGTGTGGCTTGGTGGTCATGTGACTGGCTGGGTATGGCTTGTATGTAAATATTATAAATATTTATATAAATATTGATTTTTTTTATAAAAAAAGATCAACTTTTACCCAAAATCAGGCAAAGCAGGCAGATTGAATTGCTCACAGAATCACAGATTCATTCAGAGATCTATCTATCTGCCATTGGCTAGCTCAGTCTGTCACATAAAATTTGCTTGCAAGCAAACTCATAAAATTTGCTAGCAAGCAAACTCACAAAATTAGCTCACAACACACCATGCATGTAAATACTGAATTTTTTATTAAAAAAAGAGCAACTTTTACCCAAAATCAGGCAAAGCTGTCAGATTGAGTTGCTCACAGAATAATTCAGTGATCTAGCTGGCTGGCGGCTCCGAAGGTGCGGGCCTTCTCTGTGGGAGCACCCTCCCTCTGGAATGAATTACCCCCGGAGATGCGGGCCATCCCTGACCTACGAACCTTCCGGCGTGCATTAAAAACCAACCTTTTTCAACAGGCCGGTCTGGCCTAGTATTATTAAAATGGTTTTTAATTTTTTAACTTTTTTACCCTGTTTTTAGTCTTGTTGTACTTTTAATCTTCAGCCATTAATTTAATCTTTTTAAATCTATTTTAAACTTTTCTCTGTAATAGTATTGTTTTATTCGGGCTGTACACCACCCCAAGCCCCAAGTTGGGAGAGGGGGCGGTATATAAGTTTAAATAAATAAATAAATAAATAAATAAATAAATAAATATCCATCTGCCATCGGCTAGCTCAGTCTCTCAAATCTGCTTGCTGTGAGTCTGCACTGAATTTGCTTGCAAGCAAACCTTCAGTCCTAAGCAAGGTTCGGCTGTGCTGAGCCGAAGATCTAAAGACTAGCTAGAAAGCAAGAAATCCAATCATTTCCTGCTTCCTAGCTAATCTAAATCTCCCGGCACAGAAGAACAGATGATGGTCGGAGAAAGGAAAAATAGCAATTTAGCAGGCAAGGTTCCCGGGTAAGGAGTGAGTGGGCAGGGAGCATTCGTGCGGGCCATGTGGGTGGCTCAGCCTTGTGTTTCTGCACAGCCTGGATTAATTGCTTTGTGGGGGTGCTCTGGAGGCGAGATTTCTCTTCAGCCCACCAAAATTTTCTCACAGCCCACCAGTGGGCCGCGGGCCACCGGTTGGCGATCACTGTTCTAAAACATACTTTATTTTCAACAACCCATTGAGCAAGATACTACTAAAAGCAAAATCTTAAAACGCATGAAAATTCAGGGTACCATTCAGAATCTGCACTACTCACATTATTATAAACAGAATGACAAACAGAAAAGAATCTTGTATAAATTTAGCTACTATATAGAAATGTAAAAAACAAACAAAAATAAGAGCATGGAAAAACTTGTTCTGCTTTGTCGCAAATCAGTTGGTCCAGGCCTACTGAAACAGGCAGTTTAAAGTAGCCTTATGTCTTTGCCTTAGAAGCTCATTCAAAACCCAAGTTTCTTAAATTTTCTTTAACAATTTCTGATAACCATTTACATTTGCCACCTCATTACAGTACAAACAACTTTTTAGATGAATAGGATGGCTACCTAACTGAACAGTTCCCGATGATTTTTAAATATCTGGATACTTGGATCCAGTTGGTAGAGAAGTTAATAAAGTTGATAAAAGACACCAGGAAGTGACACTGGCAACCGATTTCAGTATTTCTACCAAGAAAACTACTCAGCTACTCCCTTATAGCCATCAGCATCTGAAGGTAACTTAAAGAAGACATTATATTTTTAAGAGAGGATATAAGTCATCTATTCAGACAAAGTGGATAAGAAAGAATGCCAGATTTTTAAAGGGAAGTTTTTTTAAATTATGAAGTTTAAAAAAATCACACTTTTCGTCCATTAGTAATCTTATGTTAGAAATGATTGGTACTGACAAAAAAAGAACACTTTCAGTTCACTAAAACTTTATTATTCCCAATGGCCACAAATAACCAGGCCACTATTTCTTTACTAATCCCATTTTTCAGCTATTTAACTATATTTTAGTTTTTCATTCACTTAATCACATCCTCTAACCCAACTGAATAGCTGCAATGTGTAGGCTCACGCCATGGAGTCATGCAGGTTCTTCCAAGCCTGCTTTTGTCCTGAGGGATGCAGTTTGGGTTTGTTTCTTTGTTTTGTTTTGTTTGTGTTTGCTGGGGCCTAAGCCTATCATGTTACAGAAAAAGAAAACTAGGAATAATGCTTAAAAACAAAGAAGCATGTTCTTTTATTGTACTATTTAACATTTTCCCTGATTCAGACTCAGAGCATGCATTTCTATACCACTGCAATTGTCTATCTGCTTTAAGAACTGCAACAAAATTAAAAGGCCATCTCCTTTCACTTTTGGCCTCAGACAGCAATCCATGCCAACAACTTATTCCCACCCCCCGACCCCCGGGTCAAGAATATAGTTAACAAAGAAATCAGAGCATGACACAATCAGGAGACTTGGAGAAGAACAGAAAATATACCAAAGCTATTAATTTAAAGATTTTGTCCCGAGGATAAGGAGGAATGGCAAATGCCGATAAATGAAATATTTTTTGTTCAATATAAAGTCATATAATTATTTGAAATATAGCAGCCTATTTGATGCATGGGTGCAGGCAGCCAACCAAGGTCATCCCGCTTACCCTCTTCTGCTGTAGCACAATTTTGAATGTAACACTTTCAAAATCCAATTAACATTCCTTCTGTCTCTGAGTAGGGACAGCTCAAAGAATTTTGCTGCTCAAGGCAGAGTGACGAAGACAACCTCAGTGTTCTGCAGATCAAGATGCATAATATCCAAGGAGAAGAAGAACCCAATGCACCCCTCCCTACCAGGCAGCAAATGCTTATAGTTATGGTGGTAATAATGATCTTTCATGACACATTTACTGACTGTACAAATTACCTTTCGTATAGTGTGATGGTTTGAGCAGATGCCACAAAATGCCTTCTGATGGGGCTGGCCCTGAAGAAAGGAGGTACTTGCTGATCCACACATCAGCAAAAAATAAATAAATATCCTCCTAATGTTTACATAGCCAATATAAGTACTGTGAAACAGGATAGCCTCTCACTGTGATTAAACACTTTATATATCACCATTATTGTGTTCACTAGTGAGACAAATTCTTTTCCTAATTTTGGAATTAAAAAATGGAATGCAAAAATGCTTGATCAAACTGTGATGATTAAGATGGTCCAAGATGTCCTGTTTTTTTTCAATCTTCTCCAATCTGGAGATCCTCCAGCTTCTGGCATTTCAGCTCTCTGAACTGCCTATTATATTTGTATGCAAGTTGGAATAAACTTGGCAAATAGCCAAGACTGGGCCATGGCTAGCATCATATTGTAGCCAGCACAACCAATAGCTACATCAGATGGTAGCTGTGGACACTAAAGTCTAGTGTTTCTCTCTGTCTATGTTTCTACTGCAAGCTGTGTGTTTAAAAATTATAGTTTGACCTGAAGGTATATGAGTTGGCTATACAACCGAAAGCAGCACTTAAATACTATTCTTTCCATTTTCAACACACTGCCTTCAATGGCACTTAAGATGGCTGCTGCCTTTCACTAAGCCCATTATTGTGCTTTCAACAGCATCAGAAATTTGGCAAGGAAGAGGTCATCACACAGAAAAACAGAGGAAGTTCACCTGAGCAATTTTGTCCAGTCAGCTATTAAAAGCAATAAGGAACAGGCACAAAAAACAATGTGACAGACTTATTAAGATGATTAATTAAAGAATCATTGAAAGAGAAAGTAACGCTATAGAACAGAGCTGTCAAATTCCTGGCCCACGGGCCGGATGCATCACGTGCTGACCACACCCATGTCTGGTTTAGCGAAGGGGAAAAAAGTCGTGATACGTCATGTGATGCGGCTGTGACAACGTGAGTTTGACATCCCTGCTGTAGAGTACAGTTGCATTTCTCAGCACCCTGCATTCTCTAGCTCAGTTTCCAAGTTGATTTGGAGCACAAGAAGTGTCAATGTGGCACCTGTCTCCAATTTCTTAAAAACATCATATATTTTGAAGGAATCATACTGGAAAACTGGAGCAACTTGAATAGAAATGAGAAATCCTCAGAGTTTCGGTGGTCCAGATACCATTCAGGGAGTTCCAGGCTATAGAAATTACTTTGGATATGGATTTGAAAGCACTGAAAACAGCTTCTGAAAATGAAATTTATTATTTATTAAAGCTTTCTTATGAAGAAAGGGGATCTCTGTCTCAATTATAGGAGTGACTTGGTTAACAGACTTGATGCAGCAGATGGGTGTTTCTGCATTAAATTTTTAAAAGGAAGGTATATCCCAAGAAGATGGGACTATAGACTGACCTATTATACTGCTCATCAAAGTGATTGTCTATGCTTCCTCCCTTTAGTGTTTTTTAATTGTTATAATGTAGATATTATCAAATGGATGCTCAATTTCAAGAAAGAGAAAAAATGATGGGTCTCAAGAGTCTTTGAAGTCATGTGCTCCATATTCCACAGATGCAGAAGCTGGTTTGTGGTTTTTCAGCAGTGGGATAAGGAGGCGACATACTGGAGCCAGAGACAAAAGTAACAATAGGGCCATAATTCAAATTGCACAGATAGAAGGCTCCAGATTCAATCCCAGTACTCCTAAGTATTATTGAGGCTGGATAAACATCCATTAAATATCTGCCAGATCAACAGTACCAGACCAGATACACCAATGGTCTGAATCAGAAGCTACGACTGCATTGCACTAAGTCATAGTTTGATTGTTAAACCACAACTAGTTGTGTTCAGCCACATTAAGCAATAAACCATGACTTATTGACTTCAATGACTTTAGCCAAACACATCAAATCACAGGTTTATTTGTTCAACACTTGCCTAAAATGTGGTTAGAATTTGTCAGTGTGGTTTGCAAAGCTAGCCAAGATAATTAGATTGTACTTTAATTTGTTCAAACTAAGATTTAATGCAGGTATGTATAAGTTACAGTTATGAAAACAATACAGCCTAAGGCTAAGCCAGATGTAGAAATCCAGCCATTATAACAGCCTATTTTATGGCCCTCAGGCCATATCCAGCCCTTTGGCTGTCGAGTCCAGCCTGGATAGATGGCCTCCATTTTGAAGGTGACTCCTAGTTTTCCTTCAATTTACATATAAGTGTGCCTGTATGCCCACGCAACTTCACAGTCCTATTAGTTCAGGCCTACACAACAGTCTCAGGTTCTCATGTGGGCCCTTGAGAAAATTAACTGCCCAGCACTGCATTATAAGCAGCTTTCCATTTCTTCTATAGGCTCTTGACAAGTCTTCTCTGGAGCCTCCTATTGGAAAACAGGATGCAGTTATCTTTGTGGTCCAGTCTAGCTAGGGCTGAACTTGGGTTAGGTTTGAAGGCTTGCCTCTCACTCCCTTTACACAATACATACAACAAGAACCAGCTTAGAGAGAGATCTGCCGTTTTACAGCTGGGAGATTCCTTGAGGCAAGCCTTCAAACCTAACCCAAGTTCAGCCCTGCAGGCTGCAACAGCTGCCCTTTCCTCTTCCGCTGCGAAGTAGACTCCGCAGACAGATGCAATAGGAGGAAGGTTTCTGGCCTCTCTCCCTCCTTTCAAAGCCAACGAAGGAATGATGGGGTTGGGGGGTTAAGCGCGGGGTAGGCCTGAGATGGAACGCCCGGAGCTCTCCTCCCTCGCGGCAGAGACAACCCAGGAAGTTCTCTATCTGGTCGCAGACGGGGAAGGGGGGTTGAGACTTGACCAGCGGGTAGGGTGTGTCCTCTCTCCCGTATCTTGCTTCCTGCTTTATTTGCGCAAACCTTTCCCAAAGGAGCAGCAGCCGGTTAGAAGAGCGGGGAGGAGAGCGGGAAACCACCTGATTACAATGCTACCTGCGAGGTAGAAAACCCGAGAACCACCCAAAAGGCGAAAATAAAAAAATCTAACGTGTCTACCTGCACCCGTCGCCGCCCCCGTGTCGTTTGCAGGAGATCACAGGGCTTCTCCATTAATGGCAGATTTGCCTATTAGCCATCGCCCCCGGATAGTTCCCACAAAGCCAGACGGGGAGGCTGCCTGTTTTCAAAGACGAAGCTACAGCGGACCGGTGGGAACCCACACCCAGACTTCGATCTTTTCCCTTTTCTCCTTGGCGCGCTGCCTTGGCGAACAGCCCGGATGCTCTTTCCCAGGCAGAAGCGACGTTGCAGTCCACCCGACAGCCCAGAGAAAGGGGCGAAGCGGCGCCCCAGCGACGGGAGAGTTGCCGCAATAGAGTCGGCCAGGACCTGGCTAGTCTTCCCCAGCCTGAAAGGAGAGCCGTCGGGTCCAGCGCGCAGGGCTTGAACAGTAGCTGGACGCATCCAGCCCTTCGCTGTCGCCGTGCACGCAGCAGCCGAGGCTTTCCAGGCACCTGCCGCAGCAAGCAGGGGGCACCACGCGCAAACGCTCCCTTTGCCGCGGCTACTTTGCAGGAGGCGAGCCGGATGGGGAGCGGGAGAGAAGGCGAGAAAGCGCGCCCGGCCACTTACCGCTTTGCTCCCCTAGGAAGACCAATTTGAATTTTCTAAGCGGGTTCCCGAAATCGCCTCCCGTAGTCATGATGCGCCTGGCTCGGCAGAGGGCTGCGCCGGGAGGAAAGCAAGGGCGGGCGGAGAGAAGCAGCGTCTGCAGACTGACTCCTTTGCTCAGGGCGACCCTAGCGCTCCCCTGCCCTCGCCACCAGCAGAGGGAGGCTCCGACCTCGGTGTTCTACAGGGGAGCCGCCAGAGCCGGACACAGCCTGCGGTTGACGGGCAAGGACGCGAGTCCGCACCGGAGGAGGGCTGCGGGAGACGCTGGAGCGAGCGCACTGCTATCGGCCGCCTGCTGCTGCTGCTGCTGCTGCTGCTCCTGGATGCCGCCTGCCACCCGCTCGCCCCCTCCCCAGTCCGCTGCGCCTGCGCTCTGGCCCTATCCCGGCCAGCCTGATGTCATGCTGGAGCGCCAGCAGTCCAATGCGGTGCTGCAGGAGTGGGCTGTGCTTGTGCATACGCGGGCCCGGATTGCTGGTGGGAGGGAGGGGCTCGCGAGTCTCTGTGATCCTGAGGAGAGGGTATTCCTAACCCCCGAAAGGGTTGGCTGTACCTTCCCGAAGGAACAGAGGCCTAACAGCTTCTCTCGCCTCTCATTCACACCCATCTATCGTCCCTCCCCTCCCCATCTAACCGGCACCTGATGGGAGTAAGCAGGTGCGACAGAAGCCACAAGTGTGTCTCTTGAGTAGGAAAAAGCAGACGAATTGGCTGATTGATGATGAAATTTTCCCAGCACTAAATTTATTTATTTATTTACTTATTTATTTAGTCTTTTATACCGCCCCCTCTCCAGACAGAAGCCGGGGCGGTGTACAGGCGAATAAAATAGAATAGAAAATACAATACAATATTTAAAAGCAATTTTAAAAGATTAAATTAGGTGGCTGATAAATAACTGATAGATAAAAACAATCAAGGTTAAAAGTTATAAAATTTAAAACCAATTAAAAACCCTGCACAGAACTCTAGGCCAGACCGGCTTGATGAAATAAATGGGTTTTCAAAGACTGCCGGAAGGTCAAAAGGTCAGGGATGGTCCTCATCTCCGGGGGTAATTCGTTCCAGAGGGAAGGTGCTCCCAGAGAGAAGGCCCGCACCCTCGGGGTCGCCAGCCGTCCAGCTGGCGGCACCCTGAGGAGGCCCACCCTATGGGAGCGCACTGGCCAACGGGAAACCGATGGTGGCAGTAAGCGGTCCCGTAAGTACCCAAGTCCCAAGCCATGGAACGCTTTAAAGATGATCACTAAAACCTTGAATCCCACCCAGAAGACTACCGGGAGCCAATGAAGCTCGCGCAAAAGTGGTGTAACATGGGAGCTCCGAGGAGCCCCCAAAACCACCCGCATGGCTGCATTTTGCACCAACTGGAGCCTCCGGGTGCTCTTCAAGGGGAGCCCCATGTAGAGAACATTGGCATAGTCTAGGCGGGAGATAATGAGGGCGGATGTGACTGTGCGAAGCGCATCCCGATCCAGAAACTGCCACAACTGGTAGATCCTACGGACCTGACAAAAAGCCCCCCTGGCGACGGCTGCTATGTGGTCTTCTAACGACAGCCGTACATCCAGGAAGACACCTAGATTGCACGTCCTCTCCGTGGGGGCAAGAATTCTCCCCCCCCCACAGCCAGCAATGGAGTTAGCTGGCTGTATCTAGGCGCCGGAAAGCACAGCCACTCAGTCTTGGTCGGGTTGAGCTGAAGCCTGTTCCACCCCATCCAACCCCGCACAGCCTCCAGGCACCGGGTCATCATTTCCACAGCTTTGTCGGGTGGCCTGGGGTAGAGATGTACAGCTGAGTATCATCAGCGTACTGATGAAATTCTACCCCAAAGCCACGGATGACCTCACCCAGCAGCTTCACATAAATGTTGAACAGGAGGGGTGAGAGCACTGACCCCTGAGGTACCTCACAAATCAAGGGCCTCGGGGCCGACCTCTGCCCCCCTGCCAACACAAATTGCAAACGGTCGGAGAGGAAGGAGGCGAACCACCGTAACATCGTGCAAGCCAGTCCCAACTCCTCCAGCCGCCGCAATAAGATACTGTGGTTGACAATATCAAAAGCCGCCGAGAGATCTAACAGGACTAGGACAGAGGAATAACCCCTGTCACAGGCCCTCCAGAGATCATCCACCAATGCGACCAACACCGTTTCCATGCTGTACCCGGGCCTGAAGCCTGATTGGCGTGGATCTAAATAGACAGCTTCATCCAGGTGCTGGGGGAGTTGTCGTGCTTCCACACTCTCAACAGCCTTCGCCATAAAGCGAAGGTTGGAGACCGAACGATATTGTTAGATAATAAAGTTGGGTCCAGAGACGGTTTCTTGAGGAGGGGTCTCACTACTGCCTCTTTCAAGGCAGCAGGTAAAAACCCCTCACTCAAGGAAGTGTTAATAATACCCTGGAACCAACCTCGTGTCACTTCCCAAGTGGCCAATACCAGCCAGGAGGGACACGGATCCAGTAAACATGTGGTGGCATTCATCCCATCCAGCATCCTGTCCACGTCCTCGAGGGTCACAGGATCAAACTTCTCCAAATAACCTCACCAAACTCCAACCCCGCCCCCCCGTCCAGAGTTGCCCAGTCAGAGTCCAACCCATCCCGGATCTGAGCGATTTTGTCCTGCAGAAAATTAAAAAAATCCTCAGCCCACCCCTGTAGAGGATCCTCCCGCACTCCCACTTCTAAAAGGGAGCGGGTCACCCTAAAAGGGCGGCTGGGCGATTTCCTGTGGATGCAATAAGGGCGGAAAAATGAGAGCGCTTCGCCGTCCTTATTGCCACTAAATAGGCCCTAATATGAGACTGCAATAGTGTTTGGTCAGATCCGTGGAAACCATGGATGATCTCACCCAGCGGCTTCACATAAATGTTGAACAGCAGGGGCGGGAGCACAGACCCCAGAGGCACCCCACAACACAGGGGCCTCGGGGTTGATCTCTGCCCCCCTGCCAACACAAATTGTGAGCGGTCAGAGAGGAAGGAGGAGAACCACCGTAACATGGTGCCTCCCACTCCCAACCCCCCCAACCGCCGTAATAGGATACTGTGCTCGACAGTATCAAAAGCCGCTGAGAGATCTAATAGGACCAGGACAGAGGAACAACCCCTGTCCCGGGCCCTCCAGAGATCATCCACCAACATGACCAATGCCGTCTCTGTGCTCTACCCAGGCCTGAAATTCGATTGGAGGGGATCTAAATATACCGCTTCCTCCAGGTGCTGAGGGAGCTGTCGTGCCACCACACTCTCAACAACCTTTGCCACAAAGCGAAGGTTGGAGACCGGGCAATAATTTGACAACAATGTTGGGTCCAGGGATGGTTTCTTGAGGAGGGGCCTCACCACTGCCTCTTTCAAGGCGGCAGGCAGGAACCCTTCACTCAAGGAAGCGTTGATAATGCCCTGGAACCAACCTCGCGTAACCTCCCGGGTGGCCACAACCAACCAGGAGGGACATGGGTCCAGTAAACATGTGGTGGCATTAAGCCCACCCAGTATCCTGTCCACATCCTCCAGGGTCACAGTATTGAACTCCCCCCAGATGACCTCACCAGAATCCATCCTCGCCCTCCCACCCAGAGTTGCCCAGTCAGAGTCCAAACCGTCCTGGATCTGAGCGATTTTGTCCTGCAGAAAAATAGAAAAATCCTCGGCCCGTCCCTGCAAGGGGTCCTTCCGCGCTCCCTCATCTAAAAGGGAGCAGGTCACCCTAAAAAGGGCGGCCGGGCAATTTTCTATGGACGCAATAAGGGCGGAAAAGTACAATTGCTTTGCCACCTGTATCGCCACTAAATAGGTCCTAACGTAGGACTGCAATAGTGTTCGGTCAGATACAGAACAGCTGGTCCTCCAACCACTCTCTAGGCGTCTTTTCTGGCGCTTCATCTCCCTCAACTCCTCGGAAAACCAAGGAGCCAAATAGGATCGGCACCGGGTCAGAGGCCACAAGGGCACGACCCAGTCAAGGGCCCCGGTCGCCACCCTGTCCCAGGTGGCCACCAAGTCCTCAGCCGAGTCGTGTGTGTGAGTCTCGGGAAACGGCCCAAGCTCCGTCAGGAACCTATCTGGATCCATCAGGCGCCTGGGGCGGTACCATTTAGTCAGTCCCGCCTCCCTGCGACGAGGGGGTGCAGAATGGAAGTCCAGCCTAAGGAGCGAATGATCCGACCATGACAGGGGCTCTATCAAAACATCCCCTAAACCTAGATCATTCTGCCACTGACCAGAAACGAAAACCAAATCCAAGATGTGACCCCCTGTGTGTGTGGGATCCCGAATTAATTGGGTCAGGCCCAAGGCTGTCATGGAAGCCATGAACTCCTGAGCAACCTCCGAGGTCCCGCCGGCAGAGGGTAGGTTGAAATCCCCCATGACCATAAGCCTGGGGGTCTCAACCGCCAAGCCGGCTATCACCTCAAGGAGCTCAGGCAGGGCCGATGTCACATAGCAGGGAGCCAGGTATGTGATCAACAGACCCATCTGAACCCCGGAACCAGGTATGTGATCAAAAGACCCATCTGAACCCCGGAACCACACTTCACAAATCCGGTCGTCTGAGGGACAGTGGATTCTCTAGGACACAGATCTTCCTTAATAATCACTGCAACCCCCTGCCTCCCCTGGGCCCTCGGTCGATGAAAAACCCAAAACCCGGGTGGGCACATCTCCATCAGGTGGACACCGCCCTCTTGGCCTAGCCAGGTTTTGGTAACGCCCACCAGGTCTGCTCCCCACTCCCAAATCAAATCATAGATAAGGGGGGCTTTATTAACTATGGACCTCGTGTTACATAACATCAACTGAAGGCCCAGGGCCCGATGACTCGGACAGCCCGGGGAACGGGAAGTAACTAGGGGGTTAGAGTGTGCCACCGCCTGCAAATAGTGAGGGCGCGCTCCCCCAACATAATATGGCCCCCTATACTGCCGAATCTGCCTCTCCCGCTCACCGTGCAGATAGCCCTCAACTCCCTCCCCCGGAAGAACCCCCCATCCTCAACCCGAGCCCACTTGACTCCAGAGCCCCCCGACTGCGCTCGACCCCCGGTCTGGCCCCCGTCCCAGGCGGGTTATCCCCAACCCCGTCCTGGTCATCCACCCTAATCCCGATAAAACTTTAAATAAAAACTGAAATAGTTTAAAAAAAACCCTGCAGCTTCTCTTCTGATGGCCATGCCACCTCTCCGGATCCCAGGAACTGTCCTTGAAGTACGCTGTTGATAGACCGGAGGGCCACTTCAGGGAGAGGGGGACCCTCCCCAG
The DNA here is from genome assembly GCA_023653725.1 of Bungarus multicinctus. Taxonomy (NCBI): domain Eukaryota; kingdom Metazoa; phylum Chordata; class Lepidosauria; order Squamata; family Elapidae; genus Bungarus; species Bungarus multicinctus. Next base: position 41,980,440 of record CM042844.1, read on the forward strand.
GGCCCATAAGTCCACTGAAGAGTAATTAATCGGTCTCTCAGGCCGCCGAGCCGACCGCGCTGGCACCACCATCACCGCTGGGCCAAGCGCCACCGTCCTCACACCCCAACCCGACCCTCGACCAGACCACCACCAATGTTGTCAATGATATAAAATCCTTTCATATTTTTGCAATCAAATAACATGAAATATTATCCCTGTGTTCCTAATGGCAGCCAGTTTGGTATAGTGGTTAAGGCACCAGGCTAGAAACCAGAAGAATTCCTGGTTTCTAGCCTGGTGCCTTAATTTCTAGTCACACTGTAGAAACAAAGCCAACGAATGACTTTGGTCCAATCACTCAATCTCAACTCTAGGAAGTAGGCAATGGCAAACCACTTCTAAAAAATCTTGTCAAGAAAACTGCAGGGACTTATCTGTGAAACAACACTTATTCAAAGTCATTGCCTTCCTCAAAAAATTCTAACATAAATTGGGCAGCACTTTGCATCTTAATAGTCTAAACTAATTGAATAATGGAAGGGACTTGGAATTCTTCTAATCCAACCCCTTGGTCAAGCATTCCAGACAAATGGCTGTCCAATCTCTTCTTAAAAACTTCCAGTGATGGAGCACCCACAACGACTGGAGACAAGCTATTCCACTGGTTTATTGTTCTCACTGTCAGGAAATTTCCCCGTATTGAATACCTGCTTTTTTTAACCTGATTCACTAGAAATTTTACCTGGCATAAAAAGTCTTATTTTAACATTGGTAGATATATGCAAAGATGGTTTCAAATCATCTGAACACAGAGTCTCATTGAAACCAGTCAAACGGCGGAAAAACTTGTAGCTATTTAAAAAAAGATCAGTATTAGCTCAATTAAGCTTGCTTCGGTGAGTTAGTGGTGGTAACTAGAAGAAATCATTCAGGTCAAGCATGAACTGCGAATGATGAAAGTGTGGAGGCAGAAATATTGGGGGAACGATTAATGGCACTAAACTTTGCATTCTTCTACTTACTTGTGTTAGAATAATAGCTACTGAACTTCATAAGACTTCTGAGTAGATATGATTGGGGTTATATTAACTTACACTGGATCCAACTAATGGATAAGTCTTGTTTAGTCTTGTTGATTGTATTTAAGGTGAAAAACAGTGTGGTTGCTACAAAAGTGAAGATAAGGGTCATAATACCCTTTCGTATCCTTTTAAAAAAGATATGAGCCTAAAGTCTGTTATTAAAAAAAGATTTCATAAAACGGTAAAAACATTGATTACTTACATACATGAGATTTTTGTTGATTTGGTGAATTCCTTAGAAAAGTTTGGTTTTTCACCCACTCCAATGTGCATCAATGCTGTGTTCCTGTTTATGAGAAAATCTATACATATTTATTTGGTGGCTAGGAATCAAACCAGGAGCCTTTTAACAAACATGACAGCAGGAAAGAAATGAGTGAGAATGATCTTTGAGCCCCACACACACATCTTTTCCCACTTCAATTACTTATCAATTGAAGTTAGTTCAACCAGGATAATGGAGTCTGGTGAAGAAAAGTATCAGTCTGATTGTTTCAAATAATCATAATTCTGACTGGGATCAACTCCATGTGTTAAGTAGGGCAATTGCTTTAAAAGGCCAGCCCCAAATCTGTGAGAGCTGGTTTTTTTTTATTATATCACAATGAATGTGTGTGTATGTGTGTATGTCTGTCCATGAAATTAATCCTAAATTAAAAGCGCAAGTCACAACAATAATAGCATGTAACTGATTTCAGATGATCTTGAAAAAGCTAAGCCTGGTTAGAGCTGGTTATTATGTGTGTGGAAGACTACCAGGCAATCTCGGGGTAGAGAATACACAAGAGATTTAAAAAATATATATATTTGAAGAAGGTAGAGGAGAAACCACTTTCATATGATTGCCAAGAAAACAATCCAGACATGTCCATACAGTCACCAGGAGTTTGACTTGAAGAAAATGATACTTTTAAGTGTAATGTTCTCAGAGTCCAGTTTTGAGCTATTTGAAAGTACTATTAATAATGATATAAGGTTCCCAGACATATAACAAATCTTACCTGTAGTGAACAGTGTGAGACATTTCTGTAGTTTTTGCAGTTGAATTAAATCTTGGATGCCTTGGACTTGGTCTGGTAGTCTACTTGAATGACTGGTAGTCTAATTGAATGACTTTCTGTCAGTCCTTGGCTGCTTATAATGTAAATGGGCTATGTGTAGTCTGAGGACTGACCAGACCAACTTGTGATGTATCCAGCACTCAGAACTTCACATGCCATGGGTGACATCTTTGAAGATCTCACTGACATACTATGATATATATCTCAAATAGGTGCCAGTCCTTGGATCTGGCAGTTTTGTACCTTTCTACCAACCAGGTAATTTTGTACTTGTTGGCAAGTCTGAACATAGTGATGCACAAAGTTACATTCAGCATATTTGCTCATAAACAGGCCATTCCCATTTTGTTTTTCCACTTTGTATCTTCCAAAGATTCTGTTCCAGTTGTCACTGTCTGTGTCCATCCTAGCACTGAAGCCTCCCAGAATGATGAATTTATCACTGCTGGTGGTTGTTTGAACAAATCTGCTCCAGGTTGTTGTAGAAAGCTTCCTTCCTCTGGACTTGTGAGAGTTGATGCATGGGCCTTGAGAATGAGGAGAGTTGCTGAGACAAAAACAGAACTTCATTATGTGTTTAATATTCCAGTGGTTCAAGTTGGTGTGTTCTTCAGCAGAATACCTTTGATTGCAAAACATCTGTTCTAAAATGCCTTGGCCTTTTCCCATGTGTGGACTCAAAGGAGGAAAACACAAGGTGTAGATACAATAGAGCTTGCTAAGTAAGGCACCAAACACCAAATCCTAGCCATTAGGATGTACAGTACTCTCCTAACTACTGCATTTTATTCACATTTTAATTAACTGTTCATTTTGTTGGGTATCCAGATCATTTCCTGAAATATATGAAGGTACATTCTCAGTCTGCTGGATTTCATACTGTTCGTAAATGTTACTTATGACTGGAAGCATGCCCATAGAATAATGGACATGTATCAACAGGAAGCAATAAATGGAGAGGGGAAATGCTACTCTCAACTTCCTTTTAATACTGCAGCTTGGAGTTAAAAGGAAAACAAGAATGTGAAAGAATTTTAGTATTTATTTGAAAGCCAACAATGGGATTGATTATTCTTTATAGAACATGCTTAAAAACTTTGTTCTTGCATAATTATATACCAAATTCTGTTCGACTTTGGGAATTATAGTTGGATCTATTAAATATAAATAGTGTGAACTGCATAGATAATGGAGCTCTGGGGTCCAATCTAGATTTGCAGCACATTTTCTGGGCTTTCTTTTTCCTTTAGAAACAGCCAAGATACTGATTTATCTGCTGTTTAGCAAAATCTAATGCTTGTTTGTTAAGCAAAGCAAAATGATTGTGCATGTTGTATAAGTCAAGTGTTAACGCAAATATTTCTGTTGCAGGGATATCTCCTTTTCCAGAACTCCGAGTTCAATTTCTTGCTGCTGTGAATGAAAATAAACAAATATTTGAATTCTCATTGTTCACTCAGTTTCAGTTTCTTGTTGAATTGATACATTGCCTTTTTACAATTTACTTTGGCCCTCTTTCTACTCTTCTATTTTTCATCACCTACACGTAGTGCTGCACTTGACAATATCTGATTGATTTGCCTTTCTTTCCTCTTCTGATAAATAACTTCCCTAGCCAAATGTTGAAATTACATGTTTCAGAGATCTTGAAAGGATTTTTGTTTGATACGGCTTTTCCCCAGTTAGAACAACCGCAACCAAGGACAAAGTAGCTGAAAGGATCTCTTTTCTCCCAAAGTCATAAAAATAATAGCATGCAAGCTGCCCATTTAGGTCACAAGAACAGAACCATCAGTGCAATTGTCCCAGAACAGTATTGTCCCAGAACACGACTTTTTGAAGTGGTGAACTATTTTTAGCATCTAAAGTGAACAATAGCCAGACATGTTAGTAGGAATTTTGATACGGCAGTTCTGCATTAAAAATATTGTCTCCTTCTCCCAAAGTAAGTTGCAGAAAAAAGGGAATGCTAAATTATAATTTAACTACGACCTGTCATGGATGGGCTACTTGGAGAATGAACTGTCTAGATATTGATGAATTCTAATCCCTATCAGCCCCAGGCAGAATTGCCAACAAAGGTACACATTTTTCTAGCTTAAATTATTTGGAGGCATTAGAATTTGTGAGAGAACAGGACTGTGAAATGGGTTATTCTGGTTGTTTAAAAACAAACATCAACTAAGTCATCTAGAAATAATAAATATAGGAAATGAGAGATTGGCCAAATGTTTCTGTCTTTGATTTTATTTCACTTGCTGTGCAGCAAAAATATGTAATAGTACTGAGCGCTCATGGGATGGGAGAGCAGCCATTCTGAAAAAAATCACACAGAGGCCAAAAAAACCCCCAAACAAACAGATTTATATAAGCTAGCTTGATCAGTTGTTTAAAAATGTTAGCAAAAAAGTTTCTGTGACACTGAAGAGACAGTGGATATGAAAAATATCATATCCACTTGGATATGATATTTTTGGATATGAAAAATATCCGACACACCTTGAAAGCAAAATCCAGTAGAAATAAACAATTCTCCAGATGCACCTAACCATAACATAGACTTGCCCTTGACAACATCTTTTTTGTGATTGCATTGTCATGAAGTTGTCTTCATATCATCCCTGTCTGTACCAGGGGCTACCTGAAACGATCCTTAACTATTTTGATTTTAAAACATTTCCTCTCTTAAATTGGCTATTATCAAGATAAGTCAAAGGTGTGAAAATATGATTATTCTCAATTATTCCGCAAGTGGCTCAGCTGAGCGACCAGGTAGAACTAAACATGTAAGAACTTCCAAGATATTGAGGCCATTTATTCCTAGACTTTTATATACTATTAATTTATTTCATTGATAGCAATCACAGATGCATTTCCCGTTTGCCGCCTTTCACACTGATCTTCCTCAGCCCATTATTTGGATGTGATGGAACTGACCTAATCTTCCCTGTAGCCCATCTCTCCTCCAAAAGTAGGCTCTCGATAGCATGATATCTGCAAAAATTACATGTGATACACACTTTTCCTAGTAGTTGGAGAATCACACTTGCCTGTTGAGTGGCATGGGGGTTGGGGGTGGGGAAAACCGCATTCTTAAAGAAATGTGGGATGAAGCCAGAACAGCCAGAAGCTGTCAGGATTCCGGCAGTTACCCCAATTAAATCATGAGTCTCGAGCCAAACTTCCAAAACTTCAAAAGGATTTATTGGGAGTTAAAATGTCCGCCACTGCCTGGGTGTAGCTGACTCTTACACACATAATTCATGGTCACCCTTGACCCTGGTTTTCCCCCAACCCCTTGGTGTATCATAATTCATATTCTCCAATGAGACACACCCATAGCCAAGAGTCATCAATCATGTTCTCCAGTTAGAATTTTGCATGGCAGAAACTTCAGTCACCTAGTTATTATCTTTGAGAAACTATTTATGGAATGCACTTTCACTTTCCAAGCTGCCACACTGCTCTTTCAACCCCTTTCCCCTCTCCCTTTCTGTTGGCAACTCTAAAAAGACCATAGAAATATTTTATGAGTTGACAACTAAATTGTATTTCATTTCATTTCTAATTGAAGTTAATTGAATATAATTCATATGAGTCCATATAAATTTTATTTAATAAATATTTTCAATAAATTTATAGTTTGGTAATGAACGACCTTGGTACATTTGTTTCAATCCAAATTACAGCTTGTGATCTCGGCTTTTGAACTTTGGGATTATGATTTTTTTTTTTGCAGGAAAAGACATCATGTCCTGCTGTGATAGCACCTTACTTGTACTGAAGTAAATAAGAATACAGGTTTGTCTCCCATGACTTTCAGAGGGCACATAGGAATTCTATGCTCATTGTTGCCCCCCATCTTCTAGCATTCATCAAATTTGAGAATAAGAAATGCCACTATCTGCTTGCAACAAACTCATGAAGCTGTTCCTCCAGTAGCTAGATCAAATGGAAGTCTCTTCAGTCTTAATCAGCTGAAGTAAGATTTCTTTGCTGAGCTAGCAGTTCATTTCGGTTACTTTTTAGTTATTGGTGAGATAAAAATGGCTCTGCTGAACAGTGAATGGTATAGTTATCAGAGAGGCATTGAAGAGACTTAATGAAGCACCTTGCTGAGCAGATGGCCTCTTATCTTGATGTTACAGACACCTCCATACAGATTTGTCACTTGCACAATGTTTTATTAGCTTCCTTTGAAATACTCACTGGAACAGGAAAATCATGCTGGATACATATCACAATGCACACACCCTTCTGGTAATCGAATCTTAGATGTTGCAGACTTGTATGAGGACCATTGAAGATGAAGGCAATCCATAGCCCTGAATGAGTCAGTGGCCAAGAACTTTTCCCTATCCATTTAGTTTCAACCCGATTTTTCCCTTTCATTCTCCTTCATCACCACATTCTTATTCTTTTTTATCCTCTTTAAATTTGAGGTTTCCACTTATCTCCATAATATCAAAGAAAATCCATTCTTGCTCTTATTGATGGTATGTAGTTTCCTCAATCTGAAGTCCTGTACTAGAGACCGAGAATTTGAAGGTTCTTTGCAATATCTTAGCTGTTCCTAATGCTGCACTTTTCTAGAAAGAGAGCTTTGATGTCCTGGGATCTGTTGTAGGAGTCACAGAATCTACCATTACTGGGACCTCTTTGGCTTTTACTTTCCATGTCCTCTTTAATTCCTTCTTCAGGCCCTATTACTCTTCTAGTTTCTTGCACTACTTCTTCCTGATATTGCTGTCAATTAATACTGCTACATCCATTACCACTTCTATCTTTGGTTGGTATATAGGTAGACACCTTGTCTATTACCACAATGTCTGGCTGATTGGCCAATACCTGCCTGTCCATGTGGATCTGGAAGTTCCATGGGTTCTTAGACTTGTTATCCTCTATTAGCTTTTAAGAAATGTCCCATCTGGACTTGGAAGGGTTTAGCCCATACATTGGTGCAGATGTTCATGTACACAATGCCAGCTACTTGATTGTGCCATTCAGTGTATTCTATTCCGTCATGCATTTCACACCCCGTCATTATTTATTGGACTGTCTCTGGGGCCTTTCTGCCTGAGTCTCTGAGACTCTCTCCCTGGGTCTTATCTAGCGTGTTAGACTCCTGCTTTTATGGATCTGAATTTTGATGCCTGTTCTTGTGCTGCTTTGATTAGACTCTTACTGTTGTCTTTTAATCCAGCCCTTTCCAGCCAATGATAAGATTTCCCAGTGTCTGACACCTCAGCTATCTTTGATGGTACATCCCATTCAGGTTTTGGCTTGCCACCGCACTTCCCATGCTTGATCTTTCTCTCATGTCTGTTGGTATCTCAAGCATTCTTTAGCAGTTCATCTTTGGATGCAATCTTACCAATGTACTTCTGAATACTCTGGGTTTTGTCTAGGACAGTGGTTTTGAAAATCACCAAACTCTATCCATCCTCATCTGGTTGGTATAAAGTTTTTGGGTGTTGGACTTGCAGTGGAAACTTCTGTGCATTGTGAAGACTTCCCAGGTTTTCACATTGTCAGGTTCTATATCCTCCATATCCTCCTCAGTAATCGACAGTTTATCTGATAACTGGCAGGGCATATGTGTTGATGGTGTGATTTTTTTCTTTCTTTCCATTGAGCTGGCATTCAGGACTTGTCTAATCCTTTGTTGATACTTGGTATTGAATGTTTCTGTCTTCCTTATATCTTTCTCATGGTTCCCATGTGGTTATGGGATAACAAGGTACTTTTAGCTGGTCTATATGTCTATCATGTGGCCCATTGGTAGTTGCCCTCCCCCCATCAGTTTTAACTATGTCCCATCTCTTTATTACCATCTCCAGTCTAAATGACATCCCAATGTCCTTACTGTAGATCCATGTAGGTGGATCAATGTCTCACTTGACCTCATCAATATACAGGAGGTGGCTGATTGTAGTTCCTCTCTTGAACGAATACTAATACTCATAGTATCCAGTCATGATAATCCAGCTGAGGGAGTTTAAACATATAAAGAGGAGCAATGGGGAGCCTGCATTATCTTATTATATGCCTCACTTAATAGCTACTTATGTGAGCTGTCTTGAGTTGATTCTCAGTGTTGTCTCCCACAATCCTCTTGAGAAAGATCCTTAGTGTCCTGTTGACTTTGTATAGTGCCAGGCATCTACAGATCTGTCTGTTTGCCCCTGAGTTTTTCCCCAAGTTGTATGCTCTCTTGTAGTCAATTCAGGTTGTGCTCAGATTGGTCTGTCTAGACTTTGAGTGTTGAAGTTGGCTGTATTTATCCATCAGCATCTGGTGTTTTGAGCCTCTGGTGTTGTTCCAAGTGCCTTTCTGAACTGTGCTCATGGAGTGACCCATATGGTCCTGTAGCTTGATGGCCACGATATCTGATAGGACTTTCCATGTTTTGTGGAGATAGGTTAATGGTCAATAGTTGGACAGTGCTGTTCCTTTATAGTGGTCTTTTATGATCAGCAATATCCTTTCTTGTATTAACCAGTCTGGGTGGGACCCAGGTGCTAGCAGCTGGTTAATCTGTGCTACTAGGCATTCATGTACTGCTATTAGCCAGTAGGTGTAGATCATGTCTGGATCAGGTGCTGCATAGCATTTCATGTTTTTGACTTACTGTTGACTATCTGCTATTGTGATCATAACTTGTTCCTGTTTTGGGAGATTGTATGGTCTGCTTTCAGGTCCTGTAGCCACCTGGTGCTATGTGTCTTCTATTTCTCCCATGTTGTTCCAGTACTTCTGTTACTGTATTGCACTGCAGTTAGGTGTATACCATGGATGGTTATTTGGGGAACAGGACAATTGTCTTCTTGACATCTGCTTCTCTAGTGTTATCTCCTTAGGTTGGTAGCAGGGCTCCGAACTTTTGTTTAGAAGTCTCTAGGGCTTCAGATGGAGTCAAGTCCTTGTGTTTTTTCAATAACTGAGTCTTATTCTTCTCCCCCCATTACTATTTTCAATCTCCCTGACATTACACACACAACCATCCATCCATCCAGTTCAGATTTCCTGTTCCTCACACCACAATCTGTAAAATATGATTTACCATTATATAAAGCTGGGTTTTTTAAAATGTCAAAGTAATGGAGACAGATTGTAATAATCAAATTATATACTTTCAAACAGCAAATGCTTAGAGGAACAGTAAGAAAACATGGGAAGTATAAAATTATGTTATACAACACAATCTAATCTATACGGGTGCAGAGATGCTGCTATCTTGGACTGAATAAAGATACAGCTGTCAATCCAGTAAGCTTCTATATAGAAACAGGAACATCCTATTTACTTATATAGCAACAACGTTTAGTTGCATCTTTTTCTCTGATTCAGCAATTCTTTTTAATTCTTGTTCCCTGAAATCTGACTGGAATCTTCTATTGATCTGAATGTAATTTCAGTTCCCAAACCTAAGATCTGCATATCAAGCTATTTGTTACAAATCCAGTTACAAGGAACATTTTTTACTTGTATTGCAATAAAATCAGTTTGCTTTTTAAAAATGTGATTTAGACATGTTGTAAAAGCACAGAAGATTGGGCTGAATGTATAATGCTAGAATTATAAGCGGTGGCTGAAATAATGCTTTAGATGCAGTTTTAAGACCCTGAAAATGTGGCAAATTATTAGTAGTTTCATATTTTTATTAAATTGAATACTATTTAACTTTTCTTTCAAATGTCAAAATTTTCTTTATGGTTTTCAGATATGTGGATTTTGCAATTATAAAACATGCAATAATTAACTACTCAACTACTTTGCTTTTAAAATAAATTTATTATATATATCAAAAGTGTATGTTGTACATGTAGTGTGTTTACAATAGCAGCAGAAGGAATGGTACTGTACATTTAAACATAAAAACACATATAACTCTCCAAACCATTTTCCTATTAGAAACGAGGAATATGTTGTTTGGGTCAACTGAACATCGAATAATGTTTGAACTCCCATTGCCAACCCAACACTTAAAATTACATCTTCTTATGCCTTGCAAGTTAAAATGACTCATGTGGTTTTCTTTCACTGGCTCTGTTTACAATATGTGTTTCATTTTCTTATTGTTCATAAAACCAAAAATCAGCAAACAAAAAACAAAAAACAGCTGTACTTTAAATTGCTCTATTGCTCAGCTTCAGCCTGCAGTATAAGAAAACAACTGAATGTTTTTAAGCGTAACAAAATTATGTCATAAATCAATGTGCCACTAGGTGGTGGTACAACATTTCTTTGTGGTACGTTTGTATTTTTATGCAGATATTTAAAAAAAAGGTTTGAAGGAACCACCATATTTACGGACTTGGAAAATGACCTACACTTTATAATTTTGTAAACATATGCAAACAGTTGTTTGCCAACTGTGCATCTATCTCTTTAAGGCATGCTTCCTAATTAGTTTATTAACCCAGTCATTTATTTGCATCTTGCTCTTTAGTGTCCTCAAGCAGAATAGAGACTAGAACGCCACCTTTGATTAAGTGGGTCAAATCTCAAGCAAATATAATGAAGCATAACTAAACAGTATGTTAATGGTTTTAGATTTAAGAAGCTTAAAAGACTTTTTCTGTCTGTCCACCCAAGTACTCTTCTGTTTTGGGAGGTAGGGGAAAGACCAAAATCACAGGTTTTAAGTTGAAGAGAACATGAGAAATGAATTGTTTCTTGATGAAATGTCATATATTTTCATTACTGTAATTAAAAGCTGTCCCATGACTAAAAAGATTCATAGAATTAAAATTTGGATTAGTACCATGTCAAAAAGTTCCAACGTCAAACACAGTATGCCTATAGCAACAAGGACACTCACAAGCAGGGAAAATATAGGGAAAAATTGGCTTCTTCAAAATCTGCCAATAAAAAAACAGTTAAGAACAAACTAGAAAAAAAAATTTATTTAAAAGTGTACATGTCATAACAACCAATTTTATACATCGACTGGGATTTTTATCCGTTCTTGCCTGTATAGTAAAGGAAGTAAATGAAGAAGCAACGGCATGAGAGAGGGCAGACAAGTTGAGATTGCTTCTGCCTTAGTCCCATCCCTTTGGCAAGCCTGGATAATGTATCAAAAATGATTGAGTAGAACAGTCCAAGACCCATAGCCAAATTGGACAGCTTCTCTCGGTTAGCAACTCTTAAGTGACTCATGCGGTTCTTTTAAGGTATAACAGTTTTCACTTGCCATTTCCATTGTTTTGACATAAAAATAAGAGAACCCATTGTCTTCCAAACATCTGTACATCTCTGACCCAGTCTTTGAAGATGCTCTACCACTGTAGTCTGGAAGGGTTGAAGGGCTCCCTTTTGCTGGCTCTGGGTGTTTTCATTTCAATGCCTCTCAATGAAATGAGCTGGCCATGTGATCTCCGTTCCCCAACACAAACATGTTCTTTTAGTTGGACTACATGCAGCAGAAACTGTTCATGTAGGAGTTCAAGTTCAGCTACTAATATAAAATGGTGCCTGTATTGTAAAAAGAATAAAATAAAACAAAAGGCACAAAGGCCAAGGTAAGTAAATTTAAACATCATACAAAATGATGCTTGAAGCGGGTCTTGTTGTAGTGTAGAGCTATTCTGACTCAGCAGCTTTATCTTGCACATTATATTGTTTGTTCCTCGTCAGCTTCCAGCTGATGAAAGATAATAGCAGAATGCCAATAATTTTGTAGCCAACCTGGAGGCCTAAGTACCTGGAGAAATAAAGAGAGAAAGAGAGAGAGGCATATCATTTCTTTTGAAATGCAACTTATCACACTTGTAGGGATGCAATAATAAAACCTGGCTGAATGACTGAGAAAAAAATGAGTGATTTGCAAAACATTACACTAACCAATGCTGAATTTGGAACAAAACAGTTTGAACTCCAAACAGTTACTCGAGTGTGAAGCAAATGTTTTACTGAAACTGGCTATTTCAATATTTTTTTAATGTTTCAAAATGCTATGTTTTAAGTTCTGTACACTTCCAAAATGATTCAAGTCAGATCTGAATACAGAAATATGAACTTCAGCTTCTATGAAAATGGAAATTCCAGATCTGGGTATGAGTTTTGACAGTGAGAACAATTAACCCAGTGAAATGGTTTGCCTCCAGACATTGTGGGTGCTCCATCACTGGAAGTTTTTAAGAAGAGATTGGACAGCCTCTTGTCTTGAATAGTACAAGATCTCCTGTTTGAGTAGAAGACCCCCAAGGTCCATTCCAAACCTATTATTCTACGTGATTCTATGTTGTCAAGAAAAGAAGGCGGGGGGAGGGGCAGGGGACTCCTCTTTTAGGGACAAAAAGCAGTTTCCTTCCAATAAGTACCCCAAAAGTGTTGTAATATTTATTTTGGAGACTTAACAAAGAGGTGGAGATAAATAGTAATTTCTCAATCATTTTATGAAGTGGAATGCTTCACCTGGCTGGCATTACAGTAACAGGATCAAGCTGTCTGAACTTCCAGGACAGTCATAACTCCTAGTCATATGGTTTTTCAAAAAAAACAACAACGCAAGGTTATAAGGTAACAGCAGTACTATACAGGTGAGGAATTCATAGTTACTTAGTGAAGCAGTTCCTATCATGGCAGGTAAGGATTAGCATGTGTGATTCAGTGTACCCAAAAGTTTTCTGCTGTCTGGAGATCATAAGATGTGCAAGCCAAGTTAATGATTGATTATTATAAAGGCAGGAATATGCTTGCCCCAGACTGGTTTCCATTTTATTTTCATTTTAAGACAAAATTCCTTCCTTCTTTGAATCCATATTACAATCTTCCCAGCCACCAATGAGACGAGTCTCAAATTTCCCTTATGTACAAATTGGTAATGCTACATGTGTTGGAACTGCCAGCCATTGCTTTCTGACCATTTGGAGACCTCCTCTACAGATGGCTTTGACTCAAGTGTCTGCATCTTGAGTAGCTGTGGAACTGTGCATTGCTATTCATTCCCCATTCAGTTAGCCCAGTGGTGGGATTCAATTTTTTTTACTACCGGTTCTGTGGTGAGCCATGCTTGGTGGGCATGGCAGAAGAAGGATACTATAAAATCTCCAGTCAGATGTGGTATTTGCCAGTTCTCTGAAGTACTAAAAAATTCCGCTGGTTGAATACCACCTCTGAATTAGCCCAGGGGTCTGCAACCTTAAACACTCAAAGAGCCACTTGGACCTGTTTCCCACAGAAAACACCAGAAGCCACAAAACCTGGGTGGGAGCGGCCATTACAACATCAGTCACTTCCACCCAGTCACATGACACCCCCACCCAGCTACGCCTACCCAGGTTTTGTGGCTCACTGTATTTTCTTTTCTCTGGGAAACAGATCTCTCTCTCTCTCTCTCTCTCTCGCACACACACACACATCTCTCTTTCTTTCCCCTTCTCTCTCCTCTCTCTCTCTTTCTCCCTCTTCCTCTCTGTCTCATCTCTGTCTTTCTCCCTCCCTCTCATCTTTCTCCCCACTCTCTCATTTCTCTCTCTCTCTCTCATGTCTCTCTTTCTCCTTCTCTTTCTCTCATTTCTCTGTCATCTCTTTTTCTCCCTCTCCCATCTCTTTTTTCTCCTTCCTCTACTTCCCTCTCATCCCTTTCTCTCTCATCTTTTTTCCTCTGTCCATCATCTTTCTCTCTCCCTCCCTCTCTGTCTCTCTTTCTCCCTCTCATCTATCTCTTTCTCCCTTTCATCTTTCTCTCTTTTTGCCTCTCTCATCTCTCTCCCATCTCTCTTTTTCTTCCTCTCTTCCTCTCATCTCTTTCTCTCTCATCTTTCTTCCTCTGTCCTTCCTTCCTCTCTTTCTCCTATCTCTCTTTCTCTCTCCCTCTCATCTTTCTCTTTCTTTCTCTCATCTTCTTCTCTCTTTCTCCCTCCCTCTCTCATCTCTTTCTCCCTCTCTTTCTCATCTTTGTCCCTCTCTCCCTTTCTTTCTCCCTGTCTCATCTCTCTCTCCTTTATCTCTCTCTGTCTCTCTCTCTTTCTCCCTCCCTCCCTCTCATTTCTGTCTCTTTCTCATATCTCTCCCTCTTATATGTGTGTGTGTGTGTGTGTGTGTGTGTTCCCTCTTGAACCATTTCCAAAAATAGGTGAGGGTTGGATTTTATTTTATTTGCTGATGTTCTTTTTTTTTCTTTGGGTCATTTCAGGTTTCCAGATAAATGAAGCTCTTTTGTCCCCATGCTGTGGCTCCCTGTTGGTTGAACCCAGTACTGGCAAAAGGAATATGGGGAGATGCATAACTTTCTCTCCGCCTTGAGACACTGACAATGCTGCTCTCGCCGACTCCATGGCCTGCTCACTGCTCTTGTAGCACCTTGCATAGCACACTTAAATATAGTGCGCTTCACAATGGGGGGACAGTGTCCCCTCCTCCTCCTGGAACCCATTATGATGCAGAGCATCAGCTGCAGCTGGCCCAGCCAGTGTCTTGGGACAGAGAAAAGTTGTGCATCTCCCCCAGTGGCCGAGGTGTGTGCAGCACCAACAAGGGATGGAAAAAGAGGCAAGTAGAGGGTCGCTTTGCTCCCGCTCTGTATTACAGAGCGAGTCTCCATCCACCACTGTTGCCCTTCCCTTCTCAGGGTAGGCGAGGAGTGACTGCAAGCAGAGGCTGTGGGGTGAAGGCAGCCAGTGGTGGGATCATCCAACAGGGAGCCGCAGAAGACGGCCCAAAGAGCTGCATGTGGCTCTGGAGCCACACGTTGCCAACCTCACGTTAGCCCCAATTAACTACTCTATTCTAGGAAGGGAACTCACCTCCACCTCCTAGTTGTTCCTTGGGAGTAGGAATGAAGAAACAAACTGAAAATCTTGGCTGAAGCTATACTCAATGGATTCATAATTCACTCCCACGGTTGGATTGCTAGGAAATATTTGAGATTCCTTGTGAGGTGAATCTCCTGACACACCAACAGACCAGTCACTGAAGAATGTGGTAAGAGATGCCAAAGAGCCATTGTAAAGACTTCCTTTGTTACTGATTAAAGTCTTAAAACTTAATAATTTTGGTTACTGGAGTGTTGTTTGGTGGGATGGAGGGAAAAGTCAACCCATCTGCATCCCAAGAAGGAAATTGCTAATGTACTGATAGCCAAGCTTGTTTTCACCTAGCCAGAGACAGGCATGAGTCAAGGGCAGAAAGGTATACAGTATGTCCCTGCTCTTGAGACAGACTTCATGGAACATTACTGGGGATTTCCTGCCAAGATGCATTCCATTTTTTCTTATCTTTTTGTGTTACTCAAATTCTCTATTGAGGTTCTTCTTTGCAAGTGCTGTGCACCGCAGGAGTTTGCTTCCCTTGTAGATGGCAGAAGCCTGAGGATCAAGTGGAGGAAGTCCTCATCCTCAAATTAAATCTGTGAGAATATACTTTCCCAACATCCATAAAGGGCCTGTCCTAGAAATAGTTATTTAGTGATGAATAGCCACAGCTAGTTCACGT
Source organism: Bungarus multicinctus (assembly GCA_023653725.1). Lineage (NCBI taxonomy): Eukaryota > Metazoa > Chordata > Lepidosauria > Squamata > Elapidae > Bungarus > Bungarus multicinctus. Next base: position 41,996,008 of record CM042844.1, read on the forward strand.
TCATAACACACAGAACTTTCCTATAGCATTCAATATACAAATATTTCCCCAAAAAGCCATTTCAGAATCATGCAGGGGACAGGTGACCCTCTCTCATTTAATTCAATAACCCTACCAGATATTTTGAGCACAGGCTGACTGAGTGGCAAAAGTCTAATTCAATGCATATGGGTCTACCCAGACCCAGTAAAATACGCTAAAATGGCAATTCATATATTTTCCCCGAAGCCTGTGACAGATATGCTTAAAAATAAGTGAAAAAGATAGCATTTTTGAGACGATGAGTATTTTTGCATTAGGATGGGGGGAAGCTCCTCTCAGATGAGTGATATAAGGAGATTGTGCTTACAGAAGATGGCAAAAGTTCTGAGAAAAAGGGTTGTGGGAATTTCTGGGAATTTACCTTCTTCTCAAAAACCAAGTCAAAACAAGTCTTCTCAAACGATGTTGTGTGCATGTACATAAAAATCCTAAGTGGTTGTAAAGGAATGCCAAGACATTGACACATTAGGCTCCAGGAGCATAAATAATTGTGTCTCCCCCAAAATAGTACATTTCTTAAGCTGATTAAACAACATCAACCTTCAGATTCAGCCAATTCAGAGGCAAAGGCAGAGCAGCAATCAAAGCAATGGGGGGAGGGGGGGCTAAACATGAGAAAGAAGAGCCAGGAAGATTCAGGTATCAACCACCTTTGTTCATACGTAGTCAGATGCAGAGATAACTGCATCAAAGTCTTAAGAGACAACCAGAACAAAGCCACATTATGAACAGAAGGTTTTCATGCTATTGCTTTAAGCTTCGTAATTATTAATTTTTCATCTTGCTTATATCGCTTAAAAGTGATTTTAGTGCAGCAGACTTATAAGCACAATGCAGAAAATATTGGGCAAATTACTAAATTAGTTTATGCTGCAGATACTACTATTACTACTACTACTACTAATTTATTAATGGGCATCAGCCTTTTTGAAGGGCCCAGTAAATGCCAGCTTTATGATATGATTTATAGAAGGCAAACTGTCTATCAGTTCTATATATCTACCCCAGATAAGAAAAGCCCTTGTCTAATTCACACAGAGAACTATCTCTATTCCCATCTCTTACCTGCTGCGGAAGATGCCATTGTTATAATAATGGCAGGATCCACTCTTTCTGTTGCAGGTTTTCTTCCACCATATGCAGGAAGAGTCAATCAGGATGCCAAAGAGCGTAGGAGCTGGTAACCAGGCTTGGAAAGAAAGAGAAAGGAAACCTACTAGTATTTCACATCCCAGGTACACAACACCTTATACACATTCACAAAAACCCCAATGGGCCAACTCAATAAAAACCTTTTATCTGTTAGTTGTATTTCTTCCAAGGGAAAAATAATCAAGGAATCATCTGAATCAAGATTGGATCCGGATTACAATTAATTTAATGTAACAGTTCATATTATTTTCAAGGATATGAAAGATCACACTTCGTTGATATCTTTCTCTATTTGGATTTGAAATTACAGTAAAATAAAACAGTAACATTGAAACAAAACAATGATTTTCTACAAATCCAATAGCAAATGAAAATTATCCCCCTATCTGAAATTATATTTCAGAAATGTGAACTATATTGAAATATGAAGAACAATGGATTTAAGTTAATCTGCATGTGATTTAAAACTCTAGGAGGAAGACAAATGTGCACCTTTGCATATGAATAAACTTTTTACTAATATTATGGGAAGTACTATCGCTATGCTTTTATGTTATCAAATTTTAATTTATTGTTTAAAACTTGAGTTTATCAGAACATCAATTGTTTTCAATTTTTGTTTTACCTTTTTTATTTGTTTTTGGATTATTAAAACTTGTGTTTAGTTAATTTCTTCTCCTTTATTTATTGATTAAAGGCAATTAAGATATTTTATAAAGAAAACTTATCACAGTTAAGTGCAATATATACATCCCATCAATGAGTTTCTGAGTTGTCATCTTCTCCATTTAGAACACACTGTTTTCAATAAGTCTTTGGCTCTTTTCTTACCAATCCCAAATCTATATTTGGCCACAACAATATTCAGCATAGCAAAGAAATGGAGAACTTACTTAAGGATTGATAATTACTGGTATTGTCCTGGGTAGAAACAGTTATATTTGTGTGGAATGGGAGGGAGAAGAATTATTCAAATGTGGTTGAAATCTAATTCTCATTATTGGAGTTCTGACTGTTAAGCTAGACACTTGTATTTAGATAATTGAATTTCTAAGGCTGTTCAACTTTACAGTGACTTTGATTGCATTTGAAGGAAGGTGCAGCCCAATAACATCTAGAGAATGATAAGTCCTGTTCTGAACTAAATGTCATGTTTTCAAACTAGAATACAGAATTTATGTTCTCAATCCTATTAATTACGGCTGATTTTCTAACATTACAGTAGATGCAGTTCAGTTATGGAACAAACTGTACAGAGAACTCCCTTCTACCTGATAATTGCAAGCATATGGCTAGCCATCCAATTTTCTGGAATTCTTTAATTTGGATTCTTATACTAAATAGGGGATTGGACGTAATGACCTAAATGGACCCTTGCAATTTTATGAGTCTATGGAATCCAAAAACATCTGGTGGGCAGAAGTTTCTCAATCCTCTTTTTTTTTAAAAAAAATCTCCTTGGAAAAAAAATCAGATTTATCTCCTATCATGTTTTTGTCCTGCTCTCCCCTCTCTTCCCTTTTTTTAAATAATCCTTAGTTCATCTTACCTGGAATGATCATAGGAACTACAGGTAGTCCTCAACTTACAACAGTTCACTTAGTGACTGTTTGAAGTTACAAAGTGACTTTTTTCACACTTATGACCTTTTTTCGCATTTATGACCGTCACCGCATCCCTATGGTCATGTGATTTACATCGGGATGCTTGGTAACTGGTTCATATTTATGATGGCTGCTGTGCCCCCGGGATTTGTGACCTTCTGACAAGCAAAGTCAATGAGGAAACCAAATTCACTTAACAATTGTGTTACTAATTTAACAACTGCAATGATTCACTTAACAACTGTGGCAGGAAAAGTCATAAAATGGGGCTAAACTCACCTAACAAATTTCTCACTTAGCAACATAAACTTTGGGCTCAATTGTGGTTGTAAATCGAGGACTACCTAAGCACATTTTTGATAATAAAAAACCTTCAAATAGTATTACCAACAACCTTTGCACGTGTGTGCAAATGTAAATCCCTATTATGTTCAGAATGGGTTATTGCTTTATAAATAACTTTAGGATTGCAGACCTGATACTCACCCAGTAATCTCATCAACAGGAACTGGACTCCAATAGCAAAAGACTTTTCTTCATAGGACACCACTCTGTTTAGAGTCAAGATACAGTAAAGTATGTCAGAAAACCAGATAGGAAGAGCAATGGTTTGTTCCTGCTTTGGGAAAAGCTAAGCAGCTTGAGGATGATTATGAATGGCTGTGAAACAGCCATAGCAAATTAGTGACATATTTATTTAGCATATGGTATATCATACATGGACTAGCAATATATATTAACATTTCACCTAGATTAGTAAAACACAGTAAAAATACAAATGTTAAAAAGTTCTATATTGAAATACCAATGTCAAGGCCATCTAGCCACTGAAGTGCAGCACTATTTATATTTTAAAAAAAATCAGGTACTGGACTGGTATATGCCTCAAAACTTACAGTCAGTAATAATCTGTGATCTATAGTTTGTCACCCTGAGGGGAGGATACTATGCCTCCTTTATACAGAGAGTCCCAGCAGATGCTGTGTGAGGGGCATATCCTCTTCAGGATTGTGCATTGCTGAGGTGGTAGCTCAAAGCCTGACACCTTTTTTTGTGGGGTCATTTATATGCCTTCCTACCATAAGTCTGGGTGTTCAGTAATCCATTTGGTTTAAGTTGTTTAGCTTTTTAGTCATTTAGTTACATAAAAATGAGGGTTAAAATTGAAAAGGGCTTATAAAGCAAAATATTTCTGGTGGCAGTATTCCATAAATTCTATACTTTGCAAAATAAGACCAGGTGAAAGCTAACATTTCTTACTTTTAGAAAGCACCTGGCTGCCCTGCTGATAGTTAAGAGTTTCAATTTCAAGGTATTTCAGTGAATACTGGTTCAGGAATGTTGGAAGTTGATTCAAATATCAGTAGAGCGTACAGATTGGGAAAAGCTGTATGAAAGCATATCAAGGTTTTATTTTATTTTATTCCATATTGTTATGCTACAGTTGGCAGTTGTGTTTATTACAAATTACAGATGTATTGCATGGGACTATCTACTAATACCTAGAGGAATGTTGTCCATGGGGTCGCGATGGGTCGGATACGACTTCACAAATAACAACAACAATCTACTAAGGCCTTATCCCCTCCTTACCGTAACACCATCATGTAGAGTGGGTTGTGAGATAGACAGGCAATCAACGCAGAAAATGAGATGACGAATATAACAGGTAACAACAGATGGGCACAGCTAACAGAGCAAGATCCAATCTTTGCTGAAGATTGTCCATTCTTGGTGGAGATACAGGAGCAATTTGTGTAGATCTAGTTCAAAGAAAAGAAGGGAAATCAATCTCAGGAAACCAATTCACTTCAAGATCAGACCATAGCTACTTATCAGAATCATAAGTTCAATCACAGGTTCAAACCCTGGCTTTTCTAGCTAAAAGTACAAATGTTAAGAAAACCTCTGTCCTTAATGCCCAATTGCCCCATCAATATAAAATCTCTGCTCTCAGCCCTAAAAAAGGTAAAGGTTTCCCTGTCAGTCATGTTTGAGCATGGCGTTCATTTCCTTTTTTTGGCCAAGGGAGCCAGCATTGTCCAAAGACAATTTCTGTGGTCATGTGACCAGCATGACTATATGCCAAAGGCATACTGGAGGGCTGTTACCTTCTCACCAAAGTAGTACCTATTAATCTATTTGCATTTGCATGCTTTTGAATCCAAAAATTATTATATACTATAATTTTTATGAGAATATATTTATTATTAAATATATGGACAATAAACATATTTACAATACTTTAATTTACTGATCTGATGCTAAATTTTAATTTAAACAACAAAATCAACTGTTCTGTCCTGCCCCATTTTTATGTGGAGTGTCCCTTCTCACCATACTCCTCAAAATTAAATATATCTCCTGGCCCGAAAAAAAATTGTTTACTTCTGTTTGAGAGTAATTATCGAGTGTGATGAGATATTGAAGAAATGGATTCTTCTTAAATAAATAGGACAGGACACATATTAAACTTGGGGACATTAAAAAGCTAGTTTTGTCTTGATACTACAAGTAAAGCCATCTTATTGTACTACCACTTCATGTATTTTTTATTATTTATGTTGAATAATGGTATTTCTTCAATTTTTTTCTTGAGAAGTATATTTTTAATTAAAACAGTAAGAATTAAAACTGAGGTATTCTTCATGAAAAACACATATTCTGAGCAATGAATCCTGCTCTAACACTATCATTAAGGAGAAAGCACTTGAAATTCCTGTAGAATGCATGGCATATTGCCTTCCTTATCTACGAGTGATTTGGCCATACTCCCACTCTGTCTATATGATGAGTGCTAGATAGATTTGAATCCACTCTGCATCCTTAACGTCTTACAATTCCAGATGCTGAAGAATTAGAGAAGAAACCAGTACAGCCAGCGTGACAGGGAGAGAGGTACTCCACACCATCATTTCCGCAGACTGGATGGAAGAGATACTTTGAGCAGGAGCAACGAAGGTTACAAGGATTCTGTTCTGGGGAACTTGATGTACTGCCAGAAAAAAAGGATACAAAATAACATGGAACCAATGAGTGAAATATGTTTTCTTGAGTGGACTGGTGATTCCCAGCCTGTTATTGTTGGGTCCTGGCCATCCTGAACCTTGGCCTATTGCCATCTGAAGGTATTGCTAATGTTGTTTAATTAAACCATATACAATTACTACATATGCAAACATGTGTAGATAATTTGGGCAGCAAATCATCTGATTCCTGAAATAATCTATCCGATATAAGCCTGTCAGTAGAAATCAAATGAAAACAAAGGGGCAAAATGTCAAAATGATATTGGAATTAAAATAGAAAATCTTCTTAAGGCAAAAGTACATTCTTAAGGCAGAATCGCATTCTTATAATTATCTTTTTGAACTGGACCTGTCATTCCCTCAAAATTAGGAACTCCTGACCAATGACAATTTAACATTATGAATCAATGGGATGCATTACATAAGCTTTCTCGAGAGCTAAGAGCGGAGCCACTTTCATTATAAGCACAGATCATATATTCTATCAGTGAGCATTTACCTTCTAAAATATAATAGGAAATGCTCACTAAATATTGGGATTTCCTTGAAACTCTTCTGGGAAAGAGTTTAATCTTTTAAATGAACAAGACATCCCTCATTTTACCTTCTAAATGCTCAAGTTCTTGAATGGAAGAGTTAATGAAAACTGATACAGGTAGTCCTCGACTTACAGCCATTCATTTAGTGATCGTTCAAAGTTACAATGGCACTCAAAAAAGGACATGACTATTTTTCATATGATCATTGCAGCATCCTCAAACTCATGTGATCAAAATTCAGATGCTTGGCAATTGGTTCATATTTATGATGGTTGCAGTATCCTGGGATTATGTGATCACCTTTTGTGACGTTCTGATAAGCAAAAACAACAAGGAGGCCAGATTCACTTAACAACCATGTTACTAACTTAACAGGTACAATGATTCACATAACTATGGCAAAGTAACATTGTAAAATGGGGCAAAATTCACCTAACAAATATCTGGCTTAGCAATAGAAATTTTGAGCTCAATTGTGGTCATAAGTTGAGGACTATCTGTATTGCTTTCATGTCTCTAAATAGCTTTAAATGAATAATTTGGAGCTTTTTGCGATATTATAATAAAAGTACAGCTCTACTAAATTGAAACAAAAATTCATGTGAGTAGTTTACCATGGGAATTACTGGGATAATCACAGGCAGAGCATGGACACGAACTCTTGCTGGTTATCTCAAAGCAATCTGCATTAATTGCCTTCATGTCCTGGAAGTGGGAAGACCAACTCAGCCATCCTAACTGACAGTTGTAGCTATCTTTTCCCTCTACTTACCTTGTAAAGCCTCTAAAATAGTGGCAATTCCACCTAATTCCATAACTTAATTATGGGTAGTCTGAATATACACTCTATGGAGAAGAGTTCATCCAAATATCACACAGTGGTACAGCCCCATAACATGCAGCAAGGAGATGTGTAAGCATCATCGGAAACAAAGATCATTTTAGTGATATCCCTGCCCAAAACAATTCAGCAATATGTAGACTTCACAAGTCAGAATAGCAAAAACAATAAAACTGCAATGAAAAAACTGACTAAATAATCTGTTTCAGAGTTTATCGCTAAACTCAGTCATCATATTTGTTAGATAAGGAAGAATTAAATAAATAAATAAAATGAAATCAGAATCTAAAAGCTGGGACAAGGAGAAATTGTCAATTCAAGATAAAGAGAAATCTCTGTGGCATGATTTTATAGCACTATGTTCTAGGTGCCACAGTACTGCTGGCAGAGTACAGCATATTACCTGGACAGATTAATTCCAGCCACCGTCTGTGAAGAGCAGCCCATAAAAAAGAGAGGAAGATAGCAAAGGGTAGAGAAAAGTAACACCACGATGGTGAAACGTGGGATGGCTTTGAGTGAGAAAGCAAAACGTTTCATGATGAGCCCTCCAAAGAGCATCCCTACGGCAGCTGCAGGTAAATTCACAGATCCTACAAAGAAAAGATAGGGATTGAGTTACAAATTCTTAACAATTAGAAACAGTGCTATACAACTGAAGACAAAAATCTCTTGATGGAAACAGGATGAAATCAGTCTTAAAATGGGTACAGATGGGATTGCATTTTTTTTGCATAATAAACATTCCTTATTTTTATTGCGAGGATTGGATAATCAATTCCATTTCCTAGCTATTGCATTTGAAATTATTATTGGGATTTTTTTATCTGCATATAAATCTGAAGGAATCTTGCATCTTGCACACTAAACATTCAGCAAAAGGTAGACAATTTCTATAGGAAAGGCAACTGCAAACACAGGAATGGGCAATTCTTTTGCAGAGGACTTCATTTGGGTTTTCACACACTAAATTGTTGATTTGCCTCTTTAACTCTTTTCAAAGGAGGAGAAAATCATGCAGGGATTTTTATTTTAAAGACATGAAATGGAAGCTTAAGGTTTTGCAAATTAAAACATTCATGCAGTACCTTCAGTCCCACCCCCTCTTCATAAAACTTAAATGAGTAGATAAATATTTATGCTTTTCACTTAAAAAATGGCTTGGGAAAGTACAAATGGTTGCTGTAAGCTGCAGGCAACCCTTGCATGTAAACCAGGGGAAAATGACATTGTCTCCTTCCAACATAATATTCTCAGTGATAGGGAAAACAGTGAACATGCTCCGGTCATTAAACAAGTCCTAGTTCACTGCTGCTACATGGCAAAAGAGGAGCAGTATTCAGCCATTATTTTTTCACAGTAACAGCAACAGCAAGAGAGCCCTAGGCTCTACCCTCCTATGCAATATCTGTTTGCTGTATAGAAGGATATTTAATTTATTATAGGGATATTGAGTTACAAGGGGTCCTTGGCGCTTTCTGAGGTTGGTTGTTTTCTTGTAGGTGTTTCATCATCCAAACTAGGTAACCTCATCATTGCTAGGAAGGAGTGAGCACCAAAGACCCTTCATTTCAATCCTAAACTAGAAATATTTTCTTTTATCAATATTGAGGTATTTTATTGATTTAATTCAAAATGTCTTTTAATTATTTAAGGCAGCCATACAGGCCTCAAGGGTGGAGTTGCACAGCCACTATATCTTTTTTAAAAAACAACAAACATAACTATATAAGGAAGGATTTTGGATGGATTGACAACTAGAATGCGTACAAATACTTGATAATTACCTGTAACCATTATACTGCAGGTGCATTCAGAGCAATATTCTCAGCGAAAGAATTTTTAATGCAAATATAAAAAAAGCATGGTTTCAGCCTAACATATTTTAAGATTTATCAAATCAAGTTGTGCTTCAACTTCTAACTAATTTTCATTGCCCTCAATTTAGTGTTGTTAACAGGTATTTGTTAACAGACATTTGGTGGCACACTGTTGGCAACCCACAGAAGATTATTTGCTAATTTTTCTATGGCTTCCAATTTGTCAGATTAGGTTTTCAATCTCAATAGCGTGGTTGTTCTCTGGTACATTACCAGATAAAATGAATATGGAGACTGTAGCTAAACATTCTGTTTAAGTAGCCAGTGCTTTGTTCTCAGAAACCCTCAGCCATTAACTCAAATTAGATGAGTTATTCTAGTTTTCTCACCAATGAGGAAGTTAGCATAAGAGGACGTAGCACCAAATTGTTTTTCCAGGTACTTGTTGAGGAAGGTAGAGAGCCCAGCAAGAACAGAGGAGAAGCTGCATTGCGCCAAGACCAACAATATGAAGAGTGTATTGAGGAGCAGTTTTAAGAAGCCTTGTGGGAACTCTAAAAATAAAAATAGAACAGTATGAAGAATAGAAAGAAAAGGAAAAGGGCTTCAGGACATGGGTACACCCAAAGGATTATTATAGCATCTTTTTAAGGATGTGAGTTGCAACAAGACCAATTCTTAAGGTAGGTCTACTTGGCATCTATTCTTAAAGATGCTGATGCTTTCCTTGACTAAGGTTCTCCAATCTGATATTTTTCAGATGTATTTAACTAGCTGAAAATGTAGGGTTGCAGTCCAACGTATTTAGAAACCACTAAACTGGGGAAGACCAGGCTCAATTGATTTAGGCTTTAATGACTTTCTGCTAAATGCTCGTGGAAAAAAAATGACAAGAGCTCTTTAGAATCTTTCCCCCACTCTCTGTCTTCTTTCACCTCCATCTAACAATAGTTCAAAAGAAGTATATAAGATAAGTAACACAGATAACATTTACTCATACTTTCACTGTCTTATGCTCAGAGATATCTCTGAATTGGAGCCTAAGAGACTTAAGTCTAAAATTCTCAAACTCTTAAGGCACATATCTCACTCAGAGCTATATTCCTCTACCTTGTGGACTTATCTCAATGCTCATCAAGTAAAAGTCAACAAGCAAAATCAATATCAACAAAGTGTAAAATTACTTTTGGAAAGCAAGCATTGGACGGGAAGAAGGAACCAAGGTTATAGATTAATCTCTAAGATTAGCTCTCTATATCTCAGCAGAAACTTCAAACTTAGATGCTGTATGGAAAGTTTTCAGATTAAACTTTTTTTCCATTCAATCATGTCTGATTCTCGGAGATTGCCTGGACACGTCTCTGAAATTACTTGGCAAGCCACTCTCCTGTAGTGGTTTGCCATTACTACCTTCCTAGAGCTGGCTTTTTGCCAAAACTGGGACTAGAATTCAAAGTCTCCCCATTTCAAGTCTTATTCTTTAATATGCCAAACTAGCTCGATTAGATTTATCTTATACGGGTGGTCCTTGACTTATAACAGTTCATTTAGAGACCATTCAAAGTTACAAAGGCACTTGAAAAAGGGACTTATGACTATTTTTCACACATGACCGTGGCAACATCTTCATAGTCATGTAATCGAAATTCAGATGTTTGGCAACTGATTCCTTTTTTTGAGGGTTGCAGTGTCCCAGGTCATGGGATCACCTTCTGACAAGCAAAGTCCATGGGGAAGTCAGATTCACTTAACAACCATGATACTAAATTAACAAGTACAGTGATTCACTCAACAACTGTGGCAAGAAAGGTCATAAAATGGGATAAGATTCACTTAATGGCTGTCTTGCATAGCAACAAAAATTTGGGGCTCAATTGTTGAGGACTACCCGTATATTATGAAAAGTCATGTGATATATATTAGCTTACAAAGAACTGAACACTTTAAGTGGAAATGATATTTCTATTTTGGGGGGCAAACCTATTAGAAGATATGTGCCAAACAGCTGAGTTGGCCATCAGTTGGAACTAGTGAACAATTTTCTGTACAGAACAATTATTATACAGTATGCCTAAATGATTATTAGAGCCATTTTTTTCAACCATATTTCATTCAGTGTGGAATATCTATTGTCTCTTGGAATAGAATTTGAAAATTCCTCTACCAACTAGGCCAGCTACTATATTGTCACCTAAAAACACTGAAAGATGGGTTGATTAAATGGCTAACTCAAATCATAATAGAACGAGTAAGAAATATATAGCCATTTTTAGTTATCCTGCTTTCAATATTGCTACAAAAATTGAATGAAATCTAGTATGGGTTGACCTGAAATATCCAAACAATTAATCCATTTTAAACTTGCAAATATGAACAGGATGGTTGCTATTGTAGATGTTAAGAAATGTTGTTGTTTCCCCCCTAAATAGGTGTAATTATTTAGCAAAGCAATCATTTACTTTTACTGGAAATACACTTTCATTAAAATCACTTTACTTTTGATAAAAACCAGCAGGGACTCTTCCTTTGCTTTTTCAATCTTCTTCAGGATATCTGCTTCAGATGCTTCCTGATGAAAGAGAAAGATATTTTTTTTTTAAAATTCACTGCTGCCGGGCCCAGTTAATTTTTTTTCCAGGTTCTGTTTTAAAGCATTACCACATGTTTGGGACTACGCCTGAAGACCTGAGATTGGTAGGAAGGACTGTTAAGGAGTGAGTAGCAGAAAGCAGAAGATTAATGTGATGGAAAAAGATTAATGAAATAAGGCCTTTTAATGTAAGAAAACAGAAGGTCATTTGGAAGGTCATGGAATATAGAGGGACGAAGAGTTAATGAAACTGCAGCATGTCCAAAATGCAGTATCCAAGATTATGTTAGAAATCTCTAACATAGAAATTATCTTAGAAACCTCCTGGTGGCCTTCTACAACATTGGCTGCATTGGCTTCCAGTTGCCTTCCATGTCAAAATAAAAGCATTTGTCTTATTTATAAAATCCTATATGGCTTTACTAACATGTAGTATCATTTTTATCTCTTCATTATATCTGGATCTATTGTTTTCATTATGTATATCAAGATGTTTGTCTATGAATTTAATTTATGTATTAAACTAATCAGAGGCAGTTTCAGGACAGTAAAAAAAAAGTTTATTATTTTTAAAAAATGGCTAATCCAAAACAAGAAATAATCATTTCCCACTGGCAAAGTGGAAGTAAATAGTTTTTTTCCCTCTTAGGTAACATGCTATATTCCATTATGGACAGGACACTGGCAATTTAGCAAGATCATCTCCAATCCAATACTTGAGACTTACCTTCCCTTTCAGCATATATCGAGGGAAGAAGAAATAGGGAATGGAACAGAGTAGCAAACAACCAGCAGCAATGAGAAGACCCAACCACCATGCTCCAATCCAACGTGGGTCATTTGGCGTCAAGTTTACATCCTCTAAGAGATAAATGGGAAAAACAAATCACAAATATCAAGAAGTGAAGTCACCAGACTAGACTCCTAACCTAGCATTTTTCAAATGTACTGGATCTGCAATTCTCCAAATTCTCAGGAACTATGACCCATAGTCACCTTGTGAATTGCAATCCCATTGTATCTGGAAGGTACCAGATTGGAGAAATCTCAACTAAGTAATTTGTTACCAAGAAGTTACATTACAATTCTGCCAATACGTAAAATATGATCCTTCTTCTTTAATGGCCAAATGCCATGAAATTCTAATTATTAGAGTCTCTTTTCTCAGAGACCAATGCATCCCAGGATTTCTTTTAAAAAAGAAGCCAGCAATGCTGTCACATTTGATCTATGGTCCTATTTCCCATCCCCCTTCTTTAAAGTTAAGGTCAACCACAATTATCTATTATTCAGTAATCCTAATCCTAACAATATTTCTTTGTTTAGTTGGTTGGATTGTAATTGTCATAATTCCAACAAACCTTAGTAGGGCTTCAGCAAATATTAGTTAGCATAGCTTTTACATTCTAATAGTGTTTTAAAAATCCTAGTATTACTTATGCCTTTTTATAATTTCTATCATTTCTATCTTAGTTATCTATAGTATTTAGTTGATTGATGGTAATATAGATTGTAATTTTACAGGTCTCCCTCAAATTTTGATTCCTGTATTTTGAAATTTTACATTAATAATTTTAATTACCTTATTTTGTTATGATTTTTTAATTTTTATTTCTATTTTAGAGTTACTGTTATGTTGCTAGTTTTATGCTGGTCTGTGACTGAAATTAAATAAATACATATTATTTAGTATAATTTCATTAAGTTGGGTTGAAGAAGTGATTCAGAATTTTTAATGAAAAACTGCTCTAAAATAATTGACAGAAAATATTATCTAACATCAATGTCTTAGAAAAAACAACCTCTAGTGGAATTTTGAATAAAGAAGCATAAGTAATGGGGAAACTGAAAGAAAACCTACCTATAGGACCGGGCACCAAATATGAACTTTTGGTGAGGCAGAAGATTGTGGAAACTTAGTAGTATCACGCGGTGAAAGGCATTTGTTTAAAGTACAGTCTTTTAACAGTCTACAGCTGAAATGTGAGGCTGAGGGAGGCAATGTCTGATTCACTTGTGGAATTGCAGTATCAATTATAGAAACCACTCTATTCCCAACCATTTTTTTAGACACCTGATGGTTTTTTAAACTGATTATCCAACAATATAAATAGTCAATGTAGCTGGAAATATTAACTGCCCTTTCCCTGAAAAGAATCTCATTGAGCAGCTGTCTTAATAAGGCCAACATTTGGAGCCTCTACTCTCCTGAGATCTTAGAGAAATCAGTGTATTTTGAGAGCGGACATCCTCCCAGCAGGAGGTCTTGCTTCAAACAGGCAGTAGATTACTGAAGCTGGCATAGAAAGTGTCGCTCCACATTGTTAATGAGCAGGAAGGAATAAAAAGCAATCTTCAGACTTTTCCAGGTTTCCTGTCCTTCAGCATTAAAAGCATGCAGACAAGAAGAGCCCACACCCCATTTAAACAATGGTACAGTTTTCCTGGATGTGACCAGCCCACACAAAATTGGGTGACATAATCAAGGGGCAACTAATGAAAAGAAACCCATTGCCACTTCCCGCTCGCAGCTTATTTATTTGCTTAATGAAGGACAAGATGTCAGCAACCACTCTGAAATTTCAGTCTGCCTGGATGTCTTTGGCATGGGGATATGAGAAAGAAAATCTGTGGACTGATAGAAAGAACCCTGTGTACCCCAAACTTTTATACTGTATATATACTAATGCAGGGCTGTCAAACTCGCAGCGTCACATTGTTGTCATGTGACGGTTCATGACTTTTCCCCTTCACTAAAATAGGGGGAGTGGCCAGTGTGTGATACATCTGGCCCACGGGCTGCGAGTTTGTACCAGTGACTGAAGTTTGTACCTTCACATTTACAAAATTATGTTAATTAGCTTTATTAGTAGCAGAATTAATTCAATCTGTTAGCCATAGAATAAAGTAGAACTGATTCATCTAGTTATATTTCCTGTCTGATTTATCTGGGAGGGCCGACATCACAAACTTTCTGCTGATATTTTTAACCGCCTGATCAATTAGGGCAGGTCCTTTGTAAGTTTCTTCCTCTGACTGTTAAGCCACTGGGGGCTCCTGCCTTTCTTGTCTGATTCTTTCCTCTGCAGCATCTTTTCCCTCATTTCCCAAGGTCATCTACATGTTGCATTACACTTAAGCTTATAAGTCCAAATTCTTAATTAGATACACATTCCACAAAACATATTATAATAAAATGTGAATTTCTCCCTAGAAATCCCATTATAAATAATAGAAATGTATCAAGAAATAATATTATGGTTAGATCGGATATGGGAGAATTGGACTAGAAAAGATGGAAGCCGATCTCTGCATTCACTGTAGCTTAATTTCCAGATCTCTGATTATTCAAAGCTTATGTGTGAGAGCCCATGGCTTCTCTAAATTAGATTGAACACTTACTTGAGCTAACCCGTCCAAAATCTACAAAAATCCTCAATGCTGCAGAGCCAAGAAGATAGCCAAAAGCTGGACCAAACACTGAGATGGAAAATAAGATTGCTGAAAAGAAATAAAAAATGAAAAAGTGGATTATTTTGTGTGGAATAATTTTTTTCAATTCATTAGTCTTAATTCTTCCCAGACTGTAATGAAGTTTGATCTGAATATTTATTTTGTACTACAAACTAACTGTGTAAAGAACTGTGGTAAAATAAATTGTATAATTAAGACTTATTGCAGTAGATTGTTACAGATCTTCTTTAGCAAATCCATTCTTATTTGCCACTGAAAGAAACCCCAAACAATTTTCCTAAAATAAAGAGTATCTCCCACTTTAAATGTACAAAAACACATAGTGCAATGCACATAGTGCAATGCAGGAATACTAAGGTTAGCTGGAAGTATTTGGATCTAACGCATACTTGCAACTCATTCATTTTCAGTTGCTAAATATAACTTTTTGCTCATGAAGTCTTTCAAACTAATCATCTGCATGCATAAGGACAACCAAATTCCTGAATAAAGACTTGAAATTTCCCATTGTCATAAAAATGATATGAAATGGCACAAGAGCAACAACAATTCAAGGATTTTTTGGGGGGTTTTGAGGAAAGAAACATCCTTATGTTATGCCAAATATTTTTTCCTAGCATATCTAATTGCTGAGCGATCTTTTTTGCATCACCATAATATTGTATACATCTAATGCCTAATCAACTGGGCCAACTTTAAATCATTTTTAGGTATACCACTGCTAAAATAGTATTTGTATCCAGGGTTTATATTTAGGTTGTGGATACAATCTGATGTCCTTCACCAGTTATTTGCTGGTGGTGCAGGAGATGTATGCAGCCCAGCAGCTGTTTTGGACCTTATAAACTGAATTGTCCCACCATGGTTATATTTATAAGCCTGGATAGTGGCTAAAGAGCAAGAAGGGGTGGGGAGAACTACACAGTGAAGCAGGGAAGAGATGGTGCTTTCTCCTCCTTCACAGCACAACATTCCCACATCTGTCAAATGTTGTTTTGGCTACTTCTGAATCTTGTTTTAGTGCTTTTTTGGAAGAGAGTTAAGCCTGTATCTAAAAGTAACTTGATTATCAGTTGGGTTTTTTTTTAACACACATAGGCCAACTACTTGTAAAAATAATCCATAGTGTTAAACATGGGTCTAGCATCTATCTGTTAAAAACTTGCTTTCTCCATGTAAAAAAAAGTGATTGGTAATGACTTCCCAATGGAACTGGATGTTTAATGGGAGTCAAAGGAAATGGCCACTTGGCATTACCCTTAATAATTCTGAAACACCATGACCACAAGATATGCTAGTAATGTGCTTCTGGCAGGATAGGGATCCCCAAGTGGGAATAGCAAATGTTATGCTGGTATTGTTTTCTCCTAGCATAATGACTAGCAATTAACACTGGCATACCAATACTAAACAGAGATGATTGATAGATGACCAAAGAATCATAGAAACAAAACCAGGATATAACTGATTTGTCAGTTTTGAACCATACCTACTGTATCTATCCCATTTTTAAATCATTTTTTTAAAAGGCTGAAAGTAGGTTTTTTTAAGAGGAGGAAAAAGCTTTTTGTCTGTGACTTTTGTTAAAAAATAACAAGCCTCAAACTGAATCCAAACAACAAACAAATCCCTTGTTTTAATTAACAAATAGCAAATTAAAACCTGTGGTAAAATTGCTTAAGAGCATTTAGAGTTTGACTGTGTTTAAGCATTTGTACAACATGTCTCTATGCATATAGGTCAGCGTTGTGGCTGCAGTTTCTCTCCTTCCTCTCCTTTCCTGCTTAAGCTTACCAGAAGTTGCATCTAGTTAAGGGAACCCAGGAACATCACACAGATGCAGCTTGTTTCATCGTATAGGGCAGCGTGTTATTTTAAAGAGGTAGCAACACTGGTGCTACAATACAGCATAGAATGCTGCAATTGCTGGATAAGCTGCAGTGAGTTGATATCTAGCAGTTGCCAGAAGGCTGTTACCAGTAAAGGCAGCAAAATATCAGTTCTGGAGGATCAAGTGTGCAATGAAACTGCAAAAACCTTACCATACCAAATGCTAATGGCCACAGGTATTATGGCAGAAAACCTCTAAGTTTATTTCTTAAGATTATTTTCATAAGAGAGGTTCATGAGGCAAAAGCTGCCATTACCTACAGGAACAAACTTTAAGTCTATCATCATGTTGTCAATAGTTCCCACAATTGAATATGGGTCTCACCTCCTTCCTGGACAGCGGGTTTTATTACAAGTCCCTATCTTATGTTACATCAGAAACAGTTCTACATCAGTTACACAACCGTGACAGTTTGCTTAGCAGATACCTTCTCAGCCAGCACCAAACTGATATTAAAGCAATACAAACCAGACAATAAGGATGTTAACAATACAACTTTCAAGCAAATATTTACCTATGTACAAAGGAGAATTGTTTGGCTCAGCAAAGTCATCCACATAAGAAATTCCGAAAGGCTGGATAGGGACTGTTCCAATTCCAGCCAAGAGTTGGGCAAGTATCATAAATCCCCACATGATACTGGCCTCTGCCTTGACATTCACAGTGGCATTCAAACACTTAAATCCTCCTTGACAGAGCTCTAGTCTGGGCTGGCTGCTCTGATTATCTAGAACAAAATCAACAATAATTTTAGAGGAACACACTGAGAATTAAATCTTTTTGATACTAAGTTCTTATATTAAATCCTGTGTTAGAATTTTTGTTTGAAAAAGAAAATTACTACAGGTAGTCCTCGACTTACAACAGTTCATTTAGTGACTGTTCAAAGTTACAACGGCACTGAAAAAAGTGACTTATGACCATTTTTCACACTTACTTTATGACCGTTGCAGCATCCCCATGGTCATGTGATTTACATTCGGATGCTTGACAACTGACTCTCATTTATGATGTTTGCAGGGTCATGTAATCTCTTTTTGAGACCTCCTGATGAGCAAAGTCAATGGGGAAACCAGATTCACTTAACAACCATGTTACTAATTTAAGAATTGCAGTGATTCACTTAACAAATGTGCCAGGAAAACTCATAAAATGGGGCAAAACTCACTTAACAAATTTCTCACTTAGCAACCTAATTGTGGAGCTCAATTGTGGTTTTAAGATGAGGACTACCTGTACTGTATATATAAAAATGGGTCAACAGCAAACTTGAGAATCAACCTGCAGTAGGTTATTCATACATAATCACTTACAATGCTCCAGGAGAAAAAAAAGAGCATTGAGGAGGTAGCACAAGCCACATTTCCCATTGTTATTGGTATGCATATTTAGGGTCCAGATGAATAGAGTAGAATAGAGTAGAGTAGAACAGAACAGAATAAGAGAGTTGGAAGGGATCTTGGAGGTCTTCTAGTCCAATCCCCTGCTTAGGCAGGAAACCCTACACCACTTCAGACAAATGGTTATCCAATCTCTTCTTAAAAACTTCCAGTGTTGGAGCATTCACAACTTCTGGAGGCAAGTTGTTCCACAAATTAATTGTTCTAACTGTCAGCAAATTTCTCCTTAGTTCTAAGTTGCTTCTGTCCTTGATTAGTTTCCACCCATTGCTTCTTGTCCTGCCCTCCGGTGCTTTGGAGAATAGCTTCTTTGGAGAATAGCTCACTCTTCTTTGTGGCAGCCACAGAGATATTGGACCACTGCTATCATGTCACCCCTAGTCCTTCTTTTCATCAGACTAGACATACCCAGTTCCAGCAACTGTTCTTTATATATTTTAGCCTCCAGTCCCCTAGTGATCTTTGTTGCTCTTCTCTGCACCCTTTCTGAACAAAGAATCGTTTAACAACAGAGGCTCCGGGTGCATAATAACTCTATTTGGGGTCTAAAGGCCTCACAAGTGGAAAGTGAGCATTTTGGAGCAGGAGAGGGAGGGGGAGAAAACTGAAAAACTCCTATGAGCACCTGAAGCACCTTATGTTGGCTAACATCCATTCAGAATCATGCTTTGTAACAGCAACATCATGGGTGGTAACAACTGCAATTCTTGTAATCTCAGGAATCTACTAGCAAGATCAAGCTAGACACGAAAAGTGAATTATATCCTTAAATTTGCTTAATGATTTCTCATTCCTGGATTGCTGGAGAATTGCCAGACCTATAAACTTCCTTAGTTTAATTAGTACCTGTCATCATTTTTTCTGTCAAGATATGATAGCATTGTTACAGGGGTATGGTCAGAAAGATTTTTAGAATCTGGGTTCTGAGGGAGAAGGGAGGGAAAGGAGAGAGAGAGAGAGACATCAAAAGATAAGAGAATTATAAGAGTTATTATATGACCTAAGCAAAGTTAAAACACACACAGCGTCTTTGCTCTTCATCCAATTTTCTACATTCTAGGTCTTGTTATTTGTATTTTCACTGTTGGTTCAGATATTACCACAAATTTTCATCATTTAATGAATTACCATGCAGGTTTGTTTACTTCTATGAATTTGAAAGTAAGCAAAACAAAACATGCTGAGCAGTTAATGAAGGGAATTCAATTAATACATTGTACTGACATTTCTATATAAATTCATTACAGCAACAATATTACAGCACAGGAGCCAAGGATGTAATTCCAGAATGCAGGAGCCTTCACAAAAAATTCATATTTATTTGTATAATTCAATTCCCACAAGGCCATATTCGAGACACATTTCATGACAAAGTACAATATTTAATACTGAAACTGTTTGGTGGTAAATGAGAAAAATAATACAATCAACAATTTCTTTTTTGTTTATATAAATGCTCTTAATTTTCACTTCCCAACTCTTACTGACGAGATTTTGAGGAGATCAGAAAGGATCTTTCTGGAAAAGAAAATAGTTTACTGCTGTCACACACATACAATTGAGGTAAATATATTTAGATATACATGTGGAATTAAAATGAGTCTACAAATTGCATTTAAATGGTAACTAAGAATTGTTAATTAGAAACAACAAGACAACCCTACTTAGAAAAGTATGCTGGAGGCAAACTTATAAAAATGAATACAGTCCATGATGAAGAAAACTATATTTTAAAATATTTCAGTACATCTAAGAATATATTCTATTTAATAAGGAGGTATAATTCACAAGATCATTTAGCCTGAATATCTCTAATAAACTTAACTAAAAATGCCCAGTCTCAATTCCCAGAAATACCCAGAAATTCCTTGACAGACGAAAGAGGTCTTTATTGCCTTTACTATTAACAAGTGAACTTTACATAATGACTTTGTCTCCAGAGAACTGATTACATCTTCTCAAAGATCTTCAGAACCTCTTCATTAGTCTTAATTTGTGTTTCTAAAAATTGTTGGCTTGGATGAAATGGTTTCTTCCGATTTTGACTGATAATCCATAGTGCACAATACAGTAACATTTTGGAACTATTGCCTGCAGTGGAGAAGAGCCCACAGAAGTTCTTCATACAAGTTGCCAATTCTTTATTACTGGATTCCCTTTAAGCCTCATTCTGCTAAAACAATAGAATTCACAGCCAATTTTCTTTGCTTTTCTTAGCTTAATATGAAATGGCAACTTCATTTTACTGAGAATAATGTGAAGCTTGTGTGTGTGTATGTGTGTGTGTGTGAGAGAGAGAGGCGGGGGGAGGGAGGGAGCAAGAGAGAGAGAAGCAGGGAGCCTCTTTCAAACCAATTGTGCGGGTTTAGGAAAAGACTAATGATTTGAAAAGAGATATTTCATACATGCTTTCATGTGTTCTGAGGCAATCTTTTGAAAGATTTGCAGAACCATAGTAAATAAAAATCCACAAACTATGTAATAACATTTTTGGTGAATCTTCTACCAAGATCTTTCTTACCAAATTCATAAGCATTTTCAAGATCATAGGATTTTCTACAAAGGCACTTTCCAGTGATTTTATTCCATCATTGTTTCTGCATAAAGATGGCTCTGTAAAATGAGAGTTATAACAAAAAAAAAAAAATCTAGTACAAGAGAAAATACTGTACGATGTTACACTTCTGCTTGTCGGTGACTGTGAATATCCAGATTTCCTCTTCCAGGAACAAATGAGAATAATGTTTTCCTGCATACTTGCTGGATACTTTATAGATAAATATCATGACCGCAGAATTAAAAGATACTATTACATGATTCCATGTATGATTAGAAGGTTCAAGAGAAGCCAAATGTATCTGCTAATGCTTTCAAAATGAATTCTTTTACCCATCATCCTGTGTTTGCCTTTTGATGAATAGCATACTGTTTACAAATTCAGAATTTGAATCCAAATCCTTGGCAACTGAGCAATCAAATCCAGTTGATGCCACTAGAAACAATTGCTCCTGCCAAGCAGATGTTAAACTCTTTTTGAGTACAGTACATCAGGCTCTTTGTTTCTATCCAATATTAAAAGGAAATGTGGGAAATGCCGGAAGCCAAACTGACTATATAACAAATCAATGTATAAATCAATAGTTTCCTTTTAGATCTAAATAGAAATGAGCAATAATATGGAAGTTTAAAGCATACTGCACTATCACAATATTAAAGTAGAAGGGAAAAAAAGAACCAAAGAGAGAGAGTAATAATACTTGTTTTCTTAGACATATTTTTTATCTTTTTAAATTTTTGTTTTTAATTTTTATATAATCGTATCAAATCTCATCTTTTGAACTGTCACTTCAATCTTCATCTCAATGTAAAGCTCATATATCATCAATTTGTCTTAAAAAAGATAAATAACATAGATGAGTGAGAGATATATTGCTATGTATCTATGTATATGTATTCTGTTCCTTTCCCGTTTATTCTTTGTTTTGTTTTTCCTGTTGATGTTTTTCCTTAATACAATAAAATACTGTATCATATATACATTGAACATTCTCTTTTTATGACCACAATAAAAGCATGTACTATGCAACCATGTCCTGATTACCATTACTTCTCTATCTGCAGACAATTTCTACTCATTTTGATAGCATCAAAGAATCCTGATACTGTCAGAGCACCAATTCAATACATAGAATAATCAAAGATACCCAAAACTTGCACTGCCTCAGATTCAACTGGTCCTGATCCAGCTTGGCATGCTCAGAGTAAACAAGTCATTACACAGAGACTGCACATAGCCCTGCAGGGAATGTTGGAAGTTAAAATGGCCAAAGGCCAAGTTACTTTAACATGCAAGTAACCTTCCAGACCTACCTGCTGGGGAGAATCATATACTACCACACAGGATTTAACAAGAACAAATCAAGAATTTGGGGATCGTTCCAAATTGAAGGTAGGAAAGAAAGCAAAAGCAAAAAAAAGGTAGGGAGCTCCATTAAACTTTCGAATATCTACAAAGGGCTTGGAGAAGAAAAGAGTTCAAGAAAGTTACATACTAATTTGTGCTGAAGAATATTCATATCGCCCAGAAAGGAAATGTGGAAGAGTCAAAAGGAAAGCCCCTAGTGCCAACAGGAGACCTCCTAGGCCAATGATCCGAGGTCGATGAACTCGACTACCAAAGTAGCTCACAAAGATGATGAGGATGACATTGCCAATCTGTAGAGAGACAAAAATATACAGATGTGTTAGGAGAGTCCCAAAGGAAGACACCGGTTAGTGACTCCACATGATGAAGAGGAGAAGGATCATCTGGATTTTTTCCTCCTTCATTTGCTTGTTTTTTGTCTTAGAACTAGAACAGATTTTCTAACTGTGAGTACACACACACACACACCACAAACAACCATTAATACACATACACACTGTCATTCTTTCTTGGTTTTACAGCTGATGGAACCGTTTTTTCAATATACAATTTTATAAAATATTTTTTTCAATGTAATACTAATACAAATTAATATAAAGTAGAAAAGATAGAAGATAGAAATCAAAGAGAAAGCTAAAAATGCAAGGAGAGAAAAGTTTTTAAAAAAGAAACAAAAGAAAAAAGATGCAAAGTATTAGCTTCTGATCTTTACAGCAGTTATAAATATAATTACAGGTTTACATCTTCTATTACTACAACATAATTCTCTTCCTTTCTATAATTTATTTAATTCTCAAAGCATAAATCATAAATTCATTATTTTCTGTTTTAAACAAAAAGCCTATAAAGTGCTTCAGTCAGCAATTAATGTGGATGTTATCATTTCTCTGATCAAAGAAGTCAATTTAGCCATCTCAGCAAGTTCTATCATCTACCATAATCATTCCTCCATTTGTGGATAGTGCCAAATCATTCTGTATTTGTACATATAATAATAATCTTGCAGTTATCATATATAAAAACAAGTTCCATGTTTTTTCCTGACTGTTTGTCCATGAATCCTAAAAGAAAAACATCTGACTTCAATTTCATATTAACCTTTAAATTCTCTTAGTTAATGAATCTATTTGAATCCAGAATTTTCTAGCTTTTGACACATCCATCAGAGATTCTGGTTATTCACATTTCCAACATTTTAAGAGTCTTTATATATTATGGACAATCTCTGTTGACATATACTAATAGTTTTTATTTTTTAAAAAGATTAATAATATAAATTTCAACCCTTTCATTCACATATTTTTCTATTATTACATTGGAATAATTTTTTTTTGGCCCAGCTGTTGGAATCATTCTAACACATAACTGAGAAATCCTAGTCATCAGGCAGGGGAGGTTGTAGAAAAAGTATGAAAAATAGTTCCAAGCAAAAACATATGTACTTGGCAGGACAGTTATGATAGCTGTTTGTGGGCTAGAATAAATGTGACTTTGAAGAAATTTTCGGGGAAGAACATCATAAAGCAGACATCATGGTGACCCTTAAGAGTAAGACCACGTTTTTTTAATATAAAAAATATTAAAGAAGTTCTTGTGTTTCCTACCGTAAATGAGGCAATGTGCTTGGAGTTCTGTTGGAACAGCTTTTCCCTGGGTGTCATCCAGGTATGTGGACCACCTTCTAAAATTTCTTGCCAGAATGGCCTTTGCTGACAATTCTAGGAATTGTAGTCCACACATCTGGAGGCTGTTCAGCTCAAGACAAAGAGTTTTGATGTTTGTAACATATTAATTGCAAAACATTTCTACTGATTTTTAGAACTGCATCTGCAGACAGTTTGTTGAATTTCTACATATTTTATACTTTATACTTTACAGAATAAATCACAGTGGGGTCATAAGACAAATCCTAACAAAACACAATATGTGTTGAATCCAACATTTACATGTATCAGCTGATATTAATGGAATCTGCTTCTACATATACAGTCTTTGGATTGCACTACAATATATAAGGCCCAGTTTCAGAACTTTCAAATGATTCTCCTAGAAAAGCAAATGACATGGAACCAAATTTGCAGAGATACGTAAAAACTAATGTGTACTCAGACACACCTAACATACCTACACCATCACATCATGCTGACTGGTAGCTCTCTAATGCCTATTTTAGGATGCTAATAATTGAATTTTAGGCATTCTTCAGGAAAATCATGTCCTCTGACACTGAGCTACATACTCTGCCCTTCCCAAAATAAACTCTCAGCTATAAACTTCTATATAGGAATAACCTGTATAAGATAGCTCTGGGAATGATGTAAAAATAAAAACAGTCCCAGGTGACCTATGGGCTACTAGACACATTGCAATTGTCTTCTCAGAATGTTTGATCACTATGGCCAAATATAAACCCTGATTGGAAATTTTTCCATCTAAATGCATCTGGAGAGCCATAGTTAGGGAAGGGTACCCTAAAAATAACATGAACAACACCATGATACTATGGTGTTATTTCACAATAAAAGATAAAGACAACATTTGTCCCTACTTTGCATCTTAGGAAAGATTTATTGTCACTTTTAAGTCCAGGAAAAAAATTCTTAAATCTACTGCTCAAAAGTGGATTATTCTTTCCAACCTATCCAAATGTAGGAAACAGAAACATCTCTAGAAGCAATGATTTGGAATCTTGAATAATATAGGTTAAAAGAAATTAGTTGAAAAGGATTCTAACTCTGGCATTTTGCCCATCATGTATTAGTGAGCAATCTGAAAGAAATGCATTGTTATTGTAATTATCAGAAACAAAAGCCAGTAACCTCTTAAAATTTAATTCCCATAGCTCCAACCATCATGGTCAACTAAGGAATTATGGAAACTAATCTGAAGCAACTGGAAGACAAAAATGTGCACCCTTAATATCTAAAGAAGGTGAATGAAGAAGTTGGGTATCAGAATGACTGGTTTACTCTAAAATAGTCTGGATAATGGAATGGGAAACATATTAAAGGGAACAAATAATATTTTTATCCTTATAAACATGATCCCTGAGAGATTTTGAATTTTGCAGCTGAAGGAATAGGCCAACTGAAACCGTCTGATGGTTTCCTGGAGGAGCAGGAGACAGATAATTAAAAACCAGATTGTAGTCTTTTCCTTGGTGTGAAAGGAATCAATATATAAGTACAATAAAATTTGTCATAAGATGCTGGTATCAGTAATAACAGTAGTGGAACTTAAAGGTGCTTGATCATCCCATAGTTAGATCACCTCATGTATTAATCAGATGCTACATTTTGCATGTAAAGAAAATGCTGTTATTTACATTGCCCTGTATAATTCTTATGTATCATTTCAAACTGTATATAATCTGTGAAATTTCAGAGGTTTTCTGCATTCCTTTGACAAGGAAAGATTGTAATAGTTATGCATGCCATTAAAAGGTATTTTGTTGCATTTATCTCCAAGTATTATGGTTCCTTATTTAAATGGGCATTTTTCCTATTACAATATCTAATGAGAGGTACTGTTAAAAATTTAGCTGCTTTTATGATCAATGTGAGATTTAGAAATTCTTCCTTCTTTATGGAACTATGCAACACTCTTATCTTAATTTCTAATCATTGATTCTGCTCTCATTTTTATTCTTTCCAACCTACCAACATGTGGAAAGAAATTATGTAAAGGACTCAGGATGCCTTCCACCAGCAAATTATCCCTCTGAAAATCGAACAGAATGGAACTATGCAACACTTGGTATAAGAGAAATCAGCAAAAAATCTATTTTTTTTAAAATGGATTAGATCAAGTTTGAAGTTGCAACAAAAAACATTCCAGAAAAAAACATATCTAGTTGAGGCATATCTAGAGGCAATGTCTCAATGCTGCTGATTCCTCTATTCTAGGATCATTTCTATATTAGTAACCTATAGCATGTTCCAAACCTTTATTTTTTAAACTTAGCATCTTTAAGATGTGTGGATTACTTCAAAGTGGTTGTAGAATTCTAGGAATTGAAGTCCTCACATCTAAAAGTTGCCACAGTCATCCAGCCATTGCTATATCAATCTCATGCCATAGGTGGCTAGATGATAGCAATAGGATTTATGTACTGCTTCACGGTGCTTTACAGCCCTCTTAAGCAGTTTATAGACTCAACATATGGCCCCCCAATAATCTGGGTTCTCATTTTACTGATCTCAGAAGGATGAAAGGCTGAGTCAACCTTGAGCCTCGTGAGATTCGAACTGCCAAATTGTAGGGAACAGACAGTCAGCAAAAGTAGTCTGCAGTACTGCATTCTAACCACTATATCACCACTGCTCTAATATGATGCTACAATATACTATAATTCACTGATATAGAAATTACCTAAGGGCCCTGTCCTGAATGCATTACCCAGAGTGAAGTGCCTGACTCCTCTCCCTATGCTTCCCAGTGCACATGTACATGCAGATAGACTATTTTTGTAATACTACTTATCACTTATTTTTAATTTAGATGCCATGGAAAACATAGTATCTTAGACAATCCACACTGCATATAAATAGATAATATGTGACATATATAGTAGTCTCTATGCCTCATTTTTATATTCTTAGATTAATCTGTGTGAAAAAAGGTATAGCCTATATGTAGCCTATTAATCCAATGTACAGTAGATACTGGTACAACCACATTTCCATCACTTTTTGGAAGTTCAACTAGAGGAGGGCTGTCAAACTCCTGGCCCATGGGCCGATGCATCACACACTGGCCCAGTTTAGCAAAGAGGGAAAAAGTCCTGATATGTCACGTGATGCTGATGTGACGACATGAATTTGACACCCTTGAGTTAGAGTAAGCCTACCACAGATTCACCCTGAAGCAGTTCAGCTGACACAATTACCTCATGTAAACTGGAGATAAAGCCAGAGGACAAACTGGAGAGGCCAAAGCGCTTCTCGATGGTAGTCAAGCTACTCTTAAAGTAAGCACTGTAGAGGAGTTGAGACAGCTGCATCAGGCCATGGCAAAACACAAATACCTGTTAGCAAGAAGATGGATAATTAGATATATTACCATGTTATAAAGAAGATGGAAATTTTTTTTTGCTTATGTTATTTTTGTAGCATGTCAGACTGTGGATTATGCAGTATATAGACTGATTGCTGAAGGCATTGCCTTCTGATGGTCAAAACTGTATGATACAATCATTAATTTAGCTCTTGTTTGACATAGGGATTATGTCTTCATGCTCTGCTTTTAACATGAAATAAATGCTTGTTAAAACAAACAAGGATATAAATCTGGCATTAGGCTAAAAAAACCTGGACTTATGTTATTCTTTCACTCCAACTCTGTGATCCAGCAAGCCATATTTTTCCTCTCCTCTGCTACTGGATTGCTCTGAGTTTGTTTGGAGTTTTTAAATTTTTATTTTATTTTATACATTTTTGTAACTTTGGGCTAAATTTTCTTTTTCTTTCTTAGTGGTCTCATTTTGTCTGTACTTCCTTGCGTACACTGCATTTAAAAGACTTTTCTAGGATTTGGCAGCTACAATCACAACCAAAAAATACCTGCTTGCTTGAGATGTGTTATATTAATAAAATAAAAATAAAGCATGGTCCTTGCCATCATTTAAAAAGATGAAATATGGAAGTGACTAGACCCCTACCCAATTTGAACATGTCATTAAAAAACAATAGAGAAACACTGTAGCAAAATAACAGAGATTTTGACAACAGCTTATGTATCATAGAAAAATCAGCAACAAAAATAAGGTCAGTTACATAACATGTAAAATAGAACCCCAGAATCTGAAGGAACCTTTTTGGCATTAAGTCCAACCTCTGTTCAATGCATGAATGAAACATAAAGCATTTGGCTGTCGAGTCCTGTTTTGACACAACCAGTGATTATGATTCCATCCTTAACTGCTTATTCCTTCCACTGTTGCATTGCTCTTACTATTACATGTTTAATAGTAAGTAGATTTATAGGATCTGTCTTCCTGTAACATAACTCTTGTCTTCCTTGTCCTGAATTCCGAAAAGACAGACAACAGGCCTTAATCTTTTTTTCTGTGACATTCTTTCAGATATTTAACAGGTGCTATCCCATTTCCTCTCAGTCCTTTTTTTTAGGACTAAATATTCCAGTTCCTTCATGTCCTTCAAAGTACCTTCAAGGTACTTTCAAAGTACAGGTACGCAAAATATGTTAGGGAGATCTGCTGTTCTACTTACAACTGTATTCTCCCCTCCTTGAATCAAACGAATTTGGCTGTGTTGAGCAAATACTGGCTTTTAGTACCACTTGGCATGATACTATGCAAGTTTAATGGCCAAGTACAGAGGTTTTCTTTAATTTCTTTCTGGAACTTTTATAAAGAGACCAACTGTGGGAATATTGATAAAGAGAATGCAGTAGTAAAATCTTTAACCAAAAACGGGCTTACTTGTTGATTGTGACTGCTTGTTGGACATCATGATCTTGCTTGGTCAATTATGGTAAGGAAAGACATTGAAATATGTCAGAGGTGGTATTCTACCGGTTCAGTAAAACAATTGCTACTGGTTCAGCCAAACTGGTAGTAAAAAAATCTACCGGTTTGGCCAAACCGGTATTTCCAATGATCAGCTGTGTGACAATCAGCTGTGCTGCACGATTCAGATTAGCTAGAAAGCAGGAAATCATCGGATTTCTTGCTTTCTAGCTAATCTAAATTGCATGGCACAGCTGATTCCCCCCCTCGCTTCAAAAGCTGCCTTTTTCAGCTCCCAGGAGGCTTCCCAAAAGCCCACTAGGCCAAAAATGGGGCGCAGAGGAGTGCTGCAAAAGAAAAAAAGTAAGAGAGAAGGAGGGGAGAAAGAAAAAGAGAAAAGAAAAAAGAAAAAGAAAAAGAAAGAAAGGGAGGGTGGGAAAAGGAGAGGAAGGAAGGACCACAAACCTTGCCAGTAGACCAAGGGTCTTCAAACTTGGCAAGTTTAAGACTTGTGGACTTCAACTCCCAGAATTCCTGAGCTAACAAGACTGGAGGAGGAATTCTGGGAGTTGAAGTCCACAAGTCTTAAAGCTGTCAAGTTTGAAGACCCCTGCACTAGACGCAGCTTCAGAGGAAGCTTTGAAACATCACAGCAATCCAGGGCTGGAAGGTACCTAGAGCTCATCCAGTCCAACCCCCTGCTCCAGAAAGTGAGTTTCTATCTTTTGACCCCTAGTCACATGACCACATAGCCACACCCACCCAGTCACATGACCACATAGCCATTCCCACTAAGCCATGCCCACAGAACCGGTAATGAAATAATTTGAATCCTTCCACTGAAATATGTATTTTTGAGTGAAAGAAAAGCCAAAAATGATATAAAACATAATAGCAGGATAAAAATCAAATAAATCACTAAATAATCAGAATCTGAAATTTGAAATGCAAAAGAGCTTTAAGACCATAAATTAAGTGCCTGTATTGCCCAGCTGGTAATAGATGCATATTTTAAATAAATATTAACATGACATATACAAATTAAGTTAAACAACACTTTTCCCAACTCTCGGCTTTTCTAATTCTCAATTTCTTGTTGTTGCCAATTGGTCTTTTTTAGGAGGGTTATCATAAACATAATTGTTTCCACTATTTGTTTATGCTTGACAGAGAACAGGCATCCATGACATCCTTTGGCCTCTGTTCCAACACTAAGGCTGGCAATAGTAATTATATTTTGCCTGTATGTGTGTGTTTGTGTGTGTGTGCATACACGCAAACCTAATTTTTGCATGACATTTTTTGTTTAACCAATGACAATAAAGAACAATTTCCCAATCAAGGCCACCAGTGGAACATTCCTTCCCCTCTTGTAGCTCTTAGTTCAAATAATATTTAACAAATATGACAGAAACACAGAAAGACAAAAGAAAAGTGAGGTTAGAAAAGGAAGAGACACAGTTTCAGTTTGAAGCAAAAATGAGAAATTCATGCCAAATCCTCCTCTATATTGTTACTTTTAAAAATTTTGTACTGTATCTTATTAGCAGTTCTCTCAAAACTCTTTTCTATATAACAAAAGTGGCTGTGACGGCTAGTCACTTTCCTGACACAACTTATTATTTTGCATCATTAATTGCTAAACAGGTTATTGCCTTTTTTACTCATGAAAAAAAGTAGACTAATCTGTATTTACTCAGCTCTTATAATTTGGTGAAGATGTTCCAATGTTTTTATGTCAGCATTATTTATGAATGACAAACAGGGAAGGCTACAGTTTTAAAAAAAAGGCTGTGTTTGTGAATGTCTCCCAATATCCATGAGCAAAGTATACATGAGAAAATAGAGGTACAAAACATTATCCTGGCCCAGGAAACAGTGCCTCTTGAGATAAAACAGCATGGCCTACAGGAATAAGATACATTGGGAAGCTGATTTATGTGTATAGAAAGGAAAATCAAAAGCATTTCCAAGATTTGGATGTGATCAAAAAAGCAGACGCTAGAATTTCTTAATAGTATCCAGATCAGATTCTTGGTTATTTTCCTTGGAATTGAGACTGACACTACAGGACCACAGCTTACTGTTCAGCACAGTATGTTTTCTGTATGGCTTTTTAACAATTGTGAATGAAGCTGCCATGTTTTCACTGGCTTTGTCAAGTTACAAATATATTAAAATTATCTGACAAAGACTTAACTGGTTTTTTTTCTCTCCACCCTTTATTTTTTCTCAGAATCAGGAATGATTAAGACAGGTGTAACTGTTCTGGTAACCATTCCATAAAAATGCTCAGTACATGCCCTAAAACCCCAAATGATCCCCATAAAAACACAACCTAATCTTTCCTCTGAGATAGTTCTTCCTCCTCGCTACACATCCCAAATTTTTTAGCCAACTTATAATAATGCTAGTAAGCTCAGTTAAAAGATGCGCTTTAGGAACAAGAACATTTATAAAGTGAGCATCAAATAAATCCAGTTCTTGTGTTTTTTTTTAATTAAAAGCTGATTGTCTTCCATGCTGCTTCATACTTACTAGGGCAACTGCACTTTAATCTTAATGGATCTACCTCTATTATTTGAGCCAAAAGGAATCTTTATAGTACTAAGTATGCTCAATATGTTTCCATCAATATGCTCACTCATGATGAAGTCTAGGGCTAATAGGGCAATAAAATATAAAATATTACAAATGCTGAGTCCCAAGTAGCCTATAGTAAAAAAAAAACAGCATTTCCCAACATGGCATCCTCCAGGCATTGAGATTTCAGTTTCCCAGCCAATCTCTATTCAGCTATGCATTCTGGAAATAATATTAGTTCAGTTCTATATAGCAATACAGGAAAGCAATGAAGCCATAATGTCCATAAAGAAGGAAATTCAAGCTCCTTAACAGGAAAATGCCCTAATTATTTGAAGGGCCCATTTGTTGTGGCTTACTGTTGACCTAATTAGGCTGATATTTGCTACTAATACATACAGATAGTTCAAAAGGGCCTGTATGCATTTGTGACTGAAGGGGCCCATATTCTGTATATGGATTTTTTTAAAATTTGTAAATCTGAATTGGATTTCAATTTTTGCTTTTATTTTCACAGCTATATCTTTAAGATGATATTTGCTGGTGCAATTTTAGTGTTAGTTTACAGTAGCATTCTAAACTTGTCTACTCAGTCAAACCCATTGAATTCAAAAGTATTTTCATGTAAGCAGGTAAACAGAAAACGAATAAAGAATTATTTTAATCTTACATTAATAATTAAAGATATTTCCTCCTATGGAAAACAAAGACAGAACAAGCAATAATGGGAAATAGAATCCAGATGGGCATAGCAGTTAACTGTTCCCTGAAAGTAAGTCAAAGGAAATAAATTTAAAAAATAAACCTTACTACTAATATAAAAAGTGTCCTGATTTTAGGCAGATGCATTTTAAAAGTCAAGAGAAAGGGGAGCCAAATTCTCCATTTCACAGAAAAAGAAATTAAAAGGCATCTGGCTAAAATCAGTTGAGCTACCTAGGATTCTCAACGGAAGTGAGACACTAGCTCCTGCTGAGATATATTAGTATTTTTCCAGGAAGCTTGTTTCTTTTCATTAGTACAATCAACTGTAGAAAATAATTTTTGGCTCTCTTTGAATTGAACGGTAAAAATAAGTCAGTGTGGTGCTAACATATTAGGAAGGCAGTTACTGGGGAAGAGTAATCTTAGTAGGTCATAAAACATGGTCCACATGGGAAATTCAATCTGCCATTCAGCTTTGTGAGTGTGGACAAGTCCTACAGGCTGATGATTTTTCATATGAATTGACTCAGGAAAACTAGAGAAGCTATAGGTGTCAAAAAGTATGGTAGCTCTAGATAATTCTTAGATATCCCTTGTATAGCACAGAGTCTGTCCCCAGGCCAAAACAGGGGTTTGACATGTTCAGGAACATTTAAAAAGAGTCTCAAAATACTGTCACCCAACGTTCTACACCTGTGTTTTCTTAAATCCCCCATTTATTGCCTGGATGTTTATTTGAAAGTTGGACAAATCACCATAACTGCAAACTGTTTAAAGAAATAGCTTAATTACAACCACAATTTATTTTTAAAATGTCTACTTTCTCATGCCCAACAGTAGTACATAGTACATACCGTTTTTAACAGAAGGGTTAGCCACACCCCCTTTGTGAGATCACTTCTGCTCCCCCCTCCCTTGGATGACTGTGACATCATAACCCTCCGCCCCCTTTCTTACCAACAATCCCTTTTTCCGGAAATAGTGTGACATCTCTCTCTGCTCTTTATGCCCCACGCTCCCTTTCACCGGAAGTTCTGTAATGTCCAGGTTTGGCCCGGTATCACCCATAATCCCCCAGTAGAGGCCTTTCACCCGGAAGGCTTGTAACAGCTTTGGCCCATCCAACAGTCACCGTCATACGGAACTATGTCTCTGTATTAATTATTCATCAGGGAGAGTTTTAATTGGTCCATATTTGCAGGGCTGCAATTGATAGCTGCTTCCTATGACAGTGCACAGGGGAGTGTTCTCATTGGCCCATATTTGCAGGGTCTCAATTGGTAGCTGACTCCTATGATGATGCACAGGGGAGCGTTCTCATTGGCCCATATTTACAGGGGTTTGCAGCAGCCTGTGATGTAGCAGTTTTGCCCCAGAACAGCTCCCCATTGGTCAAATCTAAAAAATGACTGTTAGAGCACGAGGAATACTAATAGAAAAATTTAATAAAAATTAATAAAGACAAAATAAAAATAATAACCAAAAATTTGACAGAAAGTCAGAAAAAAGAACTGGAAGACAAATTGGGATTACAAAGTGTCGAAAAGCTTAAATACCTAGGAATTTGGCTAATAGGAAGATGCTTTTTTAGGACATGAAATTACTTTCACAGATAAAGAATGATTTGATTAAATGGGAGAAATTACAATTATCACTATTGGGCCAGGTAGTGGCTATAAAAATGAATATATTACTGAAATTATTATATTATTTCCAAACAATACTTATAAAATTGGATAAGGAATTTTTCCAGGAATTAGATAGGGAAATTATGAAATTTATATGGATAGGGAAAAAAGCACGGATAAAATTGAAGACATTACAAGATAATAGAACCAGAGGCGGCCTTGGACTCCCAAAATGGGAAATACACTATCAAGCAGCAATTTTACTATGGATTAAGGAGTGGGTAAATTTTAAAAAATAAAAGAATCTTGGCAATAGAAGGTTATGATCTCCAAATTGGGTGGCATGCCTTCCTATGGGATAAAAAGAATAAGATTCAT
Source organism: Bungarus multicinctus (assembly GCA_023653725.1). Classification (NCBI taxonomy): domain Eukaryota; kingdom Metazoa; phylum Chordata; class Lepidosauria; order Squamata; family Elapidae; genus Bungarus; species Bungarus multicinctus. The sequence continues at coordinate 42,030,078 of CM042844.1, forward strand.
TCTTATTTTCATAGACACCTGATAAAGGACTCATTATTACAAACATGGGAGAAAGTTTAAAAAAAGCACTATCTGAAAAGACCAAACTGGATCTCACCTATGGAAGCTATATTATATCCAAATATGAGAGATATTTAAAAAAATGATTAGATATGAAGAATTACTAGACAAACAGGGGGACCTAAAAACATTGGATAAATTAAAAGAACAAGATATAATATTAAATTGGCGGGCATACTTGCAAATTCAAACCAAATTTAAGAAAGATGTAAAGGAACAAGGGATAGATAATGATCTACAAAAATTGGATCAAATCTTGACAGGCAAAGATCCAAATTTATAACACAAATGTATAATTATTTATTGGAAGTGGAATTAGAAGAAGAAATTGTAAAGGGATCAATGATTGCCTGGGCAAAAAAATATAGGCCACAACATAAATCTAGATGAGTGGGAAAAAACTTGGACCGAGAACTGGAAGCTGACTTTGTTGACGGCATTTAAGGAAAATCGGTATAAAATGTTTTGTACATGGCACTTAGCGCCGGCAAGACTGGCAAAAATGTATCCAAATATGAAACCGGAATGTTGGAAGTGCACACACACACAAAAGGAACATTTTTCCACATGTGGTGGCAATGTATAGAGGCTAAAAAATTTTGGAAGAAAATTTTAGATTGAAATTGGAACCAGAAATGTTTCATTGTACACATCTTAACTGCAGCAAGAGTTATTTTTGTACAAAGCTGGAAAAGTGATAAAACACCATCAAAGGAAGCTTCAATCCAAAAAATAATGGATTGTGCTGAGCTAGATAAATTCATGATGGAATTAAAAGACAAGGATGATCGTGATTATTATGCAATATGGGATAAGTGGTATGAATGGGTGAAGAATAAAGATAAAAATGATGTACAGTCACAGAACAAGAAACATGTATATACAATGATGCATTTACTGTTAATGGAAATGAGAGTTTTGTATTTTTGGTTTTGAAGAATAAAAATTATTTTAAAAAAATAAAAAATAAAAAAATGAAGATAAATGAAGATAAAAAAGTGAGTGGTGGGAGGCTTGAACAGTGATCAGGGTACCTGAAATTAATTAAAAAGACTGTTCATGTGTCGCAGGTCCGAAATTAATTAAAATGCCTGTTTGCTCATAGCGAGGTGTAAATGTCTTACCTATGTAAAGTAAGCTGACCACCCACCCTGTCCCTGTTCCGTGACCAGTTACCAGTTGTAATGCAAGGAATCTGTGAGAAGCCTTTTCTTTGTTCTAGTATGTTTTACAATGTAGAGATGTAAAAAAAAATTTTTTTTTGCAGAAAGAACCCGTTTTTGCTTTTTTCAGAAACAGATGGGGCAAGGGTAGCACTAAAAGGATTGTAAAATAAAAGAAAGATAAAGTAAATAATAAAAATGGGTGGTTATAAGCAAGCATGCTTATGACTACAGGACAAGTTGGGACATGTTCCAGACAGTGTTAATGTGTGGACATGTGCTGTATATGCTTGCTAGAGAGCATGCATGTGATGCGCATGATCACACATGTGACACACGTATTTAGGGCATGTTCCGACTTGTCTTAGGTGTGGTCTGCTGTTCACGGCCTGATAAAGAGGACCTTTGCAGAAGGGTGACAATTCAGCCGCTTAAAGCGTAGACCGCATTTAACAACATCATGGGTCCTTGCAAAGGAAATAATAAAAAGACCCTTCTACATCATGGCCTGAGGCAGATTGTCATTGCAGGGTCCAAAGATGTCTGACTGCCTGGGCGGTGTTTATCACATTTATAGGGTTTTTACAAGAAGACAAAGGCATCATAGATACAGCATCCGGATTGGAGAATAGATGCCACGTGGGTGAAAGCTCCCATCCACATTGGTACAACCTCCCAACCAATCCTTAAGACTAGTGATGATGTTAAGAAAATGAGATCACCTGTATGTCTAGAAAGTTAGGGACTTTCCACCTTTACCAAAATATAGGGAATGAGATCATGCAGTAACAAAAAAGGCCCCCTTAGCCAAATGTGCAGTTTGCTGCTAGCATCTAGCACCATCCAGAGGACCGCAGTGGCTACCACAGTATGTTGTATTAAGGCCTATTTTGTTTGGATGTCGTCTACCATGTTGTAACATGTGGGATACAGTACAATGTGAATATATGTCCGACCTCTACAGTTCTTACCTAGACGGCTGGGAAATGGCTAAGAGATGTTCTTCATCGCCAGTCCAAGGGACAGGCCTGAGTAAGTAAAACCCTGTTATATATTCAAATGTGTAAATCATGATAACCCAGTTATCACCAAGATAAATAATGAATTATTATATTTTCCAGGTTCTGTTCCAAGTTATAGCCATAACACCTTAATAACAAACATCTTAACTGATGAAGAGTATGAGAGGGCTGCTTAGGTAAATGAAACTAAATTGATTTTTTTTATTACACCTATTGATGATAATTTTATAAATGGACAAGAGCAGGGATGGGATTCTACCAGTTCGCACTTATTCACTAGAACCGGTTGTTACCATTCTAAGCAGTTCGGAGAACTGGTTGTTAGAAGAAATTATTGGCCTAATCCTGTAAGGAAAGCAGGAAGGAAACATTCTGGTGTTGCTTACAGAAACTGCCTCTCCGTTAACCCTTATTACATTCTTGGCAGGACTAGACTTCCTGTCTCAAGAACATCTCTGAATCTTTCCCCCCTCCTTTGCTGGTACTTTGCTTGTGTGGAGTGACCATTCAAAGTTATAATGGCACTGAAAAAAGTGACTTATGACCATTTTTCACACTTACGACTGTTGCAGCATCCCCACAGTCATGAGAGGCCAGGCGAGGAGATGTGTGCCTCGGTTTGAGTGATATTGAGTTGGCCACACCCAGCGAATAACATGCCCACCAAGCCATGTCCACCCAGTCACATGACCACCAAGCCACGCCCACCACATAAGCCACGCCCACAAACCAGTTGTTAAAAATTTGAATCCCACTCCTGGACAAGAGTCTGGCCTTTTTAAGAAGTAGCTTAAGCGAGGATGAATCTACAGATGACAGTGGAGATTGTACTACGAAATTTATTACCAACATGTTTACTGCTGATGTTAATGATGAAGTGTTATGATTATCCCTGTTGTCTACCAGTGGAAGTTAAAAGAGACATTTCAAATGAAGGTAATGTTGCTGAAGGATGTGCATGTGGTACTGTTGATTGTATTTGTGTGATGACTACAGATGTTGAAGATGCTGATGATGATTATGATACTAATGATGAAGGTTATTATTCTGTTGGTGAACTTAGTATGAACAGTGTCTAAATTACAAATAAAAGGTTGTGCTAAAGAGCAAAGTGTGTTTATTGTATGAATGAGATATGAAAATATTCTAAAGGAACTGTATTATACACCCGAAAGTATGGGTAGCTATGCTGGTATAAAGGCCCCATTTAAATCTGGGAGGAAGCACTTTAAAAACTTAACCTTGAAGCATGTCAAGACATGGTTTTCCAGGCAAGATGCTTAGACCCTTCATAAACCTGAAAGAATAACATTTCCTAGAAATTCAATAATAGTTTCTTGCAAAGACTGACCTCGTGAATTTATCAGGATATGCCTCTGAAAACAACAGTGCAAAATTTATTTTAACAGTGATTGATGATTGATCCAAATATGCCTTGGCTGTCTGTTTATCCGATAAGTCTGGATGTGAGGTTTCCAATGCTTTTCAGAGCATCTTCCAATCAGGAAGGGGTCCCAGAAAGTTAAGTCAGATGTGGAAAAGAATTCCTAAATAAACCTTTGAAGAAGCTTTTGGAATGTTATGGCATACATCATTTTGTCACACATAGTGAAACTAAAGCAGTAGTTATAGAGAGGTTTAATCAAACTCTGAAAAATAAACCCTGGAGATTTTTGCAGCTATGTGGATGTTTTACCAGCTTTCCTGCAGGGCTAAAATAGCTACACTAGCGCTTACCATTGCAGTATCCGCCCAGTGGGGCATAAAGGACATCACACTACTTCATGTTACAGCACATCTTGGTATCTGAAGCACCCTTAGCATTAAAGCATAAAGCAATCAAATCTGTTTCTTTGGTGTTGGATATCAGAGTAATTAATGTAAATGTATTCAGTCCACATCAGGCAACCCAGAATAGCTTTTGTAAAGTAACACTACCAACAACTTTGCTTACCCTTTTATTTATTTATTTTATTTATTAATTACATTTATATACCGCCCTTCTCCCAAGGGACTCAGGGCGGTGAACAGCTCGTCTAAAAACCCCACAAATACAAAAGTTAAAAAGTAATTAAATATTTGAATTAGCTGCAGACTAAAATTAGGAAACCCCCCCCCCACCCTTAAAACCCAATTTAAAGTTAAAAATGGAGATCAAATTTAAAATCATTATCTCAGCCCAGGCCGGCCTGCTCAAAGAGCCAAGTCTTTAACGCGCGCCTGAAGGCCCTCAGGTCCGTGCCGGTACGAAGTTCCGGTGGCAGAGTATTCCAGAGGGCGGGGGCACCCACAGAGAAGGCCCTACCCCTTGGCGCCGCCAGACGACACATAGCGGCCGACGGCACCCGGAGCAGACCCTCCCTGTGGGAACGCACCGGCCTGTTGGAGAACGTTGGCAGAATGCGGTCCTGAAGGTAACCTGGTCCCATGCCATGGGTCGCCCTAAAGGTCAAAACTAGAACCTTAAAGCGAACCCGGAGAGCCATCGGCAACCAATGCAGCTCGCGCAGGAGAGGCGTCACATGGGCGCTACGCGACGCCCCCATAATCACCCTCGCGGCTGCATTTTGCACCAACTGGAGTCTCCGGATGCTCCCCGCAGGGAGCCCCATGTAGAGGGCATTACAATAGTCCAGGCGAGAGGTGACAAGGGCCTGAGTGACCGTGCGCAAGGCATCCCGATCCAGGAAGGGCCGCAACCGGTAGATCCGACGGATCTGATGAAACGCCCCCCTGGAGACGGCCGCGATGTGATGTTCAAGCGACAGCCGTACATCCAGGAGGACTCCCAGGTTGCGAGCCCTCTCTGTGGGGGGCAGAACCTCCCCCCCAATAGCCAGCGAAGGTGTCAGCTGGCTATATCGGGGCGCCGGAAACCACAGCCACTCGGTCTTGGATGGGTTGAGCCGAAGCCTGTTCCCACCCATCCAGTCCCGCACGGCCTCCAGGCACCTAGACATAGTCCCCACAGCATCGTTGGGGTGGTCCGGAGTGGAGATGTACAGCTGGGTGTCATCTGCATACAGATGACACCTCACTCCAAGACCACGGATGATCTCGCCCAGCGGCTTCATGTAAATGTTGAACAGGAGGGGAGAAAGGACCGACCCCTGAGGCACCCCACAAACCAGGGGCCTAGAGGTGGACCTCTCCCCCCCCGCCAACACGAATTGCGAACGGTCAGAGAGGAAGGAGGAGAACCATCGGAGGACGGTTCCACCAATCCCCAACCCCTCCAACCGTCGCAATAAGATACTATGGTCGATAGTATCAAAAGCCGCCGAGAGATCTAATAGGACCAGGACAGAGGAGAACCCTCTGTCACGAGCCCTCCAGAGATCATCAACCAACGCGACCAATGCCGTCTCAGTGCTATGTCCAGGCCTGAAGCCCGATTGGAACGGATCGAGGTAAGTTGCTTCCTCCAGGTACTGGGGGAGCTGACGTGCCACCACACTCTCAACAACCTTCACCACGAAGGGAAGGTTGGAGACTGGACGATAGTTGTTTAAAATAGCTGGGTCCAGGGAAGGCTTCTTGAGGAGGGGGCGCACCACCGCCGCCTTCAGGGCGGAAGGGAGCACCCCCTCTCTCAAGGAAGCGTTGACAATCCCCTGGAGCCAGCCTCGTGTCGTCTCCCTGGCGGCCGAGACCAACCAGGAAGGACACGGGTCCAATAAACAGGTGGTGGCATTCAGACCCCCCAGCAACCTGTCCACACCCTCAGCGGTCACAGGATCGAACTCCCCCCAGATAACACTCTCAAGACCTGCCCCGGACACCTCCCCCGGGACCACCCAATTGATCGAGCCCTTCCCGAATCTGAGCGATTTTATCATGCAGAAATCGGGAAAACTCCTCCGCTCTACCCTGCAAGAGGTCATCCCGCGCTCTCGGTTCAAGTAGAGAGCGGGTCACTCTAAACAGGGCGGCAGGCCGATTTTCTGCTGATGCAATAAGGGCGGAGAAATACGAAGATTTCGCCGCCCCTATCGCCACAAGGTAAGTCTTAATATGAGATCTCACCTGTGTTCGGTCAGACTCAGAACGGCTCGCCCTCCAAATGCCCTCAAGACGTCTTTTTCGGCACTTCATCTCCCGTAGCTCCTCCGTATACCACGGAGCCAAATGGGATCTGTGCCGAGTCAGAGGTCGCATAGGCACAACTCGCTCTAGGGCCCCGGCGGCCAACCCCTCCCAGGTGGCCACCAGGTCTCCAGGCGAGCTGAGAGCCAGAGATTCAGGAAATGGCCCAAGCTCCCTCTGGAACCGATCCGGATCCATTAGGCGCCTGGGGCGGAACCATCTAAGTGGCTCCGCCTCCCTGCGGTGGGGGGTAGCGGAACAGAAATCCAGCCTAAGGAGGGAATGATCTGTCCATGACAAGGGTGTAATAACTAAATCCCCCCAATTACAGTCATTCAACCACTGCCCAGAGACAAAAATCAGGTCCAGCATGTGACCTCCCATGTGAGTGGGGGCAGAAACTAACTGGGTCAGGTCCATGGCCGTCATGGAAGCCAAGAACTCCCGGACCAACCCCGAGGTTTCACCGAGCGATGGCAGGTTGAAATCCCCCATGACTAAGAGCCTTGGGGTCTCAACCGCCAGCCCGGCTATTACCTCTAGGAGTCCGGGTAGGGCCGATGAGACGTGGCAGGGAGCCAGGTACGTCAACAAAAGACCCATCTGAACCCCTTGCCCCCACTTCACAAAAAGAGATTCACAGCCAGCCGTCTGAGGGACAGTGGCCTCCCTAGGACAAAGGACTTCCTTTATAAGCACCGCCACCCCACCGCCCCTTCCCTGAGCCCTAGGCTGGTGAAATGCAAGGAAACCTGGTGGGCACATCTCAACCAGAGGGACACCTCCCTCTGGGCCCAACCAGGTTTCGGTGACACCTACCAGGTCCGCGGCCTCCTCCTGAGCCAACTCCCAGATCAGGGGAGCCTTATTAACCACGGACCTGGCATTGCACAACAGCAGCCGGGTATTCAGGGCCTGAGATTCCGGACAACCAGGACTGCAGGATGGGTAGGGAGGGTCGGAGCGCGCTACCGCTTGTAAACATCGGGAGCGCGATCCCCTAACCGGATATGGCCCTCCACCCCTAGCATACCTACCTCTCCCAGTTACCGTGCCGATAAAACTGGCCCCCGGCTGCCCACCCCCTGTCTGCCACCCCGACACGGGGACCCCCGAGGCCCCACAGGCGCGCTCGCCGGCCCGGCTGCCCCCAATTCCATGCGGGCTGTCTCCCCCGCCCGCCCTGGACTTTTCCCCCTTAAAAAATCCCATTAAAAATTTTTCAAGCCCGAATTTACCACGCCCTCCCCGGTTTCCCCGACCCCACCATCGCTCCGGATCCCAGGATCCCTCATTGCGGAAGGTCTTAGAGAGCTTCGAAGGCCACCTAAGGGAGAGGGGGGCATCCCTCAAGGCCCAAAGCTCTGTCCTCGGGTACTTCCGTGGACCCGGCCGCCCCATCTCGGCAGTCCCAGAGTGTCCGCGACGTCTGCCGTCCTCCGGCCATGGAAAATGGAATCCAGTCCAGCTGGGATATATTCTGCCTTTTAAAGGCAATGTTCAAACATCTGCTATAAAAATATAAGCACTGTTGAACATTTCCAGAAATTTGGCAGAAAAAAGTCTGTGCCATTGTTTCAGCATTAGCTAACAAAAATCAAAGTTCATGTATATAGTAATTCCCCTGGAATTAATTATGAAGAAAATCCTACTATGGTTTAGAGTTAAAGGCTTTACTCTCTTGTGTTTCCAGAAAAACAACTTCCCTTTTATACTTTTATATCAAGTCAGAGATCAGGAGTAAAGCATAGACTCAACATATCATGCAAGATAATGTTATGAGGCAGAACAGTACAGAGCAAATCTCAATTTGGCATAAAGCCTTCATTTGAAGAATCTTTGCCAGGGGAAAAATAGAGGGAGGCGGTATCTGAAAGCTTTCTCATCATCTTGAGAAACAAAGAACCAAAGGCTATCATTCTTACAGTATTTGTACTTATTTTTCTACTTTAAATATGTCTAAGTAATGCAAAGGGAATTGTTGAGGTATAAATATTACCAAGCTGTGGGAAGGAGGAGCTGTAGCAAAACATGGCATAAATACTTAGAGAGTTAAAACATTCAAGCATCTAAACCTGTTCTCAAAATATTGTAACAGATGATCCTCACTTAAATTGAATATTTGGGATTTTTAAAAAATGTTATCACTAGTAATTTATACCATGTCTCTCTCTCTTTCCTTCCTTCCTTCATAATAGCACACATATATAATTCTCTTTCCACTTCCTATTTTCCCACAACTACAATCCCATAAGGCAGGCTGTCACGTGCCCGGTTTAGTGAAGGGGGAAAAAACCATGATGACATAAGTTTGACACCCCTATCATAAGGTAACTTGGTCTGAGAGAGAGTGACTGACCCAAAGTCACCCAGCTAGTGGAACTAGAACTCACACTTTCCTGGTTTCTAGTCAGCATGTTAATCACTACACCAAACTAGCTCTTTCTTTTCTTATTAAAAGGCTGTTGTATAAAATGTTTTGGAACTTTACTTGTGGAAAGTTTCCATCTCATTGTTTAGTCAAGAGCTTTCATTGTCAGTTAAATCCCTCAGAATTAAGTTTATACCAGAAAGTGTGTATTTTTCTTGGTTTAAGTTTTACATGGGGTCCTCAGTGCTCCCTGAGCTTGATAGTTTTCTTGTATACATTTCATTACCAAACTAGGTAAAATCATCAGTAGTTTGCTAGCTAGGAACTTGTACTTAGGAACGATCTTGGAATCTGAACATATGTCACCTTTTCAAAACTTTAGTAGTTTAGAAAGTACTGCATTCCTCATTCTATATAAGAGTTACTAATAAGGTGTGGGTGAAATAATATATCTGAGTTTGATCCTTCTTTCTACTGGAGAACCAAGGTAGTCATTTCACTGAGTTGACTTTCCAGGTATTTCAGGACTAAGAAAGAAGTTGAAGCAAACCCAGACATAATTAATTATACAATTATAACAATAGAGTCTAGGAAATAGATCAGAGGTTATACGAGGATCCAAATCCATCAGACCCATATTTATAACCTCTGGCAGAAAAAAAATAATTATACTCTTTCACACAATTTTGGGGACACTTTAAAGTTAGTTTTAAATAATCAGACATGACCACCTAAGTAAAGAGATCAGGAAAAAAAGATAAAAGGGAACGTGAGTCAGATGTGCGAAGTGCAAGAGCAACTCTAGACACTGTAGCCATAGAAAGTTTAGGGAATGAAAAATTGGTGCAAGTTATTTTACAACAAAGCTGTGCTGGCTGTAGAAATCTGGGAGTCAAAGTCACAAGTTGCCAAGTTTGGGGACCCCTGGTTTAAAGGATAATCACATTTTCAAAGTGAAGATCAGTGCACCTAAGATCAAGTTTCAGTAATGCAGAAGTAGGCAAATAGCTAAGATTACTACAGAAAAAGATGTTTTGGAACAACTCATGAAGCAATGCTATTGGAAAGAATGGGGGGAACAGCAGCTCCAATATTTGGAAAGCATCAGGTTGTCTGCCCCTGCAGTCATGCCAGACTAGTTAATTTTCAACTGTACAGCACCTGTTTGCTACTTGACCTAAGGCTGTGAAATTAGCAACAATCTTTTAAATAGCCCCTTCTATCCCTTTACTATACCCCAAATCAGTTGTGCAAAGTAGCTGCCACACTTTGTCAAATGACAGAGCCAGCTCTAAACTTCAGTAATGGATCCTTCTTGAGATGCTACATTACAAAAGCACATTGTTTATGGCCCCTGACTTGCATGCATTTCCAAAAAGTACTCTGAAAATTGCCACTTCAAAGTAATTATTAACAGAAAGGGAGATTATTAAATACACAAGGAGTAAGCCTATTACCTCATTTAACTAATTTAATTATATAAAATCAAATTAGTCTCCTTACTTTTTGGAGTGTATTCCAGGCATATCATCTAAAGACCAAAATCTTGGCTTCAGAAAATGTCGCACATCCCTCATATACAAGGCCACTGTCTTTGGATTAATGAGAAATGACTAAGACAGTCTGAGTGCTCAAATTGAAACTCTTTTCTCCTAATTTAAGGGACAATTTATGCCTTGGTTGGGGATTGCTATTATTCAAGAAATCTGCTAGCAAACAGTGAGATATCTGGAAGAAGTTAATGTTGGAAAAGGTACTGGCCTTTTTAGGAAATTCTGCTTAAGTAATTCTCAACATTCTTATTTGTCGCAGTGTTCTGAAAAGCATAAAACTCTCTTCCTTGTTTTACCCCACCCATGTCTTATAAAGATCTTGATATTTTTAAGTAGATGAGAAATAAAATTAATATTTCAAACAAACAGTTGTTTGTATTATTATCCCCCTACGCATACAGCTGAGGGGCTGCATAATGCCAGTAATCTTGTTCTTTCCCATGGGAGACTTTTACACTGAATGTATGAATGGTTGCCGAATGCTAAAATGACTTCAGGATGCTAATACAACTGAAGCAACACTGGCATAAGGAGCAGAACTTAAGAGGCTATACTTGTGTTGAAATAAGGCTTAAATCTGCTGTTGAATCACATGTAGCTTTATCACCTCAAAGAGAGGTAAAACTGAGATAGGCTGACAACCCTCATTCAAAGAGCTATCAAAAATATATATACAGACCTCCTTCCCTTAAAATCTCAGATCAGAGAGATACAGGTATTATATTATGTCAGGCTCCACGTGTGGAATTTTACATGACTTCTATTTTATAATGTATATTCTAATCTGCTACTGTATTTTCAGCACTGACCACCAGGAGGTGCCATGTGACCAATTTCATCCTACTGGAACTCATCAGACATTTCTCTTCCTGCAACTACTAAACCCCAGAACCCGGATAGCTCTAAAGTTAATGTAACACATATTGTCATTGAAAGTGCAAAGATCTGTGAATTCAATTCTTGATGCTTTTTGAATCTCATAAGATAATATCTAGCTACCCATGTCTGATGAGATTTAATAGAATGAAATGGTGTCTTCTGGTAATCAATGTAACTGTGATTAAGGAAATAAGATTGCTAGAGTATGAATCCAGGCTCCTTGAGTCAAACCCACAACTGATTACACTAAATTAATTCTAATATTCCAAATCATATGGCGCATTGAAATCTGTTCTTTACCTACAATCATCTTTTTTCCCATTCAGGTTTTGAAGCCCAAGCTTGTTTGTTCCCTAAGGCAGTATTTCTAAACCTTTATGATATGTGGACTGGCTAAGGGAATTCTAGAAGTCCACACATCTTAAATTTGCTAAGATTGAGAAATACTACTCTGAGGCTTGATATGTTTCTGATTATCACTTGGTTTCTTAGAAGTGGAAAGAGGTGTTAACTGGATAGAAGACCTAGGTTGAACTCTTCTTTCAGCCATGGAATTCACTGGGACAAGTTACTACTTTAGTCTGCACATTGCACTGTAGAGAAATGATATTTGATTTTGGCTTGTAGTGTGATCTGAAAATCCAATTTACATGATTTGTAAACAGAAGTTTATCCCCAAAAATCAATCATGCATGAATTCAGTCATTATTAACCCAATTGAAAAAAGGCAGGAGAAACCCATGCGAATCATCCTGAATTCTGTGAATAAAGGATACAATTAAAATTTATAAATATTCTGCTGATTACAGAGTCCAAAGTTTCTCCTGAAACCAGTAGTATAAACCTCTCAGGTTTATTAGTAATTGCTAAAACCAGTTCCTATTGCTGTTGTTAAAAACAGTCCTTCAGTTTCAATTTGGTTTATTTGCAAACTCACAGTTCCGCCCTGTGTATGTTTTTAGTCTATGTTTTTCCAATATCTATGGTGGGTTTTTTTGGTCATTTAGAAAATAAACGGCACTAATTATAGTCTCCTCTTAGTCTATAATCTTTCAATTCAGTTTCACTTCTCTTCTTCTAAACCCAATTAACCTTCCTTCTCCTACTAATATCCTAGAGTCCTAGACTTTGTTCCCAACTACTCCAGTATTAAATAACTTATCCTTCCTTCTTAGGCTAACCTTATTTTGGAAAGGTATTCCTCCCTGAGATTTAAGACTTCAGAACTTGGAATATGCCTTTAGGCATTGAGAACACTGCTGAACATAGGAATCCCAATTAAAACATTCCCAGTGACTATTTTGCCTGTATTTGAACACATCCACTCCTCAGGAATTAATTCCACTTGCAAAGTGCTCTGTGAGAGAAACAAGTTCCTAATATGCAATACAATCTGCTTTCATAGAACTTCAATTTATTATACTGAATCTGGCATTCTGAATACATACAGAAAAAGCCTTGCTTTTTTTCTGTTTGAAATCTGTTCAGGTTTTTTTGAAATACATATTCTCTCCCCAACCCCAATTCCATTCCCAATTTCTTTACTTTTTCATCATAGCTCTTATAATATAGTCACTATTATTTCTCATGACTGAGTATAATATTTCTGTTGCTATAACCTAGAACTGCATTTGCCATTTTTGCAGCTATAATTACACTTCTCATTGAGTTTAAAATCTATTACTATTTCAAGATTGTTTTCATAAGACATCTCCATTCTGTACTTGTGCATTTAATTTTTGTTTCCCAATGAAAAACTTAGTGCGTCTTTTATTGTTATTTTCAATTAATTCCTCTAACCAATAAAGATTATTTGATTTTTATGGGGTTTTTTGAGGAGATTCACTAATTCAAATTTATGTCTTATATAAATAGGGCAAGCATTCCCTCCACATCTTCATCCAAGCTATTAAGAAAAGGGCTGAAAGGTAGAGAATTCAGGAAGGATTCTTGTGGCACCTTACTTGATACCTTAATAAGTTCCAGACAAGGCCATGCCACTGTGCCCACACTTAACTAGTTTGTTAATAAAGGAATTGTGGGGATACACTGTCAGATGCTTTGCATATATCAAGATTATTAGATCTACACAAGGGCAAGTCTGGTGTAGTGGTTAAGGCCCTTGGCTAGAAACTGAGAGATATGAGTTCTACCCGCTGCTTTAGGCATCAAGCCAGCTAGGTAACCTTGGCCAGTTATTATCTCTCAGCTTCAAGAAGCGGGCAATGGCAAATACTTCCAAAAAGCCTCACCAAGAAAATTGCAGGGACCTGTCTGGGTAGCTATCAGGAGCCAATACTAAAACAAAGGCAAACAGAAATTTAAAAAACTTCTACAACATTGCCACAGTACTAAGGTATCCACTTAGTCAAATATTTGATTAAAATTAATTTTGCAAAACTTGTGAAATCTATACTGTTTTCAATGTGCTTACAGCTGAATGTCTTTATATCTGCTCTAAAACCTTCTCAGGCAGATCGGTAAGTTCTTAGATCCTTCGCCCTCATTTTGAAGGAGAACAAAGTGCCCTCCTTGCTGGTCCTATGGGATTTCTCAAAGATAATATGGAAAGAATTAGACTTTGTGATTTTGTTTTTCCAAAATAAAAAATGAGCCACAATTTACTGCTCAATGGTTGCCCTCTCTCTTTCCTTCGACAAGGACTGCTTTTGTACACTGGGTAGGACTTAAGGACAAGAGGGCAGACATAATGCTTAAATGGAAATGCAAGAAATCAAATAAAAAGGTGCTACAGTTCACATTAGGAAAAACATTATCAGGGTCCAAATGATAATAAAAAGTTTTATGGGATGGGGCTACTCATAAGCACAGGAGTGTATACATCCTTCAGATTGCTTATATTTACTCTAAGCAATCTGACTAAAACTACAGAGCACTTACGGGATTTTCTTGCTTCTTGATTACTAACGGCCCATTAAAATAATAACAACTCATTAAACATAGCAGGACAAGCTAACGGAGCAAGACAGCTTCTCTGGGCAAAGGGAAACAGGGCATTCTCTACCTTAAGTATTTCATTGATACAAATCTACTTTGCTATGAATCATCCCTTCTGTTAGCAGAGCTGCCAAGTCAGACATATGTCACATCCTGACTCAATTTCCAGTGATCAATATCCAGCTTTTCTACCAACATCTCAAAAGAAGCTAAGGACAGAAGTGGCAGACATGCTTCAATTGTAGTTGCAAGTCCAGGGCTACCTATAATACCAAACTGACCTTCCTCCCTATCTAAAGTTCACGAAATTAAATGCAGTTTTGGAGATAACCAGATAAAATGGACTTGCTGGGTGATTCAAAGTCCACCTAATGCAGCACACTGGTTATAACCAGAAAAGCAGGCTTCCTAAAAGGTCTTGTGGGGAGGAAATGGGTTCAAAATGAAATGACACCTGGATGCCACTTTAACATTAAATGCATTATTTACAACTTAGTTACACATTAAACTTTTATTCTTTAGCAGTTTCCCCCCCCCCAAAGTTAGCAGCTTGAAGTAATTTGAAGATGGGTGGACTTCAACTCCTGGAATTCCCCAGCCAGCATAATGGAATTCTGGGAGTTGAAGTCCACCCATCTTCAAATTGCCAAGGTTGAAAAATATGGTTATGCAGCATTACTTAAGAAATATAAAGAATAACCCTTTTAGTTATTTATAGTTCTATAAGCTATTCAAAAGCAGCTGACATATACTGGTATAAATAACAAATAAATGAAATGTGTTATTAAATCCAGGTCTCCAATTCTAGGATTCCAGTAATATTTACATTTGCCTTGGGATTTAACAATATACATTTTAAAATTCATACTTAATTTACACTTAATTCAAGAATTCAAAGAATTTATATAGGACTAATTCTGCTAAGAATTGAGTTAGATGCGATTCTAGCTGTCTCTTTTAGTTTAACAATTTACACTCTTTTATATCTTTCGCTTTGTCAACTCAACAGTCATAAAGACCTCGATCCAGATTAAGACAATATCTACAAGGATGTGTTTTTTCCAAAACTTGTAATTCCAGGAGCTTTTTCCAGTTCCATGCTCTCAACCCCCAAGAGTGTCTTTTAAAGCAATTTTTTTAAGTCATAGCAACTATAAAGATACATTTGAAACTGGAAGAAAGCATCTGGTAACATTCAAGAAGTTGAGAAGAGCTCCTTAACTATTTCTAAGCCTAGTAGAAACAGAATATATCAATACAAAGCAAATTTCAATTCATATAAATTATCAGTCACCTTTCTTTGGGTCAGAATTGTTACATTTTCAATATGAGTTTATGCTGATTCCTATCAAATAAGGAAGTATTGTTTCCATCTTTACTGCTGTTGTGATTGGTTATATCTGAATATATTTCAGTAAACAGTGCCAGATAATACTGTTATTGTTCTATTACTTTATTTAACATTTTCTCCTTCCAACGCCATGTATAACGAGCATGGAGGACTCACCATTCCTCTAATTAGCTCAATTCTTCCAAAATGGAATAAAAGTCCCAGTTTCCACAATAGTAAAGGTTTTGTTCATGCTGTGTAGAATTCTGGGGGTTAATACATCCGAAAGGCTATTATGTGAAAGCCAGTAAGATAATTTATTTAATCTTTTAAAGGTGCTTAACCGTTCAGCCATCTCCTGTAATCAGCAGGCTATGGGTACCCCATGTTATTTGATTTAGTCTGCTTCTCCTCTTCTAAGTGCCAAAAGGCAAACCCGATATGAACTTTTCATCATCAGGACTTGTTGCTTAATCATTCAGCAGTCTCAATTGCCAATTCCCCACCCCACTTCTCTTGGTGACGCCCATGATTCCACAATCCAGATAGCAGATAGAAAAGCAACATGATATAAGGCTAGTTTTTTATTTCTTTAATTATAAACAGCTCAGTTACACTGTACAAGTCATGAGGAAATATTCCACTGTATGGTGAGGTTCATTCATAAGTTTAAACAGGGAGGGGTGAGGAAAATAAGTTCTGCATGCGAGGTTCTGTGCTAAATCAATGTATGTTATTGCTGGAGTAGCTCAAGAAAGGCACTTTATAAACACCACTACAAAACAAACAGGAACTCCATTATCTTAAGCTAACAGACCTCAGATTGTGGGTGCCCTTAAAAGCAGTAATACTGTGCATTGTAATTATAAAATGAACTTATGAAAGCAATGCCATTTCCTTAGCTTTTAATAGAGCCAATGTGTTCAGTACAGGTAAATTCTTGATGCTGGGTCTTTCTTTTACACTGAGCTAACAATGCAGAGCTATTGGTATCTGCATGGCATGCTGACATGCAAGTCCAGATACCACTCCCTTGTAAAATGCACTTCCTATGGGATGAAGCTTATTGTACCAGGTGTACAAGCAAATAAATGACGTGGGAAGGAAGCCTTGGAATCAATCCAAGCTAAGAGAGCAATTATGCCATTCTAAAAGATAAATATGAGAAATGATAAAATAATTCTATCATCAGGGCTTCAGCTCAGAAAGGGAAACCACAAGAAACCCCAGAAATGCTAAGCAAATAATGAGGCAATGTCTACAAAAAAAGTGGGTATATATGCTGCAATATATGAAAACACTTGCATCGTTTCTCTTGATAGTGCTATATCTGAACAATTGTACACAAGTACAATAAACATTTGCAAAGAATCTCATTTGTTGAGAAACACATGTTGCTCAGGTTTTTTTTAATGAAAAAATGATGGTATTAAAATTCCATTAATCTGATACATGCAGAATAAATGTATCAGACAAAACATTGTGTTTGAGATTGAATGGAAGTTCTCATTACCACAAAAACATAAGTGACCATAAGAATCTACTTTCTTGAGAAGACCCGTGTTTGCATTTTGTAGAAAAGATGTTGCAGGACTACAATAGTTTATTATATTTCAAAATATTGTCCACAGACTCTAATAAATTTCATTATGTATGCCACTGAAACATGTAGGTCTACACAGAACACTGCACTAGTGTGCTTGGTAAAAGAAGAATGCAAAGCAACACAGAGCAGTATTTCTCAATCTTACCAACCTTAAGAGGCATGGACTTCAGTTCCCAGAATTCCTCAGCCAACAGTCCATGCATCTAAAAGTTGCTGAAGTACAGGAACACTGCGTTAGAGCAATGGTATATATTCCCAACAAAGAAAGTTTTGTCAGGCTTTACTGACCCTTATAGCAATCCAACTTTTATACACTTCAGTTATTGGGTCAATTCCAATCTTGAAAATGTTGGGGACAAAATGGATGTTTACTTTTGATCCAAAATAATTCAAGACCAGAGACATTTTGTTCTGTTTATTTGCTAGTTTGGAGAAACCAGTCCATGCAAAGTATCAGTTAGCTTTGCCCCATTCCTGCTTGCATGCCTTGATTGATGACTATTTTCTTCAATAGCTGGTAGCTTGTTGAAGAAAGAATAGCAGCAAAACCAGAGGATAAAACCATTCACCCTGCCTATAACAACCGTCACACAAGCAATATCAATCCATAAAGACTTAAATTATGCAACAGAGACAGAACAATAAATGATTTGCTGGAATTTTATTAAGGATAAAATTAATAAGGAATTTTCCTCAAGGATAGAACTTGGGTGGTATCTGACTCTACCAATTTGGTAGTAGGGAAAAGCCCCTCTTCAGGACTTTCCCAGTTTTGATTGATTCAAACAATCCCTCTTGATCAACTACACAGACTTTGATCTAGAATCTGTCCGTCAGATTTTTGACCAGTGGCTCCCAAAAATTGTGCACCTGATTTTGTTTCTAGTATTCTGGTGCTCACTCATAGAAAATCTGGTTGATGTCTACGCAATGATCCATGCTATAAAGTTCTGGAAGCAATTTACTTAGAAAATGTCAACTTTTGTTTCCTTTTCTCTTTCAGTAATTTTTTAAAAGTACAAAAAATTAAACTTAATACAAAATGTTTCAACTGCAAAATACTCATTGTTATATATGGTCTGACCTGATATTGCACCGCCTACCAGAATTCAGAAAAGCTATTTTGCTCAGGAATCTTTAAAGAAGGGAAAATGTATGGGAGGGGGTGGGGAGGTAGACTATGGGTAAAAACAGACAGTTACATTCATATTAATTGCAAAATTTGATCTGCCTGTAGTCTGGCACATCGCTTTTTTTTTCTGTGGAAATCTTTTTTTTCCCTGTTCCATTGTTTTATCTATATTTACCAGCTAATCATTATCAGGAGAGTGACCTAGTCTCATATATATATATATATACAGAGGGAGAGGGGGGGGGGGGGGAGATACAAGACAGAGACTATATCTTTCGTCACTTATACATTCTTCTGTCAGCAAGAGCACCAGCATGTACAGTTTTCTTTGAATGCCACTGTTATTTGCACATAAGGGAGAGGATGCATGCATTTGGGGATGGTGCCATGGTGCTAAATTCTTCAGGCAATTCTTTCAACTATTTATACAGGAAAGCCATAGCTGTCTGAACAGCATATGTCATTAATTCAAGTGTTCTGATCTGATTAATGCTAACACAAATAAAACAGAGGACAAGTTATCCAGATGGCAAATGTCCTGAAATCTTCAGTTCTACAGACAAAACCATAATTCATCTTGGCAATTTGTTATTCAATAAAAATCTAGTTAGTGGGTAAAAATAAAAAAGAACTGTTTAATGTATGAGTATTTGCCATCTCTAAAAATGTTTTCTTGTTACTAATTAACTAGTAGCATTAATCCCAGGGAATTACTATTAATATCATAACAAGGGAAATGTTACGATCTTCAGTCTTTTTGTCTCACTAAAGCTATTGAACCTTTCTACCACAATAGTGTCTCTTTGTGTGTTTTCTTGGTAGAATACAAGAGGGGTTGCCTTTTTCTGTGCAGTATGAAATGACTTTGCCATTGTCACAAAAGTTATCATATACCTCCAGCTTCTTCCTATGTCACTATTATCCAATATAAGCACCTGCTTCCTTTAACTGGATAACTGGGATTATCTTTATGCCTTTGGTGACCCTACTGGGACTACATACGCCTGCTATACACTCCCAAAATTTTTTGCTCAAACCTCCCAGGCATACCTCTCTATCATGATAAGATAGTATGTGAGGATTGGGGCAGGGAAGTAAATTGGAGGAAGAAAGAGTTATAATCTGCATATACTAATGATGCTACTTTGACAGATGAAAATGCAAATGATGTCCAAACTCTAGTCAAAAAAAATCATGAGCACAATTAAAAATGGAACTATGATTATATACAAAGAATAAATTAATGAAAACAGGTATAACAGACAGCCTTAATTGGCAGTGAAGATACTGGAGTTGTACATAGCAAAAATCAACAACAAATGAATTAGCAGTCAAAAATACATTGCAGAATAGCAATTAACAGAGCAGCAATTAAGATATTGGAAACTTTTTCAGATGCTGGGATTTGTCTATAGCACCTGCAAAGGTCAGAATTATGCAGGCAATGATTTTCCTGGGATATTCCATGGAAGTGAACCTTGGTCACTGAGAAAGCAGGATGGAAAAAGTATTTATATTTTGGAATGTTGGTGTTAGAAAAAACTTTTATGATTATAGCATGGATAGTCAAAAAATTAATTGAGCATAGAACTAATCAATTCAGAATTGTCATATGAGGCACAAAGGACCAGTTTAAAATTATATTTTGAATATATTATGTAAAGATCTTGAAAAATATGTAACGCTAGAAAAGATAGAAGGAAAGAAGAAGCATGATCAATAGCAAGATTGATGGACTGGGTTACAGTAATAAGTGCATCCATAGAAGACTTGAATGGCCAAGTTGTTTCTTTAGAAGTATTGGTTGCTAAGAACTGACACTGACTTATGAGACATCTATCACATCAGTGGAAAAAACCGGCAGGCGCTCTCTGTAGGAAAACCCTTGCTGTTAAAGCTAAACCAGGAGCGGCAAAACTAAAAGTAATCCACAATGGAGGTGAGAGTAAATGGGATTCTGCGTTACTTATTGAAACATACCTACTAAGGCATTCCAAAATTTCTTCCAAACTGGAAGAAAACAGTGGAAAACCACTTCTGTGTTTCTGCCAATAAAACTTTTTTGACATCGCTGGGTTGAGATGTCAGGTGATGAGACACAGAAGAACTCCTTAATTACTAAAAAAAACTGTGAACTTTCAAAAATGTATCTAGAAATTATCACATACCAACTATAAGAAAATCTGATCACTGATCATGCTAGTAATGAAAAGTTTCTCAATTTTACAAGAAAATTTAAAATCTAAGCAAGGAAAAGCATGAGCAAGAAAAAGTTATGTTGTCAAATAAAGCAGGAATAGGTAAACTTAAGTAGACCAGAATTTTCTACTCTAACTCACATAATTAAATGATTCAGCCATGAAACCATATGAAAGAACGAAGTAGTAACAATCAAACAAGATACTTCATTATAACTCAATGACTACCATGAGTTATTTGTAAAAAATAAAATAAAAGTGGGAGATGAATGAATGAACGACTGATCGATCAACCAACCAGCTAGATATATCTGACAGAAGAAAATTTTGAAGAATTATTTGGCTAATTGCATGAGTTCCTAGATGCACTATGAAGAAAAGGCACTGATATTACTGGTGATTTTAAGGGAAATGGGAGAACCTGAAATAACTGAAATAATTAGATCGAGTAAATCCAATAAAGTGCAAATACATACTGTAAATAGAAGAAAATCCAATTGGCAACACCTTCAAGAGTGTCAATAAACACTGGGTGTTAGTAAATATATACAATATCAGAATCAAGTAGATTATATAATAGAAAACAAAAAGGTAGACAAATGCACTCCAGTCATCCAGTACACTACCAGGGGCAGATTGTGGAATAGACTATAGTGAATATATGGATTAAGCTTAGAAAGTTAAAAGAGTAAGTATGCCAATAAAATGAGATCTAGACAATCAAAATATAAATACAGAGTACAGAATAACAATAGTTGAAAGGGCCCTTGGATGTTTTCCATTCCAAACCCCTGCTCAAACATGATACCCTATACCATTTATGGACAAATGGCTGTCCAATCCTTTCTCAAAAACCACCAGGGAAGGACTATCCACAACTTTTGGAGGCAAGCTATTCCATTGGTTAATTGTTCTTGTTATCAGAAAATTTCTTCTTAGTTCTAGGTTGGATCTTTACTTGATAATTTTCTGTAATTCCAGTCCTGCCCTCAGGTACTTTGAAGAATAGGTTGACCCCTTCTTCTGTGTGATCACCTGACATCTCAATCCAGCCTCATCGAAGTGAATATTTAGCACACTTCATTTATATGAAACTAAAGTTGAGAATCTATAAGAAGAGAGAGACACCTAAGAAAACTAAAGTGGACAAAAAGTGAAGCACAATAGTGTCCAGGTATGAAAGCATGATTTAAAGTATAGTTTAAAATGGTTTAAAGCTATATAGTAAGATACTAAATTACTACTCTTTCTTTCAACGCAAACATTATACAGCCTAGAGACAGAAAAAGATTAGAGTTTATATGTATGGCAGAGAATGTGCAAATTACTGAACTACTGATTTCTTATGCAAACAAGTATCTTAGAAAGAAGCCATATAGGGATAGAGAAATCCCAAATGAATAAGCAGATTTCAGAAAAAGCAGACGGACCCCAAGAACAGGTAGCTAATATAAGATGGTATATTTTTGTTTAAAAAGATGAGTTATCTTTGCTTTAATAACAACAGAAAAGCTTGTAGTTAATATCAGAATAAGCTAATGGATGTCAGAATATATAATAATTTTGGAAAGACCTTATAATGTATAAGAAAGTACTGTAGGAACAGAATTTGAAAGAGTTCAGAATTGCAAAACACACAAGAATCATTTCCAACAATTTTTTTACCAAGAGGCTGAAACATCAATTTAAACCATGTTGATAACCCTTCTTTGTTTGTCAAAAGAAGAGGTCATCTTAAAGAGTTCATTGTGAAAGCAAAAGTGGGGAAAACAATACCTGATTTTGTGTTAAAATATTAGGAAGCTTAGTGGATGTACAATGGATAACAAAAAGTGAAGTTGGTGGATAATTTTATTTTCTTGGACTCAGAATAAGATAAAGGTGGACAACCTTTAACCAGAGAAAGGATATTCTGGAAAGGATGTCAATGATAGATTTCAGCAAGAACATGAGGGATATCCCCAAAGATTGAATAAAAAAGCTAAAATAATTATTTTCTAGTGTTAATATACAACCATGAAAGCTGGGCATTAAGTAAAACTCATAGAAAGAAGTTAAATGCCTTCTAGAACTGGTTCATATAAGAACAGACTGCAAGAAGAACTACGTAAGTAATCAGCCATGGGACAAATAAAGGCTGATTGTTCCTCTCAGGCAGTGACCAGTAGGCAGCAATTCAGACCATTTGGCTATGAGATGCAAACAGATGATGAACATAAAATAAAATCATGCTTAGAAAAAGGGAAAGGGGACATCGGAGGATAGCAAATAAGGTGGATGGATGATGTAAAAACAACCTACAGGACAGCATTTGGAGCAGTACTTTGACATGAAGACAGGTCAAAGAGGTGAGCATTTGTCTGTATGCTCACCAGGAGGCAACCCCAATTTGATGTGTCACCTAATACTCCAGCTTAATTAAACTGTGAATCACAGTAAAAGCATATAGGTATGATGGGCAAATAAACAATTTTGGTTTTAAAGAATTTTGGGGTTTTTGCAATATAGCATATGCTTTAGCACACTGCAAAAATGATAATTATACCACACTCATACAGAATAAATACATTGTTTATTCAGAAATGAATACCAGTTGTTGATTTCATAAACTTCCTATCTAAATTGCACAGGATGGTCTAAATCTTACTTGTCACAAAAAGCTTTATAATATCTTAGGCATTTCCTATTAATTTACTTCCCAGTAAATCAGGAATCTTATATCTCTTTCACAGAATGTGCCCCCTGGAACAGCATCTCCCACAAAGCACCTCTCCTGACAGGATTTAAAGCATTTTTTTCTCTAGGGCTTGAACCAGAATGTGTAAAAAGAGTCCTGCGGTGTAAGATGTTGCATGTTTGCTTTTTTCTTCTTCTAGACATGCATTGGTTCTCTCTCTGTTTATATTATTATTATTATTTTAATGCTACCTGTCACTCAGAGTTCTTACAGAGTTAAGGGGCCTTATAAATGTGGCAAGTCAACCAGTACATAAGTGCACAGAGAGGACCATAGTCTTCAATGGCTGTGTACCACTTCCAAGAAATCCATTAGGTTTGGAACACTGAATTAAATACAGGTGGATTTTGCCTACTAGTCTTCTCACAATTGAAAACCTGCCCGTTTTAAAATGAACTTGAAGGTGGTTCGGATGAGGCCAAAAGTGTCAGGCAAGAGGAGCTGTGCTGACAGGGGCGAACAGCAGCCAGGGCATCTCGATCCCGCTCTGTCCCTAGAAAGGGGGGGACGGGACGGGACGGCGTTGATCCTCTGCAAAGCCAGTGGCGAGACGGGTTGCTTCCCAAAACCACCTCCCGGTTCCTCCTGTCGGAGCGAAGGTCCTTCTTACCTTAATGTTACAGAAGACCTTGCCCGGGCAGATGTTCAAACTCGGAGGCTTATCCTCGGTTACCGAGGCTTTGCTGTTTTCGGACTGAAGCCCCATTATCTGCTCAGACTGCCGAAGCGCCCGCACCACTTCGCCCTGAGTCCGCGCTGCGCCTTCGTGGCTGGCCGAAGAAACCGCAGCAGCAATCGGATACCGCGCTCTCTTTGATTCTCCCTTTTCATGAGCCCCTATGGAAAGAGCGGGAGCTGCAGTTCTTATAAGCCTGCCCTACGCTCCGATGTGCTGAGGATACGTGGCTTTCCCCTCCCTCTTTCCTCGCCTACGTAAAAGCGGTCCGGTTCCCGGCGGCTATTTCAGAGATGCAGGTGTGAGTTTCAGTTCGGCTCTTTCTGGGAACTTTTCGTAGCCCCTCCCGACCTCCCGCTTTGTTTGGCTTTACTTGCAGAGCTTAGGAAGTTGGACGGACCCTATTCGGAACGTCAGCAAAGTCTTCCTCTCCGAGTCCCAACTTCCAATCCGCTGAAGGGAGACACTGCGGAGATCCCGTTGGGGAGAACGCGTCCCTTCCAGTCTCCGGGAAGCGCACTCACTCTACGCACCTTTCCTACGGTTTCCGGCTTTTTCGCCAACATACGCATCTCGGATATGCGCCTTGTTTAGTTCAGCGGGCTTTCCTTGTGAACAGTCGTAGATAAGGCAGCACGCGGCCTGTGTGTGTGGGGTGGCGGTGGGGGGCGCCGAAAGCGCGCGTTATCGTCCAAGTAGTCCGCGCACGTTCCGCACTTCTTTCCCTCACTGCCTCGGTTAGTAAGATTTCAGCCTGCGACCTGTGACCCGCTGGGCTTTGTTTGCTAACGGCCCGGCGGAGACACTCTCGCTGCTTGGAGATTTACGCAGAAGTATTGATTGAAGCCGCTTTTACGCAAGGCCGGCGGCTCCGTCTTTCACCAAAACGCCTCCAACGGTAAGAGACACAAAAAAGAGAACTGTCAAAATCATATGAGCCTCGTGGCTTTTCGAGGTTCCTGGTCCTTATCGAGGAAGGCGACCTGCGTATTCTTACAAATCATAGAAAATGTCTTGCAATATTTCCCTTTGGCACAGATTTCATGGTTTTTGCAATAACAGAATGTTGTTTATTCTTTCATTTAGACTTAGAAATTTTTTTTTTGAAAAAGTTTTTAACAACAAAGACAACAGATAAAACCATTTTTCAATTTTACAGTGTGTCGGTTGGGAACATATATCTTGTGTGCATAATACTGTCATACCTTTCTTAGTACACATTTATAAACCATACTAATCAAAATTTTATATAATCAAATATATTATCATTGACATTATAATTGTTATCTTTTAAAAACATCTCATTCTTACTAAGTTATATTCATTCTCTTACTCATTCAAAATTAATCAATTATAGTATATTATAACTATTACCACATATTTCAATTTCTTATTTTCTTATTTATTTACTTATTTATTTACTTATTATTCGGATTTTTATACCGCGCTCTCTCCCAAAGGCGGGACTCGGGGCAGTGCACAGCCAGATAAAAACCGTACAAGTTATAAAAGTTAAAAGCAATTTAAAATAATTAAATTAGTGGCCAAAAGATAAAATTTTATAAAAACACATAAACACATAAAAACAAATAAAGATTAATACCAATTTAAAACCCCACAATTATTACTAGGCCAGGCCGGCCTGTTGGAAAAAGTGGGTTTTGACTGCGCGCCAGAAGGTTAGAAGGTCGGTGATGGCCCGTATCTCCGGGGGTAAGTCGTTCCAGAGGGAGGGAGCCCCCGCAGAGAAGGCTCATATCCTCGGAGCCGCCAGCCGGCATCATCCAGCCGACGGCACCCCGAGGAGGCCGACCCTGTGGGAGCGCACTGGGTGGCGGGTGGCCGTTGGTGGCAGCAGGTGGTCCCGTAGGTACCCAGGTTCCAAGCCATGGAGCGCTTTGAAGGTGATCACTACCACCTTGAATCGCACCCGGAAGGCCATAGGGAGCCAGTGCAGCTCGTGCAGGAGCGGTGTAACATGGGAGCTCCGAGAAGGTCCCAAGATCACCCGCACGGCCGCATTCTGGACCAACTGCAGCCTCCGGATGCTCTTCAAGGGGAGCACCATGTAGAGAGCATTGCAGTAATCTAGGCGGGAGATGACGAGGGCGGAAGTGACTGTGCGAAGTGCGCCCCGATTCAGAAAGGGCTGCAACTGGTAGATCCAACGGATCTGACAAAAAGCCCCCCTGGCGATGGCCGTGATGTGATCTTCTAATGACAGCCGTACATCCAGGAGAACACCCAGATTGCGAGGCCTTTCCGTGGGGGGTAAGATTTCTCCCCCCACAGCCAGCGACGCAGTAAGCTGGCTGTATCTGGGCACAGGAAACCACAGCCACTCGGTTTTGGTCGGGTTGAGACGAAGCCTGTTAAGACCCATCCAACTCCGCATGGCTTCCAGGTACCGGATCATCACTTCGACAGCTTCGTTGGGGTGGCCCGGGGTAGAGATGTACAGCTGAGTATCATCAGCATACTGATGGAACTCTACTCCAAAGTCACGGATGATCTCACCCGATAGATTGTTCTATCTAACCATTCATAAAATAAATCTCAAATCTTATAATACCCTTTTTCCTCCTGATCTCTAATTGCCTTTGTTAGTCTACTCATTTCCACACATTCCATTATTTTCTTAATTGTTTCCTGCTTTGTCAGAATTTTCTCATTTTTCCAATTTTGTGCAAATACAATTCTGGCTGCTGTTAATACATTAATAATTAAGTATGTTATCTCTCTATTATAACCTTCAGGCATAATTCCCAATAAAAATATCTCTGGTTTTAAATCTATGTGTTGTTTTATCATTTTTTCCAACCATGTGTGTTTTCTAGTCCAGTGGTCACCAACGTGGGCCGTGAGAAAATTTTGGTGGGCCTCAGTGAAATCTCACCCCCCAGAGCACCCCTCCAAAGCAATTAATCCAGGCTGTGCAGAAACACAAGGCTGCGCCGCCCACATGGCTCACGGGAACCTTCCCAGCCCACTCACTCCTTACTCGGAAAACTTGCCTGCTAAATTGCTATTTTTCTTTTTCCGACCATCATCTGTTCTGCTGTGCTTGGAGATTTAGATTAGCTAGGAAGCAGAAAACGGTTGGATTTCTTGCTTTCTAGCTAGTCTTTAGATCTTCAGCTCTGCTTTTAAGCACAGCAAACCTCCCTTAGGACTGAAGGTTTGCTTGCAAGCAAACTCAATGCAGACTCACAGCAAACAAATTTGAGAGATTGAGCTAGCCAATGGCAGATAGATAGATCACTGAATGATTCTGTGAGCAACTCAATCTGCCTGCTTTGCCTGATTTTAGGTAAAAGTTGCTCTTTTTTTATAAAAAATTCAATATTTATATACATGGTGTATTGTGAGTTAATTTTATGAGTTTGCTTGCTAGCAAATTTTATGAGTTTGCTTGCAAGCAAATTTTATGTGACAGACTGAGCTAGCCAATGGCAGATAGATAGATCTCTGAATGAATCTGTGATTCTGTGAGCAACTCAATCTGCCTGCCTGCTTTGCCTGATGTTGGGTAAAAATTGCTCCTTTTTAAAATAAAAAATGCAATATTCATATAAATATTTATAATATTTACATACAAGCCATGCCCAATCAGTCACATGACCACCAAGCCACACCCACAAATTATACCATGCCCACAACTGGTTAGTTGTCCCTGGGATCTAAAATTATGAGTTTGGTGGTCCCTGTGGTCCAAAAGGTTGGCAACCCCTGTTCTAGTCAAGTATCTTTTAGCTTCAACTCATGTCCATCACATAAGGTAATATGATCCAGGTATCTGATAACATTTCCAACATTACGCCAATTTCTCTTTGAACATCTTTGCTATTCTTGTTGGGGCCACCTGTAAAACATCTTACACAAATTCTCTTTATAAGCTGACATTGACTTAGAAATTTTTGAATGCTGTTTAATATTTAATGGACACATGATATGGATAGTCTAAAATGCTTTTTTTCATTGCTTTTTTAAAAATTTATAATTGCATTTTCTTTTTTATTGTTTTTTATTTTGTGGGATTTTTTTTGTAAAATTTATACACGTTTTTAAAACTTAACAGTACAACAGCTAATAAAGACAGAAAGGCTTTTGTGCTTTACTAAAATATGAAACCCATTCTCTAAGATAATGTAATTTGAATCTAGTTTGCTGAATTTATAGGGCAGATTGATTTATCTGGCTCTGGACCAGTGTTTCTTATGCAGGCAGGGAAATTCTGGGAGTTGCTGTCTATTTAAAGCTGCAGAGGTTACAAACACAGCAGCTGATAAGTAACTATATGTATGAAGCAGATCAATTAAATATTATCCACCCTCAGCATCTAGGCTTACACTGGGATCTAGGCTTACACTGTAGACCCAGGCCTTATTTCAGATGAATGAGATAATGGGAGGGACTGGTTTATTTCAAACACAAAAGCTATAAATCAACAACCAAAAACAGCTTATTTTTATACTATTTTAAACTTTTAAGAAGTTGAGCTATATTTAAACAAAAGTACTTTAAGCTAAGCACACCCACATGTACTTCCTAGCATTTTAGCATAATTTCCATTGTGCTTCTTCTTATTCACTGTAGTCACATCCACTTTCCATAATCTTAGTAAGCGTATTCTGTTCTCCAGGTCATCCTTTACCAAGAAGAAGTCTACATGAGACACAGAATAGAAAAGAACAGAATTCTTGATTGAACACACAAGGAATTTGTCTCCAGCGCATAAGCTCTCAGTGTATATAACAAATGATAAATCATCAAATATTTTACAACTGTTGGCAACCTTAAATGCTAATGTAAACAGGCTTACAGGCTATCAAACGTGTACTACCAAATTGGCTGGGCCAACTGAAGTCAAGCATGCTTTGTTGCTTGTTTGGTCTAAGGGACTCTGTAGGGAATGTCAAGATGGGATTTGCAAATAAGAAAAAAAAGGAATGGAGTTCAATCTTCATTTTTTTCCTGGTATTCTAGGGGTGTGCCTGTTTGATTCTAGCCTTTTAAGTTTTTAATTGCTATTACTTAATAGAAAACAGCACCATCATCTTAAAAATTAAGTTTCATTGGTGAACATTTCTGAAATGTGCATTGCAGACATGATGTCCCTGTCTTATGTTTTAGTGATTCTGTTGTAATTTCTTTAACTCAGTCACTGAGAATCAGTCAGTGTGCAAGTTTAATAAATAAGTAACAAAAGCACCTATTATTATTTCTTCCTTGAAATAGAGCACCACCCATGGAAATTCAGAGTAGGATCTAAAGTAATAAATTTTCCCTAATGAACCAAGGAACAAATTAATTCTAGCTCAGCTGGTTAATGAGAACTAACTACTTTTAGATCATCCTATAATTGCTTCCCTGCTTCCCCCCCATCTAATCCCCTTGCTTGGCTCTCCCATCCTGGTAATAAAATACAATTGAAACGGTCTCCCATTCAAATCCATTCCTTATCCTGGGCAGGATTGGGAAATAATTACGGTATGTCAGACACAGTGCTCTGTGTACTTCTTTGGGGTTTTTTTAAAGTCCATCCTTTCAATCTTTCAAAAGGCTGAAAAGTTATTCTTGAGGAAGATGATGAAATGATGCAAGTCACGTTGTCTTCATCATGAAGATACAATCAAGCAAGAATTTTCAGCAGTGACAAGGCCATCATGCTCAGGGTTTCAGTTAAACCTACAGAACAGTCTTTGCTCGTCTTCTTGTGCTGCTGCGGAACTGGACATTAAGAGTTCAGCTGTTGAACCTCAACGTTATGGGAACACTAATGCTAAAAAGAGTTTCTACAGCAGGGGTGTCAAATTCGTGCCTTCACTGTGGCATCATGTGATATATGGGGATTTTCACCCCCCTTCACTAAACCAGGCATGGGCATGGCCAGTGCATGACACATCCAGCCTGTCCTACAAGTGTTTTCAAGCTGGTTGAGACAGGGTAGTTGAATGAAAATACACACACATACTAAATGACCTAAATGAAAAGAAGCACACAGATGCAATGCATTTGGCATTAATGTTTATGATATGCTTCACCATGGCTTATTAAATAATCTGTTCATATAACATCTTCAACCAATATCCATGGTTTATTTATTTATTACTTTGCACAACACCAGCAATTTTAGATGGTTTATTTATAAAATCAAGGGAAATAACATAGATATAATAAAAATAAGCAATGTAACAAAAGATGGCAGAAAGGGGACAACAACCAAAGCAACCCACATTATCCAGGAAAGGGCTTTGATCACCCTCACCAAATTCCTGGGCTAAGAGCCACAATAGCTGAGCTCACATATTATTGTAAGACTGCAATGGCTTACTGTCCAATTGAACAAGTCATGAGTCTTGCAAAATTGTCAGGGATAAAAAGCAAGAACTGCTGCTTGGATCCGATTATTTTCCTATACCCTTTTCCTCTGCTATCGGTATTTTAATTGGGAAGCTATTCTTGTAAACGATACCAAATATTTTTCAAAAACCAGGTCTAAGTATGTTGACTGTAATAATTGGGGTTATTATTGGTAATAATTTGTAATAATCTGGATGTGGTGGTCACCTAGAGAGGTATGGAAAGCTCTAATCTCCTGCTCCATACTGGAATACAAATTGTGCTTTAAAAATAGATTTCAAAACTTGGATTTCAACTCTTTCAAGAGAAAAAAAAATGACTTGTAAGGCCCTAAGCTGCGATGAACCGAGTTAACCTTCCAGTTTTTCAGGCCAGCGCATGCAAGGCAAGAATTCTGTTGGGAAGTCCCAGAGTGTCCCAAAGAAACATGAAGATTTCGCATGCTTCATACTATCATTATATAATTTGTATCAGTTAAATGATGCAAATGGCATAACATTCATAATTTGTATCAGTTGTGCAACAGTAAAAGCACTTTCCTCCCTTTTTTCCTTGGGATGTTCCTGGGTAAACCCAATAGATTCAGATTATGGCATTTCTCTGCCAAAATTGGACTTACTTAGTTTCTGTGGAATTCAGGAAACACCTAATTTCTTTTTTAAAAAATAACTTTATTAGAGTATTCAATTTTAAAAAATCCTAACAAAAATGAATGGCTAAAATAGAAAAAGAGACAGATAAAGAATGAAAAAGAAAGCAAAGCCAAAAATGTAGAAAGAAAAAGAAATACAAAAGAGTGACTTCCAATTTTCTTTATAGTAGATGTAAGTATAAATTCACATTAAACTCATACTTTACAACAAAACTTTCATTTTTCTGTTATCTAGCATTTTTCTAATCATCAAATCCATATGTCATAATTTTATTTTTTTCTATTTCATCCCAAAAATCCAAAAGGGTTTCCAATCAGCATTAACATTAGTCAGTCTTCTCTAATTGAAGTTATCAAAAACAATTTTTTTTTAAAAAAAAGATATAACACGAAGGTACACTTGTTGACATAGAAATCCCATTAGATTCAGCAGTGTACATGTGCTTTGAATTTAAGCTTTGAAAGTAGGGGTAAGATATACATTGATTGTTGTCATACAGCATAAAGATGGTCTATCTAGAATGAGATATTTAAAAAATAATTTAAATAATTTATTTGACATTAAGACTTTTTGATAGCATCTAAATATGCAATTCAACATAATCTCAGGATGGGTGCTGTTAATAAGAGTCTTTTGCTTCTAAAACTCAACATACAACTTTCATTAAGAAGCTCCTAGCCCTCATAGTTTTGAATATACATATGGTGGTATGTATGGAATGCCATTTGAAATGACAGTAAACAACATTATTGCCAATATATTGTAAGGCCTTTTAAGTAGAAAATTGTCAAACCTGTTCTATGTAAAACACCATTTTTTTCAATTGCTTCAATATAAATTAATAATGGCAATAAAAGCAGTATTTCCATGTTGCCCATGCTGTAACTTGAAAAAATAACACTGTGGAACATGAAAGGAAAAATATGTGGAAGAGATATAACTTTTAGAACCGTCTTTTTTGTTTATGCACAAACACAAATATACTCAATACGGTACACTCCAGGTACTTGCTATTAATGAATGTCATCTTGTTGGACTGTTAACCTTTTGCAAGACATTGAAGTCATGGCTGTTTCCTCAAGCATTTGGATCAAGGAGTGGATGAGTTCTCCGATTATTAATGGTAAGTGAGGTTAACTGCTTAGCCTTGAGTGCTGGGAGTTATGTTTGATGAGTTTATCTATTTCAATCTTGTAAGCCACTCAAAGTCACTTGTATAGATCATATAAATAAAGATATTTTCTCCCCTCTTCCCATACCACTGTTCAGTTTTGCACATGTATGCACAAAATGGTAGACATTATGTTTTCTCATGAGAAAAATGGTCTGAGCACAGCCTTCTATATGCTGGTGTACAAGCCATGGCATTTTAAAGTCTTTTGAGTGTCAGATGACAAGCTCCATTTCCTCATGGGCTGGGCCTTCTGGATGCCAATGTCCACATCTACCCTTCCACTTCTGGTAGGTAGGCCTATTGTGTATAGAATTCATAGTTAAGGATGATTGCTTGACTCTCTTTTGTGTACCTACCTATACCTACAGTATAGCACACAGTCTTAGACAGACAAGTCTGTTAGTTGCCAGTTACCTTGACATCTGGCTAATTTGATGAAGGTTAAGAGGCTGTAAGTTCCTCTTTGCTATTTTCTACTGTTTACTTATTTTATTTACTTATTTATTTTGAACCAAGTTTGGTGAAGCAGTTAAGGCATCAAGCTACAAACCCCAGACTGAGTTCTAGTCCTGCCTTAGTCACATGCACATATACTCACACTCAATTCATTTTTGAAGGGTATGACATTACTCAATATCATCATCAATCTGGAACTCACATTAGGTATCTTATATTAACACAGTTGAGAAAGTCCAGAAATACTTTACAAGAAGAGTACTCATTGCAGAATACCTTATGCCACCAGACTCGAAATTCTAGACCTAGAAAACCTTGAATTACGCCGCCTTCGGTCCGATCTAAGTATAGTATATAAAATCATACATTGCAATGTCCTACCTGTCAATGAATACATCAGCTTCAACCATAACAAAACAAGAGCAAACAATAGATACAAACTCAAGGTTAACCGCACCAAACTTGATTGCAGGAAATATGACTTCAGCAACAGAGTGGTCAATGTCTGGAATACTCTACCTGACTCTGTGGTTTCTTCCCCAAACCCCAAAAACTTTAACCTTAGACTGTCTACTATTGACTTCACCCCTTTCCTAAGAGGTTTGTAGGGGGCATGCATAAGCGCACCAATGTGCCTACCGTCCCTGTCCTATTGTTTCTTTTATATTTTATTTTTCTTATATGTATCCATGTATTCATAACTATGTTTTACTTATACCTATTATCTTGTAAGCAATTGACAAATAAATAAATATGTCATACCTCCTCTTGGTTTTAGTTTCTTATTTAATCTTCTTAATTTTAATCATTTTGTATTATCTTTTTTACCCTTTTATCACTTTGTAGCCTATTCAGAATCACTGCCACAGAGATGTGGGTGGCACATAAATGTAAACTTAAATAAATAAATTACAAGAGTAGGGCTGTTTGGGGCTAAACCTAAATTTTCCCAAGCTCTGACAAGGTAAATTAATCCAGTCTTCTGGTTTTTCAAACAGACTAACTTCTCTCTAACCAAGTAAGCATCCTGGCTAACAGGTCCACAGAGATCCACTGCAAACTACAAAAAAGGAAGAGCTTCAAGTATTTTCACTGCAGTTTCTCAGTTAGCAATATCCTCTGTGGATATTTATTATTTTGTCCCTTTTTTCTATGCTGACTGTTACATAAAGCATGTAAAGGTGATCCTCAAATTACAACCACATCTGAGACCAGAATTTCCATTGCTAAGCAAGGCAGTTGTTAAGTGAGTTGCACTGATTTTACAATCTTTTCTTTTGCCATGGTTGTTAAGCGAATCAGTAGAATTGTTTAATGAATCACTGCAGTTATTAAGTGAACTTGTTTCCCAGAATATCACAAATATCTGGCTGGGAAATCACACAGTTCTTAAATCTCCTTGATAAAAACAGCAGAATATAAACGTAGGAAATAAATAATAAACACTCTGGAGTTATTTTGCGTTAGATTGTTGCCCTCTACATGCTTTTACTGGCTAAATAGGAGACATAGCTGGCATTTTCTGAGTCTTCACTATAGGGGAAAGAGGAGGAGATCTGCTATTTTTATACCATGTTTGTATTACCAAAAGTTATTCCACCTAGGATAAGTAAATACTGAATACATAAGCTGTTCCGTTAAAACATACAGATTAGCAAACTTTGAGCAGAGAATTGCTATCTTATTCTCCTTTCCTTTATTTCATGTTGTATGTGTCAGGGAAGGGATGTGTGGTTTCTTAAGTGAAACAGGTTCCAGTATGATGCAAATTTTTAGTTTAAAATATTAACACAAGGTGCAGAACAAATACTTCAAATTATAATACATCACAAGCTGGAGTAGATGATCTTCATGCTTTAAAAAATCATTTGATTATCAATACCCGTACTTTATTTTACATAGATGAGCCAAACTATATCACTCTTCCATTTTTTTACATCACTGTACTAAAATTTCTATGGACCAAATGTAAATCTGAAACTGTCATCATTAGCGACCATCTCAGCAAAATAGCAAGAAAATATCCCTGAAGGTGCAATCAATCTCCAAATGTTGCTGAATAGCAACTACAATATTCAGCAACTAAAAATTGAACTTGCATTTTGTGTGTGTGTGAGAGGGGGTGGGGTTCATTACATTTTTCAAAAACTTCTTCCTTTTTAAGATCCTTGTTTCTCTATAGTCATTTTTAATTATTTTTAAAGCTCCATAGTCTGTGGGTTTCTTTTTATTATGATGATGTGCCATCAAATTGTTTTTGACTCCTAGTGATCACAGAAATCTGTCTGTGGTATTAGGCCACCAAAGACATTAAATTGATTTATTGTAGCTATAGGATGAGTAGAAAGACATTTCAGATTCTTTTTATTATTGTTTGTTAAGTTGTGCTGACAGGGTACCTAGTAGCAAAAATAGATGAGTTTATAACTTTCCCACCTTTTACAATGCTGTAGGGACCGCTGGTTTTTGTGATGTTAAAGATTCCATCTTTACACAGTAGCAAAAGCATCTTTATGCCTATGTATGCTGGTAGCACTCTGACTAGAAGGGCAGCATCTTACAACACTAAAATAAAGATGAGAACATATAAGATAAGAAAGGAAAGGAAGCTCCCTGCAACACATACCAGATTTATTGGACATTGATAAAAAGCCCTCTGGTAAAAAAAAACAAAGAACAGAAAGAGTATCTGGAAATTTATAATATATTGAACTATTTGCAAAATATAGGTTTCCTTATTCTGAGTGGCACAGAGAATAAA
This sequence comes from Bungarus multicinctus, assembly GCA_023653725.1. NCBI lineage: Eukaryota > Metazoa > Chordata > Lepidosauria > Squamata > Elapidae > Bungarus > Bungarus multicinctus. Next base: position 42,065,256 of record CM042844.1, read on the forward strand.
AATATCAAAAATACAACAGTAAAAAGTGCAATAGCATTAGAGTGAAATAAAACAGGGGTCCCCAACCTGTGGCCGCAGCCCATTAGTGGGCTTTGAGGGGTGCATCCTTATTTGTTCAAGCAGTGAGTGATGGGAGAACAAAAAAATAGATTCTCAGGGACCCAGCGCACAGAGACTGACCTCTAAGTCTGGGATGTATCATCACTTCAAACCTAGTTAATCTGAAGCACAGTTAGACAGCTAGATTTTAGAAAATCATTGGGGAACAGTTTTGCTGATGTGTGTCTCAGTCCAGACCATAGGCTTAACAAGATCAATTATACACCTAATTGGTAGTTTTAACTTTGGTTACAGATCATTGGTTGCGGAACAGTTTGCTGATGTGTGCCTCAGTTCAGACAATAGGCTTAACAAGATCAATTATATATCTAATTGGTAGTTTTAGCTTTGGTTACAGATCATTGGTTGCAAGGGTGGGGGCTTATGTTGTAAGAACTCAAATCATTTGTTTAGTTTATGATTTACTGAAAAGTCCCCTTTTGAGAATACAATGGGTCTACCAACTTTCTCCAGGAAATGCCTGATGTCTCATGAATCTCTGGGCCATGAGACCCCTGGCAGAATATCATGGCATCTCTATCATAGTCCCTCAAACATCTCATGTCCCCAAACAGGTAGAAAGCAACAGCCTTGGATTGGCTGTTGGGGAGTAAGCTGTTGTGCTTCTTAATTTTTCGGCTATTCTTCTTTCACTAGTTTTTATATTCTTGGAAGAATAGGCATGGAAAAACAGGAGAGCTGATTGCAGTTTGGCATTCTTACACTTGACTGAGAGCAATTCTTGGCTGTGTCAAAAGGAGTTTTAAATGTTCTACTCCAGATTGTGGTGGATTAACAACAGACCTAGGAAGATGCTTAGTTTGGACAATGGCAGGGACTGATTTGCCAATCCCTTGCTTTCTCCTTTCCCCATCTAAACCAGAGTTGCAGTTCTCTAGAAGCATAAACTCTAGGATTGTGTGAGTAGACAATAGGTTGCCAGAAAGGCTGCATCTTGTAATCCAATATGGGTCTGACTGAGAAAACCAGAGTTCCTCCTGACTTTTCTGTAAACGCTGGTAAAAGACCGTACCTGAAACGTCAAAGAGCCTTTTTTAGCCTATGTAGATAATATGGGGAGGGGAAGGTTTTGATAGATATTTCTTTATTAAGATATAAACATTTGCTTCAAAAATGAACCATGTTAATAACATTCTGTTCAACTTGAGCATATTTTAAATAAGAATGACTAAGGTCAGCTAACGTTCTATTCTATTTGGGTGCCTCATCTCTTGAAATGTTGGTTCAGTGACTCAGTGCTCTACACATGTGCTTTTATGCAGAAGGCATTCTCACCTGTTGTGAGTCAACTGTTAACAAGAAAAACAACAGCTTCAAGCAGCCATAGTGAACCTTGAACATAAGTCTAGATGCCCTCCAGGTAATCTAGATTTCTGTTCTCATGACTTAGAGTGAGCACAGACAATTATGCATCAAGTCTGAAAAGAAGCAATTTAGAATGAACTCCATGGCTTCCCAGCTAGATGATCTTTTTTTAACCTGATAAATCATTAATATACTGATACCACTTCTATATTTTTCATAATCATTCTATCATCAAAGTGGAAGGAATAAAAATCAGATCAACGATCTTGGCATAAAAAGCAATGATTACACTCTGTGTTTATTTGGGCTTCCATACTTGTAAATCTTTTGAATTTTTATTACTTATTATCAAAGGTTTCTTCCTTATTGGGTGATAACTTTTTCATTCTACTCCAGATCTCAGCTCCATATAGCATTTTAGCCATCACCTTGCCTTGGAATATTTTAAGTGCAAGGATTACTATCTTCATTTCTATGGTGACCATGATATTATTTTAGTCCAATTATTAGCTGGAGAGAATGTTTATTGATATCTATCCCCACAAAACATTAAATAATACCATGGGGTATTTAACCCAATTAGCTAAACTTTGTTATTGTCTAAGTGGTAACAAGATCTGAGGACTAGTGATTGTTTCAAAAATTTCATGGACAAACTGGGTTTAAGGACAGATTCGTAAGAAATGAGAGGAACGCTTTTATTGAGCAACTGTTCCAAAAGAGAATTCCAAGCACAGAGAAAGCAAGACTAAAGGACAAATTCTTTTGTGGGATCAAGAGACTTTAGGATAATGAAGCACAATGCAGCTGGGAGAATGAGGATTCCATGCCAGAATGTATTGAGGTAGATGTTAAGAGTTTTGAGATGAATGGACAAATGAAGGATCTAGGAACTTGGATCACTGTAAAGTAGTCCTTGACTTATGACCATAATTGAGACAAAAATTTCTGTTGCTAAGTAAGACAGTTGTTAAGTGAGTATTTTTTACCTTTCTGGCCACAACTGTTAAGTGAATTACTGCAGTTGTTAAGTTAGTAACATGGTTGCTTAAATGAATCTGATTTCCCCATTCACTTTGCTTTTCAGAAGGTCCCAAAAGGCGAACACATGACCCTGGGACACTGCAACCATCATAAATACATGCTAGTTGCCAACCATCTGAATTTTGATCATGTGACCACGAGGATGCTACAGTGTGTGAAAAAATGGTGAGAAGCCACTTTTTTCAGTGCCATAGTAATTTTGAATGGTCACTGAATGAATGATTATAAGTTGAGGACTTGCCTTATTTTCTGTAGTAGAGTAAAGAGAGACATGTTTCTATTGCTATTTTTATTATGTTGGGTATCTCCCAGGTTTAACAGTTTTCTCTGAGAAGCTTTAACAAAACCAGATTTTGTGCTTCGTCCTCCAAAGCTGAGGCTTTTTCTTATTCAATCCTCACTAGTGCCATGTTTTCCTGAAAATAAGATCCAACTGGAAAATAAGCTCTAGCATGATTTTTCAGGATGCTCGTAATATAAGCACTATCCCAAAATAAGCCCCCATTAAGATTGTCAATCAGATGGATGCATTTAGTTGCTGTATTTCCCCAGAAATAAGATCTAACTGGAAAATAAGCCCTAATGCATTTTTGGGAGCAAAAATTGATGCATTTATTGGAGTACTCTTTGTGGAGGCCTGCACCTAGCATTTGAATAGCATGTCAAGACATCCATTGGAGAACGGTGGAGCCAGGATTAAGAAGAAAATTTCAATTCAGTTCAGATTGTTTGCTTGCTTATTTAATGCATTTACTGTGATTATTCCTTATGTTTTTAATAATTTTCCTTTACAGTCACATTAAAAATTCAACTGAGTATTTCTGTAAATTCTCAGAAACAGTATAAATTGAATCAGCAATGGCTGGGGATCATGGTATTTACGCTCCCGGTGGATTCTGTTGTCAGAAATGGGATGCTGAATAATACAGGTTTTGACCCTCCCTTATCTTCTTATAATTACTCTGAATTTCCACAGCTCTTGTTACATAATGTTTTTCTGAGGAACAAGAAAAAACAGAAGTGAATTCCAGAATGCTTCTTTCTGCGTCATTTTGCATTTTCACACAATTCAAAGAATCATGACAAGCTTCTGAAGCATCAGCTAAATATCAAATAGCTGACAGGTTGGAAGCTAGACAATTATCTCCTGCTTTCTCTTGCCCTATGACCATTTTGCAGTGGTGGTGGAGGTCGTGTGTGTATGTGTGAGGGGAGACAGCTTTTGCTTTGCAATCCTTCTCAATAGATTGTATTCTGAGTTCCCAGCTTTTATTTATCACTTGCCACAGGAAGCAAGCTAAAACAATCATGTGAAAGATAATGTTCTGAAGAATTTTAAAGTGATCTGTAACAGGATATTTTCTAAAGCAAATAACTGCAATGTTTGAGTTTTCAGAATAAATACTTTTTATCTAATTCCTCTGCATAGAGAGATGACAATGATGGTAGTGCACTATTTTAATGTATGTTTTTACCAATAATGTTTTAGTTGTTTTTTGTTGTTGCTGCATGCTGCTTGTGTTTTTTAAGCAGGACCATATTAATATTTTAAATAAAATGAGTTGTAAAGTAGTGCTTGTATGCCTATCGATATCAAAAGAATATTTGATTTAGTATTAGATAAAGGCTGATTAGAAGAACTGTATAGTTGTTAAAAATTGGGATGGTATGAAAGGATTCAGGGATTTCAGCTCCCTGAAGCTCCACATACAAAGATTGGTGGATGATCCTGAATCTTCAATGTGTTCCTTGTTTCTGGATTGGATTTCCCTAAGCCTGTAGCCTTTCTGATTACCTTAGATTATTTTAGGAAGTTCTCAATTTACAACAGTTCATTTAGTGACCATTCAAAGTTGCAACAACACTGAAAATGTGACTTATGGCTGTTTTTCACACTTATAACCATTGTAGAATCTTCATGGTCACCTGATCAAAATTTAGATACTTGGCAACTGACTCATATTTATGACGATTGCCGTTTCCAGGAGATACAGGATCCTGTTTTGCAATCTTCTGACAAACAAAGCCAATGGGGAAGCCAGATTTACTTCAGAACCATCTTACTAACTTAACAATTGCAGTTATTCACTTGGCAAGAAAGGTCATAGAATGGGACAAAACTCACTTAACAAATATCTCACTTTGCAATAAAAATTTTGGGTTCAATTGTGGTTGAAAGTCTAGAACTGCTTGTACAACAAGCGTCGTCTCAGCAGTGCTGAGTGTAAGCCAAAGGGGGTCGAACCACAAAGCAACAGTCTCCGGACATTCTAGAATCACACTGCTGAAATTTGATAAGAAAAGCACCAATATTGGGCACTTTTTTTTTTTTTATCTTGTATGGAAAAAATATAGGACAAACCTGTTATCATTGGGATTGGTGCTGTATTTTATGTAGGCCTTTAATAATCCTAACCAGAAAATCTAACAATTGCAATCCCCTGCTCTACTACAGTCTTGAAGAGCCCAACATTTAAAAGTGAAAGGGCATGCCACAATTGCAAGAGGTTTGCTCACATTTGCCATAATGGTTTGGTAGTTTTAAGCGTCCCTTAACTACAAAAAAGGGTAGCCTGCAGAGCATAAGAGTGCCACCTAGTGATCAGGATGTTGCCTTTTATGAATAATGGCAGGAAATCAACCCATCAAGCTCCTATCACTTAGCTAATCAATGGGCTGAAAGAGCATGCCACTGATTACATACGACAGTACTAGAAAATTGATGTATGTGTGAGAAAGAAAGAAATAAGAGGTGTGTGTGTGTGTGCACAGATGCACAAGGTAATATGGGACATACAAATGTAGTCTTCGATTCCCATTTAGCATTTCCTTCACTTTCAGGGCTTAAAATATTACCCGCTCAGCTCATGTACTAGGCTAGACTAAATGTCTCACAACAGCTGACAGTTTCAGAGTTTCTTTCAAGCATTTTGCTGAGAGGGAATGCTGAATTTGAAGACAAATGTTTGCAAAGGGAGGGATGCACTAAGATATGGCATAGCAGAAGGAAGAATATATTCTGGCTATCGGAGAAATATAGAGAGGAATGTTTTGCCAAACAAACATGGCATCCTATGATTAAAATGAGTTAAAAATCACTAGAAAGTTTATCTTTTACCCAAATAGTAGATGATCCGCTTCAGTTTGATTTTTTTTTTTTTTTGGGGGGGGGGGGGAAGGGTTGCATTACTCAAAGAACATTTGATTGCTTTCTCCCTTCATTCTTTCCTTGAATAAATATACTCAGTTGCTTCAGCAGTTTTTCGTAGTTCTTGCATTCCAAACACTCCTTATCTTTAGTCTTTGAACTTTTATTCATTTGTCAATGCCTTTTATGAAGTGTACAGCATCAAAGAGTATGGCAACTATTTTGGAGAAAGTTTGCTCAGAACAGAATGCTATAACCTTTATTTATTTATTTTATTTTATTTATTTTTATTTGTCAATTGCTTACAAGATAATAGGTATAAGTAAAAACATAGTTTGAATACATGGATACAGATAAGAAAAATTTAAAAAATAAAAGAAACAATAGGACAGGGATGGTAGGCACCTTGGTGCGCTTATGCACGCCCCTTACAGACCTCTTAGGAAAGGGGTGAAGTCAATAGTAGACAGTCTAAGGTTAAAGTTTTTGGGGTTTGGGGAAGAAACCACAGAGTCAGGTAGAGTATTCCAGACATTGACCACTCTGTTGCTGAAGTTGTATTTCCTGCAATCAAGTTTGGTGCGATTAACCTTAAGTTTGCATCTATTGTTTGCTCTTGTGTTGTCATGGTTGAAGCTGAAGTATTCATTGACAGGTAGGACATTGCGATGTATGATTTTATATACTATACTTAGATCGGTCCAAAGGCGGCGTAGTTCTAGATTTTCTAGGTCTAGAATTTTGAGTCTGGTGGCATAAAGTATTCTGCAACAAGTAGAGGAGTGGAGAACTGTTCTTGTGAAATATTTCTAGACTTTCTCAACTGTGTTAATATGAGATACGTAATGTGGGTTAATATGAGATACGTAATGTGATGAGCTGTATTTGAGTATTGGTCTAGCAAATGTTTTGTATGCTCTAGTTATTAGTGTAATATTACCAGAGAAAATATTTCTTACTGTTATGTCTTTATTGCCCACATTCAGGATCTGAGCCTGCGATCTTGAGTGATCTGAGAGAGGTACCAGATAATGTTTTTAGTCTCAGAGTGTTCTGCTGGAAGAAATCAGAAACATTCAGTATGAAGCATCTGGCTTGATTAGATCACGTAATTAGTAGACGACTGAACTACCTGTAGCTGTGCTTCAGACCTGAGCTTCTGTAAAATCAAATACATGATGTCAGGCACCAAGAACTGGAGAATACCTGACTCCATTCTAGATTAAGCTACTTTTTCCCCTTGGTTGTAGCCTGGCTTTAGTATTTATTAACATAAATGAAAATGTTATTTGATACATTTGACACAACTTCACGCTTCAGGCTCACTAAAATGTGATTTTTCCAGTAACTTTTGATGGGTTTATTATTTGCCAGGTTATTTTAATAATCTTTTCCAGGCTCTCTGATGCTTTTTTCTCTCCTACCCATGGTAGTTTCATGTTTCATTCCACAAGTTCTCAAATATTTGGGTTAATGCTTAAAAGACCAAATGTAAGATGGTGAAATGACTATCAGTGGAAATTAATCAACATTGCAACATCAACTCCCATAATATAGAGCCTATATTTTCTTAAGTCTTTTGCAAAATGAAAGTAGTTACATTACTGTTTTGTAATGAGCAATCTTTATTATACATAAAGTTGCATTTTAAATTTAGCCTCAAGAGTTGGATTCCTTGAACATTTTCATCAACTAAATAAGGGATTTAAAAAAGAAATATATTAAAAGGTTGCAATCTTTTTATGAGAATGCTTCAATAATACTTCAATTTATTTTATCCTGGTAATGATTTTTGTATCCATGTAATGTTCTTTAACTGGATGTGTAGTTCTTCAATGTAGAGACATTTTGTGATTCTCTTTCTAAATAATTTTGGCTACTATTGAAGTCCAAATCATTGGGTGTTGGCCTTACTGTAACTGAAACATATTTATGCTATCTGAGAAAGTGTACTCTGCCCTTACATTTTTAAAGATGTGAAATAAAATTATAATTAAATCATGTGAATCAGGATTACCTAGAACAAGCCCATTATTATCATGGACACCATTAATTTCTTCTATATTCAAGAAGGTATAGATTGAAATCCAAAACGAAAAGGCAAGGGGACTTCAATTTGGACTCAAAATCAAGGAGCCCAGCAAGGGATCTAACTGGGAATTAAGGCAGGTAGCACACCAAAGGGATAATCAGCTTGTTTCAATGGAAAGAGCTATTATTCCTCCTCCTCCTCTTCCTCCTCTTTTTCAAATAAATTCTTTTTATTGTTTAGTGAAAGTCAAATTGCAATTAACAATATCTGGGAAACAGATATTTTAAGAAAAAGATCTGAAACAATTTTATTAACAGGGTACACAAGAACACAAAAACATTAAATTTAAAATAGGACTGAATGAGATTTAAACAGTAACAGTCCTTGTAGATTTTTAAAAAGCACATTCTTTTACTGTGGAGGAAAGATTTATGATCAATTTGTATTTCCTTTGTAAAGAATAATATATATTTCTTAATACACTCATTACATAAGAAACCTTTGGTGGAAAAAATGCTCTTCATGGTTTGCTCAGAAAAAAATAATCAGTGTCGTTATCAAAGTTATTGTAAGATATGAATGATTTCAGGAAATATTGCCACATATTTCCCTTTGAGGGAAAACCCATTGCTATGGGAAAAAAAAGGAAGCTGGAAGCAAGATTTGTTTTGAGTGTTTTTGTTTTTGGTACATTTTTTTCAGATGTACTGGGTATTTTGTTAGAACATGGAGTATATAATTGATGACCCTTTACCTAAACACAATTGCTTCTATTCTGGTTCATATAACTCAGTTTTTGTGGATTCCAGTCTGTGGATGGATATGTTCTTTTGTTATGCCTTCTCTAGCTATTTTTTCCAATTTATATTTGTTCATCTTTTATCTACTTTCACAGATACATGCAACTTGCCTGAGTCTCTGAGAGACAGCTTGCACTGAGAGAATAGTTTGTATTTTTTCTCCTTGCAGATCTATTTTTCTTATGATATAGTGAAGCTAGAAATTAAAAACAGCTAAAAATGCCTTTTTAATGTAATGGAACTATGGGAAAGAACCATAAAGTATGGATTATCTAGAAGCCTAGGGCTGAGGACTTGGTTTCAATGGCAGCATTCTTACAATTTAGAATCCTAGGATTGGACCGAAACTTGGGGGGTCTAGTCCAGCCCCTTGCTTGAGCAGAACATAGCAACCCACAAATGAGAGAAGTAGATTTATCCAGTTGATTCTGTTTCTGTTGTTATTATGTCTGCTGCTAGGAAAGGGCTGAAAAGAGTTCAGGTCATATGCTTTCTTTGGGCAAACTCACAAACCACAGATAAATCCATCCAAGGTAATGCAAATATTGGGAAAGAAGACTAAAAGCTGACTTGTCATTTAAGTTCATTTGTACCTACTGTGATGAAGGTTTGTCTTTGTCTGGAAGCATAATAAATATGAATTTGGCTAGGATTACAAGGATAAAGAATTGTAAGACTTAATGCAATTGTAGGGAAAGTATAATCTATCAAATTTTATGCCCATGTGTTATTTAAGATCATTAAAAACCAGTAACAGCAGGTCACTTATTATAAAAATGGTTTGTCTAAAACACAAATAAAACCTATATAACTAAATTAGGGCTCATAGTTTTAGACAACCAATGTCCCATTGGTTTTCATTGTTCCAGCCATCTTTTGGTTGGTTGCTTGGCAATAGTAAGATTATAGTGCAACCTGTCTGTGTAGTGCAATTTTGGAAAGATTGTGATATTATATATATCACAATATATATATTATATCATGGACGGTTACAAAATTCAGTTTTATTAAAATTCAGTAGTAGTGTGGATATGTGAGTCATAAATTAATAAGAACTGGATAAATTCATATTAAGAAGCATGTCATGTTTTCAGGATACTAAAATGTAAAATATCAAAGAAATACTAATAAATAAAAATTTGAGATCATTTCATAGCTAGCAGATATAATTGTATGAAATAAACTAAAACAATAAACTAAAAAATAATTAACCTGGGTTTATAATCTCTGTTAAATATTCTGTTTCAGGAATATGAAAATAATTTGGTTCATGGAAAAATAATAATTTGCAAGGTTTAAGTGTTGATAAGGGAAAGATGAAAATCTTTGAGACTATCTTTGGAATAATGAGAAGCACTTGACTCTTTCCAATATTTTCAAATAAGATATTCTTGTAATATATTCTTCTTTTAAAGGAATTTTAAAAACAAGGCATTACTTAGAAATATGATTCAATTTGAAAACCTTAAACAAAAAAATTCAAAGCACTTGCTGGGCTTTATTTACCAAATAAGGCCTAGCAAGGCCAAATAGCTGGTGAAATATGACCCATGAACTAAAAGTGTAAAAATTGTATTAATAAATACATGTAGAATTTTAGGCAGATTAATTGATAAGCAACAATGGTATTTTCAATAGAAAAAATATATATTTACCATTAACATAACTGTCAGAAAAAAACTAGTATACTGTAAGATGTTTTACTAATGGTTTATCACTCCAGTACTGACTTTATAACTTTCTTCTCCCTCATCCCTCTGTCTTACAGGCTCCTGAACTTGGGAGATGTATTCTCAGATTGATCAAGTTATAATAAGAATCTGAATCTGTGTTGAATTCCTTAAAAAAAGCAAACAAAGTCTCACCCTAATCAACACAGGCAGACCCGGTCCACTCATAAGTGGCGCCAAAAAGACAATAACACAGACTATTTTGTGCTTCCCTATTAAATGGCTTAGGGGGGAAAAAACACATGACTCAATCCAAAGTACTTTGAGCAATCTCAGATGCCATTTTCCATAGCAGTTTTTCCTGTTACTTGACCCCTTAATTTTATACCCTTTTAATCTGTTTCGAAAGAGAGGCATTGATGGGAATGCCTCTCCTAAAAGCTTTTCCTTGCTCATCCCCCACTTTCCCTTCAGTATCATTTCTTAACTAAAAACATTAATAGTCACTCAGCTGCTCAATTCATTGGAAACAGACAGCAGCCCTCACCTTCCTGGAGGTGAACTCTCCCTGACACCTCTTCTCAATAATCATTCTTGAACAAAAGAATTCTGAAAGCAATCATTTCCTACTGTGGAGTTTCCGTGCTTGATTGACTATTTATTTTAAAAGCCCTAATAGTAGCTAATTACAGCAAGGCGGCATTCTGGAAACTGTTTCTCAATTATTTTAGAAAATGGCAAATTGAAACAGCAAATATTTATCAAAGAAAGGAAGAGGGACCCCCCTACAATTCGTTATCATTGCTCCTAATGGAACTTCAGTTATACAGAATAAAACAAACTTTCTTTCACAGCCAGTATATTAGAAAAACAAACAAATAAATGAAGCCTAATGACCGTTTTAGTTCAGCACTCATTCTAATAGTCTAGACATGAACCTGCCAGCAGAAATAAGTTTTTCTCCTTTCTTAACCAACCGGTTTTGTAATATGAGGCCTAAGGAAGGGTTCTGGAACCCTTGAAAAGTTGCTCATTCTTTTGACTGTTTCAGATTAATTTCAATAGTGGAGATATTCAAATATGGATTTAGAAGGGGTTGAGGGGAGGATCTACAAAACCATGGTGTCTTTTTACTGTGTATTTAATTAATTTAATAGCTTGAAATAATTATACTCTAGCCTTCAGAAATTATGAACAGCTGGGAACTTTTCCACTGCATGTGGGCCTCTTCAAATTTCCCACTGCAGCTGGACTGAAAAAAAAAACCATTGTCTTACTAAAAGGCATTATGTGCATTAGGACACTTCTTTTCAAGAATATTTTCATGTCTCAGAAGCATGATTAAAAATTAAAATGGTTGATGGCTGCAGGCCAGTGTTTCATTTAGAATCAAGATATGCTGAGGAAAATTAGTAACCTCTTGAGGTTTAACGGGTATGATAGGGAGCATCCTCATCAGTTTATCTTCTGATGAATAAAAGTATATTCACACCCTCCATTGAAAAGTCTAGGAGACTAATATGGACAGAGGATAAGTAAATCAATTTCTGACTATGATTGCAGAACAGAATCTCACTGAACAGTAGCTTCAGGAGATTGGGGACAGAAGAAGTTTATTAGCTACTTGGAAGTATTATGTTGACTGATATGGAAAATCAATCAAAGCTGCAAATGGATATTCGGCCCAATTCAGAAGGCTGCCCTTTATGCTCTTACCCACCTGAGGAATGAACTCCTAAAGGTGCTCTATCGGATAGATGTGGAAGCTGGCAGTGTGAAGAAGTTTCCATAAGAAACTTCTTCTTTTGTTATGGAAACTGAATTTCCAAGTACGAGATAAAATAACAACTCATGGATCTATAGATTCAACTCATGATTTGAAAGTGTTATAAGCCATAATCTTGAGTGGATGAGTGAATTGCATATTGTCCCCACAAAAAAGGTAATATAGTTACCCTATAACATGATTTTAATGACATGCTCCTTATTTGTTTTATTAGTATTAATCCTATTAACAGTTGCAATCTACAGCACGCGTAGATACTGTGGCTTTGAGCTCCTGGTGTTATAATGGAATGAGTGGGCAAAAACCTATACCCGTGGGGAGTTACTAAAGATTGGGTTCTCTAGGCAACTAGATATTACCAGCGACTTCCAATGGTCTCATAATATACCGAGTGATATAGTAAGACTGCCAGGCTCTCCATGGATTGTTGTTGGGCCCGGGAAGTGCCATTGACAGTGAAGAGAGAGGAAGCAGAAGCAGGGATGCAGAGTTGGTTTGCTAGCGTGGTTACAGAAGCAGCCTCATAGACCAGTATTACCAAGTATTTTTCTAACCAACGCTAGATCCTTTGTCAACAAACTGATGAACTAGAGCTATGGATGGCAGCTTATGAATAAGCTCATTTGCGACTGCTGTGTGAGACCTGGCTTCATCCACTTTTACCAGATGAGTCAGCTAACTACACTACACACCACTTCAACAGAAACAGCAACTCCAGTAAAAGCAAAGGTGGAGGACTTTGTGTTTACCCACATAATGATTGGTGTACTAACAGTAGAGTTACTTATACACATTGTTCTCCAGATGTGGAATTCTTAACTGTCATTTGTCAGCCATTTTATTACCTAGAGATATTTCTGTAATAGTTATCACCGCTGTCTATATTTCACCTGATGCAAATGTTAGCACAGTACTCTCTAAGTTACATGATGCCATCGAGAGACAGCAGCAAACAGCAAAGAAGCCTGAGGGCACTTTTGTCATATTTTGAAATGTATTTTGTGTTTTCAGGGGGCTACCCCTAGGGAGGCTCATTCAATTTCATTACACACATCTTGTGCATTGACAATAAAGATTTGGTTTGATTTGAACAATAGGAGCGAAATCCAAAACAGAGTCTTGTAATGTTGAAAACAGTCCAAAATCTGTACAGCTTTTTAATGATTTGTTTTATCTGTATCCAGATTTATTCCAGGAACTCAAGGCAATGTGCACAGCACTTCTGCCTATGATATCTCTCCAGAACAATCAAGCTGTGAAGCTGGTTTGAGAAATAGTGATTGGTCTGACGTTAGCCAATGAGTTTAGAATAAACTTAAGGAGGTCCACCAGCAATCAACACCTAGAGAGGAATAGATTAACTCAAGATTAACATTAGACCAACAATCATATAAACAATACTCCAGTCAACAAAATTGTCAAATAAACCAACAGTAAGCAGTCCAACCAAAGAACCTCTAAGAGCACCCCTACCAATACTGACAGGGCAAGCCACTAGAATATAAACTGAGAGCAAATCCCACTCCTTGTTAGCACTAATGATGTTACCTATTTTGGGAAATGAAACATGTGCAAGAAAACAATTAAAGCTCAGAGGGCACCAAAATCGCTCATTTCATCCCCGGGCTACAAATATTCTCCTTTATTAAACAAGTATCCTTTGTCATATACCAACATTCAACAACTTGATCAATCCTCTAAAGGGATTAACTGATAACCTTCAGTGCAGTTATTGACTTGAATATTATGTAATTAGACAGAAAAATACAATTGAAAATATTGAAAAAAAGAAATATGTAAGAGTAAAATGAGCAAAACCACAATATAATTACGAACATTAAAATGATAATAAAAGTATGTCTAAAAATAATTACTGAATTACTGGGTAGCTGAAACAGCAAAATACAAAAATACTAGTGTGTAAAAATATTAAATTAATAACCTACCAGTCAAATAACTAGCAAAATTCTACCCGTGTCAAGCTAACGTTAACATTCATTATATTACTTTATATAATAATGCAACAACATAACATTTCAAAAGCAATTCAGAATGAAGTAAAGGGGAAGACCACAGATTTTTAACTTTCTACAGAGCTGTGCTCCTCATTACAACAGGGCTGTACCCAACAAGCTGCCAAACAAAATTTTGCTAGTTGCCAAACAGTTTTATCTGAAAGCAGAACATTTATATAAAACTTGTCCCCGAGATTTATTTATAATAGGAAGGTTATGATGGAACTATGGATGTACTTTAAATAGCGGCGGTACAAATAAACATGGCTCAATGTTTCTAGGACACCTTCCCCACATGACTAAGTAATATTTTCTTATATCTGCTCTTAAGAATTTTTGAAAGGAAGACATTAAAATGTATAAAGGTGGAAACTCTGAGATATTATGAAAAATAAGTTGCTTATACTACTACAGTATCTGAAACTAACCAGATCCAGCACTGGTATTTCAGATATTCTATTCTGACTTGTGTATTGTAACTCAGAGAATGACAACAAAGTTGGGGAAATGATGACTTTAAAGTGGTAGAGAGTTATCGCAGGAAGCGTGGAATTGTGTTTTAAGAATCTGGATGTCCAGAGGTTATAATTAGCAGGAGTCAGAAGAGGAAACAGAATGTAAAGCTAATGTATTATAATATTTTATTGAACAGCCATTAGGCCATATCAGAATATAAAATATAAAGCATAGAACAGTAATAAAATGGTGGCATTCAGAGAGAAGATGAGATGAATTAAAAGGAGATTCAAGAGACTGAGTATAGCTTGCAAAGAAAACAGAATCGGGACTTTTGGAAGAATGGGAAAGGCTATCCAGGGGAGGTGAGGGGAGGAACCAATTTTGGGAAAGGTATAAAAAGTGTGGAAATGTGGCTGTGATGAGATAGAGCAAATGGCAAGAAATCTATTGAGGAACAAAGAGCAAACTTGGTGACTTTGCTTGATGCAGAAAGGCTTGACCCAACAAATTAGTTTAATGTCTAGTTTAATTACAACTATGTCTAGTTCAGTGGAAAGAAGGACTGGGGGGGGGGGGGGGGGGGGGAGGTGACATGATAGCAGTGTTCCAATATCTAAGGGGATGCCAGAAAGAAAAAGGTCCATTTTCCAAAGCACCTGAAGGCAGAACAAGAAACAATGGATGGAAACTAATCAAGAAGAGAACCAACTTAGAACTAAGGAGGAATTTCCTATGATTAGAACAATTAATCAGAGTACTCTTAACACTGGACATTTTTAAGAAGAGATTGAACAATCATTTATCTGAAGTGGTATAGTGTTTCCTGACTGAGCAGGGGCTTGGACTAGAAGTCCTCCAGAGTGCCTTCCAACATGGAAGAAATGACTAAGAAAAAGAAAATAAAGTTGTTTATCCTAATAAAAAGCCTTGGACATAAAAAAGAGTCCATCTGAAAATGAAACAGAAAGTTTATGGGACAGTAAGAGGAAAAAAGGCTTTAAAGTGAGGGTCAGAAAACTGAAGAATATAACGGGGATAAGTGGTAAATGGTATATATAGGAGAGTCAGAACAATTTCTGAGTAAGAGGTAGAAGGAAACTGAATATGCTGTGCGGACATGCATGCCTGCAATTTCAAGGGATGTGAATTGCCTTCATCTATGTTCCATCCATGAAGGAAAACACTCATATGGTATGTTCATTGCAGAAAGATTTGAAGCCAAGAGATTGGGAAATAGTGTTTCATTTGAGGCGAACAGCTGACTTGAATTTACAAGTCAGGGCCAGGAAAGGGGAAATATAAAAAAGTGCAAGTTGCCAGAAATGAAACTCTTCTTCTGGATGCTGAGATTCAAACACTTTCCTTGTGGTTATTGAAGTTAACCTTGTATCTGTGAAAACCTGCTAGTGTATCTATATATTGATTATACATGTAGTAACATAAAAATTTTCAAACTTTAGTTCCATGCAAATAGCAGTAAAGCTGTTGATCTGCATCTTGTTGGATTTAGGGAAGAGGAGAGGGACAGTCCTTAGAACCACCTTCTAATTGGAGATTAAGCTTGCTTGAAGTGTTTGGTTTTGGAATTAGATAAGGAAGTAGTAGGGATCCTTTGGCTGTTGTCTTCCTCTATGAGACAATTTCTTGAGTTCAGGACTACTGACCACCCTGAAAAAAGGCAGGGCTACCCAAAGAGCCACATGATCATAACTGTACGTCTATGAATGAGCACCTCTGATGTTTCTTTAATGATAATTTGTATTAACTCCTGAAACATTATTCCTTCTCCACTGAGATTCCAGAAAGCATGATAAAGATTTACCACAATCCTTGGAATGAGAAGTTTGCTTAATCAAAAGCAAAATATCTCATCCAAGCTCTAATTTCAATTTTTATTAGACCTACCTCCAAGTGGAATTCAAAATGTGGAATACCAAATACCCCTTGGAATCCTTTCATTAAAAATTTGAATTGAATAATCTCGGTATCAGACTTCTACAATTCTGCAAAGGAAGTCAACAGGAGTTTGACTGCAAGAACCTTAATGGCATTTGAACAATAATAGGCTCATTTTCAGTTAAGAGTAAAGAAATCACCACAAAACTTTTGGATTGTATATAAAAATTGCTTTCCAATTATCAAATGAATGGAATAGCACCCAAAGATAGTTAAAGCAAAGCACCTGCACAAATTTCTGCCTACTAATGGTCCAGATCAACATTTTAGATCTTTTTGACAATACCATGAACTTGTTTGCATTCCATTTTCACAGTAGCTGCTGCTCTCTAAAGAATGATAGACTGAAACATCTGCTTTACCCTATGAGTGATAGTATCACTGCATCACCTGCAGTAACATGGCAACCAGGGGTGAGATTCTACAGGTTCACACCAATTCTCTAGAACTGGTTGTTAAGATCTTAAGCAGTTCGGAGAACTGGTTATGAGAAGAAATTACTGGCCTAATCCTGTAGGGAAGGCAGGAAGGAAACATTCTGGTGTTGCTTACAGAAACTGCCTCTCCGTTAACCCTTATTACATTCTTGGCAGGACTAGACTTCCTGTCTCAGGAACTTCTCTGGAGGTTTTTTCCCCTCCTTTGTTGATACTTTGTTTGTGTGGAGTGACTATTCAAAGTTACAATGGCACTGAAAAAAGTGACTTATGACCATTTGTCACACTTACGACTGTTGCAGCATCCCTACAGTCATGAGAGGTCAGGTGAGGAGATGCGTGCCTCGATGTGAGTGATGTTGAGTTGGCCACACTCAGCCAGTCACATGACCATCAAGCCATGCCCACCAACTAAGCCACATTCACAGAACTGGTTGTTAAAAAATTTGAATTCCATCCCTGATGGCAACCTACTTGTGATATTCAGTGGAATAACATGACAGTGTACCTACTCACCTGCCATATTTTGTGGATGAAAATCTGTTTTAATTAAATGATTGATCATGGAACTGATACAAAAGTAAAATAACAATGAGACAACAATAGCAATAGCGCTTAGTCTTATATACTGCTTTATATATAGTGCTTTGCAGCCCTTTCTAAGCGGTGTACAGAGTCAGCATATTGACCCAACAATTTGGGTCCTCATTAATAATACAGTCTTGTTTAACACTCTTCTGATAGGGACTATTACACTGCAAGGTCTGTCAGTTTCAAGTTTGGAAAAAGAAGGAGATTGGATTCCCTGCTGAGGAATCATAAATCAGATGTGGCCAAGTGGGAAGGAAAAACATACTCACATTTAAGATTTAGCAGATGAGGTCAAGGTGCTGATGAAAACTATACATCCAACCAGAACTATGAAATCAAGCAAATATTTTAAAGTGGTTATTTGAAATACTTAAGCTGGCTCCAGGTCAGATGTAACAAAATACGTCTGTTTATGGTCTATTTCAATATGAAATTTTATTTGTGGCATTGTCATACATAGGATCTGGAAATGTCCATGTCCATATACCAGAAAGTGGCAAGTGCATGCTCTTATATTGGTCTGGAGATGAGAAGTACCTTCAAAAATGTTGGCTTTGTTATAGATTACATAAGTTGCCAAGTATTATGAATTTCCAATTAAATAATCATTTGAATTAATAGTTCCATTGCTTGCTTGAATAATAAAAATGCACATAACTGCACTTTATGTTCCTACAAAGAAATACAGATCAGGCAAATAAATTCTACGCAATATACAAATAATCCTGGGATTCATTGCTATGGAGGGAATTACTTCTGATAACTGATAATCAAAATTGCCATGTTGTTAAAAACCTGCAAGGCTGAGAAAATATCCTGGACAAATTTGGTGCTGGAGAGCTGAACAACAATAACCTGTGCCTGCTATCATTTGCAGCAGCAAATGAGATAATAATTGGAAAAAGCTTATTTCATTATCCACTAAAACAATACATAAAACAAATTCACTCAGTGGATAAGATATGTAAGTCCTTAATTATGTCCTAACAAACAGCAGTTTTTAAACATCACTCATGGATGTCTGGTCAGTGAGAGGCACCAACTGTGACTCTTAACTATCCCTTGTACAGTTATTCTTACAATTTCAACTGAAACAAATTGCTTGTAATTAGCCACACCCAAATGTTATGACTGGGTGAAGCTACAAGATCCTACTTGCCAGCAAAAATTGAAACTGCTACTTACCAACTGTTTTACCATCCTTAAACATCTGCAAGATGTAAATGATCAAGCACTATTGTCATGCCCCAACATACAGAACAA
Organism: Bungarus multicinctus; assembly: GCA_023653725.1. Taxonomy (NCBI): domain Eukaryota; kingdom Metazoa; phylum Chordata; class Lepidosauria; order Squamata; family Elapidae; genus Bungarus; species Bungarus multicinctus. The sequence continues at coordinate 42,083,882 of CM042844.1, forward strand.
CTATAATTCTCATTAATAAAGAATGTGCCATGGCACTTGGCACCCTCAAGACTGCCTAAGATCTACCCAAACTTGGATTCAAAATGTTGGAAATGTGGACAAAAACAAGGTACTTTCTATCATACATGGTGGTTATGCCCTGAAGTGAAAAAATACTGAAAGAGAATACAAAAATGGATACAGAATTTAATTGGAAGTCAAATAGCATTTATCCCAGAATTATTTCTTCTAGGGTTAATTAAAGGAAAATACAATAAGAGGACAAAATATTTGGTGCTACAGTATATGTAACAACAGCAGCCAGGATAGCCTTTGCACAATGTTGGAAAAAATAATACATACCATCTGAAGGCCTAGTAATCAAAAAAAATATTGAGTGTGCGGAAATGGATAAGATGACTATAGAATTAAAAGGAAAAGAAGATTCTGAATTTTATGCAATATGGGAGAGATGATGTGACTGGATAAAAGATAGAAATAAGAAAAGAAAATATTATATAGATGTAAAAGGTATAGAAATGGAATGTATAGATTATATTAGATATGGAATGTAGCTATATAAAAAAATGTCACAGCACTGTTTAATATTGATTGAGGTATGTAAAAAAGGAAAATATAATAATAATAATAATAATATAAAAAAGACCATGCTAAAGAAACTTGTCTTGTAGCAAGACAGTGAACACAACTATGGATTTCAGATCAATGTCTAGAAATAATTGCCAAACAAAAACAGTGCCTGTTCAAAAATGTGACATAGTATTGGCAACTTAATAAATCTGTATCTGTTTTAAAACAGAAGAGATAACAGATAACAGATAATCAGAATTGGAAGGGATCTTGTAGGCCATCTAGTGCAACCCGCCCCCCAAGCAGGAGACCCTACACCATTTCTGACAAATGGCAGTCCAATCTCTTCTTGAAAGTCTCAAGTGATGGCGCTCCCACAACTTCCGAGGGCAAGCTGTTCCAGTGGTTGATTGTTCTCACTGTCAGAAAGTTTTTCCTTATTTCCAGATTAAACCTCCCCTTGTTCAGTTTCCCACCGATTATTCCTTGTCTGGCCTACAAACACTTTAGAAAATAGCTTGACCCCTTCCTCTCTGTGGCAGTTCCTCAAATATTGGAAGACTGCTATCATGTCTCCCCTGGTCCTTCTCTTTACTAGACTAGCCAAGCCCAGTTCCTGTAACCATTCTTCGTATGTTTTAGTCTCCAGTCTCCTAATCATCCTGGTTGCTCTTCTCTGTACTTTTTCTAGAGTGTCTACATCTTTTTAATAATGTGGTAAAAAAAACTGCATGCAGTGCTCTAGGTATGGTCTTACTAAGGCTTTATAGAATGGTATTAGTACCTCCCTTGATCTTGATTGTATCCCTCTGTTAATACAACTTAGGATTGCATTAGCTTTTTTGGCTGCTGCTGCACACTTCTGGCTCATATTTAGCTGGTTGTCCACTAAGACTCCAAGATCGCTCTCACAGTTACTTCTGGATCTTGAGCCTATCTTCTTGGGTGTTAGCTATTCCTGCCAGCTTAGTATCATCTGCAAATTTGGTAAGTTCCCCTTCTATTCCCTCATCTAAGTCGTTAATGAAGATATTGAAGAGTACTGGCCTAAAACGGAACCTTGCGGCACCCCGCTGCTTACCTCCCTCCATGTAGACTTAGATCCATTTAGGACTACTTGTTGAGTATGGTTTGTCAGCCAGTTGCAAGTCCATCTAGTGGTGGTGCTATCTATTCCACTTTTTTCTAGCTCACTAAGAAGTAGGTTGTGGTCTACTTTGTCGAATGCCTTGCTGAAATCTAAATATATTATGTCCACAGTATTTTGCTGATCTACTAATTTAGTCACTATGTTGAAGAATGAAATAAGATTGGTTTGGCATGACTTGCTAGTTATTACTTTACCTGTTTCTAGATGTTGGCAGATCTGTTTTTTTATTATCTTTTCCAGTATCTTCCTGGGTATTGATGTTAGGCTGATTGGTCTATAGTTTCCTGGGTCTGTTTTTTTTTTTTTAAGATGGGAACCACATCAGCTCTTTTCCAGTCCTCTAGTAGTTCCCTAGTGCTCCAGGATTTTTGAAAGACATGGTGTAGTGGTTCTGGGATGACCACTGCTAGCTCCTTTAAAACTCTGGGTTGTAATCCATCAGGCCCCAGTGAATAAGAGAATGCCTATTGGAATAATAGAAAAATTTGAAAAAGCCACACATTGCCAAGAGTATTGCTTTATATTGTGTAGTATATTTAAATATTCATATAATTTCAATATTCAAATGACAAGATCAGAAAATCAGAAAGCAGTTTTGTATGCTGTGGAACTGCATAACTGAATCATTAGCAAAAGTATTTGCTGCCATTTTAAAATCCCCATATTCAGGGAGATACTCCAGTAGAATCACCAAAATGAACATTTCAAGAATAAAAGTCCATATTCTCAGAAATAAAAGACACTATTTATTAGTGTCAAAGAATAGTGGGAAATTTCCCTCTACAAAGAAGGAAAGCTGTTGGAACAAATGAATTCATTGCAGAAGTGTTCAAATTTGAATTGTGTGTTAATTTTTTTGGTTCAACTTCAAAAAAAATCCATTTCAACGGATCTGGTATTTTTGTGACTTCCAAACCAAATGTCACAAAAACACCAATCCATTGAAACCAAATGATTTGGAAGTCACAAAAACACCAATCCATTGAAATGAGGCAAACAAGAATGCAAGAATTACTGTGGGATTAGTTTATTTTAAAATGCAGGCAAGGTATTTGTGGAACTAATCAATCAAGGCTTCAAAAGCAACTACTGTGTCCTATGAATAAGATGGTTTTCTGAAAGTGAATGCTGTGATAAAATATTTGTACTAAACAATTCTTCAAGAACACAATAGGTTTGGAAAGAGCCTCATTGTTGCATTTGTTGACATTGAAATGGTATGTAATAGTATCCATCGGCCAACATTGCAGAATGAATGCCTGGTAAAATAATAGCCTTCTGCAGATACATAAGAAATCATAGTCATACCTATCCATTAATGTCAACCTATCCAAAGACTTTCCTATATGTGCTAATATAAGACCGCAAAGAATCTTTCTTCCTGTTCAATACTATGATCAATGCAGTCATGTTGAAAATCTTGATTGGTATGGTGTCAAATTTGGGCAAGATGAATTCATCATATACCTAATATTAGCTGTTGAGAGCATGATTTTTACAGAAAGGGAAAGAGAAGATTTTGAAATCTTACTCACTATAAAAACTGCTGATTATCCATACAGTAGCTTTATTATCAATATTGACAGTACCAAGGTACCTACAAATATTGGCTCTCAGGAAATCTTCTAAACTGATGGAGTTCAGATTGAACAGAATCTGAAGAACAAAATAACTGTAACAGCCAATATCAACAAATGAATTTGCTAGATTGCCTCAGAGTTCAGAGCCCTGGCATGGTGGTTCTGGAAAAAAGCAGCATAAAACATTTCTATTGACACCTGCATCTATCAGTCAATAATACTACCTGCAAATACTGTTATATGATGCAGAATCTTGAACTTTGCTTCAAAATTATTTGGAAAGCTCAAAATACTCCACATATATTATCTGCCCTAATATTAGGGATGTTAATGTATATCCAAAAAAGAAAAAAGAAAAAAAAAGAAAATCAAAAAATGAAAGAATGGTGCTGCAAACAGCTTATTATTGTCTGTGAAATTCAGATATGTTGAATGTAAAAGTTTGGACATATTTGCCCCATGATAATTCCCTTATCAACTGTTTTGAAAAATGACACCCTGTGGTTTGGAAAGTACAGCAATTGGTTCCAAAGAAAACTTGGATGAAATATGTGGGAGAAGTTCTAATGAACTTAGATTTAAGACGACAGAAGTTAAAATCATAACAAAAATAGATTATACTGTGAGTGGATTCATAGTACTTAGAGTCACATATTGGCTGTAACAATGTTGTAATTATCAGTTTTGAATTAACTTCAAGACTGAGATAAATAGGGATCAAGTTATATAATTGACCTGCCCTATTATATCTTAAAGGTTGTATTTTCATACACTTTGGAGAAAAGAGTTGGCATAATTATTATATCTTTTAAGCTTTTTCCATTACTTTGTTTTGAAGATATGATCATATGTCTACTTAAAATCAATAAATGCAATAGAGGAGGCAGACAATAATTTTGCAATCTATTTCTCCACCAAATAGTGTAATGAAATGTCCTACTCTTTTGTACTTTTGGCAGCTATGAAACCCACCTATCCATCTGTAATATTTTATAACTTCATCCAAAATTTTCAATTTAAGTGACTTATTTAATAATACTTGCTGCTTGTTATCAAAACATCTTTCTCCCCTTTTAAAGACCAGCATAATTATAGTCAAACCCCGATAGTGAGGGAATCTGGTCATTTTACTCATGTGCAATATGTGAATACTGAGGACAAATCATTTTTGTTAACCTTTAGGGTGGATCACATCTCATTCTATGCCATTTCATATTTCAGCTGAGTAATCAGTCTAGAGTTTTTTGACCTTTAGTTTGTGCCCAATGTAAGAGTAGTCTAAAACTTAATGCAAGTCTATTGAATTAATCAACTATGTGTTCAGCTCAGGAAAAAAAACCTTCCACCTAGTTACAGGAATATGGGGTATTATATACAGATAAGCAGATATCAAAGTAGCAGCATCATTTAATATGCCAACTGCTAGCAGATGATGATTCCATTCTCTAATATAGGTTTCCTCTTTGACATCAGCTGTAATGCTTTTTATGCTGTAACGTCAACTGTAGAATAACATGAGTTTACCTTATATTCATAATATTCACATATCTTTCTTGGCATTACACTTTCATGATCTAACCATTATTTGTGTTAGGTTGGATTTTGGGCAAGCATGCCACTTGTTTCTCATTTTTCCATTAGTTTATAATAACATTTGGAGACATTGTATTAAGTCTTCGCAATGTATCAGTAGATACATACAACTTTATGGATCCAAAGTAAAAATATTGCTGCAAAGTTGGGGTTGACATTTTCATTGAATTTCTCAGCACCTTCTTAATAAAGCTATGGCTTTTCCTGAGGTAAACGATAACTATGCATCCCCAGAAAAACATGTGTTTGACTTAAACCAGTGACTGGATGAGACAATCTTTTCACTCTGTGTCAACCCCCACCTTAGAAAGAAGCACAGTGATTCACAAGGTTAGAATGCTGGACTGAAGATTGGCAGGCTCACTTTTGGGACCTGTTGCTTCTGCGGGGAGGAGTTCCCATCACATGCCCAGCACTCAGTGTTTGTGGAGCTGGATATGGAGTATATAATAATAGTAGTAGTAGTAGTAGTAATCATCATCATCATCTTTGTACAAAGAAAGTTCCTACGCATTTCCAGTCTAGAGTAAATTAGCATTGTTAAAAAGAAATCTTACCATGATTGTTTCTGAGTTGGTGATAAAATACACAAGCAATTGGTTGACCCAGAGGTGAAGTTTATTTCCGAGAGTGCAAAATACACAATCCACAGTTGAAGGTATACATTCTGAGCCTTCCCTGAAAGATCTTTATATAGAAAAATCTTACTTTTCTTCCTTGAAAGTGCGCAGAAGTATACCCACTCTTTAGGAATTAAGCTAATCTCAGCCTGGAAAGAAAATTCACCTTAATAGATTGACACTTCTGCCACATTATAATCTTTGTGTTGAGCCTATTTCATGTAATTTTTATCCTGGTGTGATACAGCAGAAGAACATTATTTCCTTCCTACCCTTTCCCCCTTTGTGCAGAGATTAGAATATTTTATGTACACCTAGATAGTGAATTTATGGTTGTAAATCATTATGCAAATCAACTTTTAAAAAACTTTTTGTCAATTTGCGCCATCATGAAAGATATTTGCTTGAGGGAAAGAAAGACTGACCTTTGTTTGGGGACCGAGGAATTCACAGTTGTCCCAATATTCATGAATGCAAGAGAACCCAAAACGTAGGTAAGAGTGCCAGAGCAGATTCTTATGCAGAAATCTGGTCTCCAGCCCTCTCCACATCAAAATTGCAAATAGAAAGTATTTCACATAGTTCTGACAACCAATCCAATTTCTGCCTGTAACTCACTTATAAATTTATACTTCAAATCACTCTTGGCACAAAGCCACAACTTGACTTTGTGCCAAGAAGCATAAGCTTAGTCACTTGGGAGTGACTAAGTTCATACAATGGTGGGATTCAATTTTTTTACTACTGGTTCTGTGGGCGTAGCTTGGTGGGCATGGCAGGGGAAGGATACTGTAAAATCTCTAGTCAGAGAGTACTGACAGTATTTGCCAGTTCTCCAAACTGCTCAAAATTTCTGCTACCGGTTCTCCAGAACTGGTCAGAACCTGCTGAATACCACCTCTGGTCCATACGTGTAAGTACAAGTTTCTCCTTTTGGTTGTCCCATTGGAGAAGGGCTTAGAAGAACTGGTCCTTAACATGGAAAGGTTTCCCCCAGTAACACAAAAACTCATAGAAAGATCAAGGTCCTTGACTTCTTGCAGCTTTTGGGGTCCTGAAGGTGCAGAATGGATTTTTTCCTTGGCTCTCAAGTACAAGGGTGCAGCATTCTTCTTAGTTACTGTATAAACATTGCCTTTGGCTGCAAGGATCTGGTCCAAAACTAAAGTATTTTGCACCATGGTAGGATTTCTATTTGTAGGGTGCCATTTACTTTGTAGCAGTATCACAAACTATTTCTGGTATAAATGCTTCATAGTAATTATAAATACATATTTCCAGTCTTATTGCACAAGTCTGATTAAAACAAAAATCTTTGTTTTAAAACATTATCTGTTACTCTGAACCTGCAGGACCTTTACCTTCCTCCTTTTACACAGATGACCAATTGTGAGCTATTTGTTGTCTTTTCTCATGATGCCTGTTTGGCTGCTTTTTATTTATTTGGTATTTAGACAGGATAAGGCCTGCTGAGATGCAACAGTTCAATTCACAAGGTACATCCTGTTATCACCAAAGTTAAGTACACATTCCAGGCATGGAACAATGATATGTGAAATGAAGAACAGATCTCTGCAAGCATCATATTGGCTGGAGACAGGACTAATCACAACAGCTAGGATAGGCATAAAAAGTGACATCTTTCAGATGTCCCAAGTGAATCTTCTTGAACTAATACACTTCACTGATATCAAGCAGCAAAGCATTTCATTTTGATTATTATCATTTTAGTTTGGCTGCTAACTGAAGTAACAATTTTTCTGGCATAAGGTTAAGCAATGAATCAATTTTGCATGAAGAACTGAAGAATGCCTTGTTTCTTTGGATAAGCAAAAGAATAGAAATCTTTGCTCAGGAAGACAAATGTCAATTATACAGCAGAACAGATTTATCAGAGGTCACTTTTATAGTCACAGAAGGAGTAAAACTGATTATTTGTGGCTTTATGGTGGACAGGTTTAATATAGCTCCATTGAGCGACAGAATGTTCTCATTGCCATAAGATTCCTGATCACTATACCCTAAAATATTTATTCTTGGGAAGGAGAAAAGAAAACGTGAATCTAATTATTAATGGCACATAAAAATGGAAAGATCAGTCTTCCCTCATCCCAGTAAGAGAATATATATACAGTATGTGGAGGGTCCTTGGTGCTCTCTGAGCTTGGTTGTTTTCTTGCAGATGTTTCATTATCTCAACAGGATAACATCATCAAGATGATGTTACCTACTTTGGGCAATGAAACATCTGCAAGAAAACAACCAAGCTCAGAGAGTACCAAAGACCCCTCGTTTCAACCCTGAGCTATAAATATTCTCTTTTACAATATATGTAACTCAGCAAATCCAAGGTTTTTTTGGTGGAGGGTGAAGCAACTGCCCTGAGTCTTAAATATATGTAGAGGCATTCCCTTGAAAGGATGCCTCAGGATCTGGCACAATTGTTTTAGTATTTTAATTCAGTCAAACTCAAGCATTTAAAAGATAATTCTGGGAGCTCTTTTGGCGTTTTAGATTTTTCCTCATGGATCCATGGGGAAGGAAGTATGTAGAATAAAAATATAGTGGGAAGGATTCAAAGGCACCTTCCACTTTTATTATTATTGAGCTGGTATCTCATACAGCATACTGAATATAGTGGTGACTACATGACCACAAGATAAATCTACAATGAAGTCCATGGCAATATCCTTCCATATATTCAAACATTTTCTAAATTCACTGAATGTCCTGAATTGTAAACTCTGTCCAGAATTTGGCTGTAAATTGTACCCCTCTGTCTGAAATTATATGTCTTGGTACACCATGTAAGCGATATATATGTTTTAGAAACAAACCAACTAATTTCTTTGCAGAGGGTATGCCTTTACATGGAATGAAATGTACCTGTTTTGAGAACAGATCTATTATGGTCCATATTACAGTGAACCCATGACCACAAGATAAATCTACAATGAAGTCCATGGCAATATCCTTCCATGGTTTAACTGGATCAGACACTTTTTGCAATAGTTCTAAAGGTTTTCCAGGACGGGCCTTTCTACTAGCACATACTTTACATTTTCTAACATAACGTTCAATATCTCCCCTCACACCTGACCACCAAAATTATCTCTTAACTAGATGTAATGTTTTAAGGTATCCATAATGACCAGCTTGTTTGCTATCATGGCACCTTTTAAGTACTAGTTCACGTAAGGTAATCAGTATATATAATTTCATTCCTTTCCAAGCTAATCCATCAGTGATAATTCATTGTGTTTTATTTTTCTGAAACCAGGGATCTTTTTCTAAAGCTTTTGGTAGGTCATCTATTACTTTATATTTTAATGTATAATAGGTTGTATCAGAGTTTCTCTTTTACTACCATATTGTGGGAGTCGAGATAATGCATCAGCTAGAAAAATTTTCCCTGCAGGTACATATTTAAAAACAAAATTAAACCTCTGAAAATAAAGTGCCCATCTAACTTGTTTGGGGGATAGCTTGCGAGCGGTTTGTAGAGCTTCCAAATTTTTATGGTCGGACCAGACCTCAAATTGTTCTTTTGAACCCTCCAGGAATTGTCACCAGGTTAACAATGCCCATCTTACAGCAAATGCCTCTTTCTCCCAGATTGCCCAGTTTCTTTTGGTTATACTAAGCGGGTGGTGTTGGGGGCTTCTCGGAGCTCCCATGTTACACCGCTCTTGCATTGCCTTCCAGTGGCCTTCCGGGTGCGATTCAAGGTGTTAGTGGTTATCTTTAAAGCGCTCCATGGCTTGGGACCTGGGTATCTACGGGACCTCCTACTGCCACCATCAGCTTCCCATCGACCAGTGTGCTCCCACAGGGTGGGCCTTCTCGGGGTGCCGGCGGCTGGGCAATGCCAGCTGCGGCCCCGAGGGTGCAGGCCTTCTCTGTGGGAACACCCTTCCTCTGGAATGAACAACCCCCGGAGATGAGGATTATCCCTGACCTACAAACCTTCCGGCGTGCGCTGAAGACCCACCTTTTCCATCAAGCCGGTCTGGCCTTGAGTTACTTGTAGGGCTTTTAATTGATTTTAATGGTTTTAGTTTTTAAATTCTCTTGATTAGTTTTTATCTTTTTCAGCCATCAATTTAATTCTTTTTAATTCTATTTTAAAACTTGTATTCATAATTGTGCTTTTTTACTTGGCTGTACACCGCCCTGAGTCCTGTTTGGAGAGGGGGCAGTATATAAATTTAATAAATAAATAAATATGTGAGGTGTACGCACATGGTTGCAATACACCATTATCGTTCTTTTGTAATAAAACGGCCCCTATTGCCACATCACTGGCATCTGCCTGAATGATGAATGGTAATTCTGGGTTTGGATGTTTCAGCCCCACGCTTGAACAAACATCTGTTTAAGGGCATCAAACACCTGTTGACATTCCTCTGTCCATAGTATAGCTTGTCTGGGTTTGGGTTTTTTTTCCTGTTTGTTGTTTGTTTTTAGCAAATCTGTTAAAGGGAGAGCTATCATAGCAAAGGAGGGAATGAACTGCCGGTAAAAATTGGCAAAACCCAAAAAACTTTGTAACTGTTTTTGGGTTGTTGGTGCTTTCCAATCTAAAACCGTTTTTACCTTCATGGGGTCCATTTGCAATCCTTCTGCAGATATTCTATATCCTAAATAATCCAACTGAGACCGATGAAATTCACATTTAGACAACTTTACAAATAATTGGGCATGTAACAATTTTTCCAAGACTTGTCTTACCAAACGTACAGTATAGATTAATATACAGTATCATTCAGATATACCAAAACACCTTTATATAAATGCTCATGCAAAACATTGTTAATCAATTGCATAAAAACAGCAGGAGCTCCCTGTAACCCAAATGGCATAATCCTAAACTGATAGCTGCCTAAAGGACAGTTAAATATAGTTTTCCATTCATCATCTGCTCGAATTCTCACCCTGTAATATGCTTCCCAAAGATCTAATTTTGTAAATATTTCCCCATGAGATAATGTTGATAACAGATCTTTAATTAAGGGTAATGGATAAAATGGTTCTTTGCATACAGCATTCAGATCGCGGAAATCTACACATAATCTTAATCCTCCATCTTTTTTCTCCCTGAACAATACTGGAGCTGCTATATGTGCTCTACCTGGTCTAATAAACCCCCTTGCCAAATTACTGTCTGTATTTTCTCATTTCATCCATTTCTTGTGGGGTCATGGAATACATTCATGGCTTTGGTATTTAACACCAGAAAGCAACTCAGTGGCACAGTCGGTTGGTCTATGGGGCGGTAATCAGTCACTTCCTGTTTCATTAGAAACCGCGGCTAAATCATGGTATTCCGGTGGATAGTCTGGATTTATAATGTGATGCATTAAACCAGCAATTGTTTCACTAGGTGGCTCACGACCTTCTATTAACCTGATTTTTCTGAACCCCCTTCTCATAAAATAGTGGGTCCCCATTTATCCAACCATGCCAACCCAAGAATTACCGACTCAGTCATTTGGTGTACTACAACAAATGAAAAGTTTTCCCAATGTTTCCCCATTTTCATTTTCACTGACTAGTACGATACACAGCTGGTTTTCTGCCTATATGGATCCATCTACTTGTTCAAACTTTATAGGAGTTTTTAACCGGATCAGTTTTAAACCTAATTTTTTCACGATCTTATATGTTACTATACATCTTGTACATCAGAATCAATTAAAGCCCCCATATCCATGCTTTTGGTTGTTTTTATGTTGGTAAGAGTGATGGGTATTATAAAAGGTGGAATAGGTTTACTTACCATAGGATCTTCTATTGTCTCATCTTCACTTTCTATGATTTGCACCAAAACCTTTCGTGCAGTAGACATAGTGTCATCTAATTATATTTTAGGCTCCACAGTTGAATCCATCTGCCCTACCCCACTGGAACGTTCAGGTGTCCATTTATGTCTATCTCCAACTCTGCTCTCTTCTTGAACCTGTTGTCTCATTCATCTCCTTGGACTCTATAAAGGAGGTATCAGACATTCAGCCACGCGATGCCCCAGTTGATTACTCTGAAACGTGCCCCTACCAACCGGTATTTTACTGGGTGGACTTGGACAAAGAGATGGAATATTAGGTCATATATAGGGCCAGACTCGTGTCCCCTCTCTCTTTCAATCTACATAGTCCCGAATCTAATTCCACCACAGCACAGTACCAATCCTGCAGTTTAGGTGGCAAGCCTCTATATAAGCAAGCTTGTTCCAACACATAATCTAAACCTTTCCTAAACAGATGTATTAACAATCTTTCTGGACAGGTGGGAACTCTTCCAGCAGCTCGTTGAAACTCCTGTACATGTTCCACTGCTGGTCGACCCCACTGTTTTACCACTAATAGGTCTTCCTCCACCTGTTGTAACTTTGAATCATCGTCAAACCTCTGTCTTAACACTTCCAAGAATAATCCCATATCCAACAGCACAGGAGATCGTACACGATGTAAATTGGCAGCCCATTCCCCTGCTTCTCCATCAAGTACGCTGGTGAGGGCTACTATCAACGCCCATTGGGATCAAAAGTATTTGCCATGTAGGTCAACATAATTTATCACTGCACAAGGAAAACAACTACTCTATTGGGATCTCCACTAAAAGTTGCTTGCAATTGAGAAGGACCCCAACGGCCTTGCGGACTCCATAATGTTCTACTAATGTCCTGTTTGTCCTCCCCATGGCTCCAGCCTGTTATAGAATCAGGTGTTCTTCTTCCTGGCATACCTTTTTGACCAGGCAGTGCAGAAACAGTATTCAAAAATCTCTTTGAGCGCAATTCTTGTCTTTCTAATGGTTTCATAGCTTCCAACCCCATAGTTACAGGGCTAGAAATTCTTAAAGGTTTACCCACTAATGTACTGCACTTCATTTACTGACCCATTTCCTTAGACAAAGGATCCATAGAAACTTCCTGAACAGACAGTTCTCCAAATTGCAAATGTAATATATCTAATGTAGTACTACTTGGAGGCATTCCATCATCAATCCTCGGCCATCTCTTCACCCTCCAGTCCTCGGTTGCCACACCCCTTCCATAAGTAGTCCGTTGTCTTCTCCAATCCTCTACACTTTCTTCTGCCATTTCAGGTGGCTCACTCAAACGTACCGACTTTCTGGTCTTTGCCCTTACCACAGGCTGAGCTGATGCTTGGGATGGAGGACCCAGAGCCTTTTCCTCCTCTGTTTCCTTTTTCCTCTCTTCAACATCCACATCAACCTTCTCCATTGTTTCTGCCATTGCCAATTCTGGCTCCAGCCCTTCAGCCTTCTCACGAAATCCAATAGCAGTTTAACAATAAACGAGAGAGTGCTAACCTTCTCTTAGCCATGGTTCTGTGAATTCTAGGTAATAAATTGCAAACAGATAGTTTTGTATTCTTTTTTTCTTTTTATTGTTCTTAGTACAGTAACAGGCAAGCACAGTTAAACTGAACAAGGTTAGCGCTAAAATCAATCATCTTTCAGTGTAATTTATCCCTTCACTTCACCCACCTAATCGCTGTCTATCTCCGACCTGCACTCGTATCCCAATTACCCTATTAACACTATAATTCTATGGTCTACATCGCATACTAACTAAGCCACAATTCCCAACTACCCCTTACTCCTCCCATTCCTGCAGTTGCTCTCTCTTGATTTATTTACCCACCCTGCCAAATGCTGTCTTTATGAATTTATTAGTATGATGTTCCTCTTCGTTAATGCTACATTGCTGATTGTAGATATGTAATGAAGTGTTTGTATTCCTCCCCTCATCAATCTAAACTAGTCAGCATGCAGATGTCATCTGGCAGGAATGTTTATTTTTGTTTTATCTCCTTCAAGCCCTTAATCTTCCAAGGCTGTCGAGTGAGTTGTTTCACAAAGCGACAGGATGTATGTGTGTGTGTATCTCTATCTCTATCTCTATCTCTATCTCTATCTCTATCTCTATCTCTCTCTCTCTCTCTATCTCTCTCTCTCTCTCTCTCTCTCTCTCTCTCTCTCTCTCTCTCTCTCTCTCTCTCTCTCTCTCTCTCTATCTATCTATCTATTTATCTATGGTGTTTAGGTTTCTTCCGGTATTTCCCCATGCCTAAATATTTGTGCTTTTATTATAGCGATGTTTTGGCAGAATCTCATCTGCCATCCTCAAGCTTGTGAATTGGGTTCTTTTTAATTTTGTGTGTCAGGCTTGGCAGCCGTTTTTAGTTTGAATTTTGTGCTGGCTTTCTGCTATATTTGAATGGTTTTTTCCTCATCCTGATTGGCTGGGAGTCTAGGTATGTTTTTATTGGTCTTCGAGTTGCTGTGTTTTTGATTGGTTGGCAACATTGTGTTTTGTGCATTGGGGTTTCTTAGTGCAGCTTGGTTTCTTGTGAATGGCTGATAATTATTTATTAGGAAGTTAGGTTTTATTTTGGTAGCTGGCAGGAGCGTCTTTGGGCTGGAGGTATTAGGGAGGGTCTGTTTGTGTCCAAGTGCTTGCCTGGATTGTGGTATAGATATTTTTTTTTGTTTGTGAGTGCAGGCTTCCAGATGATTGATAGTCTGGTGAAGTCATCTCTTCTATTCATGCTATTAAGTCTTTTTATCAATTTCTATGGCTTCTCTGATGATTCTGTAGCTGGAGTTTTCTAAAACAGCTAGGGTTTTGGTGCCATTGAAGTCGATGCTTCAGTTGCTCTCCCTGAACTACAGGGCAACCCTCTTTTCTTCACCATCTCTACAGGGGAGCTTTAGCTCCTTTCGGAACCCTCCAGCAGGGAGAACTTGATGTGGGAGCTTGTAGACCCGTTCCACATATCTGATATCACCACAATGTCAGCCGGTAGTCCTCATCCAGTATTTTTATTATAGTCTTTTTACTATAAGTCTGGCTGCCACTTGTTACCCTTCCATTTTTATACAGGAAGATGGAAAACAAAATGTTATACTTTATTTTGGGATTTTAAAAAGAAATCTACAAATTTTTCAATAGGAGATGTTATAGAATCCTTTTATTAAAACTGCCAATGTATTCAAGCTCACTGAACATAATTACACTAAAACCTACTTTTTGGGGCTGATTTTTGAAGAAATCATAATTCAACACGTACTGATGGCTTTTGGCTTGAGAAGAATTGCTATTATTGTCAACGTTTCAGAAGACTTTCTATCTTCTTTTTTCCATCATATAGCTTTCTTCTGTGCTAACTTTTTCCTCCCATGTTTCCTTTCTATGTGATATGTTTCTTTCTTTGTTTATTATACTTCTAATAAATATCATTTTAGGCAGATTACAATACTAATTATAACATTCAAGGCTTTAAATAATTTTTGTATAAAGCAATGTCAATAAAATACAAATAATAAAAATACAGGAGTTTTGCCTGTATTTTGGCAAATCCCTATCAAGCCAGAGACAATCGTTGGATTGTCTCTGAAATTGAAAGTGGGAATCAGAACTGAAGAGCAAATTGATATAATACAGATCCAAGAAAGCTCTTCTGGATCTCGACATCAATAGAAAGCTTTTTCTACTTCCACTCTCCTTTCTTAATAACTGTTCCCGTCATATCAAATTGTAAATCCAGTTCAGTCTTCACCAACCTAGTTCCTACAGCTATAACTCTTAAACTTCTTCAGTTTAGAAATGCCATCTGTAAAGCAACAGACTGGAAAAGCTATTTTTATTTAATAGCAAATCTTGCCAATTTTTGCAAATTCTAAAGTTTTATTTTTTTAACCAAAAAATTACAGCACTAGAAAGAAACTGTCCAGCAATTTTCTAGGAAGCAAAAGTCAGGCCAGAATGTATGTAACTTGGAACAAGGCAATTGGGAGTTACCATTCATAGTGAATTTTGCTTTGGATGACCTTCAGATATTATATACCTCAAGCTTTTATGATCTAAGATGGTTCAGTGAAGCTAGGGGAGGCGGCAATCTAGGGCAGGTAATCCTGTAATCACAACTGCAAGTCTAATAATTCAAAGAAAACATATGCTTTAAGTTTGGTGGGTTTTGCCATGCTACATCTTCAGAAGGGATAAGAAATGGTCTGACTGTAAAACAACTTTCTGTACACCTGTGTTGAAATGTTTTTAAAACACAGTTTCTCTTCAAACCAACGAGACATCTGTTAAATTGTTGTTTCCTATTAGAAAATTGGGAAATCCTTTAACAGAGGCACATTTGTGACTAGGCAGATGATGAAGTGGGCTGCTATATCAGCATTTCTTAATAAGTGAACACTCATCAGAAAATTTGGCCAAGACAATCTTCTACGTACACAGGAGGAGGTTGACGTACTGAAAGAATCGGATGCAACTTGGATCTGAATTAGTTGTTTGCTATGCTAATTAATCTACATATACCCTCAAGTAATCATTCCCAATATTGCATACAAAAGTGTACATTTCTAAACACTAATGAATTGTGCAGTAAAGTATATAAGCCATTCTACTGCCTGAAGCAAGCTCACAACAATATGGAGCCAAAACTGAAGGAATTCAAAAGATATTGTAGCTACATAGAGTTATAACTTTTCTTAAGTGTTATTGTGGGTTGTTTTAACATGAGGATAGTCTGATTTTGCCAAGTTATGGATTCATAATGAAGGTCCTCAATTGTCTGCAAGCCAGTGATATTGGTATCATAGCTGCTTCTGCTGTCTAAGCAATAACTCACCTACTAAATTCTGAGATCTTTATGATATCCAGGCATTTCTACAAGTAGGCTTGAGTAGAGGCTTGCCTTTACTTCTCTGGAAACCCCCCAGAGCTATTAAACTGACGTCAACAGGTAAACTAGTTGTCAAATAAAAGTGATTAAAACTTGGCAGGGGGAATAAATTGATGAAAGGTAGTTCTCTTGCTTCCCACACAACGGCACATAAGCAATACTGCTGTGGGCAAATAAATAGGCAAACATGGTAGAGAAAAGGAAAAATGCATATATACTATGATTGCTTTACAGAGTGGGAGGCTTTCTACCAAGAATTTCAAATTCAAAGAACTTTGGTTTCAAGGATTCAAGATGAGGGAGGGCAGAGATTCTTCATGGGAGACACAGTGTAGAAAGAGATGACTAAATTCTTGATCTTGGACAAAAGTCTGGCAGAAGAACAATTTTCTTCTGAGGGTTGTTCTGTAAAGGGCTAATCCAGAACAGAAAAACTCTTCAAGGACATTAGAACTTTTCTCAAAAAAATAATAATGAAAAAATATTTTTTTTCCAAAACCCTGCAGTTTAAGAGGGTGATGATCAATGAAAGCAGCTGAACTGAACTGCCAAGTTTTAAAGCCCACTTCAACATCACTAATGGCTTTTGAAATGTTCCATCAGAATGAAGGTGGTGATAATTCCTCTAAATTTCTCCAGGAAAAATAAGTTATTCAACAATGACTACACACTGAAGGACAAGACATTCATGCACACACCTTGATCACATCCTGACATCCTGATTTTTAAAGGAAATCTCTTTTAACATTACCAAATTAGAATGGTTAGGGAAAAACTGAAAAAATGTCTATCCGGAACTATTGCAAATTATTACCAGTTACTTCTAGACACATGCTAAATACATATTGACAATGTATAAAGGCTGTTCTGGCTATATTGGGGTGTCAAATTCTTTTTAAAGCTTAAATTGGATAATTTGCAGAGAAACAAATATATTGGTTCCAAATGTTTTCATTAATTACATGCATGCATAGAAAAGGGAGCAGGAGCAGGATTAGGACAGATCTTTCCACTAAATTTTCTGTTTCTGGGAAGAGCTCTTTCTCAACCCTTTTTATTCTCAGTTGGGATCACACATCATTTTAATTTGCATAATCATAATTTAGGACATTACAGCTAATCGATGCAATATACTAAACTATAAATTATAGTTTACAGATCACAGTGGCTCTTCACAGAAATACATTAAGCCAAAATCAAAGAAAATTGCACTAAGGCAATTGTGTGATCAGTGAATCAAGTCCATAACTAGGGTTAGTTATGAGCATGTGATCAAGTGATTACAAGTCTCTGGTTCCAACAAAGGGTGGCCAGTTTGAAATTTTAACACATAGAATAACAGAGTTTGGTTAAAAGGCTATGTGCAGAGTTGAGTCAAATGGTGTTGCGTCTATTTATTAATCTTTTTAGCCTAACACCTGTATGAATAAAATCTATAATTCATCAGCTCTCCACTGACAGAAACATACATCATCATCATCATACATACATACACCATACATCATCATCATCATCATACATACATACACCATACATCATCAGTCTGGAATCCGCATTGTATATCGGACATTAATAGAGTTGAGCGAGTCCAGAAGTACTCTCAACAGAATATCCTATTTCACCAGGCTTGAAATTTTGGACAACCTTGAACTACGCCATCTACAGTTGGACACAAAAGCGTAGTACACAAAATTATCTTCTACAATATCCTACCAGTCACTATTTCAGCTTCAACCGCAACAATACAAGAGCACACAACAAGGAAGTGCCTGGACTGCACTCTCTGACTCTGTTGTTATATTCTGTAACCTCTCACTCCTTTAACCTCAAACTATCCACTATTGACCTCACCCCATTCCTAAGAGGTCTATAAGGGGCATGCATAAGTGCACAATCATGCCTACCGTCCCTGTCCTATTGTCACATTTATTTGTACCTATTTTCTGTGTTCTTACTGATGTTTAATTATACACTTATCTTGTGATTGACAAATCAAATAAATAAATAAATCTGCAAATTGGTCGAACATGTCAAGATAGCTGGTATAACTGTTGTGATCAAAACCTGCCCCTCTTTTGCATGCATTGCACATAAGTGATCACAAGTCCTGCCATCCCCAGATGTTTTTATGATAGCAGAAAATAGTATTTGCACAAATGTGCCTTTGTGAAGATACTTTTTAAATGCATCTTGAGAAATATTCAGGACTGCCATATAGGAATGCTCTCATAAAACCTTCTTGGGTATCTCTAGACTCAGATAATGTCCACGCAGTCAGCTTTGGGCTTATTCCGGGGAAATGAGAAATCTTGTATGACTAGGTTAGATTCCAACTGACCCCAAATTTGGATTGCAAATTAGAGTGGAAGGAAGGAACCAAAGCATCAACTTTTGGGGATCTCCCTACTAGATCAGCAACTGCATCCATTGGCTTTGCTGTTCCTTTAGACAAAGGGGTCAAATATGGGCTAAAAACATACAGAATGGATCCCCTGGGTGTGTGAAATTTCCAGAGATAATGGATGAAAAATGTCTCCATACACATTTTCCAGGGATAATTTCACCCAAACTATTCTGAAGCTCAAGTACTTAGAAGCTCACTTGGCAATTATTTACACAGAATGCCCTCTTTATGTTCAGTTTCCCTGGTAAGCTATATTTTCTGATCCAAGACGCTGATTATTTATTGTTTGCCTCTGATTAGTATATTTCCTCAGTTTGTTACAATTGACCAGTTCAAGCCTCCTCATAAATCTTTCAGCTCTGATTTATACTTTTGTGACTACTCACATGTGTACGCACATGTAAATGAATTGCACAATGGAGGTAAATCTAATATAAAGGGTGGAGGGCAGGGTGGGATGTCTCCTAATTGAATGACCTCACTCACTGTTCAGGGAACAAGTGGTACCAAAACTTTTCCAAAATAGCCTTCAATAGACTTATATATAGCCAAGAAATGTTGTTTCAAGCAACTTCAATGGAGTATTGAGAGGCACTCAATGAATTATATTGTTTACAATAAAAATATATATATGGACTAATAGCCTACAGTTATGTGAAGCTATCATTTCAATGATCCCTGACCAATTGGCCCATCATTTATGAGAATTCTGGGAGGTACAGTCCCACACATTAGAAAACTAAATGTGTGTGTGTGTGCATGTGGTGTGAGTGTGAATGGGTATAATTTTTTTTCCTTTTCTGGATTTTTCTCCTAAAGAAAATCCATATTAATAGTAAAAAGAAAAACAGGTACAGAAAATGGCACATTATTACCTAAAATCATAAATACTTTTATCAGTTTGTCTTATTCTACCAGTATGCTCACAGGATATGATTTGTGCCTATTTCATTCTACGTTGATGGGGGTCACATCCTTTGTTCTGGAATTCCAGTGCTAGAAACAAAATCAGACAAATTGAAATAGATGCAAACTAGGTCAACAGGAATGAGCAAGGAACTAGAGAATAATGGTACAAAGAGACCTTGACGAAACTGAATGTGTTTAGCCTTGAGAAACTGGAAAGGAAATATATTCTTCAAATATCTGAAGAGATATACAGTAGAGATCAAGCTATTTCCTATTACCGGCTCTATAGGATACAGAATAATGAGCTTAAATTATAAGGGGGTTAAATGTTAAAAATTTTCAAACTATAAGTACAATTTGACAGTGGGCTAATAATCCGGAGGAGTGAACTTCGACTTTTTAAAATTTGAATTCTTCCATTAAGCACAGAAATGGCCTAAATGACCCCTTCCAACTCTGATAACTTTCAGAAGATCAACTAGACTCTAATTGGAGAAGCAAGTGTTTCTTTCCCTTTTCATTCTTTAACAGAAAACCCAGTAGTTACATCTTTATAGGAAAACTTGTTGCTTCTTTACTTAAAAATCTAATATCCAGAGAAGTAATACTTTTATTATGCCAGCTGTCAAGTGTCAAGACAATTGGAAACCAATTAGGGACAAATAATCATGGATAAAAATGGTTAAGAATTGAAACCGACTTGATGGCCCATAATCAATCAAATAAAATACCAAGAAGTCCTCATTGGGGAAGTTAATGGGAGAGAGGGTAAGAGGGGAAAAAAGAGAGATAAAAATGTTGCTATCTTTAAATGATCCTTGTAGCAATATATTAGATGATGTGATAGATGACTTTCAGACTTGAAAATAATCAGATATGGAATATTGTTAGGGTGCAATGAGTATTATGGGAATAAATAAATAAACATTGTAACTTGTCTATTTCTGAAAATAATTCTACTTGTTAGTCAGCATTATTTCCATTCTATTGAGATTCACTAATATAGAAGTCCATATATGTTTTTCTTTGTAAGTTTGTATTATAATGTGTAGTTTGAATTATAGTTCATGCATATTTTGTTATTATTATATTTTTTGATTATATTTTTGCTGCAGTTCTCTGCCTATGAAGGTAATTTAACTTCCTAAGTGTTTCCTGTTTGCTTTTCTCTTTTGATTTTATTTAAAGGCATGATTATAGAATTATTATATAAATATGTGCTGCATTATTTTAGAAGCAGTGTCTAGAAGTGTGGAGTTGTTGGCATTTGAATGATATAAATTTAAAAGTACATGCAAGTGAATGGCCAATTTCAATTTTCATGGGAAACCATATGGAAACTAGATGAATCAATGACCTGGCCATGATATTTAATCAGACTTTAATAATATAAAGGTAAAGGTTTCCCCTTTCCAGTTGTATCTGAGTTTAGGGGACAGTGCTCAGATCTGTTTCTTAATTGAGGGAGCCAATGTTGTTCAAAGACATTTCCATAGTCATATACTATAGTCACATAGTCATGCTGAGCCACATGGAATACTGTTACCTTCCTACTGAAATGGTACCTATTTATCTACTTGCATTTGTATGCTTTTGAACTGCGAGGTAGGTAGGTGGGAGCTCGATCAAGTAATGGGAGCTCACCCCATCATGTGGCACTTGGGTCTCAAACCTGGGCTGTCAGCTTTCCAACTGATAATCTCAGGGTCTTTAACTACTGAACCATTGCATATTGACATTTACTCAAGTCTCTGACTGGTATGCAGAACACTTCAGATATCTCAGTCTCATGTCAAACTCAAAGGCACTTAAGGCTGACTATTCTGGAAGCTTTAACCCTCAAATAAAAAAATATTAAGCACTCATCTATGCCCTGCTCATATATAAAGTCTGAATATAAAATCAGAACCTAGGTACTTGTGCATAGACAACTAACCTAAGTAATATGTATAGACAAACAGTACTCCTCAATGGAGCCACTACATAATTTGATTAGCAAAGCCTATATATGTCAACAATGCCAATCTAAATGTGATAATTATGTCAATTCCTCTCTAGCATAAAAAAGTGTGTTTCATACCAAATTTATCTGGCTGACTCACTCTAATAATAACAATAGCAACAATAATAATATCTCTTCATAGGATACTTTTACTTTTACCTTTACTTTTAAACTACTATATTAATACAATGATAGGTACTTTAAACAAGGAAGGCCACCCATCTAATTGGCTAGCAAATCTATACCAATGCTGTTTTATGCATATGATGCTATCATACTGTTGCAACCCTGGCAGGGCTAAAGAGACATGAAAGGGCTGGTTCATTTCAGTAAGGAAAACCCATTACATATTAACTATGAGAAAGCTTTATTTTTTCTATTGTTCCTATCCTGTGGGGTGGGGGTGTTGATTATTTCATTTTAAAATTTAAACTTTCTTGCCTTCAGTGTTTCTTCAAATTGTAAATTACTCACAGCTGCTCTTGTGAATTAGGTGGCCATATAAATCTATTAAACAAAGAAAAAAATATTCTTGATAAATTAATACTGGTTTCTTATAATTGCTACATGTTTTTCAATGTGCCTAAGACCGCTTTCTTTAGAGCAGGGATAATATAATGACATTAGAGCAAGCCAGCTCGGAGATATGAAAAAGCAGCAAGAGATAGCAGTAGGAGACAATTGAAACAAACATACCAGGGGCCTTGTGTGTGTGTGTATGGGGGGGGGGGGGGCGGGCAAATTAAATATATTGAAGCACACAGAGAATAAAGAATGCAATTTATCTGCCCACTCTATAGTTGTCTGCCATTGTATTTCCATATCCATCCCACTATCTTCTGAGCATCTTATAAGAGTCATGGTGGCACAGTGGTTAGAATGTAATATTGCAGGGTAATTCTGCCGACTGCCAGCAGTTTGATTCTCACCGGCTCAAGATTGACTCAGCCTTCCATCCTTCCGAGGTTGGTAAAATGTGGACTCAGATTGTTGGGGGCAATATGGTGACATTTGTAAAACCGCTTAAAGAGGTAGAAGTGGTATATAAGTCTAAGTCCTATTGCTATGTTAATAATAACCAATTCAAGATCTCCTTTTACAATGAGTACATCACCTTTTGCCATCAGTCAGTATTTTAAAAATGAAACAGATAATTTATACATGGATACATTTACAAAAGAACTGTAGCATTATGGAAAATTGCCCTGGATGCTGAGTAAAATACTCAGTAAAATACTGACTGATGAATATTGCAAATACTTTGTATCTCCCTCAACACCCAAAGTGATAAAAGAGGAAGTTAAGAAGAAAACAAGATTAAAGCGAAAGCAAAAATCAACAGAATTTACTTACTACAGATTAGATTTCCCTTCAAAGCTTACTAAATATCACTGTGTGTTGCATAACCATTGATTTTGTAAATTTTGTGTACATAGTAACTTGAAAGAAGTACTCTTCCCTGAAGCTAGAGCTAAGCATATGGGCTGGAACTTTTCTGAAGTGCTTGATTTTGGCCTAACTTCATTGCTATTCAAATTATTAGAAAAATATGCTGTTTTAAATGAATTTCAGATTAGTATCAGGTTCTAAAAGATGAATCACTTGCTGCTGCTCATCTGAAGTAATTTTGGGGAGCACAAAGATCCTCATGTAACTTATAAGTTGTACATCATGTTGACTTGCTTCATATCCTCTTTTTTGTTCATGTAATTTTGTTTTGTTTTAATGTTATTCTACAATAATTGTAGTGCAACATACTAGGAAGAATTTAAATTTTCTATCCATTTTTGAAGTCCTAATGATAAACTGCATGAAATAACCAAGTAAGTTTTCATGCTGAATTTTCTCTCCTATATCATCAGTTTTGGACTTTTATCTTCTTTATCATACATATGTATATACACAGACATACCTCCATTCTGTTTGAAGCCAATGGAAGTTCCAATATATCTACAGCACATATTGGTAAAAGCTGATACTTTATATAGATTTGAACACTATATCCATTCTATCTATCAAAGACAGAATTCCTAACATATCTTATCTGTAACTGCACAAACTAGAACTAAGAAAAGATATCTCCTGGCTCAAAAGAAAATGTGTCAAAATTAAGACTTTTATTTTCACTTGTTCCACCATTTTGCTGCTGTATTCTCCAGATGTAAAATGTAGTTTTGTGAGTGATCCCCTGTGACACTAATAAGAAATGCAGAAAAAAATTGACAAAAACACTATGTGTGTTTTATGATGTGGAATGGCAGAACAGCAACTCTCACTCCACAGAAACATGTTTCTTCAATGTGTATGAGAAAATCTTTGGACATAACTGTATGTTTTAAAAAGTTTGATTTAAACTATATTCAATTTCTATTGTAGCAGGGATTTTTCTATAATCTGTCAATTATATCTGAATTGTCTTGACAACAGGAATTAAAACAAAATGGCAGAAGTGTTACCTAAGTATAAAAATAATTTCAGCATTTTTAACATCAATTTTAACACCACTATCAGGATGAGATCTAAGAAATAATCTGACTTACTGGTAGTGGATTTCAGTATGTGAGAAATAATAAAATGGGTTCATTTCCCCAAACTTTGAATTATATGTTGATTAATGCATTTAATGCAATACTATAGTATCAAATTTAGAATCTGTCATTTAATCATAACAATAATTTCTTCTACTCATCAACTGTGTCCTTAAAATATATATATATTTTATTCCTTTTCAGGTCATAAAAAATCCTACACATACAAACCAGTACCATTTTAACAAGAAAATTGTATTCTATAAACCAGGATGAAAGACTTCTAATAAAAAGACAGCTTCAACATTTTTAACATTTGTAATATGTTACCAGATTTTTACCATTTAGCATGAGGCTTAGTTTTACTTTCAATGAATGTCCCAAAGGTGCTTTTTCAAAAGGCAATTGCACTTTGTTTTTCCTTGTAGATGTTTCGTTTCTTCAGTTCTTGAATGAAAAGAGAACGTCTTTAAAGAAAAACAAAGTACAGTTGCCTTTTGAAAAAGCATCTTTAGGACAACCATGATATGGATGACTGAGAATCTCCATACACTTTCAGTGAATAATACATAATCTTTAAATAATTTCTTGCTGTCTTAGAAGGGGCACAATGACCTTAAAAGTATTTTCCCCAATAAAAACTGCTACTGAAAAATGGGATTAAAAATAAGAAAAGGCCTCTTGTGGTTTCAACAATACCGTGCTATCATCTTAAAATAAAAGCAATTGATACAAAGAATTCCAACTACAAACCCGAACACCCAAACCAGTCAAGTAATTTTAAATATTTTGATGCTGCAACACACATAAGACTTTTGGGGATAAGGAAGAGGGGAAAAGGGGGTGATGGTTGATTTTTGCCTCTTGAATCTTTTTTTTAAAACAGACATCTCCCATTTCTCAACTATTTCCTTGAGTTTCACATCTACTTTAACAGTGCCAAAATTAATCTTATATTTTTGTCAACTTGTTTACATGAATTATTTTGGAAATTGGAAGAGTTTTATTTTTCAAACAATTGTCATTTTGAATAACCCCCAAATCTTCCCCAGGATAGTTTATCTCTTTTAAGGCACAGTGATTTTGGAAAAAGATCCTCTACTGAAGCTACTGCGTAGTATGTATTCCTGATGTTGATATTACGCAAAGACTCCACAAAAATTAATAGAATTTTCTTCCAGGTATTTTAAGATAGAAGTTACAGTTGCATAAATAGATGGCAATGTTTTCTCTGTGAATGCAGCAATGTTTTTTAAGTTGAATGTTAATTGTCAGACATAAGCTCCCAATGCTGCATGAAATTCAGTGAGACACTGCACCAGCTGCTGGAATTTAGGTCTCTCCTCAGGATCTAGTGCCCAGCAACAAGCCATCACAGCAAATCTAAAAAAAATAAAAGCAAGCAGAAGTCATTCAAACTTGTTATATTTACCGCAGCACATTTTGTACATTTGTACAATGTACACCATTTAAGATCCAAAAGTTATTTTTATATACATTTTATATAAAACATTTTGGGACTTTTTCTGGAATTGTAATTTTTTTTTCCAACTCACTAGTTGAAATTATGGTCTTAGCTATTATGGCCTTGACTATGAAAAATTGTAAAAGAAGCTCTCAAGTTCCCTTGTTTGCCCACTCCTAGAGAAAAAGAAATGCTAAATGTATAGTTATTTTAAATTAGTTCTCACTGATTTAGTGTAAGTCACCATCAACTGCAACTATCTTTACTTACAATTCATCGGGACAGTTGATTGGTTGAGCTATTCTGTATCCATCCTTTAGATAGGCAGCCATCTCAAAGGGATCAATATCTACATATGGAGTTTGTCCTAAAGTCATTAATTCCCATAAGGTCACCCCAAAAGACCACTAGAAAACATTAGATAGAACAGCTGATTAGAATTTTAAAATATTGTCTCAACATTTTTCATATTTAGGAATTCAAAGCAAATGTTTCTAAATATTTAATATAACATTTAAATATAGGTGAGCTGCAATGTAACAGACATGGTAACAAAATTGTTTAGTT
This sequence comes from Bungarus multicinctus, assembly GCA_023653725.1. Lineage (NCBI taxonomy): Eukaryota > Metazoa > Chordata > Lepidosauria > Squamata > Elapidae > Bungarus > Bungarus multicinctus. The sequence goes on from CM042844.1 coordinate 42,109,994, forward strand.
ACTGTTTTAAGTACTTGAAAAAGTTACCACTTTGTATTCAAGCATAATAGAAACACACAGAGAATAACACGACTTGAATGCACAAACATATATTTAAAATATAGTCAATTTAAAAAGAGTTATTTTATATTTAGGATCATATAACTAAACAATCATTTTTATCATCATCATGCTTAAAAGTTTCAAAGTAATCTAATTAAACATTTCCTGTAATCTTAATATAAAAATGTGAGAAATAGTTACAGTATTGAGATAAGTTTGCTAATTAAAGCAGTCCTAAAACTCTCCCAAAGACCAGGAAAAACAACTGTAATTGTAGAGTACCAGCAATGAAAATCTTAGAAAAAAGGATATAGGTTTAAATCTGACAAAAGTTAGAAAAATTTTTAAAGCTGTAGTCTTTATTCCTTTATTATTCTGGAGAATTTTAATGCTATTACAGTGTCTGGTGGTTCAATGCTTTTTGCTGTCAAATAACATTCTTGACTGCATAGCACTTCACCAAAATGTTTTGCTACAAGGATTTCTAAATACAAAACATAGGATAGACAACATGGGTCTCCAAACTTGGCAACTTGTGGATTTCAACTTCTAGAATTCCCCAATCAGAAGTTAAAGTTGTCAAGTTTGGAGATTCCTGATCTAAAATTAACCTCCCCACCCTCAATATATAAACAGCTTATTCATAATCAAGTAACCTGCATGTAGACTTAGAAGAAAGAATTAAGGAAGATTTCAGCCATTAAATTATTTTAGCCATGAAAGATGCAAAATCCAATATATCATATAATAATTAAAATCATTAAAACAATCCAAATACTGCACTTGGTTCATCTGGAATGAATTTCCTGGTTTATTGACTTTTACATGTAATTTTAAGAGATGGTTCAAAAAACTGGTAAAGGAGTGAGAAACATTAAAAGTAACACAATGTTACTTTAACAAAAATGATGAGCCCAAACAAAAGGGAATTTGGTCTGGATCTTATTAGATAAAATACAGTGTAAGGCTAATTTGTAATATCATCTCACTTTAAAGTTTAAGAAAGGATACTGTCATATGTTTTGAACATTGTAGGTAATAAAATTTAAGCTGACACATTCTGTCTTCACTGTTATATAATTTATACAGCTTTTACACACATTCTAATATAACCAACGGAGGCGAAGTAGCATTGCTATGATCTGGTAATGAATAAGGGTAACTCCTTCAAACCCCTTCCCGTTATAAATGATGTATACAACACTATTTCTCAAACTAATTTTGCTTTCTTAAGATCATTGGCAGAAATAACCATATTGATCATCTTAAGAAAGTTATCTGCAAATAGATATTGTGATTTAAAAATATTTACATGGTTTAAAAAATTATAATGTAATATTGAATGATTTTTGTTAACTTACCACATCACTAGCACCAGAAAATTCATTGTTAACCAAGCTTTCAAGAGCCATCCAACGCACTGGTCTGTTTTCATTATCTCCAAGGCAATGATAATCCATTGGAAATAAGTCTCTGGATAGAGCATTATCTGTAATCTTTACCTGAAGTGCATCATCAATGCTGCATATTGAAATATATATGGATTATTATTTAGGCAAGGCAGTAAAACTTTTATAGGCAAGTCTTAATCATCTTAAGTCATCCTTCCCATACAGAGCTCAGAAAATCACGCTGTATAATATAGTTTAATATTAGAAGTGCAAACATAATTTGTTCTATTATTGCTTAGTGTTTGACACTCCTTAAAACTTAAGTGCGTCCTGATCCATTTTGCTGCCACCATGGTTCATCCAAATATATAAAAATTCTATAAATTGAAAACTCTTCATTAATTTTAAATATTGGAGCTGAAAGCAACAGAATATGGGCAAGAAATAACTTGCATTTTTCAGGAGCCAGGAAATACAATTTTAGAATCCACATATTCCTGTACTGCCCCTGAGAAAGGGTGACCTGACTAAACAGTAGAGCATTTAAAATATTGTTCTTCCAACACCACTGCTTTATATATTTATCTTTTTACATCTCAAGACTTACACACAGTTTCTAGCAGCCAAGTCTTTGTGAATAACTTCTCTTCGGGCCAAATAGCTCATTCCACAGGCAATTTGAATTGCCATATGTACAAGGTCTTGTTGAGAAATTGCCTGAAATAAAAGGTGACATTTAATTAACTTGTTCAAGCAAAGTTTAGTTATTATTTATTTATGGTTCATGACCAAAAGAATTCTACGATTAAGCACATCTTACCTGAGGATTATTAGCTTCTACAAGTTTGCACTGTCTCAAGAAGAGCTTGAGATTCCCCCAATTCATGTAAGGCAACAGCACCATTGGTTTTTCTCCTTCCTCAATACAAACGTGAGTAATTGGGAGTAGATTTCTGAAAGAAATATAGTGTTGGCTTGTTATAATGTTATGCCATTTCATTGTCAATTAATATTTCATGACCAATCACTACTGCCGCATAAACTGTAGAATTATCATTTTTATTCCTTTTTGTTTCTATTTTTCCAGAATACATTTCTATATAAATAGTATACAAAAATATACAAAAATATATCTAGGAGAGGTAAATTATGGAATTTCATAATTACATCAAAAGGAGCAGCTGAATAAAATGAAATATATGGGGAACAGACCTACTAGTTGTTTGATAAACATAGCGAATAAAAAGAAATCACAATCAACAAGAACTTTATCTTCTAGTCAGGAGAGAACAAACACCCATAACTATGTATACTGTATATTGATCAATACATGATCTCTTTATATATTTCTATATTGAGAAAATAAAAGAAAAACTATGTGGCTTCAGTCTGTCACACAAAAATTATTTTCTCTGTATTATGAATTAAATATTAAGAAATGGCTAAAGATATAAAATGGATACTAATTTCCTATTTATCAAAGGCAAAAGTAAGAAATTACTAAATTTTTAAAAGCATGTTTAGGACTGCAGAAAAGATTGATTTCATTTTAAAAATATTCTTTCTAAATATTTTTCAGTTACATTTCTGGACATTTTCAAATATTGTAAAAGTTTCTTAGTAAAACATGCTTTCATTACCCACAAATGCATCTGTTCTCTTTTCTTTTGTTTGCTCTTTAACAAATAATGAACAAGATATTGCTGAAGGCATAAGTTGTCAATTTTGAATCTTTCATAATTTTTTTACAAAACTATTTGCTGAATTAAATCTTAAATAAACCATTCAATCCATAAAACAATGTTAGCATGATTTTAAAAGAAGAATACTAACCTGTGATGAAGGCCTCTGAGTTTACTGCTTTCTGTCAACATCATTGTTATTTGAATTTCAGAAGCTTGATCTAGAAAGCCAAATTTTTGTTAAAGCCAATTTGTATAGACGGAAAAAAGCTTTCTTGAAATGAGTTTGCAGACTTAAATATAAAAACTCAAAATGCCTAAAGAATAAAGAAACTGGATGAAGGAGTGTATCTCCTAACTTCTTAAATTTGGTGTAGAATAATTTGGTAGTATTTTTTAAATGATTTTTTCTTGATTGGTCTGGTTCCTTCGATTCCTTTTTTTGTAATAAATTAGTTTCTTCAAGTAATAAATGAAATATGCATGCTCAAAAATAGGTATTTATATATGGCACAATTTTAATGAGATTTATCTGAAACAATCTTGAATACTTCAATTGTTATATGATACATCATACCAACTTTTCCATGTAAAATGATTAATAAAACAAGATTCAGATTATATATAATTCTCTACATTCAATGAAAACTTGTTTGTGTAATAAATAAACTACACTGCACCTTTTTCCTCACATACACTTCCACAAGTATTAACTGGGAAGATAAGGAATATATTGAATTGTTTCACTTGTGTGAAAATAGCTATAAGGAAAATAAAGCAATAAGAGTATGCTGCTGTATTAAAGCTCTAATACAACTTTTAGGTACTACTTGACAACTGTGGCCCATTGGGTCATTCTCAGAGATATTTCTTTACATAAAGAGAGAAACAGAATAGCCAAGGCACACATAAAGGCAGTGGAAGCAGGATATAGAAATTCAATAAATAATAATAATAATAAACTCCTGCCTGCTTTCAAATCGACGCTGCTTGTGGGAAGTGATAGGGAGTGTTGAAAATCACCCTTTCTATTCCTCAGTTGACACATAGAACTGTCTACCATTTTGTTGAAAGAAAGGGGAACAAAGGGAGCCATAGACTATGAAGACAACTGCACTTTTGTTTCCCATTCCAAGAGTCCTCCTTTTCAGGGAGAAAGAGGGCTCACCTCTCAAACATCATGTTCCCCAGCCAGCCCTACTTTGCCAGTAAGTATCCAGGTCACTCTCTTGTCCTATCCTCATTGCCAATTCAGAAATTTCAGAATTGCAGCCTTGGTCGGGATTTTCTGCTGGATGTAGGTACATGGTCAAGAAGAAAGTGGGAAAGAGGTGGGGACTCTCTCATCTTCCTTTGTACTATAGAAGGCACAAATTTCTGGGAAGTATAATCAGAACTTATAGTGACACTGAAGCAGTCACAATTTTGGTTAATTTCAATCCCAAAGAACTGATGGGCCCCAGATTTTGGATGCATTCTGTAAATTAGCTCATTTCAGGTACCTTGGTTCAAAAATCGTCACCCTATGATGCACTGTTTCATCCAATTGAAGGTCACAAATAAACAGACACGAGAGTTTTGGTAGTGTATAGATTGCATGGAAAGAAATCTAACTGAAATGACATTATAAAAATTACAGTAAAAATAACAATAGTAAAAGAGAATAAGTAAGTAGAATAAATCTAAATTATAAATGTGTGTGCATGTTTGTGCATACCTAACATAAAAAATAAAATGTGCCCAAATAAATGTACTCATGAAATATTAAGCTTTTAGATATTGCATATAACTCCACAATTGGAATAAGCAGTAAGACACCAAAGCATATTCATTAAATTATGAAAATTTTCACTCAGAGAACATAGAATGCATGCGATACAAAAACAAGCTAAAGAATTTAAAATGTACTTTTAATTTTATCTTAAACTACAACGGTTTAAGTTAATAATTATGTAAATTTTAAAAAACTTAGTAACTATAACCATTCTTTCTGGCAGACATGGATCGATTCATGTTACATTTTCTCAGGATATCTAAATTACTAGGTGTCATACAAACTATTCATTCTCTTGTACATATTGGATAAACTATTTTGATTGGGAAATAAAAACAGACAAACAAAAGCAAAAGATGGATACCATGAGCTATCAACAATATTTTGAAAGCTTTTTCTATACAAGGTGCCAACAAAACATTAATACAAGTTATTTGTGTGGAAATTACCTATTACCTAAGTTTCTTTAAAGAACCTGTTTTAGTAATTAGATACTTTTCAAGTATGAATAGCCAAGTCAAAAAGCTGCCTTACATTCAAATTAAAACTATGATATTGAAATACTGTTCTATTCAATATGTTTTATCTTTTAAAACAATTCCAGGAATTTGGATTTGATCCCAAGTATTTGAACCATGCCTGATAGGATCATTTCCAAAGGAGAACTATTCTATTCATGCAATATGAACTCTAGATCAAACCTATTGTGTTCTCTTATCAATATAGTTTCCTTGTTGTTTCTTATACATCATTCATTTTTCTAAGAAAACAAATCTAACCCATAGTCAGTAATTTAAAATGCATACCCACTCTAGCTAAGATGCAACCAAAGTGAACATTCTCTGGAAGAGTTCCTTCCCACAGAATGGTCTCCCATCAAACTGCATCCTCACTCCTATTTTCCAGGAAGCTTTTTCAAAATGGCTTTTAAATGTGAATATGGAGATTAAGGTGAGGAAAAGAGAAATACCTAAGGTGAAATAAATCTGGCTAGTGCTGTTTTCATGTATTATTAATGTTATTTTGAATCCATGTTAATTCTTGATGGCACTACTTACATCAATCAGTTATCATTTATCAAATGTTGATAGTACTTATGTTTGTTTACTATGTCTAATTTTGATTTATATATTATGTATTTAATGTTATGCTATAAACCGCTTAGGAACTACATAACTGAAATGGCATAGAAGCATGTACAATATATTTTTAAAAAACCTCATTATAAAAGGCAGCAGTAAATTCTGATTTCAATTCATTAGCAAAATAGGTGGACAAGAGCCTTTCTACTTTTCTTAATTCTAGACTTCTTCACAAGACCACGCACTAGGTTCTTTTTACTAGAAAAGTACAAGCTAGATGCCCTTTCATAATTCAAAGCTAATATGTTTTATGTTTCAATTTTTCTTTCTTCCTGTTATCACTTATATTGCAAACTGATTTCCCAATAGAATCTGGAATGATTTCCCCCTAAAAACACATATTTCTAAAGGTTCAGTGGGAGGCACCAATTTCCAGATTCACTAATCCAATCTCTTTACTGTTTTGTTGGCTTCTAAAAATATGCTTGAAATGTACACATATCTATAATATAATGGGACCATCTGTTCTGTGAATTGAAAAAAAAAACTGTGCTAAAGGTCATTTCTTTTGATATACCTAGAAATGAATGTTGATGAAGAAGCATGGTTACCCAAGAATGAAATTCAATGTTGAAAACTTACCTTTTACTGTTTTAACAAAGACTTGTTTTTCTTTACTAGGATCTTTCTCTTCTATTAGAATACCATGGAAAATTCGACCAAATGTGCCTGAGAATAAGAAAAATTAAAGAAAAAAACCTTATATAAAAATATTTGTACATACTTCAACCAACTCAACTGTGAAGTGCAAATACCTGTATGTTTTGGAGTATAAGACACTCCAAAGTATAAGACATACATAGCTTTTGGGGAAAAAAACAAGAATTTTTTTTTGCCTCCTTGCAGCTAACAGAAAACAGCCTGTTTCAGTTTCATCACAACCTGATTATCACAAAAAGCTGATTGTCGGTGGATGGGCCTCCTGAGGATCAGCTGTTTCAGGCTGCAGGGATTGCCATTGCTGACTCTGCGTGCCCCATTTTCGGCCTCTGCATCCCATTTCTGGCCTCCGCACACCCCATTTTACGCCCGTTCCGGAAGGCAGGGATCAGAATGGACGGAAAATGGGGGGCATGGAGATCAAAAACAGGACGCGAGGACAATAGGCAATCCCTGCAGCCTGAAACAACTGATCGTCAGGAGATGACCCAACTGACAATCAGCTGTTTGTGCTAATCAGGCTGTGCTGAAACTGAAACAGGCTGCTTGCTGCAAGAAGCCAAATCACTGGGAGACAGAGGCCAGCGGGTGGCTGGGGCTTCGGCAACATTCTCTGGATAAGACACACAGACATTTCCACTCACTTTTGGGGGTAGGAAAAGTGCGTCTTATACTCTGAAAAATACGATAAGCCTAGCAATTGATCCTCGTCCTCAGAACATTTACAGCTCACCCAAAAGTTAAAAGGAAGACTCAAAATATTATACAGTTTGGGAAAACTGATATAATTGGATAAAGGACAGAAACCAGCGAGTAAACAGATAGGGAAGGGAAAATATAAAGAGGTTATGATAGGAGTATTTATCAAATATAGGAAATAAATATTGGAAAATTGCTTGATAAAAACACACCGTCTAAGCAATTAGAAATGTTTTTGTTTTTATGTTTATTGGTTATATATATCTATCTTTTTGGTTTCATATTTTATGAAATGCTTTGTACTGTGTATATATTTTTTTAATATTTAATAAAGTTTATTTTTAAAATTAAAAAAAAAAGAACATTCACAGCTAACGCTTCTTTGCTTTGAATCACACAGTATTTGACAACTGAACTTTGATTTGTTATTGTATAATTTGGAGGAACAAAAAAAACAAAAAACAAAAGACGTGTCAGTGTAAACTTTAATATAAACTTTAGAAGTTAACTCAGTTATAGTGAAATTCTCATTTTCAAAAAATTGTAGACCTCATCAAACCCATCCAGTCAACCACAATTCAAAACACCACCCAATGTCACTGAGAGTCATGGCATACACATAATAAATTATTAATTATTGAAATACAATGTAATATAGACTGCTGAAACCTTTTAAAATCCATTTTAAGAGAGTCAGATCACAGATAAACTGAAAATCACAATCTTTCCTTAGTTAAATTTGACAAAATTGTTCTTTCAATTGTGTACTTTGGTTGCCTCAAGCACTAAAATGTTATGTCTAAATTAATTTGATTAGAAAAGCTGGGAAATGAGCAAGTTAACCAGAAGTTAAAAGCTTAAGAAGCAACATCAATTACAAGGGCTTGGACATGACATTTGAATGCAGAAACTATAGAAATGGCTGTATATTATGTAACACTGAAAAGTGATTTTTGAGAACAGAAATTAACAAAAATAGTAAAATATGGGTATTTTATTATTATAATAATTTATACTGTACAGATCCTGACTCAAATAAATTCTCTTCCCTAAGCATTAAGCAAGAAGGAATCAGACTCAGGGGTGTAGCATCTTGCTAACACCTTTGACTTATTTTAGAACCTAAGCAGCATTAATTCTGGTTAGTAAACTGCATATGGAAATCATATATAATTTCAGGGTTGCCAGCTAGATTGGGAAGTTTAAAAATATTTCTAAAGAACATGTTGCAATGAAAGACATTTTTTTGCTTTTCTATGGCAGTTTACTATTAATTTGATTATTTTCTCTATCAAACAAGACCAGGTGTTTTTTTTCATCTTGTGACAAGCACCTAAGTTTAATCAAATTGGAGCAAAAAACTCAGATAAAAATCAGTTTTTTAAATTGACCATTTTCTTGATTATTTTGGTTAACTCTGCTTAAAACTACCAACATCTATCTGAATAATTTACAGAAACTGTGAAAAGAGACAGAAAAAGGTTTTTTAAAAAAGAGCAAGGCTTAAATAATACCTTCCTGAAGAACATCTTTTAGTGTTATCCTCTCTCTGGAGATTGCTATATCCTTCACTTTTGCTTTCGCCTCCATCAAAGTTACACTTTTAAGGTCATTCTTCTCTATCCGTAGAGTAGGATAACCTGAGGAACCAGCAAACCCAAACAATACCAATATAAATATCAAATATAAATACTTGAAGTGCAAGTTTAATTAAACAATTAGATATAAAAATATGTTGCAACTGAAAGAAATGTCATTTTTAATACTGCAAGAAAAATACCTGCTCCTGGACAATACAGTATGCCTTTATTTTACTTAACTTATAGACCAATTCAAAAATTACTCTGCAGACTAAACCTAAAAACTAAATATATAAAACGCTAGAACATAAAAACACCAATACAAAACCAACTAAACCCAACCCAAAACCCAATTCAATGTTTTCTACATGATAATAAAACAATTTCCTTTTGACTAATTACTAAATACTACACAAGCTTATATAATATTTTAATAGTCAAGAAAGCAGGCACACTGCCATCTTCTGGGCTTTAAATAGTACTGTTATATGGAAGCTGTTTATTTCCCTTTATACTTTGAAATATTAAAGTCTCTTAGAAATTATAGCAACTGTTTTCATAAAGATATTGCTTATTTATGGACACTGCTAAAGTATATTGTAAAGTATGTTGAAAAATATTTTTAGCAGTAAATTAGTTGAAAAGTTTCTTTGGTAGGCAGGATATGTTGATGGAAGCCCTCAATTCCTCCTATTAGTTAAAAGAGCTCTGATAATTAAATAACCCTCATTTTAAAAAACTCTGTGATCATTCAAGGAAAATAAACAGTATTCTACTTTATAGCCTGACGGGATTAATTGATTCGGTCAGAGACAAAATAATTACAGTCATTTCAAAGAGCTAGCATATTTAAAAATGAGTTAGTTTACCTATGACTTCTGAGACAGCAATGTCACAAAAGACATAAAACAACTAATGTATCACAGAGAGTTAGTACTGGAATTCAGATATTATCACAAGACATACAGAATAATTGCTGACTTCTGTCATTATAATATTTAGCTTCTTGTACCATAATAACTAAAACTAGTATGTGATTATTCTTTTTCTGTAAATTTCTTTATATTAGCCTTTAATTTAGAGGCAAAACAATCTGACCTAAATAGTGAGAAACTATAATATAAATCTCAGGAAATAATTTTAATGGGTTTTTGTCCTTGATTGATATATAAAACAATATGCCTAACAATATGCAAACCATGATTTATATACCACTTAAGCAAATTTTAAAACATTTATTGAAATGCTGGTCCACTTAAAATAGTTTTCTTGAGAATAGTCATGCTTATTTTCTTGTGAATATAAGCATATATTGACTAATGATGATTAATTATGCCAATAAAAGAACACTTGAATTCAGTGGCACAAGGACAATGACTAATCCAAACATTTAGCTCTTTAGATATCTGTCTGTAATGGTATGAAAAATCTATGTTTGTGGCAAATCTTCATTACATTGCTTTGCCTACCTTCCTCCAGGTTAAAAAATAGGACTAACATTACTAGGTAATAAAACAGATATACCTTGTGAAGTTTTATTGTTGAAAGTGCAAGAAAATTAGTTTCTCAAAATGATGAATTGAATTCTTAATTTAAGTTAGAAGAAAAGCTTTTTTTATTATATGTGCATCTTTGTTTTCTTGTAGCCCTGAACATTTAAGGGCAAAATTAACTGTTTTTATCTCACCTCTTACTTTAACTCTTAGTCAACATCACTTTGATTTTTTGAAACAATCAGCAACACTACAAGTTTTCCTCAACTTTGGAAACTTTCCAGTTATATGAATTTCAATTCCCTAAATTCTTAACAATGGACGTAATAGTTGAGGAACTCTGGGGGTAAAGGACTACATAAAAGACTAATGCACAATGAAAAACCTGTAATTGGATAAACACTTACTGGTAATTGGTGTAGCATTATTAGGTGTGTCAGCTCTCAGATACTGGGTTGTTTGAGTTGAAGGCTGGGATAAACCTTGAGAACTACTGCTGTTACTAATGCTACTTTGGAAAACAAACACAAAATACATTGTTTTTAAAACTTTCACATCAAATTTCAAAAATTATCTTAAATTTTCTGAGGAAAACAATAATTTTAACTTTTCTAAATTACTTTTGCACTTCTAGTCTAAACACTACAAAATGTAGTTTGCATTCATCAAAGATATTAAAAAGCTTAAGTAACCTCAATCAAGTTAGGAAATAGAAAAAAGCCATTCAGCAGCATTTCTAAGGAATATAATTTAAAACAAATCAAATTTTAAGCCCTGTATACCTTTCTAAAAGAACAAATACTATTTGTAGTATAATGGCAGTGATAGTGTCCACATTTGCATATTTATATTCAATATTACCTATCCTTTCTTTTTCAAATTATAAAAGCTAAAGAAAGAAAAACAAAATTTAGAAATTTGGCCTATGATACCCATAACAAAAGACTACAAAGGAATTTCTGATGCTCCAAATACAGAAATAAAGTTTGACTATGCTTATGGAACATATAAGGTTTTTGAAATATTCAGAATGAGAAGTATTTTTTAAGTTTTCTACAAAACTATAAAGACTATGAAAGGTGGAGACAATAGCTTATTTCTTATCTATTTTACTATTACACACATATCCATATTGGTCTATTTCCTTCCATGCAGTTACTACTAAAATGAAAAAGGCTGAGAGAAGATCACTAAGAAATGCTCTATTAGGAGCTATTGTACCTTCTAAGACTGCTTGGTTGGAACAAAATATGTGGTTCATTTGCTAACTTGCAGAACATGTCATTGACATATTATATAGTTGTTTATCAATAATTTTGAATATAATTTCATAATTATAACTTACAAAATCGTAAGTGGTTTGATGCTAGGGTACCTTCAAGAAGATTACTTTGTTCAATTATTATTGTGCCAATAATTTCATCTGTTATGCACTAATTACAGCAAAGGCAAAATAATGGACATCATCAGAGAGTATGAGCCTTGATAATTAGAAGAAACACATCCAATATGAACACTATAGGAAAACTAACCTGTATATATCTTTATTACCGTTTTCATGTCTTATATTGTAGATGTTAAGTCCACTTTGTGAACAAACAACTAGCATATGATTTTGGCAATGTATGCGTATAATAAATAAGTTATATGTTGCCATTTTAAGCGTACCCTATTACTTTAATTTTTATAGCTATCTATTTCATGCATGTGACTCTTGGCAGCACACAATTAAAATACAATGTTAAACAATCAATACAACTCAAGCACAACCACTAAAATACAATTAAATTGGCATCTCACATTTTTAGCATATTTCTCATCCCTTTGAAGGAAAACCAGAGGCACAAAGCTGGATAATTAGAGAATGGCTGCCACAGGTAACTTAAGAATCATATTTGCTTTTTAAAATTGGATCAGTCTTGCACAGACAAAAAATGTAAGACCCTTTTACCTGTCTTCTAATTCTATTCTTTTCATACTGTGAAGATGCAAAACAGCTAGTATTATTGCTACCAGGAATATGACCGCACAGCAAACTCCAACACTGATATAAAACACACGTGTAGAAGTGGTGGGAGCTGCATTTACAGGATCAACTGAAATTGAACATAAAATTCAACAAAGAATTAGTGAAAATTAAATACACATATCTGACAGATCTTAGCTCAAGAAAAAAGGGGATGTGGTGGCTCTGTGGCTAAGATGCTGAGTCTGTCGATCTGAAAGGTTGGCAGTTCGATTGTTTGAATCCCTAGAGCCGCGTAATGAAGTGAACTCCTGTTACTTGCCCCAGCTTCTGCCAACCTAGCAGTTCGAAAGCATGTAAAAATGCAAGAAGAAAAAATGTGGGAAAGTAACAGCATTCCATGAGCCTTCGGCATTTAGTTATGCGAGCCACATGACCACAGAAGTGTCATCAGACAGCGCTGGCTCTTCAGCTTAAAAACAGAGATGAGCATTGCTCCCTAGAGTTGGGAATGACTAGCACATATGTGCAAGGGGAACCTTTACCTACCACAAGAAAAAAATATGTTATGCAGCATTATGTTATATAGAGCTCAAATTTTTATTTGCAGAACTTTAAATTTTAAAAGTGCATTTATGCCAGATTTATATTTGGTTATATTCAGTACATAACAAATATAAAATTATTTATGTATAAAAGTAACTGATAGCAAAATTTAATATACAGACTATTGAATTGGTTACTATAAAAACAACATGGCAAGAATTTAATAATATGACATTGGAACAGCTTATTTGTTTATTCCTGTGTGGATCTATACCATCCATTCATGAAGACTCGGCGGCTAGCAATCAAAAACAGTATGAAATAAAAAGACCTCCATTTCAAATATCTATAAAATAGTAAAGGCATTCATAACCGAAAAATAAATTGAGAATATATATTTTATTTATGTGGCTGCTCAGCTGTGACAATGCAGTTTTTGTAGCATACAAAAGTCTGTGTCTGCCAGATTCTGCTCTTCATTCAAAAGATTCCCTGTTGCTGAATAACCAGATTTACCAATAGGTGCACTCAAATAGGCTGGAAAGCTGTCTTAGGATTTTACTTCATTTACTTCATTATATTGATAATGCTCAAGCATAAATTGCTAATTTGGTTAATATTCTTAGAGTAGGATATGACCAGGCTGAGGTCAAATACATCATCAATCTGGAGTCCCCAGGCACCTATATGTAAGTATGGGATGTAAGTTCAGCCTCCACTTGAAATCTGTAGGCTCTTATTTGGCACCAATTTGCCTCGACCATTAGTAGTTCAGATTCTTAATATAGGTAGCTTGAAATAAAAATGTAGTGCTATGCTGGCACCTGATTTCTTGCTGCTGACATTTAGTGCCCAATACAGTGTCCAAATACTAAGTAACTTAGGATCTTTAAATGAATAACAGGAATGAAAAAAAAAGTTTGAAAGTCTGAACAAATTTTCTTAATTCAACAGAAGTTTGGGAAGAATTTAGTTTCTGATTTCTATAGGAGAAGATAATTCAAAAAGAATATATGTGACTCTTTTCATGCAAATCGTAACATGAATTAAAATAAGGAGCAAAAATCCCCATCATTTTGTATAAACATTTACTTACAAATGGCTTTAGTGTTATTTTTGTCTGATATTGGCAACTTTACTTCCAAATCCAGTTCTAAAGATAAGAGGAGAAAAGGGGCATTTTAGATAAATTTTCTTATAAATTCTTTTATTAGAAAAGAATTAAAAATATAAGTTACCCAATCACCAACAGAAACACAAAGCTTTGAAAGTTTGGTTATTTAAAAAATTCTACCCAATCCATGATCTACAGAGGAAATACCATAGCATGTAGTGCCATTGCCTCCAAACATTCAGTAACAAGGGGATTACAATTTATGCAGCTGATCTGATATATGTTAAAAACAAAATACTATCATATAAATATAACTATTTCATAGGGAACAGGGAAAAATATAAACTAAAATTAAATTGAGAATGTATTATGGTCCAAGGAAAGAAAGAGATAAATAGTTGAATGAATTTGCCAACATATTTCAAGGGAACATAATATTTAACTTTCTAAATTCAATTCATATTCTGAATTCAAATCCTGATTTTTTAATATATCTAAAAATGTAAATTATTGGAAAAAAGTCTCGTGAAACCACTGTAATCAATAAAACATATTTATACATAATATTGAAACATATTAAAATAGTTTAGTAGGTATTATCTAGCAGGAAATTGTAAACAATGATAAAAAGACAATTTACAATTTCACTGTAGTTATTGGTTACTATTGCATTTCATTTCATTTCATTTCAATTTCCATTAGTTTATTAATATTAACAAAAATATTGTTATTGAAAATTTAAATATTTCTCTCACAAGCACATAATTCTGTTGTCCTCAATACTTTATTTCTACCATAGGAACTATCTACTTTAGTGGCAAAATCTACAAACTAATTTTTTTCTGCACTTTAAAGTGGTGAATTTTAAAAAAGAGGTGCAGTGATAGAGTGCTTTCCAATGGAGAAGTTTCTATGAAAAGTTTGGAATTGATTTCTTGCAAAATAAAAAACCAAAAAAGCTAAAACTTACTTTTATGACACATTTTCCTCCGTTTGAAATTTAATACTGTGATATTTTTAGAAGTATTAACAGTCATGTTGAGTTGCATTAGTACTGTAACATCAAAGTCTAACTTGCCAGTACAAGACAGTTCCATCCGAAATACTGTAAATTGAAAGATAAAACAAAATGGCTAATCTTATTGTTTTAAATATCTTCAAAACTTTTCTATAATTTAAAAATCTAATATAACTATAATTTAGAAACCATGATTCTTTCATTGTCTTTAATTTATTTCAAAATCACATACATTATTTGCATCATCAACCTGTTATTTACTTATTCCAGCGAGTGGGCCACCATAGTCTAATGATCATGATAAGCTCAAAGGGGTTGATTAAACAGCAGCAAAATCTGGCAGCATCTTTCTTTAACTTATATTCTACAACTACAAAAAAAGATGGCACTTCCTTGGTCAATGTCGAGCAGAGGTACCAGAGATTTTGATTTTATGCAGATAACCTATTTTATCTTCTTTCTTATTGGAGAAAGAAACAGGAATTCCTGGTCGCATCCTATTACGATACTAATAAGAAGTACATCTACTTCCTGAACATTTACTGGGATCAAGAAGAAGGGTCTTATTTGTGGTGGCTCCCTCCCTATGGAATATAATTATTGTGGAGATGGAATCTGTCCCCATCTTGATACTTTTCTGGAACATCCTGAAAACATGGTTCTGTCAGTAGACCTGGGCACCCTGGTTGATATAGGTAGTTTGATATCTCTGTTGCCACTGTGGGGGATGGGGGGGTGTTTAGGGGCTTTATAATATAATTTTTAAACAATTCAGACCCTGTGCAAGCTGGATGGCAATGTAATTTTTTTCACCAATCAATCAAGAAAATCAAAGCACGATGGAAAAGGGAGGTAACAGATTTCCTTTATTATTATTCATCCGACATGCAGAGGTAACAATGTTTGGTTTTGTAACTAAAAAATCAACCAATAATTGTAGATCCTGACTTTGAATAATCAATTAATTTTTATTTATTATTATTACATTTATTTGCCACCTCTCTTGCAGTTAAAGGCAACTCCAGTAAGAAGTAAATAATAGTTTTCTACCATTCAGAATAAAATAAAAAACAATCGATTAATGTAAGAAGCTACTATTGGAAAAAAAATGCCCTCCATACAAATCACATTTCCTTCAGGGAAGAAAACAGTTGATTAGATCCCATTCATTATAAATTAGGATAAATCAAAACTGCAACATTTTATTGGAGAAAGAAACAGGAATTCCTGGTCGCATCCTATTACGATACTAATAAGAAGTACATCTACTTCCTGAACATCTATTGGGATCAAGAAAGGTCTTATTTGTGGTGGCTCCTTCCCTATGGAATATAATTATTGTGGAGATGGAATCTGTCCCATTATTATTATTATTGTTGTTGTTGTTGTTGTTGTTGTTATCATTATTGTTATCATTATTATTTATTTATTTAAATTTTTATACCGCCTCCTCTCCCAAAAAGGGACTCGGGGCGGTGTACAGCCTACTAAAAAACGAACAGTATATACAATTAAAAACAAATTAAATAACATAGATCCGGCCGAAATCCCTTCAGAAATCATTATCATTATTTATCATTATTATTTATCATTTTATCATTATTATTCAAAAAATATCAAAATTAAGTAGTTGAGGATACAAATTAAATGCAAGATGTAGTAAAAAAATCCAATTACTAATAATAACTCAAGAACAAAATGTGAGTAAATTATTTATTTATTTATCGTATTTTTATACCGCTCCCTCTCCCAAAAGGGACTCGGGGTGGTGTTATTAATTAACATGAAATTAGCATGAAATATCAATTCATTTCTAAACAGAACATGTTTTAAATTATATTTTGCATATGAAGATGAATAAAGGGTAAAAATTGGAAGTAAATCTATTTCCTAAAACAAGAGGCAAGAAATAATACAATGACTGTGTCTATGTTAAGTTGCTTTTCCATTCCACCCAAAACTAACAAATTCTATAGAATTCTCATGTGTGTATATGTCCATGTCCATGTGTGTGTCCATTAAAGTAAACAGTTAGCTGTATTTGAATATTCTGTTGTGTGCCAGATCTAATGGAAATGCACTCACCTGATAAAGTTCGAGGAACTTCTCCTTGTTCAGAAATATTTACCTGTGGCATATCCATAGCCAACAGATTATCTACTTGAAATCCCAGTTTATATTCAATCTGTAATAATAAGCAGAAAGATATCAAGCTAAATATGTCCAACAAAAGATTATGTTTCAAGTTACAGTTACACTGTTTACAAAACATGTTTGTTAGGTGCCAATATCATATCTGAGGGAGAAATTTAGATAAAAGATGAGAATGCTTTGTAAATCACTTTTTTATACCAAGAAGCCGGAATAATCAAAGAGAATGAATCAAAAATTATTTTATATAGAAAAATACACATATTCATTTCTTCATGAATGTATTCAATGTTTAAATATTTAATGCTTTTTGCTTTATTAAACTAGGTGATAAAATATAAATGTTGGAATAATAGTGAAATATTTAATGTTTGAAACATACTGAAATACCTAAGAAACCAAAAAATACCACATATTGCACTCATTATTTCACTCATAATGGAATTGATGTTATTTGAATTGTCATCTATAGTTCACCAAAATTGAATTAAATACATTTATACATACTAGGTATGTACCAGCACAGATTTCCATCTGGAATAATTTAAAGCTCGTAAATTCACAAAAGAACTCTATTATTCCTATATGGGATTGTAGAATCCAATAACAGAGCTGGGAGGGACATTGAAAGTCTCCTAATGCAATCCCCTGCTCAGGCAGGAAACTCTATACCATTTCAGACAAATGGTTGTCCAATCTCTTCTTAAAAACTTCTGGAGGCAAGTTGTTCCATTGATTAACTGTTCTAACTGTCAGGGAATTTCTTCTTAGTTCTAGGTTTCTTGTCTCCTTGATTAGTTTCCATCCTTTATTTGTCCTGCCTACAGGTGCTTTGGAGAATAACTTGAGTCTCTGTGGAACCCCTGAGATATTGGAACACTGCTATCATGTCCTTTTTCATTAAACCAATTCCAATTCCAGCAACTGTTCTTTATATGTTTTAGCTCCAGACCCCTAATAATCTTTGTTGCTCTTCTCTGTACTCCTTCTAGAGTCTCAACATCTTTTTTACATCATGGCAACCAAAACTGGATGCAGTATTACATGTGTATCCAGTTTTATAATTAGACATGATTCATGCTGAAACTCTCAATTTGGACACAATAACCTAAGATAAATAAAAATGTTTTCTGACACCGAGCAAATCAGGATAGCAGGTTCTGTAAATTTACAGAGTTTTTTTTTCTTTACAAATTTCAGTTACAATCAATTCTTTTGCAACCTGAAAATAGCTTTTGCTTACCTTAGACTTCGCATGCCAAGTGAAATGAAGGTTGTTTGTCTCTACTGGTACTTGTAGATTAAATGACAAAGCGAAGTGATTGATAAGGTCATTTCTCACATAATAAAGTTCTGCATCAATACCTAAATATTTTTAAAATGATAAAAAAAGGCTGAAAACAAAGTTGCAAAATCAGTTCAAGAAAAAGCTTACTGCTGTACTTTTTCAGGAGAAACAAGCTAATGTTTAATGCCAATAAAACATCACGAAAACATACATATGTTGGCACTTCTGAGAAACATTGTTATCATTGTAGAAGGTAATAATTATATTGTCACCCTTCTTCAGTCTTTTTAAGTGATAAAGTAGCTCTGTTCATCTTAAATACTATCAAACTTTTTTTTGACAGATGTTGCCCTGATACATATATTTCCTTCTTGGTGACAAATACTAAGATACTGCACTATAAATTACATTTTTTTGTTTTACCCCACCCTTATACACTGCCTCCCTACCTCCTTCCCATAATTTAAGGTGTATGGCAGGAGAGATTAAATGTAAGGCAAGACTGAAAACAGATATTACTAAGTTTCTTTTGAACTGAGCTTGTGTTGGAATAGCCTAGAGCTGATAGAATAGCAAGGGATTCATGGAAGCTCACTCAACTGATTTTAAGATATTAATTATCTCTCTCAAATTAGCATATCCCACAGTGATCCTGCTGAAAAGAAACACTGGAAGAGTAATGTGCCCACTGTCTTGAACTCCTGATGGAAAAGTAGGTTATAAAATAAGTAAACAAGGCACTCCAATAATGTTTTCTCGGCAGAAATATAGAAATCACATATTAAAATAGTTTTAAAATGTGGTTTCTTTCTCCTCCTCAAGAAATGTATTGACATGAAAAATTTTATTCTAGTATTGTTGGTTTGGAGAAATAAAGTGGTCTATGTTTGAATTATGAAATGTTTTGTAAGGATATAGAATTGAAATTATTGGATATTCTGAGAGGAACATGTGAAGTAAACATGCAAGGCATATTATATTTATTCAATAGTATCCTTCAATATTGAATAGTGAATAAAACAGAAAATAAAACTATTTAATTAATTTATGAATAAATAACAGGGGACTGAAATCTGAACAGTTCTGTTACAATGTAATGCTACAGATAATGAAGCAGCAAACAATAAGACTTTGAGTCTATGAGAATTGGGAAACCAGATTCCAAAATCTACAATAGTTGTTTTCACAATGCATAACAGGACTGCATTTTATTTTTTTCGCAGCACAAAAACCACTCTCCAATTCCGCTGAGAGGTACCATACAAAGATGTTTTTTTGGCAAACTGAAGCCCTGGGATTGCAATTTGCTTCCCCCCGCCCCCAATAGCACCCAGGCTGGGCACACTTCATCAGCAATAGAAACAAGAAAATGGTGAAGGTCATCAGTATATAGGGCAGATATGCTGTCAGAATACAAGGGAGTGAGGGTGACTGCATTTTTTTGCCAGAAAATGGAAGTAAACAGAGAGCCCAAAATGTGATAATCTGACTGTGGGGGTGGTAGTAACTAATGGAACTTTGAATCTGTCATAAATAGCCCTGGGGAGGTCCTTCTTAATTTTTATGGTCCCTGAGCGACCAATCATAAATTGAGCACTTTCTGTAAAGGAGTCAACATTCAAGATACCTTAGCTTAGAGTAATATTTCCTATTTACAAAAGCTACTAAAAATTAAATCTGCACTATTGTCATTACCATGTTGGAAAGTAATTTTTCAAAGTAATTGAAAAATGATCAAACAATATCAAATAAGGAGACATAACGTATGAAAACTATTTTACAATATATTTAACTTCATACGCTATCAAAATAATGTATAGGAGTTTAAAGTCATACATGAACAGTGAGATGCTAAAAATTCAAGGTGGGTTTAGAAAAAAACTAAAGGATAAGAAATATTGCTGAAATGTGTTGGTTAATTAAGAAAACCAAAATTATATCTATATCTATATCTATCTATCTATATCTTGATTCAGTTTTATTGATCACAGAAAGGCTTCAGTTGCGTTGACCATGTCCTTAGGAAAATGTGAACCCTTTAACAACTCACTATCCTTATGACCAGCCTATAAAGAGAAGAAGCCATATGGAACATGGCAAAACAGGCTCGCTCCAGGTCAGAAGAGGTGTGCACAAAGATTATTTATTCGTTGAACCTACAGTGTTATAAATATAGAGAGGGAGCTTGGAAGAAGTTGAACATAAATTTAAACCTGGAGGAAAAAATCAATAACCTGCATCTTGCTGATGACACTACACTTAAAATTCAAATGGAAGCTCATATTATTTAAGTCAATAAGCATAGTGAAAAAAATGGGACTAAGAGTAAATATAAAGCCCAAACTAATGGCAGTTACAGTACCTAGTGACAGAACTGACAATTAAGTTATTATAGTAATGGACAGTTTTAGAGTCAATTATTAACATTAAAGATCCAGCAGTCAAGAAATATGCCACCGATAATACTTGATTGAGTAGAAATTAATATCTTGAAAAAAATAAGTACCATGCCATGTTTATACTACAAAGATGAAAATGGTGCAGACAATAGTTTTTCCTATCACAATCTATGGAAGCAAAACTTGGGAGTTTGGAGCAGAATAATAGAGTGCTTACAATTATGAATAGACAGTATTCCTGAAAAGACCATGGATAGAGAAGCGGCAAACAAATTTAACACTGAAAAAAATAATTCAAAATTCTAATTTGAGGCACAAATGACCAATCTGAAATTTGCCTATTATGAACATTCTATACAAACATATAGGTCTCTTGAGAAGTCTATAATACTTGGAAAAGTGGAACAAAAAATGAAAGAATGACAGAAGAAAGGCAGATGGACTCATGACCAGAAGGCACCATGGAAAGACCTGAAGGGTAAGGATAGAAGAGATTATCTTAGAGAAAGTCCACCTGTGTGATCGCTAAGAACTGACATCAATCAATGACATCAGATATGTGATGACTTGCAACATCAATGTCTTACTATTATAAGCAGACAATGGCATGTTACTGTATTAGCTAACAACCCAAATAATTTGCCAGAAGAAATATTAGATAAACCATAGAATATAATAAGGACTCTATTTTGAAGATCAAGTGGATTCCTTGACTTCCAGCGAGCACCATGGAGAACTGATACCTTGCAGTTTTGCAGCACTGAGTAAATCACAACTGGATTCAAAATCCAGAATCTCTCAGGAGGAAGGAGAAATCATTGAAATCATCCACAAGATTCCAGTCATATGCTCCTTGTGAGTACATGGTAGAAAGTGCTATTCTGTAGGCATCTTATAATGAATGGGAATTGGGATTTCACCAAGCTCACCCCTACAATGCAGCCTTCTACTAACATCAGGAGTGGGATTCAAATTTCTTAACAACAGGTACAGTGTGTGTGACCTAATTTGTGGGTGTGGCCTGGTGGCGTGTGACTGGGTGGGCATGACCAGGTGGCCATGTGACTGGGTGAGTGTGGCCATGTGACTGGCAAACCAAATACAAGTGGTCCTTGCTTAATGGCCAGTTGCTTAGCAACTGTTCTAATTAAGACTGATCTTTCCAGAGCTATATAACCTGTTTTTGGAGTTTTGACAGCCTACACACACGCACTTATGACCAGTTACAACATTCCACACAATCATATGACTGAGGTTTTCTATGTTTTTTGCCAGTTTCCAACAATTCCTTCTGGTTTCTGATTAAAAATGCCCATTAGGGAAAATGGACTTGTTTAACCAATGTTCGCTTAATGACCACAAGATTCACTTAACGACTATGGCGTTTGCCTAACCCAGAGGTCTGCAGCCTTAAACACTCAAAGAGCTATTTTTCTATTTTCTTTTAAACAGGTATATATCTCTCTCTGTCTCTGTCTCTTTTTCTCCCTCTATCATCTCTTTTTCTTTCTCCCTCTCTCTTTTTCTTTCTCCTCCCCTCTCTCTTTCTCATCTCTTTCTCTCTCTCTCATCTCTGTTTCTCATCTCTTTCTCTCTCATATCTCTCTCTCATCTCCTCCCACTCATCTCTCTCTCTCTCATCGAAGGATACCATGTTGATAGTGTTGAAAGTCATCAAGAGATCCAGGAGAGATAGATGAATGTAATAATATACCCCATCCCAAGTCCTCCGCTGGTCATCCACTGACATGACTAATGCTGTCTCAGTGCTGCAACCTGGCCTGAATCCTGATTGAAAGGGGGTCCGGATAATCTGCTTTATCCAAGTTCTCTAAAACTGAGTGCTTACCACTCTCTCAAAAACATTCCTCCAAAAGAAAAGGAGACCAAACAAACTAACATGGTCAAATCCAAGGATGATCTTTTGGAAAGGGGACATACCACTGCTCCCTTCAAGGCAGGCAGCACTCCTGACCCCATGAGGAGTTTATCATCACTTGGATGATGGATCCAATTGCATGCCGCCTTCAGGACGACTTTATCAACTGGGAGGGGTACAGGTCCAAAGCTTAAACTCTTATCAAAAAGTATGTTCAGAAATGCCCTGGTCACTTAAAACGCCGGTCCCCAATCCCAATCCTTGATGGAGCAGCACTGGTCTGCAGCATGCCAGCAACCAGGCTGTACAAACAAGCTAAGTCCCATCTGCAGGATACAAGCAGCACACAAAACCACACCCACTCAGGTCCACGTAAAAGCCTTTCCTTGGTGCCCAAAAGATGGGGGGCCACTGACTTAAAAATACCTGTCCAACACCAATTTGTTCACTGTTTTAATAAATGGGCAGAAGACATTATAATGGCTTTCCCACTCATTGCAGGGATTAAGCCTATGTTAGGACCTGTCCAAGCAGGGGAAAAAAGACAGTGAGGCCCTTGCTTCAGACAACTCATCTTCGGTATCACGAAAGGATTGAAAATCATAACTGTATTTTTACTTTCTGGGAGAAAAGTATCTATGGGAATTTCACTTAAGCCATCACAACTTGACTGGATTTAAATAATTTGCAGTTCGCTACTCAATCTGGAGCAGGAAAATATCTTGAGCAGGGTCTGCTTCTGGTGATATAGATTTGGATATATTGTGATAGGCTTAAATATGAGTTTTATAGACAGATTTATTTATTTATTTATTTATGCTAGTTTTGCATGGTTTTCATTTACTTTATATTTTGTTGTTAGCTATCTGGAAGTGAATAGATTGCAAATACTGTATATAGGATATCAGTTTCGTATCTCTCTTCATCCTATCAAACTGTACTTCTGTTGGGTAGATGAGTTGAGGAGGTGTGTGTGTGCTTTACCTTCTAAAATTCTTGATTTTCTTTATCTTTGAAAAATCCTGGTTAATGTCCTTCTTTTATGCTATTTTTAACAGATTCATAGCATGTTTTGAAGGTGAGGCATGTGATGAATAATACAATTATCCCAAAAGGGGGGAAAAAAAGAACATTGGTTTGTTGAGGCTCAATGACGGCTAGAAACAGTATACAGGAACTTGAAGACTTAATTTCCTGTTCCTGTCATGCAGCTTTTGCATGGATGAAATTTCTGCTCCTGTTGCACAGGAGATTGGTTGGGGCTGTAGAAATTGGAAGGGAGCATGTTGCTTCTGGAATGCTTATGGTAGTATCGTTTTCTCTTTCTTTCTCCCTCTCTCTCTGTTTCTCATCTCTCTCTCTCCTCCATTGCAAGAGCAGTAGCGTCAGTTTCTCAGGAGAAAAGTTGCGTGCCCCTTCTCCAATATTCCTCTCGCCTTGAGTAGCCTCACGCAGCACCAAACTCAGCACCAAATTTAGGGCATTTCACAAATGAGGAGGAGCCATTTGTGAAGCGTGCTAAGTTTAAAGGTGCTGTGCAGCATCTCTCCCCCCCATATTTCTCTTGCTGCGAGCAGCCTTGCTCTGCGCTGGACCTTTAACTAACACATTTTACAAATGAGAAGGGGATTCCAAGTGCCATGGCCGCTGCTGCCTCATTTGTGAAGTGCGCCTCCCCCCCATTTCTCTCTCTGTGAGAAGCCTCATGCTGTGCGCCACCTTTAAACTTAGCGCATTTCACAAATGAGAAGGGGATTCTAGCATCATTGCCACCACTGCCTCATTTGTGAAGCACGCTAAGTTCAAAGGTGTTGCGCAGCGTGCCTCTCCCCCACCCCATTTCTCTTGATGGGAGCAGCCTCATGCTGCACGGCACTTTTAAACTTAGTGCGCTTCACATTTGAGGCACTGGCGGCAATGGTGCCAGTGTCCTCTCCTCCCCATTTGTGAAGCGCACAAAGTTTAAAGGTGCTGCACGAGGGGCAGGCTACAGGGCAAGGCCGCACCCGACCATCTTTCCCAGGCCCGCTTCCCCAAGTGGGCACCCCACTGTGCTTACCAGCTGATGAAGTGGCCAAGATGATCAGGAGGCAGAAGCAGATCTATTGGTAGGTCGGTAGGTCAGACAGGCGGGAAGTGGGCGCAGGGCAACTTGAGGCCATGGCGATCGGATGGCAGTCAACAACACTTCCCTCGCTTCCCCAAGGGGGAAACATAGCGAGAGGAGGAAAGGCAAGCTGTTGAGCCCTGGCCCAGGGCTTGTATACATGGGGGGGGGGGGGAATGCAGTAGCAGCAAGATGGCAATGGCGATGGTTGCAATGGCATCCAAGGAAGGCAATGGCAGCGATTCTGGCAGCATCAGGGCTTCCAGGACCAGCTCCCCACCCCGCCACCCATCAGCTCTTTGTGTGGGCAAGGAGGGGCGGGGCAGATGGGGAGGGGCCAGCCAGTGGCGCAATTTGCCGGTCCTCCGAACTGCGCAGAATCATAACAACCGGTTCTATAGAACCATACAGAACCAGTAGAATCCCACCCCTGACTAACATTAACATCAGTCAAGCCTAATTACTTAATCACTTTTCAGATTAAAAAAAAGTGTTCTGTTGGAGAAATTAAGGCACTTTGGATTGGCAAGATTTTTCTGTATTCATTGGGGGAGTTCTTTCCACCTCCACATGGTGTAAATTTGATTTTTAAAAAACTTTGCAATACATACGTTTTTGAATTATACAGAAAAGGGATGCTCAGAATATAGATTTTAGAAAGTTATAATGGTTTAAGGGTCTAGATTTATTTGGAATTATGCCTTTGATTTAATTAAAACAAATTTTCTCATGAGACAATGATATTTGTTTTGGGTATTTTATGATAATGGGACCTTGAAGGCCAAAGCACTAAAGCGACTTAAGAATAAAGAAAAAAATAGAGCAGAATTCTATAATAGAAGCTATTGCACATTTTTTTGGTCAATCTTTGTGAAAAAATAAACAACCTTCTTCATAAAATTGGCAGAGCATGTTACAATGAAGTTGCAGATCAAGAATAAGCTGCAATGAAAAAATGTGAAATTACTTTGAGGAGAGATTTAATTATGGTAAGCAATGATGCAGGTACTCCTCGACTTCCAATCACAATTGGGAACAAAATCTTCATTGTTAAGTGAAGCAGTCATTAAATAAAACATTCATGTGACTGTTTTGCTCAACAACTGCAATCCTGGCATTCCTGGTTCTAGTTGTTAAACAACCTCCTAGGTTTTTAGATGGAATGCCTGCCAAATGATTTCAACTCTGTGTGGAACCAAAATCCTCTCAGCAGACAGCTCTTTTGGTCCCAAACTTTTGTGCATCCTGCCAATGGATTTCAGTTGTAGAAATGATGCAGAAATCTTCACAATTTCAGCTTACTTCCTGCAACCTGCCAAAGGTTTTTCATGCACGGAAGGGAAATCCTTCATGGTGATGCAGAAACCGAGCTGAAATCTATAGCATTTCAGCTTTGTTCCTGCAGTTCCCTGAAGGATTAACCCTCCCTTCTATGCATGGAAGATAATTTCTTTGTTCAGCTGCATAAATGAAGCTGAAATCTCCATTGATTTTCTGGGAAAGCTAGCAGAATAGATTGAAAATTGCGATCACATGATTGGAAGTCGCTTGGCAATTGGTTGCAAATGCGAGCCAGTTGCAATCATCCAAAACGCAGTCAAATGACTGGAGAGGGGTGGCATAGTGCTATATTTTACAATGGCCAAAAAGTGTTTTATGTGCTGTAAAATACCTTTTCCAAGGCCATTGTAACTTTGAATAATACTTGAACAACCAGCCATAAATCGAAGACTACATATATGGAGAAGAATATGGACACATAAATAGAATTGATGGATAATTTATTTTCTAAAGGAGATGTACATCTATTGAAGCAGGAATTGGATTTGGAATTTTTTTCATATTGGATATACAAAAGAATTTTGCTAAGGTCTTGAAGAATTTATTTTGAAGGGACGAATAAAAGAACAAATATTATTTACTGGATATGCAAAAGAAATTTGTTAAAGTTTTGAAAGACCTGTGACTATAAAATGAGATAAATAGAAAACTAGCTCTGGGGTTCTTTCTGAAAGGATTAAAAGTGAGGTTGTTAAAAATTAAGAAAAATTTAAAAAGTTGATTTATTTGATCAAGGCTAAAGCAGGAAAATAGTTATATTTGGTTTCCCTTGTTGGACTTTTGCTAATAAGGAACTGAAAAGCTTATGGATTTTTTAACATAAAAATGAATTATAGGAGAATGATTATGTTATATTTAGAGATGGTGACAAGCTACTAAAATATTTTTTACTTGAGGGCAGTTGTTACAGGTCCTCAAGGAGTGACAAAAATCAGGACCAGAATATCTCTTGTAAAGTGATATAGTCCTAAAAGGTGATGTCACATGACTGCATCATTTAGTGACAGCAATCCCTGTGATCCTGACTGCCCCTTTTAAGTGAGAATGTAGGTCATTAAATGAGCATCTCCTCACAACTTCCTGCTGGCTTCCAACAACCAAAGTCAGTGGAGGACCCATCAGAAAGTTTTAAGTTCTGGATGACTTAAAAGCAGGCTGGCAGGCAAGTAAGTGGAAGAGAGAGTGAGAAGTTATGCAGGTGGCTGGGGAAGTTCAGCCTAATGGCAGTGCAGCTTGGAATGGCTGCTACCAACTGGGAGAGGATGTATAGGTGGCTAGAGGAAGTGTGCAAGCGGCCAGAGAGTCTGGCACAAGTACAGTGAGTCTAGGGTAGATGCACAAAGTTCTTTGAGGCAAGGCATTAACACAGAGGGGGCAGGCAATAATTTCTGGTTGAGGGAAACGTATTGCAGCAATTTGCAACCTTCATTACCAGATTTCCTTAACTTATAGGTAGCTAAAACAGAAAGTTGGCAAACATGATCACATGACCACTGAATGCCCAGATTGTGGAAGCATTGGACTAACTTTAACCACTATTCTCATCACCATCATAACTTTGAACAGTAGATACACTAGTGGTTGTTAACTGACTACCTGTATACTGAAAGTAAATGAATGAATAAATGCTCAGATTAAGTATTTAAAAAATGACCAACACAAACAATGAGTTGGGTCATATAAAGAATGAAATAGGAATGAATCGCAAAATAAATATATGAACGAAGAGTGAATTTCTTGGGAGATAGAGAAGTCTGAGAAAGTAATGCTTATGCTGAATTAATGAGGAGCTAAGTTTAAAGAATAGCATGCAAAACATGAATCAGTGTATGGATATGATGAAAGCAAAAAAGGTTTGAAAGGAAGAAAAGTACAGGTATTATGAACTGAGTTGGTGTAAATTAGCCTTCAATATATTTCACTTTTCTTTCTTTCCTTTAATTTGCTCCTCTTTTTCTGTGCTTCACATAACACAATTTGCCATAAAAGAGAACAGCATCATCAGCACGTATGTATGCATGCTTATAGTTCCACATGTAGTGATAAGCTCTGGTTTCTATCAGATCTGTGAACTATACTGGTGTTTAAATGAATTTCAGTATGACTGTTTATGAGTAACTGGACTTTGTAGTTCTTTTTGTCAAATATTACATTGTTTCCGACTTCATCTAAGCTTAGTTGAGAAAAGGAATTATAAAAACCAACAGGAAATAAACATCCACTATTTATTCAGACATTTAATACCAAGTGAAGGATAGACAGTTGTGTGTCTTTCAGATGCTAATTCAGAACTTATAGATTTCTATAGGTAGCATAGCCAATTTTCTGTGCTCCAGGAAAAAAGTTCTGCATTAGGCATATTATGGCACTGATTTGGTTTAGTGTGTTGTTTGAACAGACTACAAACCATAGTTTATCAATTTATTCAACTAATCTCTAAAAGTAGTTACAAAAATTAACCAATATTGTATTTATGCCTGAACTGAGACACTTTGAATTATGTTTGCTCTATAAGGCAGATTCAAATTATTATTTATTACTTTATTTATAATCTACTTTATTCTCTGATGGCAAAGATAAAGCGTTACTATAGTTTGTCATGCCTAATCAATGCTTTTGGGTGAGGGAACCAAAAGAAAAGCTCAAAAATGTGACATAAGATTTTGCAATAAGATGGGAGAATTGCAAAGAGTCAGATAGAGATAGCTTATTTATTTGTTCAGTTTAAAAGCTGTTTCAGTTATCCAATCAACTCAAGTGATACATAACACATTCTTCCTCTCTCTGTTACATATGAAGAAATTCAGATAAAAATCTAATCCATTCAACTACCATCCAATGTACAGTATATTCTAAGCACAGTTAGTCAACTATATACTAGGCATCTATATAAATAACAAATCCAAAGATTGTGGGAGAAACTAACAGCAACCTCTATTAATTGCTGCTTGCTGTGATACTACTTTGGAACAATACTTATTATAGAATAAAGCAGAAGTCCCCAAAATTGGCAACTTTTAAGACTTGTGGATTTCAACTCCTATGTTATGCTGGCTGGAGAATTCTGGGAGTTGAAGTCCAGAAGTCTTAAAGTTGCCAAGTTTGGAGACCTCTGGAATAAAGCATAATTTCTTCACTGACTCTATCTCCATCATAATGGATGTCAAATGGGGTCTATTCTCCTTTACCCAATATCTATTTTAATTGCACTGCATATATTTGCCAAGTAACAAGTTTCAATCCTCAGCTTTAACACAAACTCAACTCCCTCCCACTACATGTCAATGGTGTTACTATTCTTTTCATGTTTTATGCAGGTTCGGAGGAAGCTTAGCTACCTTTTGCCACCAATAAACACTTGGTGTTTATTCAAAATGAAGGTTGTCCTACTTACAAAAAATTATGTTCTAACTGCCAATTTAGATGACAAATTAATTAGATAAAATTGTGCAAACCAAGTGCTTTAAGGTGCTATCTTCTTCCACTTATTCGCCACATGAAATCAACAAATGAAACAATTAGGTATGCATGCTGTAAAGATAACAATTTTGTTTCTGAAACAGTTAAACTATTCAAGATGGGGATTTAACTTCTGCTCTAAATTATTTCTTCTGAAGGAACTATAAAAACATCATCCTGTCAATAGGAAACAGAAATCATTTCTTATCAAAGGCATTACTTTCTACAAAATGAAATCATAATTTGCAAAGTAACGTTAATTTTGGATTTGGGGTACGACTGCCCGTGACTTTGCTCGAATGGCAAAATCAGGGGAAAATAATCCCAGCCGGCTGTTGACGAAGACAGAATTTGGAAAGTGCTCGGAGAAGCACCTTTAAGCGACCATCAAAACGCAAAGCTAAACATAAAACGGGCACTCTTCCTCGTCTTCCAAAGTCACGTACATTTGTTTCCACCCCGAAATCCCATCCCAGGCGGTGTGCTCACAGCACAAAGATGGTTAAGTTGCAGGAACGCAGCAAGGCCCAACAAGGAACGAGGGGCCAGGCGATGGGAGAGATAGCCCGGCCGGAGGGAGAGGAATAGTACCGACGCCTATCCAAGAGAGACACCCGCCATTTAACCCACCAGCCTCCCACACTGAGCCCTTTGACGGCGGGCCGTCTCCCTTGTCCTCGCCAAAAACACATCTCTACCAAAGAAAGAGACTCTGATTACACGTCAAATCCCTTTCTCTCACTCACTCACACACAAACACACGGGAGCGCGCACCCGAGCCAAGAGTGAGTGCACATCCGCCTCTCACTCACCGATAAGGCGCAGGACCTCTTCTTGACTCATATAAACACTGAGGCCCGGTCCCGTGGCTGGAATGGGTGCCTGGAGCGGGCCCTTCTGGCTTTCGGAGCTCGCGGGAGGGAACAGCAACAGCAACAGCAGCGGCAACAGGCGGGAACCGAGGTGGCGGATGAACCGCGTCTCAGCGGCAGCGTCGTAGCTTCCATCCCGCCGGCTGTCCCGCACCATCGCTTGCCCCCGGTTCCCCACAGAGCAGGGGAACCGGGTCCCGGCCGAGGCCTCACACTCGACGACCGTTCATGCTCCGGCCACGCGCACTCGCGCCCTCCGGGCCGGGTTCATGAGCTCCCTTCCCCGCGCGCGCTCTCGCGCTTCCTTGACCCGCCCCTCCGGTCGAGGAGCCAGCACATCCGACGAGGACAGGCAAGGCCCGGCTCTCTCCGCATGCGCATTTCTCTTTCCCGCGGCCTCTTCGCGCCTGCGCAAAAGAACCTTAACATAAACATGTAAAGTTCTTTTCAGTCGTATTGTCTTTTCCTCTTGTCAGATTTCTAAAGCACTGTAGTGTCCTTCCCAGAATCTGGTACTCGGACCTCACTTATATCATTGGCACAATTTATTGAGCATAATAAGTTATTTTGTGGAATTAGTTTTGCTGTGGTCCATTGACCACAGCGGCTCGAAAATGGATACCTAACTAAATTACCACTTTCTAAATTTTAAAATTATTTCAAAGATGTGTGAATCCAGTCATTGCATGATCTATCCGTTTACTCCAGCCTATACCTAAGCGGAGCCATAAATAAAAGCTTTATTTGAAGAAAAGAGCCTCTGACGCCTGCTGAAAGTAAAAAAACAGTGTTTTTATAATGTAACAGTTATACTGTTACATATTGCATATATGTTTTTTATGCAAGAGCATGGTTGGAGAATTCTGGGAATTGAAACACCATACATCTTAAAACTGCCAAGGTTGAGAAATACTGCTTTATAATGGTGGCATTGCATACTTAGTACTGGAGCACATAACAGCAGACATGTCACTAGAAAGTAAAATTATGAAACTCGGCCTCACTTTGACCATGGCATGTGGTGGAATTCACTGGAGAAAGTAATTATGTTTGGAAGAGTTAGTAGTAAAAATGGAAAACAGGCAGTCAAAGAACATGGTGGCTGCACACTATCAAAGCCAACATTAGCCAGAGGGTAGAAAAGCCAAAAAAATAGCGCAAAATCAGAAGATATGGAGAGACCTGACCCATAGAATTGCCAAAAGTTGGACATGACTTGAAAGGATAACTAACATCCAATATCTATATATACCACACCTGCCACCTTTGGTGGTGTATCACTCTGAAGCATCTTTCACCAATCAGATTCTCAGGTTGCTTGCTGATTTGTTATTCTTTTACACTGTGTTCATTTAAAAGAAATGTAAATGAGCTAATATACATGAAAAGAAAGTGCCAATCTCCACAATCTTTTTTATTTCCAATAATGCTTCTGGGTCAATTGGAAGATCCCAAGATGTCATTGGCTAAATTTGTCATTTGATTAAAGAAACTTTGGCTTGGAGTAGAGATGCTTAACTTTTTTCTGGCTGATAGTGTATTGATTGTCACACTAAATAATGGGAGACCAAGATAAAAATTAAATTGGGTTTTATTCTGCCATGAAGATTAAATTACTGAAAAAATGCTTTTTGCATGCATTTAATAATTTTTCTATTCTATTACTTTGTTATAGTTCAAGACTAACCTTTGGAACACGTATGATCTTAGAGACTCAGTTTGTGGACTTCTGACTTAGAATAATGTGTAAATGTATTCAACAATAGAAAACCAATAACAGCAATCAATAGTGAAGTACCTAGTCCCATAATTATGATAGACTGCAGGTTTAAAGCCCATCCTGGGCCACAGCTATATTCAATAAGAGCAGACTGTAAACTAACGTATTTTTTCCTCCATTTCCTACAATTCCCTACCATTTGCTATGGTGAAATTGGCAGAATTATTCATGTGATGGCTTTCTTATTTTCTTCCTATTGAAGTCCCTGGCAGGAAAATTCTTTATCCCCAAATAGAAATTGCATATAGTTTTAATTCTAGCCCTAATTCTCACAATCTTCCATCTAAAATCTGGAATATTGGGTTATGGCTATTTAACAATACTTCTAATAACATAAAAAACATCTGCCTACCCCACATTCTAAAGGGCTCAATAGGTGGATAAAAATGCCAATGCAGTCTAGATATCTGGCTGACTGTGCAACAAACAAGGAATTATTTTTATTTTTAAAAAAGCAAAAGTAAGGATGTCGGAGAATAATTCTAATACTACAAAGCACATGAGATTGAGTAAATATTGCAGGTGCAAAGGTCTGGGTTATCTTTCAGTCAAAACTTTGTAAAAGTTTCCTTTGTCAGAAATAATGGGTTCCAAAGGTTTCCTGTGGCCTCTTATGAATCTTCTATTGTTATTTTAAAAATGTTTTCTTTTATAATTCTTCTAATTTAGAAAGATTCTCAGGTTTCATCCAATTAACTGTAGGTTGGTGATTCACCATACAATGTTTCAATAATATTCAAGTTTGAGAATTGTGAAGATTGTGCAAAGCCTTTCTTTTTGATAAATATTTTACAATTTATTTCGAGATGAGCTTGGTTATCTTGCTAAAATACCCAATTTTTTTTCCAGTTTAAGTTCCTTCACTGACTATGCAAGATTAGCTTCTAGGGTATGTTAATACTGTACTTAACTGAATCCATCTTTCACTTGTATAATACTACTGTACTTCCTGTGCCACAGGCTGCCATATCTTCTTAATGCATAAAAGAGGTGCCTGCGTGCATCTCGACCACTTAATGGATAGCAAAGTGTTCATTTTTTCAAATGTTTCAACTTTTTTTCCCTCTAAATTGTTGTGTATTGTTGTGGCTGAACATTTCAGTTTAGATTTATCTATCCCAAGTACTTTGTTGCAAAAGTTTCAAGCTTATCAAGGTTTTCTTTGCATACTTTAGATAATGACTTTCATATAACTTGCAGAAAAAGTTTCTTTTAGACAATTCTCTCATGCAGCTCACTGTTTTATCAGCTATACTTTATTGTGGACATTTACTTCAGTGTCAGCTAAAACATTTTCAGTGAATTGTAGATTTTGTTTGCAGATCAGGCCATTTTAGGCAGTTCTAAAAGATATTTCCCTAAAATAAGAAACAGCTTGCATCCTTCGATGATATCTGTCAGTATCAAAGTTCACATCTACCTATCCCAGGTCCTTGGGAAGGACTTGATAGGTGGACAAAAATGCCAAATGAAGTTTGAACATATGGCAATGTTGTTTAACATTGAGTGTGAATGAACCCAAATTTAGCAGAGTTGAGATATATGTAACACAATATTATGCACACAAATTGACACATTGATTGCTCACACAACATCCTGATCCAGGGTCAAATTGAAGTGCCAGGTGTTCAGGAATTTTCTAAATGCTAGCAGATCCATCTGTATTTGGTAGAGGTGTTGCTCTTTCAGAATGCAGGTGCACCACAGAATAGGCATACGTCATGTTATTTGGAAAATATCTGCTTGTAATATACAATTTAGTTTGCACCCTATACAATCCCAGTTAATCCCTACAGCCAAATTAAAGCAAGCATGTAATGTACACAGTTCAGTTGTAAAAATATAGCTTCATGTTTATTTATTAAGCATCAACAATCCATTCAAAGTAGTTACCTGGCAAATCAGATAAAAAGGCAGGCAAAAGCAAGAGAAACAAAAGCAATATGCAAGACTCTATCCGTCTGTCTGAAATAGAACTTTTCAGGAACACTAGAAATACAATAGTGTGGATCATTAGCAGGGACAATGCTTAAATTAGTGGCTTTGATCATTCCAGTTGGAATTCTTTTTCTCTGTCTACAGAATAGCAGCTGAATAGAGATCCAAGCAGAACTGTGGAGAATCCCTACATTTTCTGCACCAGTAAAGCTACAATTTGGTAGATGGGGATGATGTGCTCAATAAATAGCATAAAAATGGGCTTAATGTTTAAGCTGCTATAGAAATGATTTGTATCTCAATGCTCATAGTGATGGAGATTTCTTCAATCTCTTTTATGGAGGAAACTGCCTTTCAGAAGCTGGGCAGCTGATACAGTTTTATAAGAGAATGCAGAGTGATTTAGGGCATGCTTCTTTCCTTTCTATGATGAAACGTTTGGGAAATTTAGCAATGAACATATGGGCAATTTTGAAAAACACAGCCTTCAATGTTTGGGAAATTTGGGAGAAACACAGCCTTAAAACATTAATAAGTGAATTGTTTCTACAATTACATGAAATAAGCACACACATGTGGATTGAAGCTACAAAAAAAAGTAGAGCATCTGCACATTATTATACTCTGTAGTTAGGAGCTTATGTATCATTCCTTTGTTTGCTTATAAGATTGAAGGGGCTGAATGATGTGTGGACTTAGCATGAAAGTGCCTCTCCCCGCCCTGATTCTATATTTAGGCCACTGCTCCTATTTCTATTTCTGTGTGAATTCTGGCCAGACTTCAGTGTAATCTGAATATTTATTGTACATTTCTGAAACAGTGTCATGGTGATCAGATGCCAATGATTGTTCAAGCTGCAAGAACATATAATTTTCCAGTCATACATCATTCTGCTTTCTATTTGAGGACCTGGTGGCCACCTGGGATAGGATGGCGGCTGGGGCCCTTGACCGAGTCGTGCCATCACGGCCTCTGACCCGATGCCGATCCCATTCAGCTCCCTGGTTTTCTGAGGAGCTGAGGGAGATGAAACGCCGGAAAAGACGTCTAGAGGTGGTTGGAGGGCCACCCGCTCCGGATCTGACTGAACACTATTGCGATCCTATATTAGAACCTATTTAGTGGCGATAAGGCCGGCAAAGTGTTTTCACTTTTCCACCCTTATCGCGTCTGCAGGAAATCGCCCAGCTGCCCTTTTTAGGGTGACCCGCTTCCTCTTAGAAGTAGGAGCGCGGGAGGATCCTTTGCAGGGACGGGCTGAGGGTTTTTCGAATTTTCTGCTGGACAAAATCACTCAGATCTGGGATGGGTTGGACTCTGACTGGGCAACTCTGGATGGTGGGTCGGGAGTGGAGTTTGGGGAGGTCATTTGGGGAGAGTTTGACCCTGTGACCCCCAAGGACGTGGACAGGATGCTGGGTGGGCTTAATTCTACCACATGTTTACTGGATCAGTGTCCCTCCTGGCTGGTATTGGCCACTCGGGAGGTGACACGAGGTTGGTTCCAGGGTATTATTAATGCTTTCTTGAGTGAGGGGTTGCCTGCCACCTTGAAAGAGGCGGTAGTGAGACCCCTCCTCAAGAAACCGTCCCTGGACCCAACTTTGTTATCTAACTATCATCCGGTCTCCAACCTTCGCTTTGTGGCGAAGGCTGTTGAGAGTGTGGTGGCACGACAGCTCCCCTGGCACCTTCGACCGACTTCTGCGCGAGCTGCATTGGCTTCCTGTGGCCTTCTAGGTGCGATTCAAGGTGTTAGTGGTCATCTTTAAAGCGCTCTATGGCTTGGGACCTAGATACTTACGGGACCGCCTACTGCCACTATCGGCCTCCCATCGGCCAGTGCGCTCCCATAGGGTGGGCCTCCTCGGGGTGGATGGCTGGACGGCTGGATGGCTGGATGGCTAGCGACCCCGAGGATCTAGGCCTTCTCTCTGGGAGCACCCTCTCTCTGGAACGAATTACCCCCAGAGATGAGAACCATCCCTGACCTATTAACCTTCTGGCGCGCACTAAAGACCTACTTATTCCATCAAGCCGGTCTGGCCTAGAGTTACGTGTACGGTTTTTAATTTGACCTTAATGGTTTTTAATTTTTTAATCCTTTGATAAATTTTTAAATTTTTCCACCAATTATTTAATTCTTTTAAAATTCATTTTAAACATTGTATTTGTATTTATATTTGTATTTTATTTGGCTGTACACCGCCCCGAGTCCCGCTGAGAGAGGGGTAGGTATATAAGATTAAATAAAGATAAAGATGAAAGAAGATTCTGCTTCTGGGGTGAGTTTCTGCTTCTTGAGTGACTACTCTTTTTAGGAGAAATATTCTGCCTTTTTAATATTTCCTAGGCTATTTCAATTTTTGTAGGAGTGGGGTGGGTGCTAACTTCCTACACCTCCATCCCCTTTTATGCTTGAATGTACTATGTTGGCAAATATAATATACATACCCTGATAATGAATTTAATATAGGATGTGTCAACTTCTTTAAAATAGTTATACACAACACTTTTGTTGTAGTCTTAATGCTGGAGCAGTTTTCAATATAAACAATTAAAAAATATTCATAAAACTTAATGCTAGGAAAAAAAGGTATTAATGGTTTAAAATTTCTCAGCATGATATGTCACATGCCAGTTATAATGCAAATAATCCAAGTCTCACCAACCATCTCAAGACACAATCAATAATCTTCCCTGCAAATCATAAAGAAAAGGCAGGCAAAGAAACATCCTTTTAGATATATCCATCATGCCACGGAATGTTGCTAAACATATCTCCCAGTAGCCAGTCATATTGACTGCACTGGATGAGGAAAATATTTAAATAAATTGTTGTGAAAATACAAAATATTTTATAAAATATAAAAATATTTAGTAATATTTAAGTTAGGCTAGTTCTATCCCTGTTTATCTTCCAGAAGTCCCTCAAACTCAGGCTGTGTCATCAGATCTGGGAGATTCCAAAGAATATCAACATTGTAAGAATAACAACATTATTGTGGCTGATATTCTCTTTCTCTCCTGTGCACATATTTTTTGTTATTTTAATGTTTTAATAATGAGTATTTATATTAATAATATGACTTTTTGTATATTTATTGTTTTACTTAATTGTTGTATGCCATTAGGGAATTTTTGTGAGATGGATAGCAAATAAAATTTACAAATAATAAATAAAATACAGGGAGAGTGCTAGCCTTAATTAACTTTGTTACAGCAACTTTGTTTACTGACACATCCATCTCTAACTGCAATGATGCCAAAATCACAGCACACAGTACACAGCAGGATAGAAGTTCTACCCTTTTTTATTTGCACTGCAACATGTATGCAAGCAGCTGTCAGCTCTCTCAGGTAAATCAGAAAGGAGACACAAGGAGAAAAACTTGACTTTATTGTAAGGCTACATTAATGGACTCTTTCAAGTCTCAAAGTACAAAATTCCTGCTGTTGTAGAGCAGCGGTAATCACTTAGGCAGACACCCAGGCAAAGGTTCAGCTCTAACTTTATTTAAAAATAAAGGGTTACCGCTACTGCCGCTCTAACACGGCAGCCAGCTGGAACGGCAACAGCTGATGCCATTTGACAGTTGCCTTTTATAGCCGGCTGTCAAACGGCATCAACCAATGGGAGAGGTCCGTGCTTTCCCGCTCAAAGCACGGACCTGAGTGGGAACTTCAGTCAATACACAACACTCCTCCCTCCCAGTGAGGAGCATGCATAGTCCTGTAAATATGTTGGGCGCCTGCGTAGTTGTCCAGATCTTCTTGGTTCGGTTGGAAATGGCGCCGGGTTGTTGCCTTCTGCTTGCTGCATGGCTTCCATCGGTGGTGAGGCTGCTGGAATGTCGGGAACTTGGTCAGGACCTTGGTCAGCTTCTTCTCCCGGTAGGCTGTCATCCCTGGTGGGCTGGAGGCTGGTTTCTTCGGGAGGTGGTGATACTTCTGCATCGGGACCGTCTAGATGACCTCTGGGTACAGTGCTCCAATGTCTCCTCAAGTGGTCCACATGGCACCACCAGACATGCCCATCTGGTAGCTGGATTCTATAAGATTTAGGACCAGTTACTGCTACCACACGACCAGGTAACCACAATGGTTGCCCAGCAAAGTTCCTGACATACACTTTGTCATTTACTAGGAACCCTCTGTCTTGGCTGTTAGACACAAGGGGAAGCATTGGGGCATAATTTGGGTGCAGCCTGTCAAGAGTGGTTCTCAACCGGCGTCCCATTAACACTTCAGCTGGTGACCTATTTGTGTTGTATGTTGGCTCAACAGGCATTGGGCCAGTCTAGAATGCCAATTAATGGGTCCCAATCTCTGTAGTACCTCCTTGGCAGATCTGACTGTCCTCTGAGCCAGCCCATTACTTGCAGGATGAAATGGGGCTACTAATATGTGTCTGATGCCCAGGTTGGCTAGGAAGATCTCAAATTCACAAGAGGTAAATTGGGGGCCATTGTCAGATACAATGGAATCAGGGAGGCCATGTGTGACAAACATCCTGGTCAATGCTTTATTAACTGCTTCAGTGGTTGTGGTGTGCATTAAGGTCAGTTCCACCCACTTCGAAAATGAATCCATTACCACCAGGAATGTGCGCCCGTGGAAAGGGCCAGCCAAATCTATATGAATTCGGGACCACGGGCTTCCTGCCTCTTCCCAGGTCCTAGGTGTGGCTGCTGGTGGGGATGCCCTGGTGGCTTGGCATGCCTGACAAGAATTGACCCAGCTAGAGATTTGGGCATCCATGCCCGGCCACCATACGTAGCTGCGGGCGAGGGCCTTCATCCTAACTATCCCTGGGTGACCCTCATGCAGCACCTTTAAGATTAGGGTTTGTAACTGGTTCCCCATAGTAAACAGCCTTGCAATGAGGAAAGTTCCTGTTGGCGTAGCTTGTAGGGTAGGAATTCTGATGGATAAGGGGTTGCAGGCCACCCCCTCCCTACCCAGTCCAGGACTTTGGAAATTACCTTGTCCTTGGCCGAATGGGCAGCGATGTCAGAAGCGGTGACTGGCAGCTTGAGTTCTTCAATGAGGAAAACGGCAGTTGCTGCTGCTGGGTCCTCGACTGGAACAGGCAGGGGGCCGCGACTGAGGGCATTAGCATGGCAAAGTGTTTTTCCGGAGCGGTGGATTAGAGTATCTGAATATGCAGCCAGAAAAACGATCCATCTGGTCATCCTTGGGGATAAAATCTGGGGAGTTTGTTTAGTGCCAGATAAAATACCTAATAGTGGCTTGTGGTCTGTTATGAGTTCGAAGTGATGACCATAGAGAAACTCATGGAATTTCTTCACTAAAGCAACTGCAGCCAAGGCCTCCTTATCAATCTGGCTATAGTTGCGTTCAGTGGAGGACAGTGTCCTTGAAAAGAAGGCTATAGGTGCTTCTGCACCGTTAGGCAGTCTGTGACTCAGAATGGCCCCTATTTCGAAGGGGGAAGCATCTGCTGCTAGAACTAGTGGCAAATCCTTGTTGAATTGAATTAATACAGCTTTGGACTTTAGTAGTGATTTGACTTCCTTGAAAGCAAGACTTTCCTTTGGTCCCCAGTGCCATGATGTCTTCTTGTCTAGGAGCCTGTGAAGAGGCTCTGCAATTGAAGCTTTATGGGGCAGGAACGAAGCATAGAAATTTAGGAGTCCCAGAAAAGCTTGGAGCTCAGTTTTATTAGTAGGAGTGGGAGCTTCATGAATAGCCTTGACCTTTGACTCTGTTGGGTGAATACCCTTGGCATCAGTTTTGTAACCTAAAAATTCCACTTGTGGAGTGGCTATGGTGCATTTCTCTCTTTTCAATTTAAGACCTGACTTTCTAAAACGCTCAAGCACACTTCTGATTCTCTGCAGCAATTGAGTTTGATTGGTGGCAGATATAAGAATGTCATCGAAGTATGGCACAACGCCTGGCAAACCTTGCAGAATTCTTTCCATTAGAGAGTGGAAAATTCCAGGGGCCACACTAACTCCGAATTGTAGGTGTGTACATTTAAAAGTGCCTCTGTGTGTCACTATGGTTTGCAGTTCAGCAGTTTCATCATCAACAGGGAACTGTTGATAAGCCTGGGACATATCTAATTATGCAAAAATGGAGCCAGGCTCAAGGGAATGGGGTAGGTGTTGCACCACGGGGACCGGATAAGCGCTTACTTGTAAATATCTATTTATGGAAGATTTATAGTCAGAACAGATTCTCAAATTTCCATCCTTCTTTAGAGGCGTCACTATAGGGGTCACCCATTTTGAAAAATCTGTAGGTTGTAGTATACCTTGTTTAATTAATATGTCTAGTTCCTTGTCAAGTTTAGGACGAATTGCAAAAGGAACTCTGTGGGGTTTTAAACGGATTGGTACTGCTTGGGGGTCCACCTTGAAGGATATCGGGGTTCCCACGTAGCAGCCTAGGCCCTCGCTGAATATGTCAGCATACTCCCTGAACAGGGAGTTAACTTCTGAACTTGCAATGGCGTGGATTCCACCTATGTGGAGGCCCAGGGCAGGGAACAGTCTAATCCCAATAGGCTTGGGAGGGCGCCATCCACTATCACTAAAGGCAAGTGACCCTTAAAATCTTGAAAATGAACTAGAAACTTGCCTTTTCCGATGACAGGAATGGTTCTGCCTTGGTAGTCCCGTAGAGTCAAATTACAGCCAGGGATCTTCTTTCTTGTTACTCTGGGAAGCAGTTGCTTCAAGGTGCCTCACGAGATAATGGATAGTGCAGAGCCGGTGTCTACTTCCATTCTGTATGGTCTGCCTTCTATAGAAACAGTGACACTAATTTTGTTAGAACTATTTTTAGGTATCTTAGCTTGGTAGCATGTGAAGCAATCCTCGATTTGTCTTGGATATTGTATGGGTTTCTGAGGCCTTTGAGGCTGGTTAAAGGTCTTCCCTGCCTGACATATTCTTGCCAAATGACCCTTCTTTTGGCATCTTAAGCATATGGCATTCCTGAATCTGTAGGATGCCCTGAGATGGTTGCCCCCATAGCTTAAACAGGTGGTCTGTATTCGTGGAGGTTGGCTTGCAAGCTGTCTGTATTCCCTTTGATTAGGGTTGGGCTGTCTGAGGTGGCTTATCTCAGTAGCCTCTTCTAAACCTTCCTCTGTGGAGGCTTCATCAAAATGCACTGTTGGGTTATCTAGTCTGATTGGATTTCCCTGTATTTCAGCTGCTGAGAGTGCTGATAGCTCAGCAGCCTGGGATTCTTCTATGGCTTGTTTTAAGCTTAGATCCCCTTTAGCTAGTAGTTGTCTTTGCAGTTTGGGATCTCTAACTCCACAGACCAGCTGATATAATAGCATATCCTCAAGGTAATCCCTGAATCCGCAATGTAAGGCAGCTGTTCTTAGTGCTGCCATATAGTCACTAATGGTTTCTTCCTCTGACTGAATGCACCTTCTGAAGGCATGGCGCCTGGCAATTCTGGAAGGCTTAGGGGAGTAATGGTTGGAGAGAATTTCTTGTAATTCTTCCCAGGGAATAGTCTTAATAGATTGTGGGGCCAGTAATGCTGTTGCGGTGTCAAATACCGTGGCTCCGCAAAAGCTTAGGAAATAAGACTTTTTTTCTATGGTCAGAGACATCAGTAAGGTCTATAGCATCTAAAAAGCAGTCAAACCGGTTTCTGTATAATTCCCATGTCTCTGCTGTCGGTCTGAAGGGCGGGAATGCAGGATTCAAAGTCATCTTTCCATCAGCTGTGCTGCTTCTCCTGAGGCGATTTAGAGACCACGCTTCGCGAACAGTGACAGCAACTCTGTAGCGATTTCAGCTCTTGGCTAGTGATTTCGCTCTTTTTCCTTTTTCCTGGCTTGCCTTTATTTAGGATCCCGCCCTCGTCACCAGTGTTGTAGAGCGGCGGTAATCACTTAGGCAGACACCGAGGCAAAGGTTCAGCTCTAACTTTATTTAAAAATAAAGGGTTACCGCTACTGCCGCTCTAACACAGCAGCCAGCTGGAGCGGCAACAGCTGATGCCATTTGAAAGCTGCCTTTTATAGCCGGCTGTCAAACGGCATCAACCAATGGGAGAGGTCGGTGCTTTCCCACTCAAAGCATGGACCTGAGTGGGAACTTCAGTCAATACACAACACCTGCCATTAGATTTAACTGCTTGATTCATTAGGGCAAGTCCTCCCTAAAGTTCTTTCTCTGACTTTTTTTTATCCACTGGAGGCTCCTAACTTTCTTGTCTGATTGTTTAATTGCCCCCCTTCCCCACCCCCATCTTAGCCATGGATATCCTTGTACTGAAAGCCAATTCTAGCTATAAGAGGTCTTACATGCTTTCCAGCATGAGGTTACTTACCAAATCCCCTTGTTGACATACCAGCTATTAAGAAGTTCACCCAAGATTAACTAAAGCCCAGTTTACTCAAACAAAATGTTTCTGACTGTACATCTTACTAAATGCTGGATCAAAAATAAGGCTGAGCTTCACACAATATCCTAGGCTAAAACATGATTAGCTGCTGTACAAACACAGTTATTCTAGATTAGTTTTCAGAGATTTGACAAATGAAACTAAAAAGTATGTTGTGATAATTCAATCTGGGTGTACTAACTTGTCTAGTTTTGGCTTTCCTAAAGATGGCTAGTTTAAAATACCAGCTAAAAGAAGTAAACAACCAAAACAACAAAAGTAAAACAACCAACTGGGCATCAAAGAACAAAGTCTCAGTCCAATGTGTCATCTTTGCAGTGATTGTGCTGAGACACATTCTACAATATGAATTATTAACCAAACCAGCACAGAAAAATATATATAAAGATATAAAAGATGTAAATTTATAACATAACAATCAAGTTCAAGACATGTCCCTATACCACTAGGTGTCAGTGTTTTCAAAGATCCTGAATTAATAAAAATGACTTGAGAAAGGAATCCTGAATAAAAATGTGGGGGGGGGGGAGAGATTTTTGTGGCATTTTAATGACAAGCACATTTATTATTGCGTAACTTTTTCTTAATCATAGCCTACTTCATCAGTGCATGGAGATTTTCAAGCAAATTCTCCATCTGTGCAGTCATCAACTGTTACATATTTCTCCCACTGGCAAGATTTTTGTTTTAAGAGGAAAGCTTCAGATATTTCCTTAGAAATAATTTTAAAAACTTATTCTTTCTTTAATTAACAAACTTCCTTTAATTAACAAACAGGCA
Organism: Bungarus multicinctus; assembly: GCA_023653725.1. Classification (NCBI taxonomy): domain Eukaryota; kingdom Metazoa; phylum Chordata; class Lepidosauria; order Squamata; family Elapidae; genus Bungarus; species Bungarus multicinctus. The sequence goes on from CM042844.1 coordinate 42,153,499, forward strand.
ATTGACTTGTCTTTGAAAGAAGCTGCAGCAAGTAATATAAAGAAGCCATTTAAAAAGAAAATAAAAAATTTAATATTATCATGCAATTAAATAGTATCCCTATTGATTCACTAACATTAGATAATCTCATTTTGAAAGAATATAGTAGAAATGGGAATAGGATAATTAATTTCTTCCATATGATTGAAAAGCCAATACTCATCTAGTTCTCCCATGTGGTCATAATTTTGTTCAGTGAATGCATATGGCTTCTCTATTGCCTCACATGGTTGGCATACCTCCTTTTAAGATGAAAATGCTCTACTTTAAAAACTATGGCAATCCAATAAGTTTTCTTGTTGAAGTCCATTTATGATTATCATTATCATATGCTATTTTCCCCCACATTTATGCTTTTACTGTATACAGCTTTTGCATGGAAATACATACCCAGACATGTGTTTGTATAATCAACATGATAAACAACTGTGCAGATTCCTGTCAGTGATACAGCGAGATATCCGAACAACAAGAACACTCCACCATCATGCACTGAGAAAGTGCACAATGGATAAAATGTACAAATAGCATCTTAATGTATTCATGTGGAAAGATAAATAAACTAGGGGAAAATATATGTATGGAGATATTAAATAATAAATGCTATGGCAAATTAACGATTTACATACAGTGGCCTTCTAGCATCCAAGTTTAAAAGAATAACCAATATCAGTAAGCAATTGATCTTTCTGGCTTGAATGTTATTGCTATCATTGGAGTTATTTTACACTTGGTTTTTAATTAATGTACTAGTTGTATTGTTGCTGCAAATGAGCTAATATCCACTTCCACATGTGAATACTATGCCAGTTTGAAAACAGCTCCAGATTTCTCTGTTCCCATGATGTCAGAAGAACAAAGAGCTGAGGTGATTTATTCTTGGCTCAGATAATTGAATAATTGAAAATGCGATGAAGCTAGTGTTTTGCTTAGTTTTTGAGATATTATGTTTCCATTTCTTCATTGGAATTCTCCCCTTAATTTCTATTTTTCTTAATTCTGCGCTTACCAGGAAAACAAGTTCCAGTGGCTTAGCCAAGGGTTTTCTTTTCTGTACTGTAGAGTACAGGTTAATGAGTGTTTTATTGCTGCATACTATTGTATCAGGTATGGCTGTGATGGTGATTTTCAATCATAGCTTCCCTTCAAACAGCATCTGAGAATTTGGGTAATGAAAATCTTGGCAGTGAGAAATGTGTCATCTTTTGAGTAATGTTAAAAAGAAGTAAATGGAAGTTATTTTTTTCATACAATTTATACTGACAAGATACATACATTTCAGTAGGATAATTGGGGTCAAAGATGCACTAGCCAAATTCAAGGAAGATAAAACTCTTCATTAATTACTAAATGTAGCGAAGGTTTCATCCAGGTCCGAGTAAATGAATACATGACCTTTGATTAGGGATGGTCTAGTGGGAGGAAAGCTATGGCAAAATATCAGTCTGGTAGCACCTTAAACATTTCATTAAAAAGATCATGAAAGTCTATGCTTGTTAATAAATTGTGTTAACTGTAAAAGTAGCTACTCTACTCCTAAATGTACAATTGTTTTGTCCAAGGAATTCAGCTGGTTTTGAAGTGTTAATGTTACCATATTTAATATTTATTTAATAATTTCCTCTTCTGCCACATTCAAAATTGCATTTAGCATTAGTTTTTGGAGAGGCTCTGGGGATTTCCCAGTTTTCAGAAAATGCATGCAATCCTGAAACTTGATCAGCTTAACAGGCTTCCGAACTGTTACATTCCAAATTAAAACTTGAACATTAATTAATCACAGTGTGGAGGGGGTTTTGTAGGATATTAAAAACAATCTATGTCACATTATCTCTTCATCTTATATGGAAAATCAGTTTGGTTCAGCTTTGCTTGTTTCATTTTTTGTGTATCTGTTCAACAATTCTTCTCTTTCCTAAACTCCCTCTGGCTGTTTAGTAGTTTGATTTGCTGATCCATGGGTCCCCCCCCCGCCCCGAAATATTTGACCATGGAAACAGGGAAAATTCCAGCATTCACATAAAATGCCCTCGAGGCCTGGAACATAGGCAGAGCAGGGGGTGGAGGGAGCGGGAACAATGCACTTTTGAAGGCAAGAATTCCAACAGTTCTTTTTCTGATTATATGTTATAAATTCCCAATACTCTTCAGAGATTTCATTTCAAAAACAACCACAGTAATTGATTTCCAGTGGGATTTTACTGCAATCCTTCACCCCAATATAAACAGTACTCCTACATTTTCTCCAAAAGGAATCATAGCATTTCTGGGAGCAATATCATACAGGAATGTGGCTTCTGGCATCAGGCTAAGTGCTGACATTCCAATCCCATGTCCAAGAATGTGGACAGAATGTTCATTCCCAAATCATGGCACATGAGGTCATCCATCTTCTATGCACAGTGATAGCAGATGTAAAGTGAGGTGATGATGGTTGCTGGAGAGAATTGGGGACAGGAAAATATGTGGGAGAGATGTTTGGTTTTCTTCACTTATGAATAAGCCCCAGTTTTCTGCTTTCTGCTATTCAAATTACTTTTCTGTAATTCGGGCTGTGAAATATTTTCCTAATCAAGTTGCATATTAATCGAGAAACACTGTTGCCTCCTATTTACACTTGTATGAAATATTGTGACAGGAGAAATCGCAATGTGTTGGAACAAAAAGAGCACTGGAATTTCTTTAATATGGACACTTGGAGTGTATAAGCATGTCTCTACAAACTGTCTATTAGATATTCTGAAGAATTGATAGCAGGTTGCAGATTTGATTCAATATAATTTTTAGATATTGTGTATCCTAACCAGGATTTCATTCAGTAATATAATCTAGGTCATTTGGAATGAAGGTCTTGAAAAGTTGGCATTGCCAACTTTCAACCTTGCATTAAATCCATCTTTTCCTGTCAATTGCAAATCCCAACTCTCTAGCCTTTGTGTATCTCATAAGTAATAGTTAATCATAATTATAGAGTCAAGTAATTATCCACCCATCAGACACACCCCTTGAAAAATCAGGCACATTACTATTTATTTTTAAGTATTGTCATGCATAACATGGTTCGAACAGGATATTCCTGTTGACTTTTGTTGCAATTTTGTCTGACATTCCTTGATGCACACTTGTATTCTTGTTGCCTGTTCCTTCCTGTGTTATCCTACGTACTGCCCATTTTCCATTTGTGAAATCAATCCATAAGAATTACTTTGCTGAAGGAGACTAAGAGTCTATGTTCCAGCTTCTAGGAACCACCAGCTTTTGATACTCCGAAGTGCCATGCTATCCATCTGGTTGATGCAGCAAATGATCACTTGTTGCTCATCCTCCCCAAACATATTTGAGGACTGAAAACAGCAGTGCCAATCTTCTAGTCTGCAGACTAGATACAGCCTGTCAGATGTTGCTATGCAGCTCACTAAAGGCCCTCCCCTTCATTGAAATCTCATCCAACATGTGATCAAATGCCAATAAGATGTCTGAAGTATTTCTGACAGCAACAAGATGCATGTTCTAGGTGGGGACATAAATTCTACATGCTTTGAATTTTCTGTGTAGCTTCATTGTGAACTTCTCAGAGACTGTATGGATAAATAGGTGGTGGCAGAGGCAGCATAAATTCGACCATAAGCAACACAAAAAAGGATATGTAATCTTTAAAAAGCTGAAATATTACAAGCTCATTCAATCTTGTGATGTTTACATTTTCTCATCTGAGATCTTTTACAATATTCTGCTTAAGAGTACAATCTTATTTATTTAATTGTACTTCATGAGAATCAGATGTAATTTTCTATGTAACTTCATTGTGAACTTCATATAAAACATTGTTTCTTTTTGGGACTCCAATTGCATGATTATATCCTGGCTCACCGTCTGGAAAGGCTGCTGACCCCCAGCCTAAAAGTATACTCTTTGACTTGTTCTCTAGTTCAGCGGTCGCCAACTGGTGGGCCGCGCGAAAATTTTGGTGGGCTGCAGAGAAATCTCACCCCCAGAGTACCCTCACAAAGCAATTAATCCAGGCTGTACAGAAACACAATGCTGCTCAGCCCACATGGCCCGGCGGGAACCCTCCCCGCCCACTCACTCCTTACCAGGTAAACTTGCCTGCTAAATTGCAATTTTTCCTTTTTCCAACCATCATCTGTTCTGCTCTGCCGGAGATTTAGATTAGCTAGGAAGCAGGAAATGGTTGGATTTCTTGCTTTCTAGCTAGTCTTTAGATCTTCGGCTCAACACAGCCGAACCTCCCTTAGGACTGAAGGTTTGCTTGCAAGTAAATTCAGTGCAGACTCATGGCAAGCAAATTTGAGAGACTGAGCTAGCCGATGGCAGATAGATAGATCACTGAATGATTCTGTGAGCAACTCAATTTGCCTGCTTTGCCTGATTTTGGGTAAAAGTTGCTCTTTTTTATTAAAAAATCAATATTTACATGCATGGTGTGTTGTGAGTTAGTTTTGTGAGTTTGCTTGCTAGCAAATTTTATGAGTTTGCCTGCAAGCAAATTTTATGTGACAGACTGAACTAGCCAATGGCAGATAGATAGACCTCTGAATGAATCTGTGATTCTGTGAGCAACTCAATCTGCCTGCTTTGCCTGATTTTGGGTAAAGGTTGCTCTTTTTTAATAAAAAAATTCAATATTTATATAAATATTTATAATATTTACATACAAGCCATGCCCAGCAAGTTACATGACCACCAAGCCACACCCACAAATTAGGCCATGCCCACAGAATCGGTTAGTGGTCCCTGGGATCTAAGTGGTCCCTGAGGTCCAAAAGGTTGGCAACCCCTGCTCTAGTTCATACCAAAAGGGGGAAGGGGAAATTGTTGCCTATAGTATGCCTACTTAGAAAGTTACTATAAGCTATATTGATTTGTGATGCATTGCATCAGAAACAATTTTCCATATGTACATATCTTTCCCAGGGTAACACGCAGGTTATCTTGTTTTTTCAACCTTGGCAACTTTAAAATGTGTGGATTTCAACTCTCAGAATTCCCCAGCCAGCATTCTTGGAGTTGAAGTCCACATACCTTTAAGCTCTCAGAATTGAAAAAATACTGGCTTAATTGTTTGGGATAGAAAGCTGGGGCCCTTTGATCCCTCATCACTGTATATAAATGAAAATCATTAGCTTGAGATTTTAGTGTCCTTAACAGAATGATTAATATTAACACAAATGTTTCCTTTGCATGAATATATTTTCCCACTTTGCAATTCCAGGTGTTAGATTTTTTTTTACTATGAACCACTATTTTAATGGCAAATGAAAAGAGATTTAATACATACATGTCAGGCTGAAACTACTTTTAATTCCTGTAAAAAGAAAGAGCCTCCACATTTAGTGCAATCAAGCTTTTCCCTGAAAATAGGCAGATTTTTGTCCTTTCCTGGCTCAGTTCCAGATGCAGATAACACATCTCATGCTTTTCACAGGTTCCTCATTCTTCTCATCTGATTTGATTTATGAGGCAAAGGTTAATACTTGATTAAGTTCCATAGTTATTTGTATTCTTTCTAACCCAATGGAATGTTGGATAGGTATTATGTAAAGCAGCTTGGACTCTGTTTATTTGCTATCTGTTTGCCAGCAGAACAATTCTGCAACAGCCAGAACACAGTGGGAGAAAATTTGACATGGGACAGAAAGATTGAATTTTTAAAAATGGCCTGAATCTAGTTATAGACTGTGGGATGTTTAAAATTTAATCCACCCTACCCCCATTTGGAAATTCATAAACATGTTTATTCTAAATCTTTTAGGGATTATTTTTCTCAACCCATATGCTCCCCAATTCTTATCAGTTTTTCACCCTTTAAAACCTAGAGTTTTCCTTCCTTCCTTCCTTCCTTCCTTCCTTCCTTCCTTCCTTCCTTCCTTCCTTCCTTCCTTCCTTCCTTTTCTTTAAGGGTGGGAATAGAGAGTGAAATCAAATGCCTTTCCCATTTATTTCATTTTCTCAGAATTTCCTCTCTTGGTTTCATTTCCCCCCCTTAGATTCAATATTTCTGACAACTGGAAAAAATAATGTTTTCATTTCCATGGCAATACAATTTCTAAACTTTGGATAGTTTCTAAGAAATGTATCTGGGCCATTAAGTAATCAGTTGAGAAGCTATTACAGTTTCAAAATCTTGGTAATTAGTTCTGGTATCCATGCTAGTAATTTTTGTAATAGATTTTGCATAGTGAATACTGATATGGCTTCGAAACCACACCATATAATTTCAAAACATTGTGTTCAAGAACATGGTATAGTTTCATATTTTGTGATATAAAAAAAGGAGAGAGAAAAGGTTGCATGCTATAGCAGCTATAATATGGGTGGATATATTTTTCAGTAAGTACAACTTTTTACATAAGACAGTTTGTTTTTACATTTCTGGTATCTAACCAATCTTACAGAATTTAAATATACCTTAATACATAGAGTTGAATCCTTCACAAAGAATAGTAATACAAGTTATATCGATTCCATATTAATATTGTTGGAACAAATGACATATAGCTTCTATAGATTTTAAATATCTAAACAACCATACTGCTTCAAAAGTCTTTAAAAATCCAGGACCAAGCTCTCTTAAGGAGTAATTGCATAGTTCCAATCTTAAGTTGTCTTCATTTTCTTTCCTCCTATCTACTAAATATATAACACAGTTATTTTTGTTGTTGTTGATTGTACTTGGTCTCCCCACTTTTTGAATTTTAATGTGCACTCACAATATTTTTAATTGTTGTTCCATAGGCTTTTCTTTCTTCTTTTTTACAATTATCCTGTTGTTTCATGTTGTTTTACTAGTATGTTAGTATTTTGCTTTTATACTGTAATATATTTATTTATCCAGTGTATTTTGGGACACAAAAGGAAAAGATAGATCTTAGCTTTATAATTTGAGGCCTACTTATGGAACACAACTGAGTACAGTCATCATCCAAATTAAGATGATAGAAATAGGACTTCCTTGCTGTGGTGTTCCATATGTGGAATTCTATCTTTAAGGAAGCCTGCTGATTTTGTTCCACTGGAAACTGTAGGAAATCAGTCAACACTGATCACATTTGCCAATTTCCTTGAAAGTTAGGAACTATTACATCTGGTTCTTATTGCTTTAATCTGATTCTCTCTAACTTTTTAAAAGAAATGTTTTAATTTTATAAGAGATATAAAAATAATGGTATGTATTTGGAAAGAATATCATTGACTGACTGGCAAGTGTATACTTCCTTCCTTAATTTCCAGGATAAATTACAAATATAACCTTATTTTGATTTAAAAGCAAAATAGTAGAAGTCCAAAATGTTCTATTTATTCATTATTTATTTATTAATAAAATTTCTATACCGCCCTTCTCCCTAGGGACTCAGGGCGGTGTACAGCCAATCTAAACCCCAAAAACAAATATAACCTTATTTTGATTTAAAAGCAAAATAGTAGAGGTCCAAAATGTTCTATTTATTTATTATTTATTTATTAATAAAATTTCTATACCGCCCTTCTCCCTAGGGACTCAGGGCGGTGTACAGCCAATCTAAACCCCAAAAACAATACAAAAGTTAAAAAGAATTAAATTAGATGCTGGCCAATTAATAAGAAACCCCCCCCCCTTAAAACCCTAGTTAAAATTGAGGATAATAATATGGAGACCAATTAAAACCATCTCAGCCCAGGCCGGCCTGCTCAAAGAGCCAGGTCTTCAACGCGCGCCTGAAGGCCCTCAGGTCCGTGCCGGTACGAAGTTCCGGCGGCAGAGTATTCCAGAGGGCAGGGGCCCCCACAGAGAAGGCCCTACTCCTCGGGGCCGCCAGATGACACATAGCGGCCGACGGCACCCGGAGCAGACCCTCCCTGTGTGAACGCACCGGCCTGCTGGAGATCACTGGTAGAATGCGGTCCTGCAGGTAACCTGGCCCAATGCCATGGATTGCCCTAAAGGTCAAGACTAGAACCTTAAAGCGAACCCGGAGAGCCACCGGCAACCAATGCAGCTCGCGCAGGAGAGGCGTCACATGGGCGCTACGTGACGCCCCCATGATCACCCGCGCGGATGCATTTTGCACCAGCTGGAGTCTCCGGGTGCTCCCCGCAGGGAGCCCCATGTAGAGGGCATTGCAATAGTCCAGGCGAGAGGTGACAAGGGCCTGAGTGACCGGGCGCAGGGCGTCCCGATCCAGAAAGGGCCGCAACCGGTAGAACCGACGGATCTGATGAAACGCCCCCCTGGAGACGGCCGCAACATGATGTTCAAGCGACAGCTGTACGTCCAGGAGGACTCCCAGGTTGCGAGCCCTCTCTGTGGGGGGCAAAATTTCCCCCCCAATAGCCAGCGAAGGTGTCAGCTGGCTATATCGGGGCGCCGGAAACCACAGCCTCTCGGTCTTGGATGGGTTGAGCCGGAGCCTGTTCCCGCCCATCCAATCCCGCACGGCCTCCAGGCACCTAGACATAGCCCCCACAGCATCGTTGGGGTGGTCCGGGGTGGCGATATACAGCTGGGTGTCATCTGCATAGAGATGACACCTCACCCCAAGACCACGGATGATCTCACCCAACGGCTTCATATAAATGTTGAACAGGAGAGGGGAGAGGACCGACTCCTGAGGCACCCCACAAATTAGGGGCCTAGAGGTGGACCTCTCCCCTCCCGCCAACACAAATTGAGAACGGTCGGAGAGGAAGGAGGAGAACCATCGAAGGACGGTTCCCCCAATCCCCAACCCCTCCAACCGTTGCAACATGATACTATGGTCGATACCGCCGCCGAGAGGTCTAATAGGACCAGGACAGAGGACAACCCTCTGTCACGAGCCCTCCAGAGATCATCGACCAACGCGACCAATGCCGTCTCAGTGCTATGCCCAGGCCTGAAGCCCGATTGGAATGGATCGAGGTAATTCGTTTCCTCCAGGTACCGAGGGAGCTGATGTGCCACCACACTCTCAACAACCTTCACCACAAAGGGAAGGTTGGAGACTGGACGATAGTTGTTTAAAACAGCTGGATCCAGGGAAGGCTTCTTGAGGAGGGGCTGCACCACCGCGTCTTCAAGGCGGTAGGAAGCGACCCCTCTCTCAAAGAAGCGTTGATAATCCCCTGGAGCCAGCCTCGTGTCGTCTCCCTGGCAGCCGAAACCAGCCAGGAAGGGCACGGGTCCAATAAACAGGTGGTGGCATTCAGACCCCCCAGCAACCTGTCCACACCCTCGGTGGTCACAGGGTCGAACTCCCCCCAGATAACATTCACAAGACCTGCCCTGGACACCTCCCCTGGGACCATCCAATTGGAGTCGAGCCCCTCCCGAATCTGAGCGATTTTGTCATGCAGAAATCGAGAAAACTCCTCCGCCCTACCCTGCAAGAGGTCCTCCCGCGCTCTCGGTTCAAGTAGAGAGCGGGTCACTCTAAACAGGGCGGCAGGCCGATTTCCTGCCGACGCAATAAGGGCGGAGAAATACGAAGATTTCGCCGCCCCTATCGCCACAAGGTAAGTCTTAATATGAGATCTCACCTGTGTTCGGTCAGACTCAGAACGGCTCGCCCTCCAAATGCCCTCTAGACGTCTTTTCCGGCACTTCATTTCCCGTAGCTCCTCCGTATACCACGGAGCCAAATGGGATCTGTGCTGGGTCAGAGGTCGCAGAGGCACAACTCGATCTAGAGCCCCAGCGGCCAACCCATCCCAGGTGGCCACCAGGTCTTCAGGCAAGCTGTGAGCCAGAGACTCAGGAAATGGCCCAAGCTCCCTCTGGAACCGCTCCGGGTCCATCAGGCGCCTGGGGCGGAACAATCCATGTGGCTCCGCCTCCCTGCGGTGGGGGGTGGCGGAACAGAAGTCCAGCCTGAGGAGGGAATGATCTGTCCATGACAAGGGTGTGATGACTGGATCCCCGAAATTACAGTCATTCAACCACTGCCCAGAGACAAAAATCAGGTCTGGGATGTGTCCTCCAATGTGAGTGGGAGCAGAAACTAACTGGGTCAGGTCCATGGCCATCATGGAAGCCAAGAACTCCCGGACCAACCCCGAGGTTTCACCGGACGATGGCAGGTTGAAATCCCCCATGACCAAAAGCCTAGGGGTCTCAACCGCCAGCCCGGCTATCACCTCAAGGAGTCCGGGCAGGGCCGATGAGACGTGGCAGGGAGCCAGGTATGCCATCAAAAGGCCCATCTGAACCCCCTGCCCCCACTTCACAAAAAGAGATTCACAGCCAGCCGTCTGAGGGACAGTGGCCTCCCTAGGACAAAGGACTTCCTTTATAAGCACCGCCACCCCACCACCCCTTCCCTGAACCCTTGGCTGGTGAAATGCAAGGAAACCTGGTGGGCACATCTCAACCAGAGGGACACCGCCCTCTGGGCCCAACCAGGTTTTGGTGACACCTACCAGGTCCGCGGCCTCTTCCTGAACCAAATCATAGATCAGGGGAGCCTTGTTAACCACGGACCTGGCATTGCACAACAACAGCCGGGTATTCAGGGCCTGAGGTTCCGGACAGCCAGGGCTGCAGGATGGGTATGGAGGGTCGGAGCGCGCTACCGCTTGCAAACATTGGGAGCGCGATCCCCTTACCGGATATGGCCCTCTACCCCCAGCATATCTACCTCTCCCAGTCACCGTGCTAATAAAATTGGCCCCCGGCTGCCCACCCTCCGTCTGCCACCCCGACATGGAGACTCCTGAAGCCCCCCAGGCACGCGGGCCAGCCCGGCTGCCCCCAACTCCATGTGGGCTGTCTCCCATACCCACCCTGGATCCTTCCAACCCCTTAAAAAACCCCATTAAAAATTTAGTGACCCCGGGTTTCCCGCGCTTTCTCCAATTTCTCCGGCTTCTCCGGCCCCACCATCGCTCAGGATCCCAGGATCCCTCATTGCGGAAAGTTTATGCGTTTTTTACATTTATATAATTACCTTATGCAAGTACATTGATTAAATGAACAGAAATGTGTATGGTCTACAAAACCATGGTTTAAATGTCAATTTATAAAACAATTTTCCAATAAAAGTTTACTTTCTAATGTATAAAAAATGGTAGAGTATAACGTTCTTTTCTCTGTTACCATAATGTATCATAGGCCTGCATAATGAACTATTTAAGACTTTTTAAAGAAAACAAAATGTGATTCTGTGGTTGTTTTACTATTTGTTTAAAAAAAATCTTCCTCTAAATATAACAATATATTTGGTTTTTAGCTTTTGTTTTAGATTTTAGCTTGTCATCTTTTAGCATATATTGAATGCTACTGAGCTGTCTATTATGATAAAAATTTAAAACTTGTTCATTCTGGCTTCAATTTTTCAGGTTAGAAAATATACCCTTTTGAATCTATATATAGATATTTTACAATATTTTATCATTAATATTTTCTTCTTTCCATTTATTGATTCAGCTACATTAAATTTTATTTTATTGTTATTTAAAAATTATATTTTGCTTTTGTTGTACTCGTATATTCTTCTTCTGAATGGTAATAAATAAAATAAAAACTGTTATTAAAAAGAAAATTTTTGCTGCTACACTTCATAATAATAGCTCATGTATAATTTTTAGAATGAAGACATTCCTTGAAAGTAGTTCCAAAGTCTGTCTTCCATATGAAATCTCGTAAACCTTCCCACAATCAGTAATCAGTATTACTCTACTTTTCAGTTTGCAGTGTATGATTAATTTGTTAAATCAGAGGTATTGGGTGTGGGTTTGGAAATCAGACCTCCAGCTATGTGGCTATGTGAAAGATTTGACTACTTTTATGATTACTCAATTTTAAGGTCTTCTATGTTCTCAGTAGTATATTATAGCCGAGCCCTGGGATTTTAAAATATGCTGATCTCTGCTTCAGTTTAAACTCTTTGTGAAGTATTTTCTATACACAAAGCTCCTGTGTAGTTTCACCACCCAAGATTTTGCTCAGAGGAATAGCAGAGTACTGAGTTGCAGACTGTCTAATCTATCATAGTTTGAATTATGATAGGAATAATTTTATAATGCTGATTATGCCACAGTATGGGCCCTGCAATGTTAAAGTCAGTAGCTTGTTACTGAGCATTAGAAAACCAAGCTCAGTGAGCAATAATTCACTTTGTAATACTGAAAAAAGACTCAGCTCTCACATTCAGCATATTAAGATGTGAGTCCAGGTAACATTGTGGTTGTGTGAAAAATTAATGATAAAGTCAGAAACTGAAAAACAGAAAAAGATAGTAATATTGGAGAACAATATTCTTATAAGACACCTGCAGAGATATTTGCAGAGATATAAGGTCCATTGGATCTCCATCAACAGAAAAATGTGGGGTTATGCAAAGCCATATTGAACAATTACACATTACTGAAATGTATTATTTCCCTTATTAATGTTCTTGAATTCTATTGGGCTTTGGTGATGTTACCAACTATGATTTATGGGATATATAGAATATGCCAATTGGGAAAAGCTGAAACCATTTTTTTTAATAGACAAGTCCACCTCATTCTGAACACTCATTTTTGTAAAAAATATCTGCAACATTCTCTCAAACTCCAAAGGCAACCAATTGCTGTTATATTATCTGTCAATCAGCCTTGGCTTGGTACTGTTCCTTTGTCCCTTTTTGGCTACCCAGCCTCTCCCCAATTTTTACTATATTTGGGAGGGGAGGAGTTTATGTCAACCTTCTCATCCATCTACTATATGATTTTTTTAATGTTTTAACAGGAAATTAGTAAGATTTGTTCATAATGCAGGCATCCTAAGCAAACATACCAATCAATATATAGTTTACCTATTTGTGCTTGGTTAATACATGGTCTTTGTACAAACAGTTCCATCCAGTTGCCCTGGCTCTACTCCAAATGGGATTATAAGATCGTAAAAGTGTTTTTTTTTAAAAAAATAATACATGGTCTTTGTGAAATAAAAACCTCAATTGATTTTCACTTTTTAAAAAATCATCACCTTTAGGAGCAGAGGTGATGGATAATGTGTTGGTTGTTGCATATAAGAAGCTTAGCTGCTTCTGAGCAAATTTTTGAAATGCCCCCTCTAAATGAATTTCATGGTCTGTGAAAATACCCAGGAGCAAGTTCACTTTCCTTCTGAACAAAGTGGGACACCAAAAGCAAGCACTGCATGTTGCTTAATGGACACTCAAGCATCCAAAGTATTCCAACTATTTTCCAGAGGTTAAACAAACAAGGATTAATCCAGACTATGTTTGAATTTGTAATTATTAAATGGAGGCAAGATAAAGAGTATCTGGAAAATTTTCTCTTTGGGACCAGCAACTGATTATGCAGATACAGGCAAAGGTTACTGAGACAACAGCTTCTAGAATACTTAGAAGCATAGCCAATGGGTGCTGAAGTTCCCATACATGACAGAGTCATCAGATTGAAAAAGGCTGTTCTAAAACCTTTTTGTCAAATAAAACTGTTTTTTAAATTCTTTGAAACAATTTAAGGAATTTGAAAAAGAAAAACATTTACCTTGGCACCTTGTGGATTCTGTGCTATCATTACTTATCCTCTTATTTAGTACATCTCATAATTCCTCTAGATATGTTAGGATTGCAAAACCTTCTTTTTTAAAGTTGCCATGAATACCCTGACTTGGCATTGCTTTGAGGCATTTGGGAGATTAGACATAACTGCTGGTACTGTACTAACAGTACAGCTGAGTAAATCTAACTAATCTCCTGCAAAGAAGAGATGCTGCTTTGCCCAGGGTTCATTTGTACCTGGAGTTGATTCTGCTCTGCTTATGCTTCTTTTGAAGAAGAAACCAAAGAACCTTGCAGAGCACTTTTGCAAGTTGACAGAAAACACTATTTGGCCTGTCTCAGTCGAGTGCAGGGGTGTCCAACTTGTGTGATCACGGTGGAGTCATGTGATGTATCGGGACTTTTTCTCCCTTTGCTAAACTGGACGAGGGTGGAATCAGCACGTGACGCATCTGACCCTGGTCTAGTGCCCTCCATGAATGATAGTTGACTAGTGATGAAGAAACTGCAATGCAGCTGAAGGGCAATAAGTTGAGGAAAGACCTGGTTCCTATGGCTTTATCCCTTTTGATTCCACAACTGATTTAGACAATTGATCCAAGTGGAGCTTTATGCCACTGAGATGACTCACTCCTGCTTCCTTAGCATAATAAGTGCCATTCCATGCGCTTATAATATTAATATAGCTATCTCTAATCACCTCCAATTAACAAAAACTGGCTGGTACCTTCATTTTTTTCATGAGAGAAATGTTGCTACATAATTTTTTAAAGATGTGAATCATTTCATTAATGAAATGTGCAATGCAAGGCATTACATGAAGCATGTAATTATGTACCTTTCCCCCATCCCTAATTTCCCATATGTTGGTTCCAAAGAAAAGTGGGTTAGTTCCTGTAAATCTCTTGCAATAACTTGAATTAACTCTTCCATCCTGGTGGAGTCTTACATTTCCACTGATTTAGTATTTTAAAAACAAATGATTTAAACATTCAAGATCTCTTTCAGCTCATATTGAGCCTTGCAACATATTGTACATCATACATTTTTTTAATTAAAGCATCTGACAATCAGTTACTTAATATCCCATAACTAATATCATTTTCTTTTCTTGGCAAATAATATAAAGTCACAAGTCCAATAGCATTATTTTATAACATCAGGAGTACAGGCTACCTGCACATATTTTAAAGAGGAATCTTTGTCATTTCCCTGAAATTAGGGTAACAGGACAAAATCATCTTCTAACTGGTCTCTCCACCTTGACAGGGTCTAATGAGTTCCATCTGCAAGGGGAAAAATGAAGGCCTGCTCTGGGTGGCTTGCATTACAGAGCTGCTTCAGGCAAAGAGAGGCTAATTTTCTGTATGTAGCAAATAGGATTGGCATCTTTTCTGCAATCCCCATTGCTATAGGCTTCACAGCTGCATTACAGACAGAAACACAAGAAGGCATTCCTTTCTCCTGGAAAGGCTGAATTGTTTGAATGTCTGCCTATCACGCAGCTAATAAAAAGAAGGGGATAGGAATGAAAATGTAGAATTATTCATGGGAAAGGCATACACTGAGTTTTTTTTAATGTCTGCACATTATTCCTGGATTGTTCTTCCATTTTCTCTCTCTTTTTTTCAAATGGAAACTTAGCCATGTGGACTTAAAGAATCAATGCTGGGAACCGTTTGTTTCAATTGTTTTGCTTTTGTTTTTAAATGGATCGTCCATTCCTTCTGTTGTTTGATCATCAAGGGGAATAAAAATCCTTCACTTTGATAATGAACACAGGACAAAGTGGTGCTGCTCAGGTGCAAGTATGGTTTTCAGCATCAAAACAGCACACAGAAAGGTGCAAAACATTTTTCTCCTCTGAAATTTGTGCTCTTCTAAATGGCAGGCATTTTAATTATTTGTTTATTTATTTATAACCCACCTTTATTATTTTTACAAATAACTCAAGGCGGTGAACATATCTAATCTTTCTTCCTATTTTCCCAAAGCAACAATCTGTGAGGTGAGTTGGCCTGAGCAAGAGACTGACTAGCTCAAGGTCACTGACCTGACTTTCATAGTTAAAACAGAACTTGAACTCATGATCTCTTGCTTTCTGGCCTGATTCCTTAACCACTAGACTAAACTGTTCATTTATAGCAACAGCATTTAGATGATATACTGCTGCATAGTGCAAGCACTCTCTGAGTGGTTTATAATGTCAGCATATTTCCCCCATCATTCTGAAACCTCATTTTATTGTTCTTGGAAGGATGGAAGGCTGAGTCAACCTTGAGCCAGTCAGAATCAAACTGCAGGCAGTGGGCAGAGTTAGTCTGTAATACTGCCTTCAAACCAGTGCGCTACCATGTATGTGTGCGTATGTGTGTAATAAAAACTGAAATGTCATTTTGGCATAAGTATTGCAACAACACATGAAATTTAGCTCTGGTGCCTCCCATTTTTCTTGATCATTGTTGACATGTTTCTACAGCTTGGCTGGAGTTGATCTGTGGAAAATTAAATTGATTGGACATGATTTGGAAAGACACACTCCTCTAGAAAAGGCCTCATAGCTGACAATGGATACTGTAGCAGAGCAAAAGCCATGAGGTCAGAGACAGAATTATTGTGAGACACAGATCTGGGGAAGGCTACAATAAAATTATTGCTGCACTGAAGGTTCCTAAGAGCACAGTGACCTCCATAATGCTCAAATTGAAGAGGCTTGGCACAACCAGGATTCTTCCAAGAGCTGATCGCACAGTCAAACTTAGCAATTGGGGACGAAGGGCCTTAGTAAGAGAAGTGACCAAGAACCCAATGGTCACTCTGAACTCCAGAGATTCTGTGTGGAGATGGGACAGAGTTTCAGAAGGACAACCATCACTGCAGCTCTCCACTGATCTGGGCTTTATGGCAGAGTGGCTAGGTGGAAGCCTCTCCTCAGAGCAAAACACATAAAAGCCTGCTTGGAGTTTGCAAAAAAGCACCCAAAGGACTGTAAAGAACAAGGTTCTCTGGTCTGGTGTAACCAAGATTGAACTTTCAATTCTAAACATTATATCTGGAGAAAACCAGGCACTGCTCATCATCTGCCCAAATGAGGTTGCTACCTTTTAAATTCTTCCCTTCACATATAGATTTTTTTTTCATATTATGTAAGGCTGCTATTTCAGGTTCACAGACTAGATTACATGTAGTCCATTAACTGCTAGCATCTGTACACATTTTCTGTGTCAGCTAGTTATAATAAAGTGCTGAATTTGACTATGTGTATTTTCCCTCCTTTCAAATGGGTACAAGGGTTTTGATATGAATACTTGGATAGAAATATCAAAATGTTTAATTTGTATTTTAGATGTAATTAAGACAAAAGAGATACACAAAAATGTTGTTGTCCATTATACTCTTAAGCCTCAAAAAGGCTACCAGGCAAACATAGATACAATAGGTATAAACAAGTTCCCCTGTTGGTGTATTCATTGTTAGAAAGCCCTGTAAAGCTCAGGGAAAGTGTTTCAATACCATTTACCAGGGCCTATTAAATACATATATTCAGAGGTGGTTTGTACTTACTTGTTTTGTACATTGCTCAACCAGTTAGACCAGACGTGGCATCTTAGAAATGTTCATCAGCGTCTACTGCTGGCATACCAAGGTTAAATTGGGTGGAGAGAATCTCCAAAGAAAGAGTAGGTTTCCTAGCAAATTGAAGCTAGTCATACTGTCTCCAGAAAATGTGGCCAACAATTTTCCCCAATTGGAAAATATGAGTGCATTAACAATCTCACAAGGAGTCTGAAGATTCGAGGTTTCATAACATGAGAAACTGAATAAAGTAACAAGCACATATAAGCTGCAGACATAGATAGAAAAGCACTGGGATAAGGACACATTTACTTAGGTTGCTATTGTTCCATCCTTTTAAAATCCTGTCTGGATTTTTGGCAATAGCTTGTAAGGTATTTGATCTGGATTGAGACACTTCTACCACATATGACTATAAAAGCAGTTAATTTTGACTTTTTTTTTAAGTACAGAGAAATATTGGTATCTCAGAAAAAGAAAATTTGTAGTTTAAATTATCAGCTAGGTTTTGAACTGACAATTTTTTAGCAGTTATAGTAGCAATAGTTCTAAAATGTTGCTGACTATAATATCAGTAGAACAAGCATTTCTGCATTTCTGCTTCTATAAAGCAGCAATGAACTATTGGAATTGACTTGCCTCAAACAGAAATGTGCTGAAATGGATAGGAGCCTTCAAGGAAACATAACATGGAGAAGCATGTTTTGGAATGAAGTAGAAAAATGCATCCTGAGGTCAGTTTGAAAGGATGGGTGAGTGTTTAAATGGCATTTCTTCTATCTTTCAAAAACAGTTGCCTAACATTAATATAACCTAATATAACCTGGAACACCCTACCCGAATCCATTGTTACAGTCTCAACCCCTCACAGCTTCAACCTCAAACTGTCTACCATGGACCTCACCCCATTCCTAACAGGTCTTTAAAAGTGGGTGTGCATAAGTACACCAGCATGCCTACTGTCCCTGTCTTACTGTCCCCATTTATCTGTATTTACTCCCTTGTTCTTGTTTATGTTCATACTTATATTTGTACATGTTTGACAAACAAATAAATAATAAAATAAAATATTCTGGTAACAAAGCAATGGGGAATGAATATAAACCGTAAGTAAACTCTTCTCAGCAGCTAGTGCTCGAAGAAAATAGCAGGGCTAACCTTAACTCTGATTAAAATTGTGTCAGAAAAATAGGGAAAACATTACTATATTTTAAAACTGAAACAGCTTAAGATGACTTTGAACTGCCACAGAGATGGATTGGGGATGAGGCAAAAGCAACACCATGATGACATTATATGAAACAATAGTTGCTGTACTGGAGAGTGTTCCTGCTGCAGTTAGAGGGATGTGAGTCCTTAGTATGTAAAAAGGATCTCTGAAGCCTTATAATTATATGATTGCATAAAAGAAAAATGCCTTCCGACCTATGAACAAATTTGCTAGAATGTGTCTCTTGTGATCCTGTAGTCCATCTGCAGTACAAAGATATTTTCAGCTATCCTACAGGTTAGGATAGTAAAAAGAGAAACCAGGACAAACTTGCACCAACTTTGTCTGCTTTGTCTAAGGTTTTGTGGGAGGGGTGGGAAAATATTATTTTTGCCCTGAGTTGCATTTATTCATGGTAATTAGTTGGGAGTTGTGTACTCAGATAGGTATACCACTTCCCACTCCCTACCTAGTAGGCTGTCGGGGAAAGTCAATTACATTTTCCAGAGATCTGAATAGATGGCTTGTAGAAGCTTTTGAAAATTTGGCTAGGAGCAACATGTAGCCCAAGAACTGTGGGTTTTGCCTGAAGTAAAGCCATATAGACATCCTTCAGTTTGCAACATGAAAAATGTAGGAATTTTATTGGCCCATTGAAAGTAGCACACTATCCTGTAAGAACAGGAAAATATTGATAAAGTAAAACTGATATTTTACTTCAGAAGGGCTAGGATATGCCAATAAATCAGAGCCTCCCTCAGAGCTGGTTTAAATTACAAAAATCCTATATATGTTTGGTTAGGAAAGAATCCTAGATTGGTTGAGATTATTATGTCAATGACACTAAACACTGCGTGTACATATAATGTTGGCTCACGCATGGAATGGTCTACATCAGTGATTCTCCAACATTAAGATGTGTGGACTTCAACTTCCATACAATTTAAAGTTGCCAATTTGGAGATACACGGGTCCTCACATTTTATACAGGAACTTGTGTAGGAACCTTGCTATGTAATGCAGCCCAAATAGCAGGATAGTTAAAGTAACCACCCATGAATGTAGCAAAGGGGGGGGAGAGAGAAGCTTTTGGCTTTTCCCCATTTCCCTCAAAACTGAAGAGGTGGTGGGAAAGAAAAATTGAGGGAGTTGACTCAGAACTGCTCAACTCTTTTTTTCTTTTTTCTTTGGCCTTTTCAAAATTCTGGGAAGAGGAAAAAATAGCCACAGTTATTCCAAGCATGTCAGGATAATAACAGGCTGTTTACTGTTTATATGCAAGGAATGTAAGGCAGGCTGTCCAGTGCGGGTAAGAGGGAGGGGAAATTTGGCAGGCTTTTTCAGACATTCAAGACCTTCTGCTTATTCAAGCAAAAGGAGAGGCCTGTATCCTGGCTTTGTTCTCCTTCAAACACATACAAAAGCATCACATATTTTCAGTGTAGGTCACTTACACCTTCATTCTGATTCAGCCCATAAGACTGAAAGGATATGATGACAAGTTGGGCAAGTATTGTTAAACTCTAGAAGAAAGAAGCCCTTGTATGAGATAATTATGACAGCACTGCTTTGGGGATTTGTCTTGCCTTCATTTGTCATCACTGACCTGGTGCCTCTTTCACCTCATTCCTACCTTGGTTCAGATGCTGCTTCTCCTTTACAATCTCCTGATCAGATATCAGGATACCACACTCAGCTGTTTCAGGAATCATTTGTCTTATACTTCACGTATTTGAAATTGCACTTTTAAAACATCTAACGTCTAAGATGGTCAATTTATGAACATGAGAAAAGAATTGATGTTTCCAACAGATTTCTTGAATGCACTTTCAACTTCACCCTGCCTTACCTTTACTGTTAATGCTCTATTATGTTTTCCAGATATTTGGGGTCCCTGGTTGGGATTACAATTTGACTACAGATAGTCCTTGACTTACAACCACAATTGAGCCCAACATTTATGTTGCTAAGTGAAATGTTTGTTAAGTGAGTTTTGCCCTATTTTACGACCTTTCTTGCCACCGCCATTAAGTGAACCACTGCAGTTGTTAATTGAGTAACATAGTTGTTAACTGAATCTGGCTTCTCCTTTGACTCTGCTTGTTGGACGGTCGCAAAAGGGATCACATGACCCTGGGGTGCTGCAACTGTCATAAATATGAACCAGTTGCTAAACATCTGAATTTTGATCATGTGACTACAAGGATGCCACAGTGTTGTAAGTGTGAAAAATGGTCGTAAGTCCCTTTTTTGGCACTATTTTAACTTTGAATGGTCACTAAATGAACTCTTTTAAGTTGAGGACTACCTGTATTTAAGAATCATATAAAACCAACATGTTAGCAATATGGTAGAGGTATTTGTATCTCTTTACGGCCATGATTGACTGGTGTTTTGCAACCCAGATCTTATTCCTTTACTATGCAAACTCAGCCACTGGTTTATGGCTTAATTATTATATAAACCCAATCAATTGTGGTTAATTCAAAGGACTATGGTTGAAGAAGTTATGGTTTAGCCAAATATGTAAGGATAATCATTGTAGTTTCTTCAACATATCTTGTTAAATCAACTACAGCTTAGCTTAATGTGTGAATCTGCATTAAAAATGGGTGTTTTTCTTTTCAGGAGAAATGATTTAAAATCTGGATATGTGCGGATTGTATTTCCCATTTCATAAGAACTGCCTCTTTAAATCAAAATAATGACAGGATGCCTTAGAATATTCTGGATGTCTCCCAACAGAAAATATTTTTATTTATACTTGTAAAATTGTTATTGTATTAGAATATAGAGAACTAGTATAAATATTGATATTATTTTGGATTTATTTCATCATGTTCTGACAATTGAATGGAATTCAGTTTCTGGGAAGCCTGGACTATCATAGCCTGCCAGAACCCTTAATATTGATTATCACTCTATATTAGAATATGAACAGAAGTCATCTTTTCTTTACCAGGATTTCTCTAAAATTCCAACATTAGTTAGGAGAAGAGAAAGCCTGAGAAGAAAAGTCATGAGAGCAGACTGTTAACTGGCAAGGACAAGATACCTGTCCATTTTATGTTGTAAAGAAAGCTTGATTGGCAACTGAATCTAAATTCAGCAATGATGGCAAGATCATTTGCAATTCCCAAAAGGCAGCTGGTTAATTTTGGGAAGTGAGTCACAGCAGTTCATGGAGCATAGCTATCTGCGTATGCAGTGGCTTACCCACCAATGATGCTCAATGAGCAATATCAAGCAGGCAGAGAATCATTTTCCCCTGTCCTCCTTTGCATGACTGAGCAGTCCAATCATTATGAAAGTTTTTACTGTTGCTGGAATACCACATGGTTGTATCATGGAGGCTGGATGGCTTTCTGTGACATTTGAAGTCAGAAGTAACACAGAAGTTGAGATAACTTTTTTGTATTTCACAAATAGCTAAACAAAGAATAGTGAAAAACACATGTCAATATCCTTATGGGAAACTTGTGCAAAAGGGGAGGGGGAGAGAAGAGGAAAGCATCAAGGGAGGAAATATTTTTTTTAAAAATTTATTTATTTATTTGATTTGTCAGTTGCTTACAAGATAATAGGTATAAGTATATACATAGTTATGAATACATGAAATGGGTACATATAAGAAAAATAAAAGAAACAATAGGACAGGGACGGTAGGCACGTTCGTGCACTTATGCACGCCCCCTACAGACCTTTTAGGAAAGGGGTGAGTTCAATAGTAGACAGTCTAAGGTTAAAGTTTTTGGGGTTTGGGGAAGAAATCACAGAGTCAGGTAGAGTATTCCAGACATTGACCACTCTGTTGCTGAAGTTGTATTTCCTGCAATCACGTTTGGTGCGATTAACCTTGAGTTTGTATCTATTGTGTACTCTTGTGTTGTTATGGTTGAAGCTGAAGTATTCATTGACAGATAAGTCATTGCAACGTATGATTTTATATACCATACTTAGATCAGACCGAAGACGGCGTAATTCAAAGTTTTCTAGGTCTAGAATTTCAAGTCTGGTGGCATAAGGTATCCTATAATGAACAGAGAAGGGGAGAACTCTTCCTGTGAAATATTTCTGGACTTTCTCAACTGTGCTAATATCAGATATGTTATGTGGGGTCCAGACTGATGAGCTGTATTCGAGTATTGGTCTAGCAAATGTTTTGTACGCTCTAGTTAGTAGTGTGATATTACCAGAGAAAAAATTACGTAGGATTAGGTTAACAACTCTTAATGCCTTTTTGGCTATGTAGTTACAGTGGACTCTAGCACTTAAATCATTAGAGATGAGTATTCCAAGGTCCTTTACAGAGCTTAGATCATCAACAAGGTCTTGACTATTCAGCTTATATTTTATTTTCTGATTTTTTTTGCCAATATGTAAGAAAGAGCATTTATTTGTTGAGATTTGAAATTGCCATTTGTTTGACCATTCTGATAGATAGTCAAGGTCTTTTTGAAGGGTAACAGTATTGTCTGTGGTATTGAACAGCTTTACATCATCAGCGAAGAGAACACAGTTGTTCTTAATATGATCACAGAGGTCATTTATGTAGAGTATGAAGAGAGTTGGTCCTAGAACACTGCCTTGGGGGATACCACTATAGACAGGTACAGAATTTGATAGGACACTCCCAATTTTGACCATTTGTTGTCTGTTTGACAGGAATGCTTGTATCCAGTTATGCAGTTGTCCAGAGATACCGTAAGATTTTAGTTTTAGGAGTAGTTTGTCGTGTACCACTGAATCAAAGGCTTTACAGAAGTCTATGTAGATTGTGTCTATAGTTTTGCCCTGATCGAGTTGTGTAGTCCATATGTTTTCGCAGTGTAAGAGTTGCAGATTATAGGATAGTTTTTTCCTATAATAATTAATAATAATTAAATAATTAATAATAATTAATAATTCTCCACCCCTGTAAATGTAGCTTTCACACTCCCTGATATATGGAGAAATTTAATGAGTAGTTATGCAAACCTCTTGTGCATTCTCTTCATACTGCTGTCTCCCCATTCTTTGGGAGTTAAAATAATCAATCTGTATAACAGGCTGAACATTCCAAAGCTTATTATATAAGAGATAATGAAAGCAACAAGACTCTTGTTCCAACAGGGATGTGAAGGTCATTATATTTCTGCTTTTGCTTTATTTGCCAGCCGTCTCTTTTGCAGAATCAGATAATTGAAAGGGACACAGAGCAATTGGCATGTGTAGTGACCTCAAATTCTGAGAATTATGTTTTCCACTGGTGAGTTTTCACGGAAGTTGGAAGCAGTCACAAATGATTTCAGAAAATGCTCTGCAGCTTAAAAACTATTATAGGTGTACCCTTTGTGTAGTACCAAAGTGTTAATATTACATGAGTGTTCATGTCTATTGAACTGTAAATTCTATTGATAATCTGGTCCACATGAGAGATAGATTATAATATAGTTAGGCCTAGCCTTTTATCTGAACCTACAGCATGGATTAAACTGTAATAAGAGTAGTTTATAATCATATTTTGTATCTGATCTGCTCATTTAAACTTCAGCCCTATGTGCTGGTTAATTCTCCTGTCTTTCTTTGTACAGAGAAACAGAAGGCTGGAGCAGCCATAAAATGGAACATTCCAGTTGGTCTGATACTTCCATCTCTATTGTCAGTATCCAAAAGGACAATAAACATGCATATACATACAGGTACACAAACTGGAGACCAAACTCTGGCTGGCAGCTACTTGCCATGTGATATAGTACACTCTGGATGGTTTACTCATAAATAGTATCTCAGATTACTTTGTATGTCATGTCAACATGCTAAGATGAATTACGGAATGAGCATGTATGGAATGGCACTTTGCATGAAGTTGCTTTGTAGCTTTTTAACATCATCCACCAAAATCTTCAACTAGAGTTTTCTATTTTGAAAACATTGTGGACATTCTGCCACCATACTACTTTAATGTACATTTAAATTAGATTTTAGATTCTTTCAATTATAATCTGATATGTCCTTCAATATAGAATTTATAGTCTCTGCCTGTTATACCGATGGAAATTCTTTTGGTTATGTAGTAGTTACAAAGTACAGAGTGAAAAGACTGTAGGGCCTGTAGCAGCGAAATTCACATTTGCTGAGAAATGAGTGATTCTACCTTCTCAGTGTTGACTGGTTAGCAAAAGAGAGGGATAATACCTCCACATCATCTAGAACTATAACATATAGTTTTATATTTTATATTTTATTCATATAAACAATGATTCCCTTTTATAGAATTAAGTGGTTGTTCTTTGCAGCATCATTATTTGGCGATGGGGCAGCAGTCTACCCTATGCTATTCCATTGGATTTAGAGCCATTAATTGGGGCCTCAATTATGCAACTAATTCAGTCAATCAATCAAGCTTTGGGGTGTAATGAATTCATACAAATGAGGGCCCAGGGGAGGGGTGGGGGGGTTGCGGTGATTATTTGGGAGGATCTGGGTCCTAGGGAATCCACTGTTCCTCAGATGACCGGATGTGAATCCCTTTTTGTAAAGTGTGGTTCCGGGGTTCAGATGGGCCTATTGATCACATACCTGGCTCCCTGCTATGTGACATCGGCTCTGTCTGAGCTCCTCGAGGTCATAGCTGGCCTGGCGGTTGAGACCCCCAGGCTGATGGTCATGGAGGATTTCAACTTGCCTTTGGCTGGCGGAGCCCCGGGGATTGCTCAGGAGTTCTTGGCTTCCCTGACAGCCTTGGGCCTGATCCAATTAATTAGGGTACCCACTCACACTGGGGGTCACATCCTGGATCTAGTTTTTGTCTCTGGACAGTGGCAGGATGATCTTGGTATAGGGGACGTTTTTATTGAGCCCCTGTCATGGTCAGATCATTCGCTCCTTAGGTTGGACTTCCAGGCTGCTCCCCCCCATCGCAGGGAGGCGGACCAAATATGTTGGTACTGTCCTAGGCGCCTGATGAATCCAGGTAGGTTCCTGATGGAGCTTGGGCCATGTCCCGACATTCGAGCACATGATTCAGTTGAGGACCTGGTCGCCACCTGGGATAGGGTGGCGGCTGGGGCCTTTGACCGGGTCGTGCCCTTGCAGCCTCTGACCTGGTGCCACTCTCACTCGGCCCCTTGGTTTTCCGAGGAGCTGAGGGAGATGAAGCGCCGGAAAAGACGCCTGGAGAGTATTTGGAGGACTACTCTCTCCGGACCCGACCGAACACTATTACGGTCTTATATTAAGACCTATTTAGTGGCGATAAGGGTGGCAAAGCGTTCTCACTTTTCCGCACTTATTGTGTCTGCAGGAAACCATCCAGCCACCCTGTTTAGAGTGACCCGCTCCCTCCTGGAAGGGGGAGCGCGGGAGAACCCCTTCCAGGGACGGGCTGAGGACTTTTCGAATTTCCTGCTAGATAAAATCACTTGGATCCAGGATGGGTTGGACTCTGAATGGGCAACTCTGGACGGGGGGTCAGGGGCGGAATTTGGGGAAGTCATTTGGGAGGAGTTTGACCCTGTGACCCCCAAAGATGTGGACAGGTTGCTGCGGGGGCTGAATGCTATCACATGTTTGTTGGACCCGTGCCCCTCCTGGCTGGTGTTGGCCACTCGGGAGGTGACACAAGATTGGTTCCAGGGTATTATTAACGCTTCCTTGAGTGAGGGATATCTGCCCGCTGCCTTGAAAGAGGCGGTGGTGCGGCCCCTCCTCAAGAAACCGTCCCTGGACCCAACTTTGTTATCTAATTATCGTCCCGTCTCCAACCTTTGCTTTGTGACGAAGGTTGTTGAGAGTGTGGTGGCATGACAGCTCCCCCAGCACCTGGATGAAGCTGCCTATTTGGATCCACGCCAATCGGGCTTCAGGCCCGGGCACAGCATGGAGACGGCATTGGTCGCATTGGTGGATGATCTCTGGAGGGCCCATGTCAGAGGTCATTCCTTTCTCCTGGTCCTACTAGATCTCTTGGCGGCTTTTAGTACTGTCGACCACAGTATCTTATTGCGACGGCTGGAGGGGTTGGGGGTGGGGGGCACTGTTATGCGGTGGTTCTCCTCCTTCCTCTCTGGCCGTTCGCAATTCGTGTTGGCGGGGGGCCAGAAATTGGCCCCGAGGCCCCTGGTTTGCGGGGTGTCTCAGGGGTCAGTGCTCTCGCCCCTTCTGTTCAACATCTATATGAAGCTGCTGGGTGAGATCATCCGTGGCTTTGGGGTAGAATTCCATCAGTAAGCTGACGATACTCAGCTGTACATTTCTACTCCAGGCCACCCCGATGAAGCCGTCGAAGTGATGGTCCAGTGCCTGGAGGCCGTGCAGTGTTGGATGGAGCGGAACAGGCCTCGGCTCAACCCATCTAAGACTGAGTGACTGTGCTTCCCGGCACCCCGATACAGCCAGCTGGTCCCATCGCTGGCTGTCCGGGGGAGGGGAAATTCTTACCCCCACAGAGAGGGCTTGCAATCTGGGTGTCCTCCTGGATGTGCAGCTGTCATTGGAGGACCATGTGGTGGCTGTCGCCAGGGGGGCTTTTGGTCAGATCCATAGGATCTACCAGTTGCGGCCCTTTCTGGATCGGGATGTGCTTCGCACGGTCACTTCCGTCCTCATAATCTCCCATCTAGACTATGCCAACGCTCTCTACATGGGGCTTCCCTTGAAGAGCACCTGGAGGCTCCAGCTGGTGCAGAATGCAGCAGCATGAGTGGTGTTGGGGGCTCCTCGGGGCTCCCATGTTACACCGCTCTTGCGTAAGCTGCATTGGCTCCTGGTGGTCCTCTGGGTGCGCTTCAAGGTCTTAGTTACCATCTTTAAAGCGCTCCATGGCTTGGGATCAGGATATTTGCGGGACTGCCTCTTGCCATTATCGGCCTCCCGTCGACCAATATTTTATTTATTTATTTATTCGATTTATATACTGCCCCCCTCTCCCCAAAGGGACTCAGGGCGGTGAATATGCTCCCATAGAGTCGGCCTACTCGGGGTGCCGCCGGCTGGATGGCTGGCGACCCCGAGGGTGTGGGCCTTCTCGTTGGGGGCACCCTCCCTCTGGAATGAATTACCCCCAGAGATGAGGGCCATCCCTTATCTCATGACCTTCCGGCGCACGTTGAAAACCTATTTATTTCAGCAAGCCGATCTGGTTTTAATTCAGTTTTAGCTTTCTTACTCTCCTAATTTTTTAATCTTTTGATAATGGCCAACCTATTTAATTCTTTTAACTCATTTTAAGTATTGTATGTGTATTTATATGTATATTTTATCTGGCTGTACACTGCCCCGAGTCCCTCTGGGAGAAGGGGCGGTATACAAATTTAAATAAATAAATAAATTCATCTACTCAAACCAAGTGTTTTCCAACACTTCTGTTGAATGAGCACTTCTGCCATTCCCAACCAGTATAGTATCAGGAATTTGGAATCAATCAGATGACACTATGATAGGATTCTAGTAGGAACACAGTTACGTTAATCCATGAAAGAAAAATACTTCTCCAAAGACATTTTTCTTTGGGAAGAGTCTAACTGCTCTCTGGCAGTAGAAAACTGGTGTTCCCCCCTCCCCCCCAAAAAAGGGGGGGAGACAGTATTTGTGGATGTGCCCTTTGTCTCTTAGACAGCAGGAAATTTTGTGAATCATCTTGTTTTTAATCATATGCTAGACTGGTTCAATAAATCCAAATAGAACTCTCTCTGGCCTAGACTGAAGGAAGCACTGCAGACTCTTCTATTTTTGCTCATAAAAATGGAGCAATAAAAGAAGAGAAAGATAATAGTTCATGTCTACCACGTGGGACACAGCAAAAGAATGATTCCTAAAAAGCAAGTTAGTTCATGTGAGATTGTACCAACTGCAATTTTATTTTGTATGAGTCAGAAGCATATACATAGATAGAATTATTCAAAAAAAGTGTACACATTAATTCTCATTTTTATTTACCAAGTTTCAGAGGCAAAGCAAAAATCAGTATAACAGACTGCTAACCTAAGCACAAGGAAGAACAAAAACATCTTACCAAAATCCTGTAAAAGCAGGATGGATTCTACCTTGTATCAAAAAATACTACAATGAGAACATTTTTGTAAGGTAATTGCTGCCCTCACTAACAGTTTTTTCTTGCTAGTTTTCCCCTACATTCAAATGGGTCTTTAAAATTGCCAAATTCATGAAGATAAATTTTAGTCAAAAGATATAAAGCCTTGTAATTTCACTTTCTTGGGCTTACTAGTTTTAAAGGCTCTGATATGGAAGGCTGTAATTGGTTATTGTGTGTATGCTTCTGATCCTGGCAAAGACTTCAAAAATAAGTTTAAAATGGACGCAGAGAGGGGCAAATGGATATATTCAACACTGGAGGGTCTCAAATCAAAGCTGGTATTCAGCAGGTTCTATCAGTTTTGGAGAACCGGTAGTGGAAATTTTGAGTAGTCCAGAGGACCAGCAAATCCTACCTCTGACTCGAGATTTTATAGTATTCTTCCCCTGCCGCACCCACCAAGCCACTCCCACAGAACCGGTAATAAAAAAATTTGAATCCCACTACTGGTCTCAATACTTTTCATATGCCACAAGAACAGAAGAAAATCCTGCAGATCCTTCTGCATTGCTTTTATTAGGAGATGTTGTATAACTCTTTAAAATATAGAAACCAACTTTCACTCTATTGCGTCTTTTACCAACGATGTTTCGCTGTCGTAGCAATCAAGCAATAGATTTTTTTCTCCCTTTTGGCATCTCAGCAAAAGTATTTCACAGTATATTCTATCTTATTTTTAAGAAAGAAAAATGTAAATAGAAGGTGCTAGGGATTAATGTCTTCCATGCAAATCTATGGCTTTATCGTCCCTTTTCAGATACCACTATCCAAAATATCTCTTGATCTCTACAAGCCAGTATGTCTTTAGTTGGTGCTGCTGGTGCAGTGCATCTACTGAAAATAACCCACACTGTATGCAATTGGACCATGGTATGGCCATTCTTGCCCCATCCTCTTCTTCTTCTAAGTCAGAGTTCCCCAAGCTTTCCTACTTTGCAGTCTGGCTGTGGCAGGGGGAGGGGATGGTTCCGTGTGAATGGCTGGCTTCCACAATCGGTTCCGAATTGGGGACCCCTGCTAGGGACCCCTGTCCTAAATAATACATATTAACTCTTTCCTTCCTCCCTCCTTCCTTCTCTCCCTCCCTCCCTCCCCCAACACCCTCTCCCTCTTTCTTTCTTTCTTTCTTTCTTTCTTTCTTTCTTTTCTTTCTTTCTTTCTTTCTTTCTTTCTTTCTTTCTTTCTTTCTTTCTTTCTTTCTTTCTTTCTTTCTTTCTTTCTTTCTTTCTTTCTTTCTATTTTTAGATTGTGTGATCGGTGGTAAAGGAACTTCTCAATTCTCTTCTTTGGAACACCTACGTGACTAGAGGTTACAATAGTATACATTAAACATCACACAATTTTCCAAGAAACAAAAGTGCCTCTGTTAAAGTCCCTCTTCTTTGGATTGTTTTTTTTTTTTCAGCAATTCAGTAGGGATCTTTATGTACTTTCTTACCAATGATACTTTTTGTTTGCCTAGAACTTTTATGTTGTCTAGAACTTTTTATTTGCTTCAACACTGAGCTCAACTCACCTTTACCCTGGGTTGCAGAAAACATGAAACGTATTTCATAGGTTCATGAATATTCATACTAAAAAACATGCCCCCAATGGTCCAATTCAGTTTATTTACTTGTGCCATCACATCATAGCAACAGTATGAGGATTAGTCTCTCTCACCCTGCCTTTGGATCTCTCTGCTTTTAAGGAAGAACTGAATATCCATTTCCTTTCAAGTCCTCTCCATGATCTGATTTTTGATGTTCTGAAATAAGAACTATTTCTCAAGTCATTGGAATTCTTCAGCAGTTCTTGTGCACCTGTGCCAAGTAACTTGTTGCAGATAATTATGCAACATTAATGCTGCAACAGTGAGAACAGACAGGCTTATCCTATTGAAAAAAAAGCTAACTTTATCCCACCCTATCAACTTTCTCTTACCTCTATAGTCAGGGCCCCATGATCATCAGTTCACTGTTTTTTCAAATTGAGCAAAGGAGTAGGTTCCTCTCACAATAGATATTTTTTCTTTAAGTGCAATAATATAACAATGACAGAAAAAAGGATTGTCTAGTTGCAAGTTTTAGTGCTCCCCAGTTGGTCAATTTAAGGGACCACTTGTTAGCTCATGGAAAATATTGAGCCAGCAACAATGAGGCAATGAAGCAGTACGAAAATATTTCTAAGGAAATGAAGGATGTAGATAGTAATATCATGGAACTTTAAATACTATTGTATCATATCTCTTAGACGGTGAACAAAACTATCATTTTCTATAGATTCTGAAATAGAGCTATTCAGTCACTTCCACCTCTTAATGACACAATGGGATTAATTTCACTAGGACCTTCCTTATCTTCAAAATGTTAAGCCACCTTGTCTTTTGTTGAACTCTTTTTCAATTAATCTTTGGGGTTTTTTGCCCCTACACCAGGGCCTTCATCAATGTTTCTTCTCACATTATGTGTTTGGACTATCTAAGCTTTAGCTTCATTATTAATGGAATGAATAATGAATAGTTGGAACCATTTAATTTAATGTTTTCTTATAGAAGTTCAAGGTATTTTCAACAACTTTTTTTCAGTACACAATTCAAAGGCTTCCATATTTCTTTGTGTAGCCTTTTTGATGCTCCACTTTTCACAGCTACTTGTTACATCTGGGAAGACCATAGCCTTGAAAGTACATCCTTTGTTGTCAATGAGATGTCTCTGCCCTTTAATTTTTTTGCCTAGATTTATCATTGTCTCTCCCAAGTGATAGGTGTTTCTTTATTTTATAGCTATACTATCAGTATCTCTGTCAATTTGTAAGCTTAGGAAGATAAAGTTCTTCCTAAACTTCACTGACTATTTGAATTGAGCTGGTATTGTCTGCTAACATAATTTTATGTTTTTTTAAATTATACTAGCACATTTTGTTTCTTTTTCACTTTCAACAAGAGATTCTTTAAGTCTTCCTCATTTCCAGTCATCAAAGTATGATGTGTCATGTGCATATATAAGATTGTTGATGTTTCTCACAGCATATAATTCCAATTCCAATTTCTATTTCTTCTAGTCTAACATTTCTCATGTTATATTTTTCATATAAATTAAATATAGTGACAATAAACAATCTTGGTACATTCCTTTCTCAGTTTTGAACTGCTTAGCTGTTCCATATTCTGATCTAATTTTTGTTTCCTGATAATCCTACAAACTTCAATAAACAAATGAAGTGGCCCGGAACATCCATTTTTTGAGGGAATTTCACAATTTATTGTGATCACTTCAGTTAAAAGCTTTTGATTAATGAATAAAATAAAAATGATGTCTTTTTAGAATTCCCGTGCCATTTCCGTTACTCATTGGATGTCTTTTTGATTCAGTAAGTACCTGCATAACTGGATAAAAGCATTCCTGTCAAACAGAAAACAAATGGTCAAAATTGGGGCGTCCTATCAAATTCTGTACCTGTCAACAGTGGTGTCCCCCAAGGCAGTGTTCTAGGACCAATTCTTTTCATACTCTACATAAATGACCTCTGTGATTATATTAAGAGCAACTGCGTTCTCTTCGCTGATGATGTACAGCTATTCAACACCACAGACAATACTGCTACCCTTCAAAAAGACCTTGACTATCTATCAGAATGGTCAAACAAATGGCAACTTCAAATCTCAACAAATAAATGCTCTGTCCTACATATTGGCAAAAAAAATCAGAAAATAAAATACAGGCTGAATAGTCAAGACCTTGTTGTCAAGGATCTTGGAGTACTCATCTTTAATGATCTAAGTACTAGAGCCCATTGTAATTATATAGCCAAAAAGGTGTTAAGAGTTGTTAACCTAATCTTACATAGCTTTTTCTCTGGTAATATTACACTAATAACAAGAGCATACAAAACATTTGCTAGACCAATACTCGAATACAGCTCATCAGTCTGGAACCCACATTATCTATCTGATATTAACACAGTTGAGAAAGTCCAGAAATATTTCACAAGAAGAGTTCTTCACTCCTCTACTCATTGCAGAATACCTTACGCCACCAGACTCGAAATTCTAGACCTAGAAAATCTAGAACTATGCCGCCTTTGGTCCAATCTAAGTATAGTATATAAAGTCATACATTGCAATGTCCTACCTGTCAATGAATAATTCAGCTTCAACCATAACAACACAAGAGCAAACAATAGGTACAAACTCAAGGTTAATCACACCAAACTTGATTGCAAGAAATACAACTTCAGCAACAGAGCGGTCAATGTTTGGAATACTCTACCTGACTCTGTGGTTTCTTCCCCAAACCCCAAAAACTTTAACCTTAGACTGTCTACTATTGACCTCACCCCTTTCCTAAGAGGTCTGTAGGGGGTGTGCATAAGCGCACCAATGTGCCTACCGTCCCTGTCCTATTGTTTCTTTTATTTTATTTTTTCTTATATGTATCCATGTATTCATAACTATGTTTTTACTTATACCTAATATCTTGTAAGCAATTGACAAATTGACAAATATAAATAAATAAATAATCTGGCAAATGTAGAGTAGAAAAGCATAAGTAGCAATAGTATTAAAGATAACGGCAACTGGTCCAACTAATACTTATATTTAGGCTGTAGAACTAAATGAAGGTGCAACTTGACCTCAACTGCAGACCAATATTTAAGTGCCTGGGAATTTTGTGTGTTTATTTGTTTGTTTCCTCCCTCCCTTCCTTCCTCCCTTCCTCCCCCCCTTCACAATTTGGGTAATAATAGTAATAATATACTAACAATACTAGAATACATATTAACATGCAATAATAAGTAAAACATATTAATCACTAATGAGGAAATCTATGTGCTGTAGAGATGAAATGGTAAGGAATTTAAAACAAATATGTGATCTTCCAAATTAGTATTCTGTCAGCATCATTGACCTCATTCACACATCATGCCAAGCATGATCAGAAATGACCAACTCTTCATTGAGCAAGGGATATGCTTAATACTTTTGGAACAACTGAAAGCTTGGAGAGTATGAGATATTTTAAAACAACAACAACAACATTTATAGGATTTGCTTATCAGTTAATTTCTATGACTCTCTCACCTGCAAATAGCACATAATTCTGCTGTGAGTTTTTAGCAATCCTGGTTAGAGTAGCTTCCAGGAAAATAGAATGTTGGGTCTCCATTGTCCATTCTTCTGCTATTAGTCATAGTTTACAAATGACAATAGATGGGCCATACAACATACTAAGCCAGAACTAAATCTAATTGACTCTTAGCATAAGGATAGCCATTGTCTCTTTGGGTAAAACTGCAATTCCTTGTATTTGTTGAGGTTGTGTAATCAAATTTCTGCAATGGGAGATTGTCTTCCATAGCTGATACATTTCTGACTGTCTGGGTCATTATGTTTAACATGGGTTTATGCAGACCATTTTAGAGTGTGTCCCTGGATCACAGGGCACATCTGCCTCATTCTTGGAAATGGGGAGCAGATTTCTGAGCTTTCTGAAGGATGACAGCAGCATATAGTTTTAAATACATGTCTAGTTACTATAAGTGCCTCCACAAGCATGTATACAGAGATTGCTTTCTATTTTTGCCCAAGATCTTTGACACTCCTTGACTCAAGAGCATATTTACAGCCACTCCTAGTAGGAACATGTCATTGCACATACCTTATTGATGGGGAACTGAAGACCAGGGAGAAAAAGCATAGCTGGGTAGGAGGAAGCTTTCTTCGCAGAGAAATTGACACACTTTTATTTTTCTCCTGCGTATTCTCACAAAGAAATGAATCACAGAGCTGAAAGAGACAAATATCTCAGTTATGCCAGCTTAAAGAATACGAATTGTGAGGCAGCACATCCTCAGATCAAACCTCTGCTTGAATGTCAATTTAACAAACAACCTTAGGCAAACTGATCAAACAAACAACCAATCTCAGCTCTGATAAGAATAAGATAAAGAACAATTATCATGGTTATTTATATTCTTTTACCTAAGGTGATTTACAATCAACATTAATGATTAAAAACCAAGCAGAAAAAATATTATTATTATTATTTAAAAAAAACAAAAAAAAAACAAAAAACAAGAACAGTACAATTGACAATAAAGAGTGAAGAAAGAGCCCAGCTGGAACAGCCTTTTAGAGTTGCTGACCTCTGTCTTCTTCCTTTTCTCAGAGTTTTATCATTAGGCAATTGTGATAATAGCCACAGACTACAGAGTGGAGGATTTAGTCAAGCAGACTTCTGAAGTGGTGTTCTTGCCATTTTTTCTTCCTCTTCTGGAGTCATTTCTTTGAGGCATTTGTTTTGGGAAAGGGATAAAAATCCAGTAGCAGCAAACTATTGTAATAATCTTTTAATTATAGCTGGAATCATGGGCTGAAGTGGATAACTTTGGTCAGCCAAGGGCCACCCTTAACACTTCTGAGGGGAAGCTGACATCCACAAAATGGTTGAAACCACTTCCTAATTATGTGCTGAGCTAAAAATTGAGAAAAAATTTGTTTAATATGATGTCTTGTTCAGGTTTTGCTCTATAATTTTCATGTGTATTCCAACTCAACATGAAAAGAAACCATAATTCTTTCTGTTTTAGCAATCATGGACAAAAAATAACCTGAAGATACCCTCCGTATTAACTGGCAGGGATCCTAGAAAGCAATTGTTGAATAGGCAGAAATTCGATTGATGAAATTACACTTTCATTCTATTATTGCTCTAGGCAGTAATTTATAGAATTCATCTAAACAGGAATTTATCCCCTGAATTTCTATTTATCATGTGGCAGTGAAAATCACATTAGATGGAAAGGAGGAAATAACTCCATGATCTGTCCTTTAGAGTTCTTGCAGTGATCTGTGTAAATATTTCAGGAAAAAAACCCACATTTTTCTTCAATCTTCTTTTAAGTTATAATCATTCTTGATTGAATAAGGTTTTTCAATTGTCTTAATAAATATATGACTGATAATAAATAAATACTCTTGTAAGTTGGACAGATACATTGCATAACAAAGAATCATAATTATGCAACCAGTTATATCTTAGTTGTTGTCCTATTGGTACCAGATGCTTTGGCATAAATTTATCTATAATTATCCTTTCTTTGTGAGTGCAATCTTTTTGCTATGCCTTTTTGCTTTGTACTTCTAAAGTTTTGTTTCACAGCAGCAATATTACACACTCAGCTTGAAAACAGCTGTTTCTGAAATGTTCCTAACAAAGACTGATATGTATTAGGAACGGGAACTGAGAAAGGCACAAATATAAGTATATTTCATTGCACATCACTAGGAAATGTTGATTTAAAAAAAAAACCCCAACAACTGATGAACCCTTTGCTCTATTTGTTCTCAAGCTCTGTGCTGCTAGTTAAGAAGGCAGAAGTAATTTCACCATCTCCAGTAGTAGTCTAGTGAAGCTTTCCTTGGTTATCAGTTCAAGCCATGAAGACAAAGATCAGTAGAGGAAATATATGGGAGAACAGGAAATGATTTCAAAGTGTGTTGTTAAAATTTTGAATATTGTGTGTTAATCTTTCAATAGCTCTCACTGTGTATAGAAATATACCATTATTTGACTGTATCATACAAGTGAACAAAATTTAGCATCCAATTCAAGACAATATAAAACAAACACATAGCAACAAATGAACGACTTGCATGAAGATAGGGTCTGTTTGACAATGTTTTGTTGAATAAGATGTAACTAACTAGGTTTAATATGTAATGGTTTATAAATGTTAATAGCTGGGTTTACATATTGGAATTAGATAAAGCAAAACCAGCCTTATTTATACCTCCTTGTATCTCCACTGAGATCTGCATATAACAGCTGAGTTATTTCCATGTAATCATATCTCGTATGTGATGCGTTCTACATTCATACATATTTAGCTGTATTGAAAAGAGAAAAAAGATTCTTCAAAACATACTGCATCTTTACAAATTAACTAAAACTAGGCTTTCATATATGTTAATTATACAAACATACAAAATATTTATTTTAAAAGCTCTACCTTGGTTTTTCTTACTAGTATAACTTTAGTTACTGAAAAGCAAAGGGTTCTTGCCTTGTCTTCTCTTCAAAAGCTAAAGAGTACCCTTTGGTTTTTAGTAACTATACTAGTAAGAAGAACCAAATAAGAGCTTTTAATATAAATAAATATTACCATAATTAATATTTGGAGGGATTTATTTATTTAGCGTATGGCAAATACATGGACTTATAGTCGTTCAAATGTTAATGTCCAATCCACCAGACCATTTTGGGTGGAGAATAAGCTCTACAGACTGAGAAGTTAAAATATATAATAGATAGGGCAGTGGCAAATCACTTTGATACTGCCTAGTACACTAAGACAGGGACAATTTCATGAAGTCACCAGAAGCTTAATTTGATTTAGTAGAGACATTTTATTAAATATGCCTCTCACTCAAATCTTAATTATTGTTGCCATCCTATAGGCGTATATCTGATAGCATTCCAGATTGAGTAAAGTGGATGCATTTGCATAGCATGCTTATTCATAGTTAATAATGGCTTATAGCTTTTACTGAATTTTCAGGGATTGCATGGCCTACTGAACCAAAAATTTGCCATATAATTTGTGTCTCTATGGTTTGTAGTTCTGTGAGTCATGAATGCAAACTGAGCCAACAAGACATATTTGAGTCAATACGCCTAGAACTGTACTGACTTGCATGAAAAACAGGGTATTTCAATTATTACAGAAACTGACTGCCAGATTTTTAACCGGCTTAATCACAGGTGGAGTCATACTTCTTTACGCTGGCTGGAAATTTGCTTCCCAGCTCAAGTAATGGTGTTTGCACTACATTTAAAATTCAGATGATCCAATGTTTGCTTGTGGTTTTGCCCCAATACATTATTTTGTTTGAAAGAGTTGGAAGAAATTCTTTAAAAAGTGGCTATCAAATCTTCATTCCCTTTTATTGTCTCAACTGTTATTTTCAAGATGAGAAAATTAAGTATTTCATTCCCAAAACAACTTAAGCTTCTGGCTATTGCTCTATTTTTAGGATGGACCAAAAAGTGCTCCAGGTAAAGGTTTATTATCTGTTTCTCTGTGGACTGGGGCAGCTGAAACTCATTCAGCAGCATTGTTTAGTATTTTCACTATGAATGAATGCTGAATAAGAAAAACCCCTAACCTCTCACATTTACCAATAGCAGCCATTTCAAGGATATAAGCTTTCCAGAAAATTGTAATAAGAAACAAATATTTTGGACAAAAGAACTCACCCTTCCCCATACAATGTTATTGTTATTTATTTTATTGTTTTATTCCTCTGCTATTGTTGCTTTTATGTATTTATCATTTTTTTCTCATTTTATTGTTGTAAACCACCCAGAGTGGTCTTACAAAGAGACAGGTAGAATATAAATTTAACAAACGAACAAATAATAAAATAACTTTTTATACCTTTGTCTTTACCCAATCCTGATTCCTTTGTCCTGGGAGATCTGTAACTGTTTCAGAAATACAATCATATTTTCTTTATTGTTGTACTTTTATATTGGAGAATTTCGGTGCCCATTAAGTTTCTGTAGCAACAGTTAACATACGGCTTTGCTAATTTCATTTAAGAAAGGGGTACGGCACAAAGATGTTTATAATTCACTCTTGATCAATCAGATTAAATGAGAAGGAGAAACCCAGCTTGATGTAGTGGTTAAGACAGAAGGCTAGAAACCAGGAGATTGTGAGTCTAGTCCCTCCTGGGGCATGAAACTAATGGGGTGACCTTGGGCCAATCAGTTATTGTCAGCCCTAGGAAAGAAGCAGTGGCAAACTATTTCTGAAATTTTGCCAAGAAAACTGCAGGGACTAATCTAGGCATTCACCAGGAGTCTACACTGACTCAAAGCACACACACACACACACATTTCAGATGGGAGTGGAGAGTAGAAGAAGATACAATTGACTTATTCAGTGACACTTCTTTTCTGAAAGCAGTATTCTGCATATGCCCAAAATTAATTTTTCCCCTTAGACATAAGTTCCCACTAGGTTCCATAATGTAGAGCCTAGGTGCTAATGAGTTAAGCAAGTTAATAGCCTCCAAGGTACTTTCTTCAGGGTGGACTTAAAACCATCATTTAATTTTTCCTCCTGTGATTCAAATAGGTATTTAACCCATAGCTTTCTCTGCAATAAAACTCACAGTTAGCATAATTTGCTAGCTGAGGAAGATACAGAAATATGGTCATGGAATATCTATTGCATTGTTTTGGGGAGTCGAGGTCCATGCATTTGAAAGCTACTGAGA
This sequence comes from Bungarus multicinctus, assembly GCA_023653725.1. Lineage (NCBI taxonomy): Eukaryota > Metazoa > Chordata > Lepidosauria > Squamata > Elapidae > Bungarus > Bungarus multicinctus. The sequence continues at coordinate 42,192,156 of CM042844.1, forward strand.
TTGAGAAACACTGATCTAGCAACCTTAAATAAATTCAGATATGCATGTCCAGGAATTTGCTCATGGCCTGGCTCAGTCTTTATATCCTGCAGAACAGCTGAAGTGAAGGAAGTGAAATCCATAAAAAAAGGGGAAAGAATAATTCAGAAATCTATAGATAAGCCAGATGGACATTGGCACTGGGAAAGAAACCCTCAGTTATGCACTTTATATCTTGTGGAAATCAAAGAAGTTGATTCTCAGCCTGCTGAACTACAGATCACACATCACACTGGAGTGAACAGACTGTGCATGGTGGCATTTGTGATCTGTGATCTACATACCTGGAATGTACCAGGTTAGAAAAGGCTGAATAATCTTACCTCCTCCATCAGTAAATGTTTTTCTTGTAATTATTTATGGTGCTCATTTGCTTGGAGGAATCTGATTACTCTTGGGGTTTTGGGATCAACCTGTGTTCACTTTGGAAAAAGAAAAATATATAAACTCTATTTTGCTCAGGTCTTAAAATAGTTTATCCACTATTTTTATTACTACAAATAAGGCTATGGTTCAGATCTCTGTTTACATCAGAGGAGAAAAGTACAGAAGGCTTATTTAAGCATTGCTTTCCTCTCTGTAATAACCTTGTTGTGTTGGCTTCGTACTCAAATTCTTCAGGTTAATCACACACTGGGGCAAAACACGTTGTTAATAGTTACAGATTAACCACCAAGGTCAGTGGCTACAGGAAACAAGCTGCTGTGGCAAAGCAGAAAATGTTAATGGACCTTGACAGGACATTTTGGAAGCATACCCTTCCCAGCAATGGAATGTGACTGTGAAGTAGGTATGCTTTGCTCAGGGCACCAGTAATTCCCATCTGTGCCAGCTTGGTGGAATCTGCCTTACCCTCCTTTAGAGTTGCCATGTGCACACAAATCCTTCCCTTGTTAGATTCACTATATTTGTTTTAAAGCACCCAGGTAGAACCTAGGCCTTCTGGACACAACTTGAAAAAGCAACCTGTGCTCTGATTGGTCAAAGTGAATGCAGCAATCAGACAAAGAGAGATCAAAGCCTGGCAGAATTCAGACAGTGGTTCCTACGTGCCTGTTGCCACACATCACTTTTCAAGGATGTCATAGTGTTTATGACAGCTGCTGCTATGTTAACATACATACATGACCTTTTTAAAAAAACATTTCTATTTACATTATATTTTTCCCCTAATTATATTTTAGGAGATATAGAGAATAACCAGCATGGCATAATTGTTCACTACCAGTATAAGGGCAACCTGCTGGATTTGTATTTAATAGTATTTAATTGTATTTCTTGATAAGTTTGTTATTCTAAAACATAGAAATCTATATAAATCTTTCTTTGACCAGTGTTATTTAAAATTATGGGGACATTGTTTTGACAAAAAAAAAAAAACTACCTCACAAAGCTAGTCATTGTCAGCTAGTCATTAATTTTTAGTTCACTAAATTAACAAGTTATATTAACTCATTTTTCCAAATAAATCCTTTTAAAATTGTAAGCTTTATTAAAAAATATTGAATGTGGATGTTTTAAATAGTTGTACATTTCTTCCAGATCATTCTGTGTCCTAGATAAATGCTTCTGTGAGTACAAATATAAAGATATATGGAGACACATGTATACTCTTAAAGCAGACACTAGTCAAAGCATAGAAAAACTCAAAGAAATAGTGTAAGATTGGAAGATATGGAGAGACCCATAGAATCACCAAAAGTCACACATGTCTAGATGGATATCATCATCATCATTATTATTATCATCATCATCATCATCATCATCATCATAATCATCTATAGCCTGTGTTTTTAGTTTTCAGTTTGTAGGTTTGTTTATTCATTAAAAATCATTAATTATTATTAATGATTAAGTATTAATCAGAGCAGAAAAGGAAATAGAATGTAAATCATATCAAATATAAATGTATATGAAATTACATTTTCAAACATTGATCGCTCTTGTTTCATGTTCTGGTAATTTTGGCTCATATATTGTGCTCAGTTGCAATCTGGACTGTGTCTTTTTGGCTTAACAGTTTTTGTGGACTAATTGTGATATAGTCAATCAACCATGGTTATACATACTATGGAGAAGTGCAAAATTTTTAAAAATTCACTTTGTCTGTTCAGTATTTCATGTTCCAAAGCAATCTGCCATAATAATAAAAAGATAATGAAATCATAATTCAGCAAATGTGGCATTAATGGTTTATCCTATTATTTAGATATGCTGATTGCTTCAAAGGTTTACTTGCTCGTCTGCAGCTTTTGTTTTTTGTTTTAGAACATTTAGCATTGCAGCTGCTATTAACAATGAATACTTTATTGTGTAAAACTACAGGATAGACCCTATAACAAGACTGATAAATAAGATTAGGTGAACCTGTTACATCATTATTTTATCTATGATATCAAAAATAATGACTAGCTGAGCATGAAGTAAAGTCCAACAAATGTGGAAAAGAAAGTGGTTCTCTATTACTTATAAAGTCTATCTTCTTAACTTAACATCCTCCAGATGTGTTAGGCTAGCTAGCCGTGTTCAAAAATTCCCATCTGGCTGAATGATATCTGGAGAGCTGGAAATTGGGGAAGTATCCTTTTGTTGAAGAAAACTGAAAAAGACACAGCATAACCAATACAGCAATAAAACCAATGTCCTTAGCACAGTTGTTAATTCTATCTCAGACATTTTGAAACTGGTTAATGCTACATCATATAAGACACTTCATAAAAGCTTACAGTGAGTCAATACATTGACAGTGATGAACATATGGTAATCCCAGGACTCAATACTTAGAAAATGCACAAATAAGCCGGTGGGAAAAGTCCAGTGATATGCTGAAATTGTTCATAAAATCATTAAGACTCTTGCCCAATGAGATGATTAGGAGATGGCAGGAGTATTCATTCCAGTATTGTAACTCTAATCTGTTTGTTTAATGCTATGCTGCTTAAGCTGATGTTGACTCTTATCAGCCACATAGATTTTTCCCAATGGCTACCTAATTTATTCCATCTTTTTTTCCCTAGCACAATCACAGAAAGTTCCCATACATCTTCCAGCCTTGTGCACCTTTTGTTCTTTTTATGACAGTGCCATATTTGGTTTTCCCAGTACACACTGAACCGCTTTATATTTAATCCTTAACCAGCAAGGCAAAGGATCTATCCATACAGGGAACAAGAGAAACAATATGATGCTTGCCTTCAGAAGTTGTGAGAGCTTCAACACTGGAAGCTTTCAAGAAGAGACTGGACTACCATCTGTCAAAAATGGTGTAGGGTCTGCTTGGGTAGGGAGATTGGACTAGATGACCTGCTAGGTCCCTTCCAACTCTGTTAATCTGTTAAAGTCTACTTCCCAGATTAGGTAAGGGAGTGGATACTGAGAAGTAAAGAGAAAATATTTATGTGAAAAATGAAATCCCCAGATGCCTATAACATTAAAAAAAAAGCCCTAAGGAAGCAAAATCCCAAAACAATGCACAGGTTTGAGCAAGCACAACAGCTATAGGAATCGACTGTTAAAAAATAATAATAGGGTAAAATAGAATTTGGGGTAAGGGACATCTAACAGGTTTTCCCAACCTGAAGCTGTCCAGATGCTTTTGCATGACCCTAAATTTGTAGACTTAATGGAAATGCACTGAGCACGTGTGAATGTCATTAGATTGTGAAGTTCTCTATCTTATTAGAGTTTCTGCAGGGAAACAGGATGCATTGACTGGCTGGCTCACTGCTATAAAAACATTTGGGTAAAGTCCACTATAGCTAGGAAATGCTAATGCCTTTCAACATTTTCTTGACTACTTTAACTTTGAACACTCTTTAGTCATTCTTGCATTACAATGATCTCTTATTCTGTTCTGTATTGCATTAAATGATACATTAAATGCCCTCTAATCAGAAGCATATTGTTATTTATTTTTGTTTTCTATTTTTTTAAATTGGACTTTTTGTGCAGACTACTATTGACAGCTTCCTAGAGCTGAGAGAAAATGATTGGTCCTAAGGTGGAACCAGAACCGGTAGTCTTCCAGTTTCCAGCCTGGTGCCTTAATCATTACATAAAAGTAATGTAAAAAAATTGAACTGTTTCATCTTAATAATTTGTTTAGTTTTGGCAGAGCACTAAATCAGAAGCTATGTTTTATTAGATTCCTGAAATATAGCTCTATGATACTTCCAAAAGTTGTTACTGAATTGACTTCTGGTTTGAGCTTCTTCAGCGATGGACTGAGATTTGCGATCGTGTGCAGTTTCAATCTTTGCTTGCTGCCAGAGTGTCCCGAGCTGGCTGGTTTCGGGGCTAAGCCACCCCGAAGAGGTGGTGAAGAGGGGGGAGACCACCAGCAGGGTTGAGGAGAGCCACATCTCTCCTCCTCAGCTGGCCATTACTCCCTTTCCCAAAGGCGGTTGCAGCAATGGTCAGAAATGGCCACCTCAAAGAAGAACTCGATTGGAAAAGAATGTACAGGAGGAAGATAAGAAGAGAAAGTTTGGTTGACCGGGTTGAACTCAAAAAGCAACAACGTAAGGTATCCTGGGATTTGAACTATAAAAAATAACATAGTTCCCAAAGAAGATTTTGAAGCAGCGAAGGAGAGAGGGAAGGGAAAGGATTTGGCTTTTTTTTTTCTTCCCATCCTTATACTGATAGTTAAGAGATTTAAGTAAGAAATTGACAAAAATCCACTTTGACATCAATAGGCATTTAAGCTGAAAATAAAATGTCAAAGGGATAATAAAGACTTTTGGATACTCAAAAACCTTTAAAAGAAGGAAAGGAGAGAAAAGGAAAGAATAAAAGGGCGGGATCTGGAAAAATGGAGGAGACTGCCTGTAACTAAAAAGAACTTACAGTGGAACTTTAACAAGATTCCTAAAAGATACATTCTAACTGAAACTTTGTAACAAAATAATAGAACCCCAGGAAGAGAAAATGGAAAAAAAAAGCAAGAAGAAACAGCTTTGGATTATTTGGATTACTTGGTGATTTTTGGATTTTTGGCTATTGGATTTAAATGACTAAAATCAATCAGGTGGTTGTTTAAGTGTTTAAAATGGCATCACTTTTGGAAGAACTGAAAATGGAACCTAAAAAACAGAAAGAAGATGCACAAGAAGGAAGAGGATCTTTGGGCTTCGTATTTCAATTTTTAAAAATGGAGATCTGGAACTATGAGAAACAACAAGAAACACTTGTAGAACAAGAAGGTCGGGACAAAGAAGAAGCCATCTTTAATGATCAAGTAATTTTATGTGGGGAAAAAAAGGAAAGGGGGAAAAGAGAGTGGAAAGTTTAAGATTTGAAAAAACAACCAAAAAAAAAGAATAGTTTGAAAAATAATTACAATATTAGGAAGCAACAGAAGAGAGGATTACAGAAGAGACAATTAGAAGTAGAGAGACAAGGGGGCAAAAAGGGGAGGGAGAAGAAGAGGGGGAAGAAGGAAAGGAAAAGAAGTTATAAAAGACAGAAACAAGATATACAGAAACAGGGAAAATTTATATAGATTGAAAGTATAAGCCTATTTAGAGATAATGGGTGAAAATTTAATTGAAAAAGGGATTCTGCAAAGGTACATAAGATAGTATTGTTATATTAGAAATAGAAATAATTTTAGAAAATATGAGACAGTGTATGATTAAAATGATGGATAAAATACTTATTGTAATGCAACAAAATGTTTGTTAATAAATAAATGAAATAAAGAGAATGAGAGAATGAAATTAGGAAAGGATGGGAACATGTTAATTAGTATTAATGATTTATAAAAATATAAGTGAAGAGAAATATGGAAAAAAAGAATTAATTATGGAAAGTTTATAAGTGTTCCCAAGGAAGTATGATATTCAATTGAAAAGAAATGTTAAAGAAGTTAAGATTGTAACTAATATTAATGATAGAATTGAATTGGAATGGAATGAGTGTCTTATTTATTATAGAACATAATGTGTATTTTAAGAATGTACCAAGCAGAATTCGATTGGAAGTTATGTACTATACTATAATTCTAAAGGCATAAATTGAAATTTAAATAAGAGTTGAATGGATAAAATTAAAAGATATAAAGGTGTCATACTCCAATTAATAACTACAGGGGAAAATTTGTTTAATGAGAAAAGATAATATGAAATTGAAACAGGACAGACAAAAGTATAAATATAATGATTAGAAAGACATTGAAACTTAGAAAAAGATATATAATTGAATTTAGATATGAGATAATTAAAAATAAATTTGAGAAAACCAAGGAAGGGGAAAAATTATGGAGAAAATGTTAAAATAGTAATAAGATATGGAATAGAACACAAAGATGAATATGAAATTGAGTTTGTGTCTGTATGGAGAAGTGATAACCCGGGACCATGCTATTCTCAAAAAAAAAATGTTTTATTTATATTATGTTTTTGTGAAAACCCAAATAAAATTTATATTTAAAAAAAAGTTGTTACTGAATTGTAACTTAATGGAAAGAAGGGTAAAATGATTAAATAAAGGATTTGAGGATAATAATATGATTACGTATATTGATTATTTTAATTCTGTTCCAGTGTAAATGAATTTGAATCTAAGTTTTGTCTGGGGTCCACTCATTATTTTTGATGCAATGCTATTAGCATGCCATCAAAGATCAAGCGTCAGCTCTGAAAAAGTTGTTCTGTCTGATAATTAAAGCCATAGTTCCCAATCTCAAATCTGCTGTCCCTTTCCTTTCCTTCTCTATTATAATATGGAGGAAAGTGAAGCAATAGTTTATGATGACATCTGAAATAAGAACTGTGGTTAATTCAACTATAGTTTTCTCCCCAGTTTGATATCCTTTATATCTTAAATTCTTCTTCTAAGCAGCAACAGAAGAGGTCTAGCTCAAGATTTTTAAAAACTAGATGGAATTTGTTTGCTTCCAGATTAAAACAAGAAGATGCAATTGTCTTAAAACAACAGTGGCTTGTGTGACAATAACCGATGTTAGTATTATGTATTATTTTTTGTCCCAATAATTTATTCTTTATTCTTCAGACTAATATTCATAAGTACAATTTCCAGAAACTGTCTAGGTGTGAAAGTCTTAATCATACTTTGAAATCTAAATGAGAATAAATGTTTTAAATTTTTTCACATGTGATTCAACTGTGCACATTTGAGCATAATAGGTGTCCCTCTTTAAGTGATCTATGTATGGTGCTGTTGTATAAATAAAACTGATGGGTTTTACATTTCTATCAATGATGAAGTCAGGGAATGTCAGTAAGATACAGTTCATGAAAAGATATATTTTTAAAGGAGTGACCTCATTTAACAGGGACTTTAATATTTTTTTAACCCATAGGATTGGAAGTACTATTTCATCATCTTTCCTCCAGGTATCTATAACCAGCATACTTCTTTTCTTCAAATATCTTCCCACCCCACCTCATTCCTGAAACATGCACAGACACAATATAACATTGTGAATGCTTAGAAAGGAAGTCATGTAAAAGCATATTACAGAAAGGTATCACTCTTACAGTATATAAACTTTTATGTTGACTAATACCATATAGTATGTTAACAAGTGTTTCCTCCCAAGATTTTTTGGAATTTGGACTGAGTGGAGGAACTACAATATATTTTTTTCTGCCAGAAATTTGAAATTGTAGCTTAAAATAATGTTAATCTTATCAATTGTATTATAATCATAAACAACCATTATAGCATCTTCAATTAATCCAATTTTCAAATACTAATATTAACATATAATGTATGTCCCGCTTTGGGACATGATTACATTATTTTACATATTTTCTGCACAAATGAATAAAAGTGAAACAATTAAAAGAATGTAAAGATTGTATGTTTCCCACATATACCGTTCAAGGGAAGAGTCCTTTTATTCATTCAGACATTTTTTTTTACGAAGAGTCCCAAATCAAACCTGTATTTTCTGTCAGTAGAAATCCCTTATCCTTTTGGCACAATTTTCATCTGCTTTAATAAAAGTTGTGACAACTCTTTCTCTAATACTTTCTCTAGTAGTGGAATATTTAATAACTACAGCCATCCTCATTTTCTCATTTAGGACATAAGAAGAAAAGGGAGCAAGAGGAAGAGGAAGAGGAGTCATCATCCTGTTGGATCAGATGAAAAACATAGTCAAGCCCAGTTTCCAATTACCCTTAAATATCTCAAGAGAATCCAAGCAGTTCACCCTTTTGCTTAATTTTGATTCCAGAACCTATTTTGCTACTTTTATAACTGTTTTTGTTATTTTTGTTATTTTTTTTCTTTTGCAATCAATGCATTTTTATGGTTTAACATTTTTATTGAGTTATAAAATATTATAAGATACAAAATACAAAAGTAATTAGGAAAACAGTGGGGAGGAAGAGGAGGAAGAGAAGTGAGGAAGGATAAGAAAAAAGAAGCATTGACTTCTGACTCTCTTTGTTGCAGTAAAATAGGGTATTAACATAAAAACAATCGTATGCACAAAAATGGAAGGACACTTCAATTCCTACCATGGATGAATGGTTGCAGAAGTTGATGGAGTTGGCTGAAATGGCAAAATTAAGTACTTTAATTAAAGAAAAGAATATAAGTACCTTTGTTTCCACATGGAGGCTGCTTCTGAACTTCATGCTTGAAGTGGAAAAGAATGAAACTTTGATTTTGGGTTTTACAGAGTAGACTGATAGATCTTTATAGAAATGGCTTGTTCATACTATTATGAAAAAGCAAAAAGTTGTTATTTGATGTCATCCATTATAGCTGTTAAAAGAGTTGTCATCAGTGAGATTTTCTATAATTTCTCCAACTACTGTGGCCTTTATTGCAAGATACTATAGCAAATCAATCGTTTCATTAATGCACTATGTAAAAGACTTCTATTGTTTTTTATTCTGCTGGAGAGAATTAAAACTGCATTTTGTTTTGTTTGCAGTAATCCATTGATGTGCATACCTTTATGATTTACCTTTTCTTTTTAACCTGAAAGAATGAATGGGTGTTGTTCCAAACACACATTCTTTGAGATGTCCTATTAAAAGCCTTTCCTGGAACAAAGCACGGCTATATACATCTTCACACATCAAATGGCAGCATAAATAAGGGTTATGAAGGAAATGCACATTTTGGATATCAAACTATCCCAACGTAGGCTGATAATGATGACAAGTGATGTTCAACACATCTGGAAGACAAAGAATTTGGGCTGCTGCATCCTAATATTATCTACCCACCTTTTAAAATTTTTTTGTCACCCAATTAAAATTGTACTATACTGGTTGTTTTGTCTAGCTGCTCATTCACCTGTTCTTAAAGGGTTGTGAACCTATTTGAATGTTCAATATTTCTATATAAATATGATCTAAAACATGATCCAAAGTATAAAACCATGTAACAGAGCCTTATTAAATAAATGAGTAAAAATATACTTGTTCATTTATAGGAAAATGATATAAAATACATATCACGTTAAGTCATATTTAGGCAGAAATATTGAACGTTCAAAAGGCTTCACAAAGCACTAATGTATTTTTAGGCAGGAATATCTGTGCTAATGAATGTCAGGTATTTTTCTAGTGCTGTTTTGAAAACTTCAACTGAACTAAAATTGTATAACCAATATGATCATAGTGTTTCACTGATCTTTAAAATGAAAATGTGATTTTTCTGTCTCAGATGTAAGTAAAATTTATATTTCTGGCATTTGAGTTAATTGTTCTCATTACATTTCCTAAAATGAACTCAAGATTACTCAAGACTCATGATTACATTAAGACTTGGAGCAAAGGAATCTTTATCAAAATGTATGTACTGTATAGCTCACATCCCTACTGTGGCAAGATTTCCGTAAGATGTGTAGGCAGCGGCAACAAGAAACAATCCAGAACTATCCTTTTAAAATTTTCACATAGCTTTTGGATGTCTGAGATGGTATTAGTGACATTAGGCTGACTGAAATTCTAGAGTGTCAAATAGTTATGCCGAGTCTGCATTAGGCCATCTAGAATTCCAGCTAATGCCACCACTAGTACTCTGTCTAGTAATTTGGTTTCTTTTCCAATGATGCAGTAGGAATTTTAAATGTAAAGTGTGCAGATGTACAACGTGCATCGTGTGTTAATACTAAGAATGAGATGTACAGAATATCAAAAACCTCTTAACTCGTGGAGTTTGAATAAACATCTTCTTTAAAGGTTTGCCAATGTGTTGTAAGAAATAGTCTTTTATTATAAATCTCATTTAACTAAGATTATTCAGGAAGCAAGAACAGCTATCCACTGTAGAGTTTGTTTGTCAGAGTAAATGGGCAAATATCTCTCTCTTCCCACAGAACATGTAGTTCCTAATGGAAGCTGTGAATGAGGCTTTGAAGACTTATAAAGTAGTCTTGCTACACAAGGTGGGTATAAATATACGGGGACATTGTTACAGGTAGTCGGTGACTTTTAACAATTGAGGCCAGAAATTTGTAAGATGCTGAGTTTACTAAATGGGATGTAACCTAATGTTTATGACTATTTTTACAATGGTTGCTAGGCTATCATGGTGGTTAAGCAAACCGTATGATCAAATCCAGGATATCCAATGCGAGGTTTCTTCTTGGGGAAAAAAAGCCAAAAAATTGCAAATTGTGGTCATGACTGGAAACACTGCAATCGGTGAGCCAGTTGGCCTGAAATGAAATCATTTTGACCATGGAAAGTGTTTGTTGTCAACCCTGAAGCTGACCTGGCTGTGCCATTTTGGGCTTAAATAACAGGTAACGGATAATCAGAGTTGGAAGAGACCTTGTAGGTTATCTAGTCCAACCCCCCCCGCCCAAGCGGGAGACCCTATACCATTTCTGACAAATGGCAGTCCAATCTCTTTTTGAAAGTCTCAAGTGATGGCACTTCCACAACTTCCAAGGGCAAGCTGTTCCGTTGGTTGATTGTTCTCACTGTCAGAAAGTTTCTCCTTATTTCCAGGTTAAATCTCTTTGTTCAGTTTCCACCCATTAATTCTTGTCTGGCCTACGGTCGCTTGACCCCTTCCTCTCGGTGGCAGCCCCACAAATATTAGAAGGCTGCTATCATGTCTCCCCTGGTCCTTTTCTTTACTAGCCAAGCCCAGTTCCTGCAACCGTTCATTGTATGTTTTAGCCTCCAGTCCCCTAATCATCCTGGTTGCTCTTCTCTGTACTTTTTCTAGAGTCTCAACATCTTTTTTATAACGTGGTGAACAAAACTGGATGCAGTACTCTAGGTGTGGTCTTACTAAGGCTTTATAGAGTGGTATTAGCACTTCCCTTGATCTTGATTGTATCCCTCTGTTAATACTACTTAGGATTGCATTAGCTTTTTTGGCTGCTGCTGCACACTGCTGGCTCATATTTAGCTGGTTGTCCACTAAGACTCCAAGATCCCTCTCACAGTTACTTCAGTGCTGCCACAACTGGAGCTGTGGGAAAGGGAGGGGAACGTAGAGATAGCTGGGGTGTTGAAACCAAAATAAAATACTTTCTCTTGGGAACCAAGGACATTCCCACCACATACCTAGGAGGAGACTGGAGTCATCTAGGAACTGGACTATTTCCTGATTGGACCATGTGACTGATTGTTGTGAGAAAATGAAAGAATAGTTACTTTTAATTAGGTCAAAACCATAGAACATTTAGAGTCAGTTTTCACCAGGTGGTGCCAATATGACATGTCTAATAAATCTCTTCTTTGAGGAATCTACCTGCCTTAGAGTTTTGATTGCTATGGGTGTATTACTTGGAACCCTGACATTTGTATGCAGCAGTCACTTACTTGTAACTACTTATGAGGATGGATCGTAAACTTTCAGTACACACAAAATTTGAAAGTAGTTATGTGACCGATTATTAAGTGAAGACTGCCTGTATTAACTTGCCAGTAGGCAAGAAAGAGCAAATATCAGATGGGAAAGTGTTGCACTTTGGAGACAATAATCACACAATTTATTAAATCTGTACATCCAAGTGTCTCAACATGGGTAGTTTCAAGACCCTCCCCAATTGCTGTTGAGTGCTGTGTAGCATCCTTACATCCTCCAGTCACAAACATGCATCACATAGTAAAAAACATAACCTCAATTTTATTAAACAATATTTTATTTATTAAAATATTGTTATACCAAGTGGAATGCTACAGCAATCTCGGTATAAGGCGGCATAAGAAACAGTCAGGTTTACATTTAAATACTTAAGATAACTTAAAATGCACCAAAAACACAACAAAAAAACCCCTCACTGTCTGGCAGGAAAAAAAAGTTCACAGCACAAAAATATTTTAAAAGGAATACCAAATATTAATATGAAATATATTAAGCTGTGCTTCTCTCTCATAACTTTTTGTTTGCTGTTTTTCACTTTGTAAACAACACACAATAGCCACACACCATTTTTTACACATTTATGGAGGGATTTTTTTCCTTTTTTTTCAATGCAGTTGTCCAGCAAATGCATATGTTTAACTAGAAAGCAGAGGTGGGAATGAAAATGTGTGATGGCAAAATCAAACAAAAGATTTGGAGTAAGTAATGCATTCATCTCAGAGTTGGCTACTGACAGAAGCTAGCTGTCAGTAGGCAGGAGAGAGCAAAACAAGCTGAAAGCAGATTCTGGAGTGGTTCCAAAGAAAAGGATGGGCCTTTAACAGATATTTTTTCGATTCTTTTGAAAAACACAAATTTAGGACACAATGTTGTTTTGCAGCCCCATGTTCAAACACACATCATTCCCACAAATGCCCTTTAATTAATTATAAAATTACCACTGTCAGCCACTTCAAAACAACACCAATTTAACCCAAACTTCTGCACTCATACTTTGCCTTTTCTCTCAATGCAGTTTTCATTCACTTTTCCACTTTTTTACAAATAGAATAACATCCATTCTTATTAATAAGAGATCCGGTTGTAATCTTGCTTTAGACTCAGATGGAATTCTCCATCAAAGCCCTTCATCTCCCATACAGCTGTGCTGATTTACACCACCCAGAGATGTATCCAGTTTAGATGAGGATAATTTGGCCATGGCAAGATAGAAACAGAAACAACTGGTTCCTGGCTGCCACTCAAACAAAGAGTAGGGAAATTCCAGTCTAATACATCATGGGAAATAGCTTCAAAGGAAAGGGAATCTGAAGGACTGCGAAGGCGGATATTTAACTCTCGACAAACAGGATATGAAATGGAAGAAAAAGGGGGGGAAAGCAAACATTGAAGAAATGTCACAACAAACAAAGAGGGAATATAGGTCTGTGATATGAAGCAGATCCACTGCAAATATTAGAACAGAACAGAAAGAGCCCAAAAGAGGGACTGTGGCTTATAGAAGATATTTACAAGATAGCGGCATCATTTTTGTGATCACCCTTCCCCTCAAGATCTAGGATAAGGTCATGTGCTATTTTCCAGATGATCACTTGGACGTGCCAATATTTGCAGCAGTTCTTCTGCTTCTGAACAGAGGATAGAGTTGGGGGTGGGGGGTGGGAGAGTATGGCAAATTGATTCTAGCCACACCAGCACCAGACACTCTTGTTTATGATAGTTTATGCTTCAGGTCCAGGCATCTGCCAGAAGCCTTGTGTATTTCGTATATTACTTCTTCCAGTGCCAAACTTCAACATGCCACCACCTCTAGGACCTTACCCAGGCAACATAAAAATCCCACTTGACTTCCCAGTTTGTATTCCCATCTCTTGGGAAAAACCAGCAGCAGGGGAAAAAGTGGAACAGCTGCCTTGATGTAAGCATTAACCTCAACTCCTAGTGCCCCAGTTGTTGTTCAGCATACTGCAGAACAATTTTCCTAGGAGGCACTATCCAAACTCGAGTATCGTATCTCCCACTGCTGGAGAGACTCATCCTCAAATCAACTATTTGGTTGCTGATCTCTTCCAGCTCTTCTTGTAAAGAGGGCTACTTTCCATAGAGCATCCTAATTGGTGAAGGGCTTCTCAGGCTTTGTGTGCTTGGTCCGCTACTGTCTCCTGAGAAGGCAGAAATCCACTAAGGCAGAAAAGAGCACCTAGGTCTAGTCCATAGAAGAGCTCCTGCTCCTCAGATGAGAATCTCCACCATGTCTGATAGGTCAAGAATTTTAGCAGCTGGCAACATCTCTGTAAAGAAAAACAGGCCATGTTACTACAGGTGTTTGGGGGAAATACAAAGCTGCAAACTACATTTGAGTTAGGTGCCAGATAAACCACTTGTAATTCTTGTGTTTGTCATAGCAAAACTTTTCATTGTGATGTCACAATCTAAACTTATATCAGTCTTATAGAGAAGATTTGAAAAGTAGATTTTATAGCCATAACAATCCCAATAGCTGAAGTTATAAACTGCATTAAATTATGCTGCTTAACCATGAATACCAGATTCATGTATTCTAAGCCACAATTCATGACATGAAAATCAATGTTGGATTTCAGACATTACACTAATCGAAACCTGAATTGGTTGAAAGATGGGTGACTAGATAAATGTTTTTAATTAAAAAATATAAAAGCAAAAATATCAGTGTTCTGCTTAACATAGTGCATAAAGCAAACATATGGGAGAGACATCAAAACCTGATTAAAAACTCCTGTAGCCCTTCATCACTGATAAAACATACAGAACATTAACCAATTCCCAAAAATATGTTATTTATTAGGAGCATAGGTTGGAGAAGGCTGATCAAATCTAGTTCTTTATATAAATTCTGAACATAACTCTATGCATATAAGAAACTCTTCTTAGGATGATGGCCTTGGTTTAAGCTAAGCTTCAGGTCCTGGTAATCACTATCAGCAATTACTTTGATTGTACCACTTGCCTTGAGCTAACCTGGAGTTTTCTAGTTTTGTCTCTCTGCTTCATTTTGAAATTAATCACACCACTGAAGTAAGATGACAAAATTGTAAATTCATGGCAATGTTACTTGATTTATTTTTTAACAAAAATGAATTTCAAAATGAGTGTTTGAAACATGCAAAGCTCAACATACCCTTTTTGCACCATTGTTCTTATTCTCCTAATAAATCCAAAACTATTGAAGATTTTCAGCCTTTTTCCTAGATGCCTTCACATGACCCATCAGGCCTTTTGCAGGCCATGGAGGCTACACTGTGTTTCAGAAAAGAAAAAGCCAACTCCACTTGAATAATATTACTTCCCACCTGTTTTAAACAGTGGATAAATAAGAGACTTTTGGTATTTACTGTTGAATATGACAGTGAATACAGAGAATTTAAATATCCACACAGATTTAATATATCTCTTGCTCTTCCTGTATCAGCCCCACCTACTCCTCCAGGATAGCCTACCCTATATTGCATGAAACTCATGATTAGTCACTATGGGAAGAATCTTAGTCCCGGTATTTGGCTTGCTACAGCAGCACTGTGTTCACCTCTTAGTTATGCGAACCCTGACAGGCATCTCTGGCAGAGAAGGCAGGTCACTGGGTGTACGATGAATATAGCTACTAGGAAGTCTAAGAGAGAAGGTCAGGCTCTGTCGGTTCACTCATCAACTGGTCCTTACCTAGGGAATTTGCTGCACCGCTGTTTTTTTCAACATGGAACTTGGGCTCGTCACATGGAGTGTTTGTGGGAAGCCCTTCAGTCTGTGTACTTCCATCTTTGCTGCCATGTTTGGTGTGGAGGGGGATACAACTTGATGGAACAGTTACTTCTGCTGAAGCCTTGAGTGCTGAAGAACCAAAATAATAATAATTTAGATCAGTATAATCAAATTAATATTGTTAGGGTTCACATATTGTTAACTATGGTTTGCCTATTTTCTGAACAGAATAACTGATAATCTTGCCATAAACCATGCAAGCTATATCCATAGAAACCATTTAAGGTTACGTATAATGTATGAACCCAGTCATCAAGTAATCAGTAATATTTACGGATAGCCTTTAATTACCAAAAGAAAATTGTATTCGTTTTTATTTTCAACTATTTATTCCTAACACGAACATCTACAATAATTAGAAACATGTCCTGCTAATATCATACATATTTATTTAGCCTCTCATTGTAGGCTACATGGATGGAAATTCCACAACAGGGCTTCTTAATGACCAAGAGAAAGCAAAGAATTGTAAATAACTACTTCATGCTTCTAATTAGTAGCCAATAGTCTCAGAGAATTAACTTGTACTCCTGATCTTCCAC
Source organism: Bungarus multicinctus (assembly GCA_023653725.1). Classification (NCBI taxonomy): domain Eukaryota; kingdom Metazoa; phylum Chordata; class Lepidosauria; order Squamata; family Elapidae; genus Bungarus; species Bungarus multicinctus. The sequence goes on from CM042844.1 coordinate 42,208,352, forward strand.
AACACAATCTGGAAGGCCAGGAATGTGACATTTATAAGGAACCTTCCTAAAACCAATTTGTCTTCTTATACTGGATCTGAAAATCATGGTTTGCACTAACTCTGTTGGTCTGACAGCATGTTACATTTTTGTCATCTCATACAGCTTTATTCCCCTGATCTTGTCAACCACAGATTTGGAGAATCTGAAGTGAGCCAAAATCACTTGGTAAAAGCGTAAGGACATGGGAATGGGAAAAAAAAGATGCAAATATTGTAAATATAAAACCACCACATTGCCTAAAAGGCCTAAATGGAACCAGAGGACAATTGAACATGCAATCTAAGTATATGTAACTATAGAATCCTACCCTTGTTATCTGGGTTGCTCTGGTAATCACTTTCACTGACAGAGTTTCCTGGCCAACATTGCATGCCAGAAGCTGCAAACACTGATGGCACTGATTTTGCAGGTCGTAGGGAGCCTTGATGAGTCTTGTTGGGGTCCTTCCGAGAGCGCTGTTGCAGGACCTTGATGACAGCATCCTTTTCAAGGATTTGAGCATGAAGTTCTTTTAACCTACGAAAGAAAACAAACAATAAGGAAGGAAAACCATCAGCACACATTACAATTTGCAGGAAGCATCCATCAGAATGTTAAAGTCTAACAGTTGAACAAAGCTTTCCTTCTAAGCATCCCGTAACATGTACCCTTTTGCTACATTTTGCAGAAAAGAAGCTGGTGTTAATCTGTTCTCTTTGGCATGCTTTGAATGCTGTCTGGTAAGGAAGCCATTTTTTTAAAAAAACAGTGCAGGTTAAAAAGGATAATGGTCTTTCATTCTGCTGGGGCTAAGCCAATAGAGAAGTAACCATATCAGAATTTCCTCTAACAAGACAAACCTGTTTTCCATCTCCTGATGTTTGTGGTTTGCAAGCAAAAGGTCTTCATCAAAGCTGCTGTTGGGAGAATGGCGTGGGGAGTGGTTGATAATGGTGGTGTCTCGCTGTGCAGCAGCTGTGGCAGCAGCATCCATAGCAAACTGTCGCATAGTACACTCCTCCAGGTACTTTTGTTCCCATTTGGTCATATCAGCCTCCAGGGCCAGGATTTTTTCTTCCCTTTCTCTCAGCTGTTCAGACAGGATGTGGGCATTCAACTCAGGGGATACTCCACCTGGGGCTCCCATCTGCCTCTGGAGCAACAAAGCAAAAGAGAGCGAGAGCACGAGAGCCTCATTTAATATTGTGTTTGGTACAAAAGCAGTTCATTCCAGCATTTAACATAATAGACCCAGAGCAAGATGAGGCACATGTTTCTGGCATCTTCCTTGTCTCCACTAAAGCCTACCAGTAAAAATCAGGCTTAAAGAATTTGGAAGTCTGGATTCAGCAATTTGTTTGGCCTACAAGAATCTAATGGTGTTTCCTCACAGCTAATTACTTCTGCCTTAATTCAAAGCTTTTCTTTACAGAAGTAAAATTAACTAGAATCAACCACAAATCTGCTAGATTCTAAATAACTTTCTGCTCCACTTTGGCATAGGGATATAGAGCTAGAATGGAAGTAATTTGGGAATTCCAGATTAAAAGAAATATGCAAGAATTAAGCATATTCTTTGCTGCAGGGAGTTTTTCTCCAGGAGATTCAACATATACCCTATATTTCCCATCACAGTTTGAAGGGACTCAACCTTTTCCCCACTGGCTCACATTTGGATCATCTGAATCTAGTAAAAAGTTGCATATCTGAAAGATATCTTAATTTTTTAAAAAAAATTATACAGATTTGGTTGTTGCACCCAGTCACTGTTTTCCTTTAATTACCTGCTCAAATAGGACTTGTTCTTTATAGTGTGCATGACTTCCTTTTATAAAATCTTAACATTTTATGATTAACACAACCTCAATAAATGCTAATTTAAAAAATCAACTGATAAACAAATTGCTAACCATTTCCAAACAAATTATTCAACTTCCAGTTATAGAGTACTGTAATAGCCCAGGTATACTTGCATCCACACATTCTTAGTCATTACATTATTTAATTAGTTGTGTAAAAAGGCAGAAGAGGAAGTATATCTTCCATAATGTTGTTTATATTTGTTCCACAAACATTCTTCTATTATTGGGCTTGAGGTAACACTAACTGGAGTGTTCTAGAGATACATTCTTCCTAAGTTAATGGACAGTAAAATTGTTGGGTCTTTAGTAAGGAGATGAAATAGGACAAAAAACCATTGGTTGATCCAACTTTCAAAACTGCTTCCAAACTTAGTAAGCAGAATATTCTTTATCTTTTTTTGCCATTATTTCTTGGTCCTTCTCTTACCTGCTGAGCCCGCAGAATTTTCAGTTCCTGCTCCAAGCGGGTCCGGAGACGCAGTTCCAGTTGCTCGCGCTTTTCACATGCAGCCTGGAGCTGGGCCAGGGCCTGTTGCAACCGTTCTACTTTCTCCACATATGCTCGCTTCTTCTGCAGCTCATCTTCCATTTTAGCAGTGCGCGCCTGAGCACTGCTCAGAGCCTGCTCCAACAGTTCAGCTCGCCGACGTTGGTCTTCATTAGTGCCATGTAGACGTGCAATTTCCCGCTGTAACTTTTCCCTTTCTTGCTGATATTCATAGTCTGAGACAAAACAAAGAGGAGGTTTGGCATAAACCACAGCTATGTACTCTTTGTAGTCAATGGAAAACCACATTTCTAACAGAATAACTTTAAAGATAATTTTTAACTGTAACACACTAATCCAAAATCCTAAGTTTTTAGAAGACAAATGGGTATCACCTTCATTTTCAATAATCAGTTGACTATTGAAATAATTCCACGAAAGGGTTATGTTAGGGCTCACACCCAGGAAACTCCCAGACTCAAGAGGAAAAAACACACACTGTTGTGCCATAGTACTTTGATTTTACACAATGTTCCTATTATTTCTTAACTCATGCTTCAATGACACTGTTTTCCATGATGTGATCATGGCTGGAGTACAACAAGGTAAGATGTAGAATTTATGGAAAGTTGTAAACCATGGTGCTATAGAAGAGGTACAAGAAATCTGCACCATTCCAGATAATATGGGATTACGATTTGTATCATGTTAAATCAGTGGTCAAGCTGGCTAACAAAAATAACAGGTTTTGGAATATGGCAATATACAAAGCCACAGATTCTCTGCCATTGTTGAGAGATTCAAAGTATGCCCTACATATTTAGTAAGCTATGCCATTTCCTTCCTCTTACCCTACCCTACACCAAAGGTTAAGGAAGCATCACCATCTCTAGCAGTTTCATTCATGATTCTGCAGAGGGCACCAAACTGCCTTCCCTCCATACGCAGTAAGACTGGAATTATTTGTAAGTTTTCCTTATCTTCAAGAGACCAAAATGTGGTAGTCAAACTGCCACAATAATTACATGTGGAAGCTAAAAAGATTAGGACATGATCCATATTCTACTCTTTCATGATTTGCTGAAACTGAATTAAGAGGTAAAACCATTCTAATGAAGTAGACAGAAGACTCATAACCCTTTAAATAATAAAGTGGAGATTCTAATTCTCACTAAGTGGGTGGTTGCTTTAGTGAAAATCAGGGTTTTTCTGAGTAATTATGCAAAGGATTACTGTTTCCCATTGTTGTATTTACAAAGCCAGGATGAGAGATACTTTTTGCAAGGAAGCAGGACTAAGTTTCTGGAAGGAGAGAGATGGTTTCTTGAACTGGATGGGCAAAAGTTGAGTGTAAGTACATTCCCTGCCAACTTCTACCCCATTGCCAGGCCAGTTTTCATCCTTTGACAACAATCCCTCTTTTCAAAAATCCAGAACAGCAGCAAGAAACATCCTGGACCTAGGACTTTTAAGGAGAGGGAGTATAGCCTAAGTGCTGGAACAGCCAGAACAGCCATTGGAATGCAAAGAATCCAGGTCACACTGATGGTTACTGTGATTAATGGCTCTAGTTTAAGTGCCAAGAATAACTTAGCCTCCTCAGGGGAATGGCAAAAAGCTTCCAAAGGAGGATCCGCCTCCTCTTCAATCTTAAAGGGACCACAGACTTATCTTCTTTCCAGCTTGTTTGAGGCAAAGGTACGAAGAATAGGACACTGGTCCTATTGAATACTGGTATACAAATGGGGGAAAAAGAGATATGCAGTGGTAGACGGTCATAAGGGCACGCGGGGAATAGAAATACAGTTGAAATAGCAAAAGGTTTTCAAGAGGCTTACTTTGAGCAACAAGTTTTGCCATAGTCCCTTGGTTTCCTTCTTGGTTTTCATGCGCTCGGTTGGCCAATTGTTTGTTTGCTGACTCTAATCTTTCTATAACAAATTGAAAGGGAAAAAAATCAAGATTAGAACATATTTCAATGTTCAAATATTCATGGATTTCTAGAAAGGCACAGACAGTTATTTGTCACTTGCCAAAGGTACTATTGTGTTTAACACTTTTAGAGGGCACAGCTGCTAATAATGGCACAAATATTGCTTTAGAAATAAATGCTTTATTTCTTAGCAATTTAAATAAGAACAATGTTTCTCTGGATTTCAAGGCTTATTAGAGGCTTGGAATCCAGAGAGTCTAAGATTCTGTCACATTCTGTTTTCTTATTTTATTTTATTTTCCTTAATAATAAGATTTACAGTCTGGAAAATAACTAGATAACTTTTTGGAACCTTCTAAGTTAAATGATTCAGTTCAAAAGTGATTTTGAAAAACTGTCCACAAGCCAGGTGGATGAAGGTGTATAGTCCCACTCAGCTCGTGTCTTTTGATTCTGATTACCATTAACCATTGCGCCAGTGGGCACTTATGGTCAACTCTTTACCTCCAATTCATAATAAAAATCTAACCACTAAAAGGAAGAGAAGCTGCCTGCAGCAGAAGATACCCAAATCTGAGTCTCATTGGCTACTGAGACAATGGCTGTAGCAGAATGGAGATGAATATATCCTAGGCCGGATTGCGTTTAAATGGTATAGAGTGGTTGTAAAGAATCTGAGATCAGAAATTTCAAACACTTTCTGACTCACATCATCACCCAAATTTAGAATTTGGCCTTTCCGAGTTGTCTTACCTTTGAGATCCCGATTGAAGTCCTGCAACCTCCTCATTTCCCCATCCTTTTTGTTTCTCATGGTCTTCTCCAAAGCTTCTCGCTTTAATGATGCTTTCATTAGATTTTCATAATCTTCTGAAATTTGTTGAATTTCACTTTCCAACTATCAAAAACCAGAACGTTTGGGTTAAAACATATCTACGTAATAAAATCCATAAATGACAGGTAGTCCTCAATTTACAACTGTTTATTTAATGAACATTCAAAGTTACAACAGCACTGAAAAAAAGTAAATTTTCATTTCTCACACTTATGACCATTGTAGCATCCCCAAGATCACACAATCAAATTTCTGATGCTTTGCAACTGACTCGTATTTATGATGGTTGAATGTCCTGAGGTCATGTGATCCCTTTTTGCAACCTTCTGACAAGTAAAATCAAAGGGGAAGCCAGGTTCACTTAACAACTGTGTCAAGAAAGGTCGTAAAATGGGGCAAAATTCAGTGAACAAATGTTACACTTAGCAATGGAAATTTTGGGCTCAATTGTGGTCGTAAGTCGAGGACTACCTGCATAGTAATGAGTATTTCTCCAACAACTGAACTTCAAAATTGTACTGGAATACAACTTAACAAACTTTTCTTAATATTCAAAAATCACAATCTAAACATGAAATTGAATGTAGTTCAATTCTTCAGTTCCAGAACCAAATATGCATGAGTTAGAAAAGTCAGTCTCTCACAAGACATAACTGAAGTGGAAACTGTGTAATAGTGAGAAGTTTCTCGATGTTATCACTCTCTCAAGCCATTGTTTTCATATTTAATTTCTAAACAGTTTATTTGGGAATCAGTCATCATTTCCAACATTTTCTATTAGTAGATCAAAATATAGGCTGTGTGCCAATACTAAACTATTACTATGTTTATTAAAATAGTATTAAATACTATTAAAATAGTATTTTATATATATAGTGTTTTTATTATACGTAGTGTGTATATACACAATATATTGTACAATGAACACGAGGTTATGAGGAAATGTATCAAACTGTCACAAAAAATTCAGTGAGAAAACACATTAGTATTTAAAGCAATTTAAAAGCTTTAAGGCATTTAAAGATGAATTCAGCATCACTGCCACCTCCTTCAAGATAATTTAAAATAAAAGTATATTATTCTGGTTTCTCAAAGTCCAATGTATCATTGCTTTTTTTTTTCTTTTTCATTTTACACTATTTGCTACCTATCCAATATATTCCTGAGCCTGTTTGGAGTTGGGTTTGACACTTGTTTGATAACCAGCAACCTCATTCATTACAAAAACCATAAACAAGCAATGGTGGTTGCATCTTTCTCCTTATACAAGGAAGTTGATAATATGAACCAAGCCCAAATGATATTAAAGTTCTGAAGAAACAGAATTATGACATTAGATCAGGGGTGGGATTCTACCAGTTCGCACCTATTCGCTAGAACCAGTTGTTAACATTCTAAGCAGTTCAGAGAACCGGTTGTTAGAAGAAATTACTGGCCTAATCCTGTAAGGAAGGCAGGAAGGAAACATTCTGGTATTGCTTACAGAAACTGCCTCTCCGTTAACCCTTATTACATTCTTGGCAGGACTAGACCTCCTGTCTCTGGAACTTATAATGGATTTTTTTTCCCCTCCTTGACTGGTGCTTTGCTTGTGTGGAGTGACCATTTAAAATTACAATGGCACTGAAAAAAGTGACTTATGACCATTTTTCACACTTATGCCTGTTGCAGCATCCCCACAGTCATGAGAGGCCAGGCGAGGAGATGCGTGCCCTGATGTGAGTGATATTGAGTTGGCCACGCCCAACCAATAACATGACCACCAAGCCATGTCCACCAGTCACATGACCACCAGGCCACGCCCACCACCTAAACCACACCCACAAAACCAGTTGTTAAAAATTTTGAATCCCACCCCTGCATTAGATGTTTACAATCTGTGACCTAAATCATACTACACTGTTCTATTAGAATACTTTAGGACACGCTGTGTGTTTTTCCCCCTCTTCTTTTTTTCTTTCACACTTCTGTCCTATTCTTCCTAAGCTCCAACTGATATGCAGTTTCACGTTTCATTGTTACCACTTTACTTTGCAGGCCTGGCATATTCCCTCTGCAGCCCTAGCACGTGCCAGGCCATCTCCAAATAACTCAATGGCTTCAAGAAGAGTATTCTCACCCTTGGCTGATGCTGGGCTGCCACAGCCTCTCTTGTGTGTTTTTGCACAAAAGCTTCTGTATCTTGCCTACAGGAGGCAGGGCCAAATAACTGGAGAGCACAACTGTTAGCAGAGGAGGTGAATAGACTCTTTTCTCTCCCTCCACTCAACAACTGCCTCAGCTTAAGATCAGTTGGGTCCTGTTAGCTTGTGCTCCACAGCTGTTTAAAGGGAGGAAGAGTAATTGAAAAGTATTAGAGGAGAAGGTTTTCAGGACAACTGTTTCTGGGAAACCAAAGGCAAAAAGGAGAGCATCTGGGGAAATTTTGCTGAAAGCAAAGCTCTATGAAACACTGTGATGAGCCCTCTGCTCTTCCAGTGAACAGCATGATCATTCCAAACACAATAGCTGGATTCACAGGTAACTCCAAGCCCAAACCTATCACAGAATAATAGACCAGAGCCAAGGTAAGCAATCTTTTCAGTTTCTCTAGGCCTCCCAAAGGGGTCTTACATGATAGTTGTATGTGAGAAAGAACAATCTCGCAAGAGACTGCACTGAGGCAAGAATTTGGAAGATCTCAGCACTATTTAATTGTAAGGAAACAGTGGTGCTTGGTGTGGGGTTAGTGGCTGTCTTGTTGATCCATATTTTTGTGCTCTCAGTTAAGGCTTATCTGAGTTACCATGCCAGAACTTTGCTTTGCTTAGCAGAATGAGTGAGCCCAGTTATTGGGGTTTGTAAAGCATGATTTATGGCTAAGTGAACTGTGAACAAAGTTACAGTGGCTTCTTCAATAAATTATGGAAACTGTAGTAGCATAGTGTAATTTGTGAATTGCTACTTCAAAATGGATTTGATATGATTAAAAAAATATCAGGCAGATAATTATTAAAGCTATCATATTTGATGATTTCAAGTAGCAGAAAATGCTGCATTTTCTCTTTTTATTTTATGGCCCTCACTACTGGAATGGATCATTCTACCATTCTTAACTTGGTACTTGTTTGGGACACATGAATGAACTTTCACACTGACCTTGCATGCCTTCATTGAAGTAAATGATATACTTAGAAAGATCAATTATTGGTCCTGATAAAATACTGTTCTCTATATGCCATTTCTGTTTTCTAAACTCCAAAAGGACTGCTTTGTGTACTTTGGTGGAACATACTACAATTATAACTGTTGCATAATACAAACTTATAATCAGGGGTGGGATTCAAATTTTTTAGCAACCAGTTCTGTGGGCGTGGCTTAGTTGGTGGGTGTGGCTTGGTAGTCATGTTATTGGCTGTGCGTGGCCAACTCAATACCACTCACGTCGAGATATGCATCTCCTTGCCTAGCCTCTCATGACTGTGGGGATGCTGCAACAGTTGTAAGTGTGAAAAATGGTCATAAATCACTTTTTTTAGTGCCATTGTAACTTTGAATGGTCACTCCACACAAGCAAAGTACCAGCAAAGGAGGAAAAAAAACTCCAGAGAAGTTCCTGAGACAGGAAGTCTGTCCTGCCAAGAATGTAATAAGGGTTAAGAGAGGCAGAGACAGAGAGGCAGTTTCTGTAAAAAAAAGAGAGGCCAGTAATTTCTTCTCACAACCGGTTCTCCGAACTTCTTAGAATGTTAACAACCGGTTCTAGCAAATAGGTGTGAACTGCTAGAATCCCACCCCTGCTTCTAATGATCAAGTCTATTTAAACGGTGTGGAAAAGTAACATCAATAAAAAAATTTAAAATGGAAGCTGACATAATATAAAGAAGTGTATCATTTCTAGCATTATCTTTTATTTCCAAATAGGCATTCTGCAAGAATCTCATAAAGATTCTTGGGAGATAAAAATGGTAGATGGCTATTTCCAAACCCAGTACTTTTGTAATTATGCCAATCTGCTCAGAATATAAAAATCCAAAATTAAATGGTGATGGTAATGAACATGCTGCTACATCACATAACAATTATTGTGAAATATTCTGCTATATGCTCTCAAAATGTCAAGCATTGCCTATTAACCTGAGAAGACCTGCTTTGGCCCATCAACCAAGTTTCCATACAGTTGGATAACATAAAACCAGATTCTCCACTCTTGCTGCCAAGGTAGATGAGAGATAGACAACAAATACCCTTTTCTTACACTGAATAAGGATTTAAATTTTAGAAAGTTTAATTATGACTTTGTCCTTGATTGCAGAAGTTTAATCTTCCATGACAAAATGTGTATTAGTTGCATATATTTTGATTAGATAGGTTGTCTATTATGCTTGGTCTTTACCTTTTGAATCCGGTTAGCCTTTTCATTGTAACTTTCCAGTTCCCTCCGCAACAACTCGTTTTCTCTTTGAAACATCTCATTCTCTCTTAACAATTTCTTATTCTCCATCAACACAGCTTCTATTTGGGACAAATGGTTGCTAGTAGAAGCAGCCTGAGTTGCCATCAAAGCTGCCACCCCAGCTGAAGTAAGTGATTCCAGATGGTTATGGCATAGAGCAGCCTGTTGTGGCATGAAAGCTTGGGACATCGGAGTTTGCATCATCCTAAAAATTTAAAAGATGAAGAAATTAATGATTACTTTCTAGAAGGAAGGCCCCAGCCCTGTATGTAGCAAAGCTCAAGTATCTGGCTCAGTCATATGAACAACTTAAATACCCTGGGCTTTAAAAAATTCTACACTTCTAATGTTTATTAGCTGAATTCTGTTCACTAATTAAACCAGGATAGTTTTAAAACATAGAAGATTGGGTTAAGATTTTCACATCTGCTGCAATTCCAGACAACCACTACATGGGAATTAGGGTATTTCTTTGCTACCCTCTGGTGTCATCCACATTCTTCCAGTCCAGATATGGTAGCCTGGAATGGGTAAATCATTCAAGACTGCTTTAACTTCCAGTTATCCACTAATAAGATTGGAAGTGCAGAATTTTTTTATTACTGTTTGCATAAAGTCTCCTGATTTTTGAGAAAAACACAAACCTGGTTTCATAAAGCATGGATTCCATGGCACACTGATGCTATCCAGTTTATTATTTGCACTTTGATCTTTAATTCAATTATGAGTTCAACACTGCTATGGCATGCTTTCATTTACTCAATTTTTTTTTAAAAAACCCACCTCTGATTAGTCACATATTATGCTAAGCTACAAACCCACATTTACAAGCCACAATGAGTTTTTTACATTGCATTAAACCAAAACCCATAGCAAGCATGTGTCTTGGTGTGTTCTGTGAACGCTTTTCCCATTTTGTTTTCTATTAATTTCTACAACTCTATAGTAAACGTTCACAAATATTTAATCAAAATTAATGGCTACCATGATCCCACTGACTAACTCCAAGGTCCATTTAATTCTGGAATGTTCAAATGCCTAAACAAAAACAAGTTAGTTTTAGAGTTTTCTCTCTTCCTTCTCTTATGATTAAACTGCTATGCAGGTAAGCAGCAGAATGAAATTCGTAGAATTCATCCAGGATGCCCTTCTTGTGCACAAAACGGAAAGTATTTCCTGAGAAGACATAGCCTCATCTGACTAAGGCTCCTTTGATGCAGAGTTATTCAGACAAAGTGATTCTAGAGCAAACAAGAATATATACACCTTCCTTTTAGCATACAACTGTCCCCCACCTTCTTTTGTTCCTCAGGAAAAAGCCAATTTCCTGCCTCCAGCATTATCTCTTCCTGCCAGTATACACTAGAGGTTGCCTCCAGCCAGAAACTATGGTTCAGTTCCCCTTTCATTCTCAGTAAGTCACAATGGTGGCAGACAGTTGTGAAAGTACTTATAAATGCCACTCAAAACCAGCTGTAAAACTATGATATTCTAAGCAAAAAGAAATGTTCTTTATGGGCCAAAAGTAAGCAGTGTCCAAGATTGCCTCTTAGCATTCTCAGTCATTGGTTACTGGCACAATTCATAAAACTTAGGAAGAGAATTACATGCCAAAGAGATGGGATGTTCAGATAAGCTTGCATTCCTAAGTACAAAGTTACACAAGAGGTACAACTCTGATTCTTCCTCTACCATTTTTGTAAGAGTAACTGTATGATGAAATGGAATCCTGAACTATCCTTTCCCAAAACAGAATCAAATAGCCCTTGTACTTCTTTACAAAGCCTGGAAGAAAGTCTGCTATAACTTCTTTACATTTTTCCATGCTATCTGAACTATTTGCTTTTTTATCTTTGGATAAGAATGAATGCCAATTCTTTCTCACATTGTTCATGGAAGTTGTGTGCCCAATCTGCCCTAAAATTTAACAAAATATCTTTACAAAGCCAAAAGAAACAAACACAAATCAAAGGCAAATCTCCTCCCACAAGGAAAAGGTAAAATTGGGGGAAGAGGAAGAGCTAAATTTGAAACAGGATACAAGAGTTTAACTCCATACATCTCCGCTTAGGATACATCGAATTTATCTTCTTAGGAAAAAAAAAAAAGGAAGGTGTCTTTTGACAAGATGGAAAGGACTAGATTTAAGCACTGGCAGAATTCAAATGAATGACTAACCAGAACACAATCCTTTGAAAGTATCCTATGAAATTCCAACTTTCAACATAAGCAAAGTAACATAAAATCAACACAAAGAGTTACCTGATTTCAGGATGTTGAAATCTTGGACCTTCTCTGTAGTGCTGCCTGGGATCAGAAAGGTAATTTTCTGATGCCTCCTGTGAAGGGATTACATAAGGATACTCTGGAGGAGGACCACGGCACTCTGATGCCTCAGAGGACTTTCCTCTAGAGAGACAAAGTTGGTGGTGCCTGGAAAGTTGAGGGTAGCTGTGAGAGGAACTCATGTGGTTCTGTGCTTGAGTGCCATTCCTTTCCAGGGACACCTGCAGGAGCTGCTCACTGAGTGACCGTACATGACCATGTTTCAGCTCTTTCAATGACTCATCCTGCGGTATGCTGTTAATGTCAGAAGCATAGGTTCTGCACTGTCCTCCTTCTATAGGTGCTCCAGACAAGGTGGCCCTAACATGTTGTAATGGTTGTGCGGCATAATACTGAGACTGAGCTTTGGCCTCCTCATAGGTGGGAAGCTCTTCTCCTTTATGCTGAGGCTGGTAGAACCGGTACATGTTATTCTCCAGGTAGAGGTGGTCAGCATGATGCTCCTGGCCCTGGGGTTCTTGTCGTGTTGATTGCTGAACCATTTGGCTCTCATCCTGTGTGAGACTCTCAAGGGAGGATTGGGGGCTCCCACTGCTTCCTCCCCCTCGTAAGGCCTGCTGCTGTATGGCTAGGAGTGTACGATTCTCAGTGAGATTGCCATACCTCAGCTGCTCTTGAATCAGGCGGTGAAGGACAGTTCCAGAGGAATCGTCAGCTGTCCTCATTCTCAGCTAACGGGTTCTTTCCTAGTGCTTTCTGAATGCACCAAAACAGCAAATAAACAAAATTTGCTTCTGGAAACTAATAGCTACTGTCCATCCAAATGACCCTGTGAAAAGGGAGGGAAAAAAAGTCATGAGGTTGCACAATGTAATAAATTCATTGAACAAAACCACTACATTTCAATTCTGTATCTTTTTGAATAGTCTTTTGCAATGTTCTGCCTTCCAGACATCCTTGACAATAATTCCCATCACTCCCAGCCAATACTCTATATAGCTGATTGGATTTGTAGCCCAACAAAAGTGGAAGGGCCAGACTGGAGGAGGCATTCTGTAGAATAATTGCTTTAGAGATGGAGACCCAATTTAGAAGTTTCCTAAAGGCTTTCTATCTTACGGCCACAAGAACGTAACGAGAAAATATATCTATTAACAGGTCTTTATTTCTTAGGTTTGTTCAATTCATTCATTTAGATTTGCTGTTAGCCAGTCCAAAGGCTTAGATTGAAAATAAAGTGCACATTTAAGTGGAGTCTACTTCCAGGGATTCTCATAATTTCTCTACATAAGGACTGCTTCCTGTGCTTTTGATTCAGAAGCACATCTTTCTCATTTTATGGAAGTGTGAAGCAAAAATTAACCGGATTTCACAGCACATGTGAAAATGCTCTTTTAACATCTTGTTTTTCCTTTCAACATTTTTGCAACAATCATATGAAAGAGGTTCTGGGTGATTAGGCCAATAAATACCATCAGGAACTGAAGCCCCACTTCCTCAACCTTTACCATATCCAATATTTTGCCCAATAAATCAGTTGCACTAAATCAGAAACAATGCTTAATTATAAAAAAATGGAGCTTGTTGATATTCTCTGCAACTGTATTATGATAGCCTTATTTTAAGCACGAAGTATTATCTCAGTGAGAATCTGCATAGCCCTATTAAACCAAGATACAACTCAAGTAGAAAACTTCTTGGTGAGTGCTAGCCACTAAACTTTCCTCAATTCAGAAGGGCTACTTAATCTCATTCCAGTCAGGAGCTAATATCCTGTTCTTTCCATACACTTTTATTCTAATCCAAGATGAAAAGCAAAACAAAAACTGTGTAAAATCTGATTAAATATTCATATCCTTTAAATAAAATAAAATAAGACAATATTGATGTTGCACAGAAGCCAAAGTTGATTTTTACAAGAGATCCACAGCTGAAAATTAACCCTAATCTCTGATTTGGAACACTGTTCTCGCCCAAAGCGCTATCTTTAGCTAGGTTTTATACTCTTATACTCTGCATATTCTATACTGGTGCAAGAACATACAAAAGGCAAAATAGGTAACCATAACTAAACTATTTGAAAATAATGTGCTATTCTGAGGAACCAAATAGGAGTCAATGAATTGGAGTGAGGCTATGTGGAACTCTTCATTTTATAAAACCACTGATGCTGCAGAACTTATTTAAAAAATCATTTTTGAGAGAAATAGACTGTCTGATCAGCACTACTGCATTTCTTTTGCTGATTTATTAATCATTACTCTTCAGAAAAGTGGTTCAAATGTAGGCGGTTCTGAAACAACGAAAATATTTCTGCAAAGCTTCCCAGAAAAAAAAAAAAACTTGACACCAGTTCTCTTAAAGCAACACATTCCTGAGAAATATTTGCAGCAAGCCACAGGGAGAAAAATTAAATGCTCCGCGAATCTTCGTAAGAAAGGAAAGTTTCCGACTCGTCACCCTGCAAATAGGCTGATCCAAAGAACAGACGCGCTAACTTCGGTCTTGGGTTGCAATCCTAAGTAATACTTCGCTGCTCCCTCCTCAAAGGCTTCTTATTAACCCCGTAACTGAATCCTCTGCCAATTTCCCTAGAAATAGCTAAAAGCAGAGACTGGAGGAAATGGCGAAGGTTTGGCTTCTACCTCTCCTCCCTCTCAGTCTAAACGCAACGGAGAGAGAGCGCTCGCTCGCAGCGCACTCAGCAGATTGCCATCTGCGCCGTCTTTCGAGTTTCCCTGCCCGCTCTTTGTTTTCCAAATAGTTCTGCGCTGACATCATAGGAGTTTGGATTGCAATTAACATTCCTGCTAAGTGAGAACGAGAAGCGTCGGGCAGAGGCAGGCAAGACAAAGCCAAGGCTACCGCTCGCGGGGTATAACTCTCCCAGCACCTGCATTGCCAGAAAACCGCTCCCCCCCCCAACCCCCCCCAACCCCCCACCCCAGTCGCACAGAACAGCAGCTTATCCAGCTACGCTTCATCACTAACAAAGATTTCGAAACGTTTGCGGGCAAGTATTGCCATTTTTGCAAGCCCACTGGGACAACTGCGCGCAGGGAACGGAGGGCCATTTAATAAAAGTTGCAGGGAAAGCGAAGGGGGAAAGGGGGTTATACCGATAAAGATGCCCAAGCGACATTTTTTTTTAAAGGTCGATTGATAAAGGGAAAAAAAAAAAAGAATAACTAGCGCATTGGCTCGCGGTTCTGGTCCGGCCACTAATACCAGAAGGAGCAAAACGGCCATAATTCCTAAAAGGGGTGTCCAATCTGGAAGGGTCATAGCAGGGAGAAAAGGGTCCCTGTTTGTAGCCGCTCTCCGTTCAAATCTCGAGACATATGTCGCGGGCGTCTCTTTTTCCCTTCCGACCACCGAACCTCCAGCGGCGTGAAACTTACCCAACCATAGCAGCCGGAGTGGCCCGGTGACTCTGCCGCACGGTTTGGGGGTTTCTTTTCTGGCTGCGGAGCACCGAAGAAGAAAAGGTGCGTTCGAGCCTGGCCAGCGGCTCCGCTCGTGTACCGGGCAACTGAGGGAATGTAAGTTGTCTCTGCGTGCGCGTGCGCCTGTGTGTGTGTGTATGTGTACGTGAGTGCATGGAAGCCTGGCTTCCTTGCCCAGAAGCGCTTGCCTGTGTCCGCCCCTGCTGGAAGGAAGGCGACTGCGCGCATCGCCTGCCTCCTCCAGCTGCAAGTCGAGCCGAGGAGAAAGGGGCTGGGCTGCACAAGAGGCTGATGCTATGTCAGGAATGCAAGAGTTTTCAGGTTCCCCACTGGGATCAAAGTACGCAGTTCGCTTTTAAAGAGCTTTGCCGTTGCGGCTCTGCAGTTGTATTCGGAGCCAGAGCCCGGAAGAGGGCGAGCTCCAGCTTCTCCCCAACTCTCACAATATAGTACGCGGCCGGCGCAGACTGAATTTAGCAGCTCGACTTAAGGCTGCCTCGGTCTATATGGCTTCCATTTGTAGAAGGAGCTTTGCTGGGCCGCAATAAGAGCTGCTGCTTTGAAGGGCACAGAAAGACTTAATTTGGTTAAAATGAAAAAAAGAGAGCAAGAATGGACCCTATGGACTTACGGAGGGTCGCATATCATCAGCTTTCCCATAAAGAAGAGCTGCTGCATGAGGTTGTTAAAAGAAGGACTTAGCTATTATCCTTTCTACGTCCTGAAATGAGATGCGTCTGTTTGGAATTTATACTTAATCTTTCTGCAAAAGATCAGGTCAGAATTGGGCTCCAAGCAAGTGCTTCCCGAATGTCAACCACCCTTTTTCCCCATATAAATTATGTGTGCAGGGACTTTCCAGGAAAAGACCCAGGCTCATTCAAGAGAGTGAGCAGGAAAATTCTCCAGTGAAATAAAGGTGATTTCCTAGAAATTGAAATAAGAGAAATGATACACAGTGTAACTTAAATTTCTTCCTCCACCCAAGGGCTAGTGAGGCTACAATGTAAAAGCACCTACCGCTGCCAAAGTAGTTGCACAGTCAGTTTGGCAATCCTGAATTTCTCACTGTATACTAGTGTAGTTTTAGAGTTGGTATTTGAGAGGTATTTGAGACTGACACATCTATGAATCCAGGTAGCTTGTTGCATTTTGAAGACTGCTTGGCAAGCTTTGTCTTAATCCCGAATGCATTGTTCATAATCTCAAAGGAGAAGGAAGCCATATGCCAGGATCTTCAGTAATGAAGATCTTAGCAAAAAATCTTTGGGATCACTGGCAGTTCAGGAATCAAATGGGAATAGCTTGACTATTCAGGACCTTCTGACTCTGAAGACATGCAAAATATTTGGCAACTCCACTGACATGCACCACAGACATGTGATGCCATTATTAAAATGATTTCTGTATAGTTAAAAGAGAATTCAGGACATGGGAAAAGAAAATATACAGGGTTCCAATCATATAAACTTTGTATTGGGTTGCTAGATAGTTAGCAAGAAGCCTCCATTCCACTGCCCTATAATAAATTAAAACTATTTTTCAGTTAGAGGTTAAAACGGAGAGGTTGTGTATTCTGAGCTCACATTCACAACCATGACTCTTCTCCCTTTAACATTTTTCACATCTACCATGGTTTCTTCTAACATCTTCATCATGTCTCTCATTTGCAACAAGGATAGACAGAAAATACTCTGGGATCTACTAATAAAGCTTCAGGTGATTTGAAATAATCAACAAAATTCCCCAATTCCCAACTGATTAAGAATAGCTAGCATGAATATCTGTTATGATGGAACTTTGTAACTGCAGGCAGCACCTCACTTTTCTGAGCCATTAAGGGGCTCTGAATCACCTTTTGTGTTTGACTCCCAACTAATCGGCTGTAGGGTTCTAAGAAAAAACACACAGCCATTAATCTAAAGGATACCTTTCCCTAATCTATTGTGCTGATGATTTTCCACTCAAACATTGCAATCCCTCTCTCTCTTGGTTAAGTTACCCCCCATCCCCCACCCCACCACTTTCCAGTGCTCCTTCTGTTTCTGCCAATTCAGTGAAGCCCAGTTACTCCTGGTTGGTTTAAAGCTGGACCAAGAAAAAAACAGTACATGTCATCAGTACTCATTCTTCGGGATAATGCAACAGGTGCTGAACATCTTGGATCCTGGCATGGAACAGTCTGATCCAATTGCTTTTATGCCAGTGAGACATGCACCTGCAGATACTTCCTTCTGCAATCGTAATTTTGGGAGTATATCGGGGATTCTCAAACTGGGGGCCATGAGCAGCTCTATATTAACCATTGAACAAAATAAGCAGGGGTTTAGGGCACTAAGGGAAGGAGACATCACAAAGTTTCCCCCCTGGTTCTTGTGTTCTTAACTGTTTCACCACCACAATCTACTGGATTTTTTATTCGGAGCTTTCCTGTGTTTGACTTTGATCTTCATTGTTAAAAATGTTTCATTTGGCAGGTTGAATGACTAGAATTTAAAAGTTTAATAATCAGACATCACATTTATTTTGCTTCTGCAAGGGGCACCACTGTTGGGTTGTGCTTCGTGCATCAGTTGGCCTTCTTCCAGCCCAGGCCATGACCTGTAGAGAGGTCATAAGCATTTTAGAGGGGGTGTCAAAAATCTTCTTCCGGCTTGGTGAGGCCTGTTTAGTCAAAGTGGGAGCCTGGACAGAATAAACTTCGGACTTCTTCTGGGGCTTTCATCTGTAACAGAAAAACAGTCAAAACTCACATGGACCTTCACCTCCATTAATTTGCTACTGTTGAGTTTGAGAACTGCTGGAGTTTTCAACTGCTTCAGATTACATAATTTGTTTAGTTATTCAAGATAGACAAAACTTATCCAGATTTCAGATAATCAGAGTTGGAAGGGACCTTGTAGGTCATCTAGTCCAACCCCTCGCCCAAGCAGGAAACCATACACCATTTCTGACAAATGGCAGTCCAATCTCTTCTTGAAAGTCTCAAATGATGGCACTCCCACTACCTCCGAGGACAAGCTGTTCTATTGGTTGATTGTTCTCACTGTCAGAAAGTTTCTCCTTATTTCCAGATTAAATCTCTCCTTGTTCAGTTTCCATCCATTATTCCTTTTCTGGCCTATAGGCGCTTTAGAAAATAGCTTGAGCCCTTCTTCTCTATGGCAGCCCCTCAAATACTGGATGACCACTATCATGTTTCTCCTGATCCTTTTCTTTACTAGACTAGCCAAGCCCAGTTCCTGCAACCGTTCATTGTATGTTTTAGCCTCCAGTCCCTTAATCATCCTGGTTGCTCTTCTCTGTACTTTTTCTAGAGTCTCAACATCTTTTTTATAATGTGGTGAACAAAACTGGATGCAGTACTCTAGGTGTGGTCTTACTAAGGCTTTATAATGTGGTATTAGTACTTCCCTCAATCTTGATTGTGTCCTTCTGTTAACACAATTTAGGATTGCCTTAGCTTTTTTGGCTGCTGCTGCACCCTGCTGGCTCATATTTAGCTGGTTGTCCACTAAGACTTAAGATTCCTCTTACAGTTACTGCTATTGAGCCTGGTTTCACCCAGTCTATATGTGTATTTTTGGTTTTTCTTGCCTAAGTGTAGGACTTTACTTTTCTCTACACTGAATTTCATTTTGTTAGATATGGCCCCGTGTTCTAGTCTGTCAAGATCCATCTGGATCTTGAGCTTATTTTCTTGGGTGTTAGCTATTCCTGCCAGCTTAGTATCACCTGCAAATTTGGTAAATTCCCCTTTTATTCCTCATCTAAGTTGTTAATGAAGATATTGAAGAGTACTGGGCTTAAGACGGAACCTTGTGGCACCCCAGAGTAAACAGAAATAAAACACCCTTAAAGAAATAATAATCTCCCATCATAAGCAGCAACTAATAAAAATCCAGACAGTAAGTATTCACTGCATACAAAATTTTTCAAAGAGTTCCATTGACAACATCTTCTGAATGATTAAAAGGACAAGATTTATTTTTGTCCAATGAAATTATTAGTTTTATTCATGGGGAAGGTCAAACAAATTCATTTTAGGACACAGGTACCCCATTATTTTGAGGACACCAGTTTTTCACTAGGGATGCAACTGATGAAAGGCACCGATAGAAGGAGGCAGTTAACAACTTGCTTTCTTAAATTTGTCTGCACATCAGTATTTTGCCTTTGGCTCTAGTTCC
Organism: Bungarus multicinctus; assembly: GCA_023653725.1. NCBI lineage: Eukaryota > Metazoa > Chordata > Lepidosauria > Squamata > Elapidae > Bungarus > Bungarus multicinctus. Next base: position 42,227,847 of record CM042844.1, read on the forward strand.
AAACACAGAGGGCTGATAGTTGCATTTAAGTAGAAGTTAACATGACTGAATACTAATTCTTTCACACTGTTCCCCAATCCTCCAGAAAGAAAGCCAGCAGCTTTGTGTCATGGTACCTGCTATACCATGGCAAAAAGAGTTTCTGGATTTAAATAGTATATTATGCCCAGAATTAAACACATCACACTATAATGTAGTGATTGGTTCTATAACATTGGAGCAGGCTTATCAGAAGGACCATCTCTCCCTGATTATATCTGCCTATCCCCATCAGGAATGGCAGAGAAGGCATGCTGAGGCTTCCATCTGATGGGAAATTACATTTGGCAGGTCCCAGGAGAAGGCCTTATTTGCCACGCTTGCCTTGTGGAATCTTATCCTGCTTCAATTAGCTCCATCCCTCTCAATATACTGCAAGTCCCTCAACACCTGGTTGTGTTGTCAGGCCTGAAAGTCCCAGAGAATGGATATTTTGTGATAGCTTTGTTCCTGTAATTAATACCACCCTCTCGTTTTGTATCCCTTTTTTGAGGTTATTTTTTTAATTGTGATTTCATGTATTTGGTTTTTTTAATTAAGTGCTATATGCTGCCCAGAGTCTCTTTCATGTGAGATGGACAGCTATACAAATGAAATAAGTAAACAAACAAACACACAAACAAACCTACTGCCCATTAGACACCAATGTGCAGGTGGAAGTTTCCCTTGGTTTGGAATGCTATCCCAAACTTTTTTTGTTTTATTTTTAATACATTGTTCTTGTTATAACTAAAGGGAAATTTTAAATGTTTATACCCAAGGGTGTTTCTAGGTCCTGCATATTTACTTATTAAATATATTTGTTGCCCATCTCACTTTACTTCAACTCTAGAAAGCTTACAACAAGACAATATTATAAAAGTTTAGAACAGTAAGAAGTAAATACATTAAAATTAACAAAGGTAGTGGAAACATGCAAGTTAGTCTTAAAAATAAACATGCTAGAGGGACTGCAACCCAATGTTTTGCTCAGGAGTGACTCCACTTACACAGAAAACTGATATTTAAAAAAATGAAATGATAGAAACATCTTCAGGTGGTAGAGAGCTGCCTGTCTAATTTGCCTTCTGATAAATCAGTGTTCTGTATTTTGGAAACTATTTTCTGAGTGTGTTCATATTATGCTCTATTAATATTCTGAAAATTCCACTTGACTCAAAAGATTCAGGGACCCATCTATAATTCATTGTGAGAACCTATATAATTGTGGCTTATTTAATGTACTATGATGAAGTAATTCATAGTTTAGCCAGATGTGTGAACCTAGTAAATTTTCATAATTCTTTTTTTCCCCTTCCTTCAATTTATATAGTTTCAATCAGTCAAGCAGATCTCATTTTATGAATTATAATTTGTAAAATATTTTTACTCTCCCATTCTGTCACATATCATGCTGCTCAAAATAATTGACAATTACCTTGCAACACTGATAATGTGATTCCCAAAACAACACATAGAACAATACTACAAACATTAATGCTGAGCAAAGTATTATCCTTACTTGAAAAACAATCGGATTGAGAATTCTTTTTTCAAAACAAGGCTTGAGTTTTTCAAGTGATGGAGATCAGATGAAGGGGAAGGGGAATGCTATTAAGTTATAATTTTGGGAGAGGGGAGACTGAGAATACCTTTTTTGGAAGTTGTGGTTGGTTATGTGGCTTAAGGGACAGAAAGGAGCATTGTTGCAAATTGTGCTCATGGATTTGTGCAAGGATGCCTGAAGCAAGTGTCAGCAGCTTGTGGCTGAGAGGGGCAGTTATTGGCAGGGGATCAGCCTGCTGCCTGCCAGCTGCCTATGGAAATAAATCTCCTTTAATCAAAGCTGGGAGAGGATCTGTTGTCTTCAGTGCCAAACAAGCCTGATTAAAAAAGAAAGAGCCCGCCTTTGCCATCTGCTCTTCCCATCGCATGCCTCACAATGCGGTGTCTCTCCCCCCTCCTGTCGGCCCCAATTGACAGATGATGCCTGTTTGGAACTCACAAAGAAAGCATCATATCCTTTGACTTGCAGGTACATTCCAAAGAGAGGGCTGGTAATTCCTTCTATCTTTCCAGGGCCTTTGGATGAATCTCCAAATTATTTCCTGCTGCACCCAAAGGATGTATAATGAACTGGTGACTGAGGATTTGGATGAAGACTACTTTTCTAAGGATATAAGTGCTGAGGCTTTATTTGAGTAAAGCTGAGGATAATTGTATTAATTAACCTTTAAATTTAGTAGCAGGAAGTACCTGAGGCAGTTTTTCTCAACTTGGTAATTTCCAGAATATCCCAGACATATTGGGAATGTCACTTCCAGAATTCCCAGCTCTGGGATATTAAATAAATCCCAGGAAACAAAACCATAAAAGTCATAGTATATTCCAGTTCAGTGTTTTCCAACTTGGACAACTTCAGCTAACTGGACAATTCTGGAACTGAAAGTCCACACATCTTTAAATTTCCTAAAGTTGAAAAACATTGCTGTAGGCAGGCAAAGGCTGTTCCTCATTAACTGCTTGGTAAATAGATTCAGGAATTCCCACAATATTGAAGGAATCATATTCTAATCAGCAAAGAAGAAAGAATATAAATATTTCTAAAAATGTGTTGTTTTTATCATAGCTTCATTGTTGCATTTATATGTGCTGTACTTTTGCACATATATGATAGGTATGAATAGCAGGGTGCAATGAAGTAAGTCAGTCAACAAATATAAGAAATCACAAGGACTAGGTGCAATAACTGAAAATGAAAGTGTATTTGTGGCATAGAAAGATGACTATGCAGATGAATCCATATGCTTATTCAAGGCTGGGAATCTTAAAAAGGACTAATTAACATAGCGATACAAGAAACAAATAATGGGTTGAATTAGTTGTACTTCATGTGGATTCATTCATTTTAATAGGCCTGATCTAAGCATGAAAAAGTCTGGATCCAACTCCAACAGTATATCCCCAACCTAATCCTAATTGTTGAAAAATGGCATGTTTTTAATTTTGTATAACATCTGGAAAATGCCTAAGCATGATATTTGGCAGATTTAAACGGGGATAGAAGTGAACAATTTGGAAGCAAAAACAAAATGTATCTTTCACTCTTCTAATCTGATATATGAAGGGAGGTTTATATATCCTAAGCATATTTATATAAGTGGTTTTTAAAAAATTTTTTTGAAATGATTAGAATCTATATCTAAACAAATTCTCTGGGTACTATATAAAATGTTTCAAGTGATATAAATACAGTAGAATGAAAATCAAATATATAAAAGAGCATAGTGAGAGCAGAAAAGAGAAGTACAAGATTCTGGCATAATTCTGGCATAATAACAGGCAAAGAAGTAGCTCAAGATAAAATCAAAGTATTATTCCAAATACAGTATAATATTTAGGTATTCAATAGTTTGATTCAAAGACGTTAAAAATAATTACCTGTAACCAAGAACTGTATAAAAAAGTTTTACCATGGTCATGGAAAGTTTATCATACGGGTATCAGAAGATAACCACCTTCTGTCTAGGAAGGGCATTCTAAAGAAGATGGATTACAACCCTGGCAATTTTAAGATGTGAACTTTAACTCCCAGAATTCTCCAGGTAGTCTTGGGAAAAAAAAACAATATAAGCAATGATTATAAAAGTCATACAGATACCCAAGAAGGGAGGGAGGAGGGGTGCATTTTGGAACAAGGTTAATTGTATATGTACCAGCTGGTTACCTGATTTTGTAAAGGCTGACAAGAGGTCAAGTAGTAAAATATGAAAAATGGAAACAGAAAGTGTATAAATGGATTAAACTTTGAATCCATTTAAAAGAAACCCAGTTTTGAAAGGATTAATTCTATTGTGCATTTTAAAAGTAGAATTACTACTTGCTCACCAGTCATTAGAAGTTAATGTTTCCAAGTGTCAGAAAAATATAAACATGTGAAGAATGTTGTGACACCAGTTTCTTTAGATTTCATGTAACCTGAACATATTTAATGAGTTAATGATTTGAGGTTTTTTTCTTGCACAGTACTGTGGCAAGGAATATATTCGTGTGTGTGTGGGCGCGAACATGAGAGAAAGAGGGAAGAAAGGGATGAGAGAAAATGTAAGGAAAGAAATTGAGAAAGATCCTACTGTATATCCATAGAACAGTGGCACTGTTTAAATTTTGTTTATCAGTAGGTTAGCATTTTGAATTGTTTCAGTGCAACACTGTCTGGCTTTTACCACTGTTTTGAGATAGAGAAACTGTAGTCCCTTGAAAGAAAATTCCTGTGATTCATGCTCAAGGTAAATCAAATATGTCTGTTAAGGTTTGGTTTGTATCCATTCATTATACTATGAGGCCTATTGTATGGTCTAGGTCCGTGATGGCGAACCTGTGCCACCTGTGCCATCTGTGTGCTGGAAGTGGCACACAGAGCCATTTCACTGGGCACACCAGCTGTAACCTGTTGTTCTTCTGGGTTCCTGTGCATATAAGCGTGCTGGCAAGCTGGTCTTCACATGCACCGAAGCACTGGAAACTGGAAGAGCAGCTCCCAGAGTGCATGCATGCGCCAGCCAGCTGGTCTTATGTGTACATGTGCATTAGAAACTGGAAGGCCAGGTGGCCAGCATGCATGCACGCAGCGGGAAGCTAAGCTTCCAGTTTTTAGTGCTCCTGCATGCATGCGTCAAGGAGCTGCTCTTTCAATTTCCGGTGCGGAGCACTCCCGTTTCAGCACTCAGTTCCAAAAAGGTTAGCTTTACTCACTCCTGGAGTTCACCCAAGTTCATGTTTATTGCATCAATATCACTATTTAATCATCTCATCTTCTACCATCCCTTTCTCTTTTTGCCTCAGTTTTTCCCAATGTCAGGGTCTTTTCTAATGAGTACTCTCTTCTCATTAAGTGACCAAAGTGTTTGAGCTTCAGCTTCAGTATCTGTCTCAAGGATGCTTTTTCAAAAGACAGCTAGACTCTTTTTTTCCCTAAGGAGAAAAAGAGTTTCACTTTTCATCCAAGAAGCTTCATCACTCTGCAATCAGCATGCCATTGTACATGCTATACAGAAGGAAATGGAAAAAGAAGTACTGTATACTCAGTGAGCACAGAATATTGACCAATTGAAGAACCAGGGACAAAAATTGGAAAAGACATAATGGAATGGTACATTCCATAAAAAGGGATCTACAAAGGTGTTATTACAAGTGCTGAAAACAATGCACACAAATGACATCAAGAATAATAACTATATCTTGCCATCCCTTGTTATCTTCCTCAGATAATAACTGCATGTTGTTTTGTAGGACTAAGTCTGCAGACACATCATACAGAACCCTGGGATGCATCCTTGCACCACTTTGCCAAAGTTCTTAATTGAGTGCTTTATCTTAATTGTCCTAATTTTTTCAAGCATTTATATCTCACAATTGTGGTCTTATTTCATGGACTATCTAAAGCATATGAAATATTATGCACTTTCTGAGAAAACTATAATTAGCTGACAATCTGCCAAGCTTTCCTTGGCTGACAAACCAAAATTTCAAGAACACAAATGCTCTTTTTTAAGTAGGTTTTATTATAGAAAAGCTTTGAAGCCATTATGAAAGAATTCCAGTGACTGCCATATGTTAAATGCAAGCTCTGTTTCTAGTGAAATCAATGTTCAGATGATTGTACCTCTTGTTCTTACCAGTGCAATACAAAAAATAAGGAATCACTCTCTTCTGCGTGAAATACACAGGTTCCATATTTTTTCTTTTTAATGTACTAATGAAATTATCTGTTCTTAGTCTGTTTCCTTTATATTTTAGACTACATTATTCTATTCACTATAAGCCAATTTAATATTTCTTACACAGGCACAAATATTCCTACAAGGACCATCATTACTCTGTAGGAAGTTAGCACCCACCCCTCTCCTAGAAAATTGATATAGCCTAGGAAATATTAAAAAGGCAGAATATTTCCCCTAAAAAGAGTAGAAACTCAAGAAGCAGAAACTCATCTCAGCAGTAGAAATTCACCCCCACCTTTGTTAATGGGTGGGCCATTAAGGCCTGTGCCAGAATACTTTACATAACAAGGAACTCCAGATAAAGCTATAGAAATTGCCAAAAGCCGTTTTAAGGGCATAATCACCCAGCAAGGCTAGACCAAGCCTGGAACTCAGGACAGCCTACAGAGTTGCCCCTGGGAGTCTGACAACCAATTAGAATACAAGCTCCAATTCAAATCCCAACAGAGGGTATAAAACCCAGCACTCTCAGTACCTCAGCCCTTCTTGACCTTCTCACCTTGAAGTATGTGAACATCCTTCTCTGGAGCTCCAGGCCATGTGGTCCTGTATACCATTAAACCTTCCAAGCAGCCTCCATGTTTCCAGTGTCTTTTTCCCCACTTGGAACTGAACCCAGAAGGATATTTCTTTCAAAAACTCATTGTGTGACAACCTAATTTCAAATTCACAATTGGTCAGTTTGGATAAGAACATCTATCTTTAGATGGCTAGCTTCATGGCTAGCTTCATGGCTACAGTATACCAACATGATTACTTAAAACATTGTTTTCTCAGCTATTGTCAAAAAATTATTTTATTCAGACATAGGAGTATCTTTTTCACAATCCTACTTCAAGCATCTAATGAAGAGGAATTTAGTTTATGAAACTTTATGCCTAACAAATTTCTTAAAAGAGTTTTTGCCCGCTACTGAGTTTTAGTGCCATCCATCTATACTGGCATGAAATCAACTATCTTCCACTTATTATATCATCTCTGTCATCTCTATTTACAATGGTAGTCATTTGATTCAGCCAGTTTGGTATAATGTTTAAGGCACCAGGCTAGAAATCAGGAAACTGTGAGTTTTAGTCCTGGCTTAGGTATAAAAGCCTAAGGGTGATTTTGGGCCAGACACTCTTTCTCAGCCCAATTCACCCCAATTCATTATTGTGGGAAAACAGAAGGAGGAAAGATTAGTAGGCATGTTCACTACCTAGAGTTATTTATAAAAAAATAAAATATGAATAAATATGAATAAATAAATACAAATAGAAATCCCTCTAAAGTAACGAATGACCAAATCTAATAGATTTTGGATACCTTGAAGTAGTTGCCTTTGGTGCATAGCTATAGTGGTCACATGACCATGGAAAATAACTTTGGACAACACTGGCTCCCTCAGAGATTAGTACCTTTACCTTTTAAGTAGAAGGGGAAAAGATTCTCAGTTTAAATCCCCCTGGGTTTCAATAATTTTGAGCCACCACTACTTTGAGCTTAAGACATTCCACGTTGCTATACTCTCTGATAAATGAGACACAAATTTGCACCATAACAAACCTGCTGGCTTCTGAAAGATCCACCAGCCACTGTGCTGCTTTGCTGTTAAAAATATGATGGATTTCCTTTAGAAAGTATAATTTAGATTCATTGTCATTTGTACATTAATGCAGAATTTGGTTCTATGTATATGTAGCTTAAATTTGTAGCTTCATTAAGAAATCCCTTTTTAATGCTGAAGGTGGAATTCTTGGGAAGGGAGACAAGGATTCCTTTGTATAAAGTCACACATGCCCCAACCTCCCTCCCCTCTCTTTTCCCTCCTCTGTTTACATTGACATGGTAATGTCTGGAATGCAGCTATTTCCTCTTCTGTTCCCAATACAATGCAAAGGGACAAAAGCCAGCAATTTGCTCACCTCAGGTCAAAGACTAGCTCTTTTGCCTTTCCTTGAACACCAGAATTCCCTGCTGTATATTCCTTCTCACCAACCCATTATCTCAGCAGGGGTTAAAGAGCCCCATGCCTTCCCATCAGGAGGCCTGCTCCTACATCAGCAGCACTGGAAAGGAAAATTTTTAACATAGAGACCCACATATCCTCTGGTTTTCTGTGGCTTGTCTTTCAATAGACTAAAACTGGTGTGATGACTGTTACTGATAGACAACACCCTGAGCCTTGAAAAGCCAATGCTTGATTTTCTGACATATGGCTGGTGAAATAGCCTCAGACTTTTTCATAATTAAATTTAATTGCATGTCAAAAAAATGGGCAGGTACCCTAAATTCGACATGTGTTTGACTGGTGAAAAATGATCTTCAAAGTTTATCTGAATAAATATTTTACCAAATTTATAGGTAATATAAATTATTAGTGCAGGATCCAACCCCGGTCGGTCACCAGGACCAGAGCTTAGTCTTCTGAAGTTTTCGGACTTGTGCTGGAGCCCATCCTCAGGGAACTTCTGTCTAGCATTGTGATGGCAAACCTATGGCACACATGCCAGAGGTGGCACGCAGAGCCCTCTCTGCGGGCACGTAAGCAATTGCCCCAGGTCAGCTCCATGGCTCATACATGTGCGCCTCTTGCCGGCCAGCTCGTCTTCAGGTCTCTGCTGTGCATGCACAGGGGATAGGGCGTATGCATTCGAGACTTTGTGCACTGCACACTTTGGGCACTCAGTGCCTAAAAGGTTAGCCATCACTGTTCTAGCACATTCTGCAGCATTATCCTTGAGATATGTATGTTTGCCTTCATTATTAAGTTATTAGTGTTTTAAAATTGGTTTATTTTGTAGTTTAACAGACCTTGATATACGAACAAGACCTTGATAATATTACAACTATATTACCTATCATTATAAAGATCACACCACCTGATTGCTTAGCCCCACAACATAAGATACTTGTTGCTGATGTATAGATTAGCTTACACAGAGATGGTAGTGGCAGGGCAGGGGGTCCAGAGAAAATTAAGTGGTGGAAGCTATGCAACCACAAGGCAGCTTTTATAAACTATATTACATCTCCTCCAATTACTGAAAGCTCGATTGATGCCACATGGATTGCTGCTCTTTGAGAGTTTATTGTCATTTCTATGAGAATGACCATGCCTTCATCAAATTGAAAAGAAACCATGGCTTTGGATTGAACAAGGGCAGCAAAAAGTACAGGAAAAGAAGGTGACCTATGAGAACTGGTATACACATAAGACCTATTTTTGCCAAAACTGGCAAAATTACATCACTGTGAGAAGAGTGGCAAAGAAAAATACTCGGGTCAGAGCTGAACACTGTTGTGACTTAGTGAAACAACTGGACATGAAGAAAAACAAGCAAAACATGCCAAGGAAAGACAAGACATCGAGCACTATGTATGCATGAAAGATAAAGATGAGAGGTGACTGCAGAACAAACACAAAATTCTGGAATGCCAGCAGCAACAATTCAGTGACTAATATCAAATCTGCATACTTGCCTGATGGCTTGCCCAATGATGGCCCAGTCCTATACATCTTGCTGGAAGAGGTTACCAAAACTACCCATGGCATGAAGAATTTAAAAGCACAAGACCCTGATGACCTACCAGCAGACATTTGGAAGCTGGAAGAATTTAGCGGCAAAGCAGCCAATTGGCTAACGTATTTCCTCAACGCCATTGTGGACTTTGGATGCGTGCCTGCTGACTGGGCTACAAGTATCACAGTTCCCCTCTTCAAGAATAAAGGTGAGCTGACAGATTGCTCTATCAACCAATTTGAATTTGCATCTAATCATACACAATGAATATCTTTGAGCAGATCCTTAACCAACGCCTACATGACATCATGAAAATCAGTACCAATCAATGCGACTTTATCAAAGGTTCTAATACTGACTCTATCTTCGCAGCTCACTCATGGAAAAACTCCAAGAAAAAGGGAAGCTATTATACTTGTCTTTCCTTGAATAGAATTGCCCATTTCGACCTGATGCTGCATTTGATCATGCATAACAGTGTTTGTTGATTCAAAAAGCACCTATGGGAATAGTTCTAGGAAGTGGTGATTATCTATCATACTATAATATATTTACAAAGTAAATCAATTTAAAGTAGTTAACACTAATCAAAAGTATTTGCAGATCCATATTTGCCTGCCATGCTTAAGCATAGAAACTGAATCCAATTAAAAGTCACAGAGATTGGGAGTAAAACAATGCTTTAACCTTCATGTAATAGGGGATAACCAATAATTTTAATTGGCTATGTTAGAATTATAAAAATATATTTGCAAAGGAATGTCACAACTTATTTCACAACTTATATGTATCTGCTGCTTCCATGCTTTTATATTCCCACGAATAGTTATCAGTTAAATCACTGGACTGGATTATGAATTAATGGTGTCTGCAATGAGCCATGATAATATGCAAACAGGGACTTGTATATCATTAAATCATCATGCAAATTCCACAATGTTTCCACTTGTAACAGATACAGTACTTGGATGCAAGTAAGTAAGGGCAGGGTTGGTTTGATGATGTCACTGCATGCGTGTCATACATTCCACATTCTCATATTTTGCTACAGATTCCAATGATTCACATTAATCAGATAAAGCAGTTTATTGGATTTATTGACCTAGTCATATCAATAAAATGGGAGCAGTAGATTCATATAAGGCCATCTGTTCTGTTGTTTTGATCAGTATAATTAAAAATACAGGTCTAAAATAATAGCCAGCATGGAGATTGTTTTTTCCTTTCAACTGAGTGAAAAAGGGAAATTTAGTTTAGGCCAACCCAAATGCAATAAACCCAGTCTTAACTGCACTCTTCATAGGGACTGTGATAAGATTGACTCTCCTGTATATTTCTTTTGAATTTTCTGAAGAAAAATATAATGGAATGTACAGTATTGGAATTAATATTATAGTCCAATTATAAACAAAGGTAAATATTTATATTTTTGGCTCAAGACTATTTTTTAAAACTGACAAAAAATTAGCTGGGATAAACCCAAACAATTCCAATCTTATTTGCTTCTATAACAATGTGAGAATCAGGCTTTTAATTCTGTAAAGTTCCTTCCTTGTTTTTGAAGGAAGGGGATTGGCAAAATGGCCCAGGACTTAACAAAAGCTCCTGTATGTTGTGAATAGTTATCACCTAACAATAGCAGCCAAGAAACAGCTCAGATTACTTCTCAGGACATTAAAAGCCCCTGGGCACAGCACAGAAGAATGTGGCTGGCACTCAACCTTCCCACTGTTTTCAAGGACACTGACAGCAGAAGCTGAAAGAAACCCCTTCTTGTATTCTAACTGTTCTCCCAGAGACACATGTATCCATAGAGCTCCTGTCCCAGATGCAGAGCTGCTGCTGTCTGCAAGGCTTTGAGACAGCAGATGGCCAGAAGGATGTCCATGTGTGGCAGTGGAAGAGAGGGACAGGGCAGGTGCAGACAAAATTGCTAATTAGGCATGGGACATTAAACATGTGTTCTATAAAGCTGGTATTCAGTACCTTTAAAAAAAATAGAGCAAACACCCGCAGCAATCTTGGGATTTTCTGGCAGCTCCACAATAAACCAAATTCTCCTGAAAAGACTGAAGGATCCCCAAGCAAGGGGCAGAAACATTTGTTTGGGTGGCAGGGGTTGTGTGTGTGTGGGGGGGAAGCAATGAGAAATTTTATCATTCATAAACCAGCCTGATTCTTTTTCTTTTTAAGCTATAGAAAAAAAAAGTTTTAGAAGGAAATTAACCAGGAGGAAAATATTTCTCCCAGTTATTTTCTGGGCTCTTGTTGCAACAGTATATTTTATTAATAACTGAGGGAAAGCCAAAATAGTGTCCTAATAATACTCATGATGATTAGATTTGAGTATTTGAAGAGAAAGTGTTCAGAATATCATTCAATCCTTGCAAGGTTGCTGGGTGTGACCAATCGCTTATGGCCAATAGAGCTCAGTTTCCAGATGATGCTTTCAATCCTAGTTTTAGTTCACTGCAGTTTGCTGGGTTATCTAAACTTAGAATTCTGGTCATCATTAACAATAGTTATTTCAAACAGTCTTCATGTTTGAAGCTGGCTTGTTTTATAGAAATCATGTTAATGGTAAAGTATAGTTACATAAAAATGGGAGATTTCAACACTTTCATGTGAGTTGAAGGAAAATCTATAGCTTTTTCATATTGTGCATTAGCATGATTTAAGTTTAGAGGCTATTGCTTATGTGTAATCAGTAATAAATAGTGTACTGCTACATTTTCATGTATGAGAAATCATGGACAAATCATATGTTTGATAAGAGCTAGAGCAAATAACACATTTAATTACAGATTTATAGGAAAATAAAGTAGTTGTGAATGTAATCACTTCATATTGCAAAATAAAAGAACATTTTTTTGTCCAATAGTTGTACATCGGTTGTATATCTACATTGTAGATTTATTTAATATAGATATTTCTTACTGGATTCATTCTCATAAATCTATACAGATACTTTGGTCATCCATATGGTCAAGAAATCATTATATAATATGAAGTAATGATAAGAAACTTATCAAGAAAAGATCCAGCCTAGAACTGAGGAGATATTTCTTGACAGTGAGAAGAATTAACCAGTGGAATGGCTTGCATTGAGATGTTATGGGTGCTCCATCACTGGAGGTTTTTAGGAAGAGACTGAACACAGCCACTTGTCCAGAATGGTATAGGGCAGGGTGTCAAACTCACGGCGTCACAGTGGCATCACGTAACGTATTGGGATTTCCCCCCTTCATTAAACTGAGTGTGGGCATGGCCAGCACGTGACGCATCCAGCCTGCGGGCCAGGAGTTTGAAAGAGGTTTCCTGCTTGACTAGAGGGTTGGACTAGATTAGAAGATATCCATGGTCCCTTCCAACTTTGTTATACTGTTACTGTTATTATTTTAGCTTTGTTTTTTTCCAAATGCCATTTATATCATTCAAAGTTGGTGTAAGTGGCCACCTCATTAGCAGATACTATGGCTCATCTTTTGTTTCCCTCCCTACAATTCCCATACTAGCTTCTAAGGTAGCAAATGGAAAGAAATTTAACAGCTTGTCTGTGTGTTTGTGTTTGTTTGTTTGTTTGTTTGTGTGTGTGTGTTTTTCTGTCTGTATAAGTACCGCTACGTGTCACCATTAATGCAAACTGCCTTTTTCTTTTCCCTCTGAATAAAAATGTTTTGATTTTGGAAACAACCAGTTAGGCTTGAAATTGCATTTCCCACACTGCTTGCTGTTTTTTTTACTTCTATTGTCCATCTTCCATTTGCTATTTAGAAGGAGTGAGGAACTTCACATGTCTATTTCTTTTATTGGATTTATTTGGGGAACAATGTTGAAGTCTTAGCCAAGTTGCTATTGATCTTCTTCCAGTCAACTGTAGCTGGTTTGAGAAAAGTAACCTTCCTCAAAAACAAAAACTATCAAACAAACAACCCAATAGTCTAAAACAATTTTGTCTCCATCCCTAACTAAGCAAGTTAAGTCAATATGGTTGCCAATTGAATCTAGGAAGAAGAGGCAAGGAAGACAGAAGACTGGCTACAAAAATTGGATTCTGAAACAAGGGCAGTTAAATACATAGGAATCTTCCACTTCAACATGTAATATTTTGGATTTTTTAAAGTAATTCTATTGCTTTAAAAATAACAATAGAAAAGTATCAAATGTACACAAACAAACATAAGGATAAATGATAAACAAATGCTTAAACAATAAGAGAAAAAATACATCAGAAAAAATATAATAAAAATATAGAGTACAATATATCATTCAACAGTAAACAGTTACAAACAAAGGACGAAGGCCAGCCAACAAAAGATAACCAGAAGGAAAAATTCAGAAGATATTTTGCAGTACTGGAACTGGGAAAGAGCTTTTAGGCCCTTGCACAAAAAAAAAAAAAAGCTCCAAGCTTTCAGTAGACTTAAAAAAGATCCTGGGGAACAGGAAATTGGATGAGCCATCTGTGAAGAGCAGAGAGGATGCAGCTGCATCTACAAAAAATGAAATAAAATAAGAGTTCTGGTGATCAATGTTTCTTATGATGGACCAAAACAAAACTATGCTGACTTATTTATTTATTTATTTGATTTGATTTGATTTGTCAATCGCTTACAATAGTTTTGAATACATGAGATAGATACTTATAAGAAAAATAAAAAGAAACAATAGGACAGGGACGGTAGGCACGATTGGTGCGCTTATGCACGCCTCCTACAGACTTGGCTTGCAAAGTGTGCTGATTGTCTAGAACCATGATGGTGAACCTATGGCACGTGTACCACCGGTGACACACAGAGCCATTTGTGCGGGCATGTGAGCCCCATCCAAACTTACCTGCACTGTGCATGTGCGTGCCTCCCAGCTGATTTTCGGCCCATTTGAGGCCATTTTTGTCCTACCAAGCCTTGAGGGAAGCCCCTGCAGCCTCAGGAGGCTGAAAAACGGGCCTTCCGGAAATACCAGAGGCTTACTTCGAGCCTCCGGGAGGGTGAAAATGTCCTCACCTGAACTCCAGAGACCCTCTAAAGGCTGAAAATGGGCACTTCCAGTATTTCCGAAAGGCCCATTTTTCAGCCTCCCGAGGCTGCAGAGGCTTCCTTCGAGCCTCTGGAGGGTGAAAATGGCCTCAAACAAGCCAAAAATCAGCTGGGAGGCGCACATGCGCAGCGCAGGTAAGGGGATAGGGCGGGGCTGTTGTGCACACATGTGCAGGGGGCAGACCACATTGCAGTGTGCTTTTGGCACACTACAACAAAAAGGTTCACCATCACTTATCTAGAAGAAGGATATTTTAAAACAAGTAAAACTGCAGAAAAAACTATTGCTACCAACCTTCCTTCCAACCTGTATACTGCACTTGTCAAAAAACGGACTGTGAAAATATCTACAGACCCCTCACATCCTGGACATAAATTGTTTCAACTTCTATCTTTAAAATGATGTTATAGAGCATTGCCCACCAGAACAGCTAGACACAAGGACAGTTTTTCCCTCATGCCATAACTCTGCTAAACAACTAATTCCCATCACACTGTCAAACTATTTACTAAGAATATATTACTATTATTCTTCTCATCTTTCCTATTACCTATCTCCTTCTACTTATGACTATAAACGTATTGCTTGTATCTTTATAATTATATTGTTTTATTTAGTTTCCTAGTATGATTTTGATTGCTTATTTAGTATCTTATGACTATCACTAAGTGTTGTATCTTATGATTCTTGATGAAAGTATTTTTATGTACACTGAGAGCTTATGCACCAAAAACAAATTCCTTGTGTGTCCAATCATACTTGGCCAATAAAGAATTCTATCTATTCTATCTAAAATGTAGCAAGATTACAGATAATCCATGCTGGAATAAATATTTGGCAAAAACAAACAACATTATTATCAACATGGACTGTGAAGTTCTGGAAATTCAGGTCTATTTATGGAATGGAGCTGTAACTGAAAGGAGATCAGATTGGACTGAGTAAGATAAAACAGGACCGAAAAAGAAAATTATCCAGCTCCCTTCCTTCTAAACAAAAATTTTACAAGGATTCTTTTTAATGCAAAAGTCTTCATCTGCTTGTATGGTAGAATCCTTGGGAGATGAAGGAAGGAACAAAGCAGCAAAGTAGACATTACTTTAACAAAATTGTAGCTCTCACAATCTAATAAACTTTGACAGAAGATTCCTATCTTATTATAGATGAAACTTATAAACCATGGGATGTGTTTTTTCTGGTAATGGGTATGGGTTGATGAAGAGGGAATCTTCAAAACCCTTTTTGGTTTTCCAATGAAACCAGTCTGGTATTCAGCATGTTGAATAATCTGAAAAAGTTTATCCTGTATGGTGCTGAAAGGCAAGTCCAAGGAATCTATGGGACAGGTAGGAATAGATGATCCAGTATGTATGCATGTAACTTTAGGAAACTTCTTTTTTTATTTAATGTCCAATCATCTTTTATTTCAACTTGAATTTCTAATGCTGTCATCTGCTGTGGTATTATTAGAACACCATTTCCCTAGGTATAATGTGGCTTCTATGACACAGGGTTACTACACATTATTTTCCTATCTAGAACTGAAGAATCAAAGTGTTTGTGATCATCTCCTTAGCTGGAAAACACAGGAGAATATTCAGGGAGAACTAGAATTCCTTGGAATGTAATTTAATTAACATAATACTTGAGTTTGGGATTTTTTTTAAAATGGGAGAATAATAGTTGCTTTATAGATTTTAAACTAGTCAGATGTCAAACCATTTAAGGAATTAGTTTGTCAGAACAGAAACCAAAGCAGATTGCAAAATATGGAACTCATGACCTCCTTTTGTGACACACAACTTAGCCATTCAAGTCAATTTTCCTTGTCAGCTTTGGTCTGGCTAGATTTTGGGACAAAGATGAAATGAGCAATCAATAATATTCAAGAAGTGAACTTAATTTTAAACATTTTCTCAAAAGGTTCTGCTTAAATAGGTCAACTTTCCCTTATACATAGTCACATCCTAAAATAAAATGGACCTATATCTATAATTGTATTTCTTTGATTTGATTATGTGCCAAGTCACTTCCATCTCTCCCTCCCTCCCTCTTCTTCAAGCATAAACCAGACTTTTAAACTGCAGCTTGTTGGAGAGGTGAAGTGCATATTCATTGGTAGAATTGGTGTTTGACTTTAAGTCTGTAATAAAACATTTTTTGTGGTTTAGGAACGATTCAGTGATGTTATCCTGTGAAAATAATACCAGAAGCTGATGAAATCATAAGGGGCTTTCAGAAGGAATTTTTATAGCAGATTCATTCCGTGATTTAATTTTTCCTACAAGCTTTGGCATATTACAGTATTACAAAAAATGTAAGACTTAAGTGTATCTGGTAGAAATTTATATTCTGGTCCATTTAAGCCAAAGTATATGATTATATGCTCTGTATTGCCTGTTTCTATTCATTATTTTCCACCAAAGTAACGCCTTTAAAATAAATGTGTTGTATTTCCACACCCAGTCTCTTCCAGAATGTAAACTGTTACTCAGAAAGATCCAAACTTTATCATGGAACATATTTTCTGGTAGTCAACCATACTGTCTTGATTGTAAGTTTTAATTCCAACAATTGAATATAGTGATATATTTATTGAACTTTAAAATGGTATTTGAATATGATATATTAATATGTTGCTAATATGAAAAAAAAACTAACTAAAGGTTTCCCAACTCTTTTTAAATCAATATTTTGAATTGATTATAAGGAACCAGTACTGTATGATTTTATAAATTAGTCAAGAAATAATTTCTCTGGTTAGTTTTTAAATTTATTTAATTTATTTATTTATTTGTCAAGCGATTATAAGATAACAGGTATAAGTATAAACATAGTTATGATTATATGAAGTGGATACATATAAGAAAAATAAAAATAAACAATAGGACAGGGACAGTAGGCACGTTGGTGCGCTTATGCACGCCCCCTACAGATCTCTTAGGGGTGAAGTCAATAGTAGACAGTCTAAGGTTAAAGTTTTTGGGGTTTGGGGAAGAAACCACAGAGTCAGGTAGAGTATTCCAGACATTGACCACTCTGATGCTGAAGTTGTATTTCCTGCAATCAAGTTTGGTGCGGTTTACCTTGAGTTTGTATCTATTATGTGCTCTTGTATTGTTATGGTTGAAGCTGAAGTATTCATTGACAGGTAGGACATTGCAATGTATAATTTTATATACTACACTTAAATCGAACTGAAGGCGGCATAGTTCTAGGTTTTCTAGGTCTAGAATTTCAAGTCTGGTGGCATAAGGTATTCTACAAAGAGTAGAGGAGTGGAGAACTCTTCTTGTGAAATATTTCTGGACTTTCTCAACTGTGTTAATATCAGATACGTAATGTAGGTTCCAGACTGATGAGCTGTATTTGAGTATTGGTCTAGCAAATGTTTTGTATGCTCTAGTTAGTAGTGTGATTCTCTGATTGAAATTTCCAACACATTTTCAAAAGTAGATGCACATATGTGTAATGTCACAATTTAGAGGTTACAAGAAGGGAATAATGACAGTCAGTTTGGTGTGGTGGCTAAGGCATCAGGCAAGAAACCAGGAGAATTTGAGTTCTAGTCTCACCTTAAGTACAAAAACAGCTAAGTGACCTTTGGCTGGTCATTTTTTCTTAGCCCTAAGAAAAAGATAATGGTATACACGTCTTAAACCTGCTAAGAAAACTGCAGGGACTTGCCCAGGCAGCCACCAAAAGTCAACATTGACTCAAAGGCACAGTGCTTCTAATGATAATGATGAATCCAAGAGTAGTCCCAATGAGGGAGCCGGATGAAGGACACATCTCATTCATATCTATCTCTATCTCTATCATATCTCTATCTATCTATCTATCTATCTATCTATCTATCTATCTATCTATCTATCTATCTATCTATCTATCTATCTATCTATCTATCTAAATGGCTAGGATTTTCTATTGGTCCCATAAAACAATAAAAATGTCCTTCCTTTTTGGCAATTATACTATGTAAAGGAATGTAAAGCAGACCTTGGAGAAACTATTAAGGGGCCATAAGAGGGGAAAATATGAAGGAACTGTTAAGAAGGACTTGGAAAAAAAAAGATTATACAGTCTTGATAATAAAGAAAGCACACGAAAGAAATTCAAAATAAGTCTGCCTTGATTTTGTTTAATATAAAGTGGGATAGAGAGAAACCTGGATAGTCTTTTAAGATTCTGTTATTCTACCTTACTATAGTAAGGAACATTCCTGTAATCTCTATCATATGTATATCTTGACCTGGTCTAACCTTAAGGCTGGTATATTACCAACATTTACTGCAATTGGATGAATTTTGGAATTCAAAAATGATGCTTGAGTGGGAACAGTATGTGATTATTGGCTGTCTATTCCTGACTTAAAGAACAAGGCTATACTCTTCCAAACATGTTAAGAGCATCTCCAGCTCACTAAAGATTTCTTACTCCTGCTTAAGGGAATGCAACCTTTACAGAATTGAGTGACCACTACTCGCAATAGTTGAACAGAGAAATCCAGTGGTCTTAATTCATTTGCCCAGTGCCCTTCTCTAGACCTGGTTCCAGAGAAGATGGAAAGGAAAGCTAAAGTGGAGTAGCATATGCATATTGATGACATTTAAATCCCTGGATAATTTTCCCCATGAGTTTCAGATAGAGGTTAAAACGTCTTAGGAAAAACGTATGCAGAATAAAAAGCAAAAACAATGGACAGCAAGTTCATAATATATTGTGTAGAAATATCAACTGTGTTGCAAGGTTTTAGTATTTTTGAGTGATATAGCAAGAGATTTTTGGATATATATATATTAATTACCATCATAATATTTGTAGGGAAGCTTACAGATACCCATCTGGGTTCCCAGCAGATTTCATATCCATGGGCACTAAATTGCAGCCTCTGAGTTACACTAAAAAAAAAAAAAAAAACTGATGTAGCATTACCAAAGAATTTAACATGTAGAAGCTTTGATAATAGACAAAGTAGAAAGATGGAATAAAGAAACTGATTATTGTTGAAACTATGGAGTCCATTATAGAGTCCATTATAAGTTTAGTTTTTAGTTTAGTTTCATCTGAATCTTGATCTTGTGCCAGAACCCACAGAAGCAGATTTTTTCAGAAGGTTTATGATGTAGGATATAATAGGCAAGGTTTTTTCTTTGTGCTTGGGGTCTATCCTGCAACATATTTCATCAGAGACCACATCAAATAGTAGCATGTCAGAAGTCTGATAATTCTAGTGCAGTAACAAAAAGCCAGACAGTACTGACAACATTTTTTGATGTGTGCATTGAGTCCCAAGAAGGGGGAAAGAGAAATAAGTTATGTGTCTCAACATGACTACAGCTGTAATTGCAGATGTAGGTTAGGATTATGTGATTTAAGTGTCCAACTCTAATATTCAGTCTGGGATAGGAAAAGTAAGGGAAACTGGTCTTCTGCTTTATGGTTTTCCCCCTCTGAATTTTGTACTTCTATTTTTAAATATTGTGCTTCTTATGGAATTTGAAAGTTTCTCTCCAGCAAAAGCAAGGCAAATCTTTTATGATCAGCTTAATATATATCAATAGCAATAGACTTAGACTTATATACCTCTTTACAATGCTTTACATCCCTCTCTAAGCGGTTTACAGAGTCAGCCTCTTGCTCCCAACAGTCTGGGTCCTCATTTTACCCACCTCGGAAGGATGAAAGGCTGAGTCAACCTTGAGCCTGATGGAATTTGAACTATCAAATTGCAGGCAGCCAGCAGTCAGCAGAAGTAGCCTGCAGTACTGCACACTAACTACTGCGCCACCACAGCTCAATATTTTGTTGTCATCTGAAAAAATTCATTTCGTTCATTGCTCTAATACCATAAAACTTGCTTCATCTGGATCTCTTTAAAGGCTGATTAACTATCACATGGCCAATAGTGTCTAGCCAGCATTTTTAGTTGGATGATTGAATGTACTTAAATGATGCAGTTGTTGTTACTATTTAATTCTGATTTTTTTTTCTAGGGAAATCAGTTATTCTGTTTTAAACCAATCTTTTGGGAAGATTAGACTTGAAATGTCAAAGTTATGTCTAATCAGAATTTGAATTTTTTAAACTTGTATCCACAATCATTCCAAATTAAATAGATTGGATTCTTTCTAGTACATCTGTTGTGCTTTATAAATAATGCAGCCAACTTTACTTACAGTATAATTGTGATTGTGCACAATATATTATATAAATTGTCTGCCATTTTGTGATATGTAAATAGAAGTTCTGCTTCATTTATCTGGATAAGCTAGAGCAGTGGTTGCCCCCTTTGACATTCCAAGTCTAATCTTCCGAAAAGATTGCTTTAAAACAGGATAACTGATTTCCCTAGAAAAAAAACCCAACATTTCTGGTACCGGTTCTCCAGAACTGGTCAGAACCTGCTGAATACCACCTCTGATATAAACCCTCATAACATTTCCACATTTCCAAATCTCAAGAAAATCCTATTTTTCCTTCTGTTTGCTATAGCCCTGTCTATTTTTTGCACTGTCTATTCTATTTTGCGTAAGAGTTAAGTATGGTTCCCAGCCTCCAAAGATGTCTATTTGTACATCCATAGGGAAGCCAATAACATAATTGAAGAAGTCTATACCTTTTTTTCCTCCATCACCCACGCACTTGTAAAATTAATCTTCCAATTTAAGATCTTTCTTATGTCTCCTGTATAAGAAGGGTATGATTTATTAATAAATTTATATCTCATTTAAAAGTCACTTTCCATTCAATATGCTATTCTACCGTTATTTCATGTGCTATATCAGATATGTATTGTGATCCCTTTGCCAAATGATAGACATGAACACTCTGAATTTTTTCACATAGCCAACAGCACATTCCAGTTGTAATGCTGGCAATATAAGTAACATTCTCTAGTTGCCAAAAATGCCACTTCTGCAAAACCACACTACTTACATAGCTGGAAGATGAGACAGAGACCAACAGAGACAAGATCTTAATTGTTCTTGGTGTAACATTACAGTATAATGTATATTTTTTACTTTTCAGATGCAGGAATGTAGCCACAGCAGAATGATTATTTTGTGGGATACTTTAAGTTTCACATATACAATAAGGTAGTGTTTTTTATGACTCAAACTATAGCTCCATCATCATGGAAGTAATAAAAGTATGACTGGAACTTGGAAACTGAAATTTAGCTGAACTTCTGCTTCTTTCCAATGCTACAGATTGTGGTTCTGCAGCATTGTCCAGTTTTACTTTTTTAAGCATGGATTCAGAAGAACATTAATGAGATTCTTCCCTCCAAAATTTAAAATGAAGAAAAAGAATGGCAAGGAAGTAAAACAGAGATGTACAACCTGAGAAATGGGTGTTATCCCAAAGAGTTCCAAATGTTGTTAACAAAATGTAATATTTAATATGATGGGAAGGGAAAGATAAATATCTGACATCATTGTATTAAGTTTAAACAAGTGTAGCTATAAACAATGGTAAATCAAATTTAATTTTTGCCCCATCTTGCACACTCAAAGCCCTACCTGTCGCTTAAGGCTCAAATGCGGCTTTTATCTGTTAAAAACATATGCCAGACGGATTCAGGAATTGCAAATCAGAACAATTTTTTAACACATTACTATTGTTCATGTCATAGAATGTTATTTTCTGAGGTGCTCTATGTAACTCATCTCATTACTCAAGTTTTAGTGATTATAAGCAGGAGATATAGATAAAGAAAGCACACTTATACATGCCAAAGGTATACATGGAACTCAGAGATCCAGCCTATGCATATTAACAGTACTCTCCAGAGTACTGTCCCCTTTTCTGTGACCCTGTGGAAGAGTCTTATTTCATTCCAGACATGTTCTTAAGTTAATCCTACTTTATCCTGTTACGAAGGCAATGCCCAACATACCTTCCATGACCTCACTTCTCAGAGAACATAGTGATAGTTGGAGTTTCTCCAACTGTCTAAGTGGAGGAATGGAGGCAGCTTATAGAAAAAGTCTATCAGTGGAAATCATACATCTTCAAAGATTCATCCCGACAAAAAGGCTTGTTGTCCAAGCATGATTAGGAGGGGTAAAGAAGCAGGGAATCAACCAGTCAAAAAGAGATAAATTGCCCTTCTAATAATATTTCTACCAAAGGTGAAGAATGATTGAAATCCAGAGGGTAATTTCTGAAAATGGCTTCTTTTCCAACTGGTTTCATTATTGGAAGCATGCAAGTTCACCAAGTTTCTAGAGTCTGGTCAATCTCCTGAAATGTGCAATAGATGAGAACTTTTGCAGTCAATTCCTAAGATATGGACCAACATTCTGTTTTGAGAAGAGCATCTCAGGACAATGGGCATGTGGTGCACATTTCTCAAATTCAAACACTAAGGAGGGAGTTTCCTCTGCAGGATTCCAGACAGGACATACCTTATTACATCCTGCAACTGGTTGCTAGTCATGATAGGGAGAAAGAGACCTGTAAGCACAGATCTGGGATTGTAAAAAAAGTCCCAGATCTACTATCCCAGTTCATATTGAAATAAAATGTTTTTCTAGTCATGATTTATGTCTTAAAAGAGTAGAGAAGCAGTCAGTTTCTTGCTCTTACAATTGATAAGTCTCTCTGAATTGGAATATTCAACATACACCTTTTTTCAGACACACATAGGAAAAACATGCCTCTCCTAGTTTTCTCAAATCTTTATATAAAATCTTTTCTCAAGGAGTAGACTTCTAATGACATGTTTTCATTCATTTATCTAATGCAGCACATGACAGGTTTTTCTCCATTGTTATATCTATAGTGTTACAAAATTGTTATATCTATAGTGTTACTATAGCGTAACTCTTGCCCCAGAGGAAAATTCTGGGGGAAATTCACATGTTGTTCTTGTTCACAGCTGTTACATAACCAAGACTATGCTGCATGTGAAGACTGTTTATTTCCTCTATATTACACATGCAAATATTAACCTTTCCCTATATTGTGAAAGATACTAATTAAGGTTTACAAAGCATCACTGTTTTAATATCAGATCAACCAAGATCGAAAGAGACAACTGAGCAACTCGATGATTCAAATTTAAAGTTTTGCATATATGCCTATCTGACTGAATAATAATACACTTACGCATGTGGAAGGTATTTCAACTCCTTGATAATGTTGCTTAACCTTTTATACATGTTTCAGTCAACTGAGTGTTGTAAAGTGTAAGTAAGTAAGTGGATAAGTAAGTAACTGAGTGTAAGTAAAAGGCAGACAAAAAATACAGACAGTGTTTGGACAGTTTGTGACTCTGTTTTTCCCAGAAGGTGCAAGGGAGGTATGGGTTTGTTCATCTGTTCCGTCATTTGGATCTTGGCTCTCAGGGAAAGCAAATAGAGAGAAAATCAGGGACAGCGGAGAGGAAAAAACAATCAGAGAAAGCAGAAATTGATGCTGTTCCTACCTCATCCTAATTAACATTGGCCACAGAACAATCTTACCATTTCATTGAAATTGATAATCACTTTTGGCTGCCAGCTTCCCTCTTGCTGCCTTGGCTCATGCCTATCCAGTTGCTTGTCCTGTTGTGGCCTTAGTTTAATTTTCAATTCATGCTCTATTATACATTCAGCTAATAAATGGTTTATAATACAAGTCCTAAATATAGTTGATAATACACAGCATTTTCTCCAGACCTGTAACTGTCCTATTTCTAGCTATTATTTACTGGTAGGAAAGGTTAAGTTTGAGAAAGAGCATTTGGGTCAGAGCATTTGGTTGCTGCTTTCATTGTTACCGAATCAATTAGTCCCCCAATCCCTGATCCCTAAACTGAACCAGGGACAATGAATTGGACAAGAAAGCTCCATTAGTATACTCCAAAAAGTCATGCCCAGTCAAGAAACACATTACTCTGAAATGATTTCCTGCTTGCATCTGCCATTGCTTGGAATCCGCCATTCCAATTTTTTTTATTTCACATCCTTTTCACAAAGTAGAATCCTTGGGATCTCTACTCTGTAGCAGGCTTCTCAGGACAAAAAGCAATGAGAGTGTCTTACCCACAACAACTTATGACCTTCCCTCCAGTTTCCCTTCCAGGGAAAGCTGCAAATGATCTTGTTGACCCTCGACATTGCAATCATTGTAAGTGTGAGTCAGTTGCCAAGCACCTGAATTGCAATCACATGACCATGGGGATGCTGTGACAGCCAGGACTTCAAAGACTTGTAAGTACCACTCATTCAGTACTGTTGCAACTTCAAACAGTTACAGAGCAAGGGATTGTTAATTGAGGTATATTTATACAGGTAGAAGTTACAATGGATTTTTAAAAAGCTACTTACAAACCATCCTTTAAATTATGAGTTATCAAGACAGTGAACAGATAGAAACTGACCCTATGTCAGAAAAGAGAAAGACATTTGATCTCTGGCATAAAAAGAAGGAAAGCTTTAGGAGTTTTGCTGCCCTATACTCCTTTGTAGGAGCCTCAATGGAAAGTAGAGTGCTTATTGGCATTTTGTTTGTTTGTTTGTTTGTTTATTTAAACTTCTATACCACCCCCTCTCCCAGAGGGACTCGGGGCGGTGTACAGTCAATTAAAATATACATATACATACAAATACAATGATTAAAATGAATATTAAAAGAATTAAATAGATTGGCCAAAAAACTAAAAATTATCAAAAGATTAAAAGATTAAGAGATTAGAACTAAAACCATTTAAAATCAGATTTAAAAACCCTACACATAACTCTAGGCCAGACCGGCTTGATGGAATAGGTGGGTTCTAAGTGCACGCTAAGTGCGGTCAATAGGTCAGGGATGGTCCTCATCTTGGGGGGGGGGAATTCATTCCAGAGGGAGGGTGCTTCCAAAGAGAAGGCCCGGATCCTCAGGATCACCAGCCGTCCAGCCAGTGGCACACCGAGGAGGCCTGCCCTATGGGAGCGCACTGGTCGACGGGAGGCCGATGGTGGCAGAAGGCGGTCCCGTAAGTATCCAGGTCCCAAGCCATGGAGCGCTTTAAAGATGATCACCAACACCTTGAATCGCACCCGGAAGGCCACCGGGAGCCAATGCAGCTCGCGCAAAAGTGGTGTAACATGGGAGCTCTGTGAAGCCCCCAAAACCACCCACGCGGCCGCATTTTGCACCAACTAAAGCCTCCGGGTGCTCTTCAAGGGGAGCCCCATGTAGAGAGCATTGGCATAATCTAGGCGGGAGATGACAAGGGTGGACGTGATCATGTGAAGTGCGTCCCAATCCAGAAAGGGCCGTAATTGGTAGATCCTGTGGACCTGATAAAAAGCCCCCCTGGCGATGGCTGCTATATGGTCTTCGAACGACAGCCGTACATCCAGGAGGACACCCAAATTGTGCGCCCTCTCCGTGGGGGCCAGAGTTTCTCCCCCCCACGGCCAGCGATGGAGTTAGCTGGCTGTATTGGGGCACCAGAAAGCACAGCCACTCGGTTTGGGCCGGGTTGAGCTGAAGCCTGTTCCACCCCATCCAACCCTGCACAGCCTCCAGGCACTGGGTCATCACTTCCACAGCTTCGTCAGGGTGGCCTGGGGTAGAAATATACAGCTGAGTGTCATCAGCATACTGGTGGAATTTTACCCCAAAGCCACGGATAATCTCACCCAGCGGCTTCACATAAATGTTGAACAGGAGGGGCAATAGCACCGACCCCTGAGGTACCCCACAAATTGGGCCTCGAGGTCAATCTCTGCCTCCCTGCCAACACAAACTGCAAGCGGTCAGAGAGGAAGGAGGAGAACCACCGTAATACAGTGTCTCCTACTCCCAACCCCCCCAGCCGCTGCAATAAAATACTGTGGTCGACAGTATCAAAAGCTGCCGAGAGATCTAATAGGACCAGGACAGAGGAATACCCCCTGTCACGGGCCCTCCAGAGATCATCCACTAACACGACCAACGCCGTTTCCATGCTGTACCCAGGCCTGAAGCCCGATTGGCGTGGATCCAAGTAGACAGTTTCATTCAGGTGCCGGGGGAGCTGTTGTACCACCACACTCTCAACAGCCTTCACCATAAAGGGAAAGTTGGAGACTGGACGATAATTAGATAATAAGGTTGGGTCCAGGGACAGTTTTTTGAGGAGGGGTCTCACCACTGCCTCTTTCAAGGTGGGGGGCAGAGACCTCCCACTCAAGGAAGCGTTGATAATGCCCTGGAACCTACCACGTGTCACCTCCCGGGTGGCCAATACCAGCCAGGAGGACACGGATCCATTATACATGTGGTGGCATTCATCCCACCCAGCATCTTGTCCACGTCCTCGAGGGTCACAGGATCAAACTCTCCCCAGATAACCTCACCGAACTCTGCCCCCGCCCCCCCATCCAGAGTTGCCCAGTCAGAGTCCAACCCATCCCGGATCTGAGTGATCTTGTCCTGGAGAAAATTCAAAAAATCCTCAGCCCACCCCTGTAGAGGCTCATCCCGCACTCCCACCTCTAAGAGGGAGCGGGTCACCTAAAGATTCCCCACAGATGCAATAAGGGTGGAGAAGTGAGAACACTTCGCCATCCTTATCGCCACTAAATGGGTCTTAATATGGGACTGCAGTAGTGGTCGGTCAGATCCGGAGCGGGTGGTCCTCCAACCACTCTCTAGGCATCTTTCCGTGCTTCATCTCCGTCAGCTCCTCAGAAAACCAAGGAGCTAATTGGATTGGCATCGGGTCAGAGGCCGCAAGGGCACGACCCGATCAAGGGCACCAGTTGCCATTCTATCCCAGGTGGCGACCAGGTCCTCAACCGGGTCATGTATACGAACGCCAGGAAATGGCCCAAGCTCTGTCAGGAACCTATCCAGGTCCATCAGGCACCTGGTGCAGAACCATCGTATTGGCCCCACTTCCCTGCGACGAGGGGGTGCGGCATGGAAGTCCAGCCTAAGGAACGAATGATCAGACCGTGACAGGGGCTCAACAACTACATCCCCTACACCTAGATCATCCTGCACTGTCCAGAGACAAAAACCAAATCCAAGATTTGACCCCCAATGTGAGCGGGATCCCTAATTAACTGGGTCAGGCCCAAGGCTGTCATGGAAGCCAAGAACTGCTGGGCACCGCTAGCTGAGGATCGGTTGAAATCCCCCATGACCAAAAGCCTGGGGGTCTCAACCGCCAAGCTGGCTATGACCTCGAGGAGCTCAGGCAGGGCCGATGTCACATAGCAGGGAGCCAGGTATGTGATCAATAAGCCCATCTGAACCCTGGAACCACATTTCACAAAAAGGGATTCACATCCGGTCGTCTGAGGAACAGTGGATTCCCTAGGACACAGATCTTCCTTAATGATCACCGCAACCCCCCCACCCCTCCCCTGAGCCCTCGGCCGATGGAAAACCCGAAACCCAGCTGGGCACATTTCCACCAGGGGGACACTCCCTTCATGGCCCAGCCAAGTCTTGGTAACACCCACCAGGTCCGCCCCCCCCCATCTGTGATCAAATCAGAAATGAGGGGGGCTTTGTTAACACATTTCTTTTGGAGCTGCAGCTTTACCTTCCTTCTAAGAAATACTATTAATCAGAAGTCTTGGCTTGTCATTTCTTGGATCCACAATTTCCAGTCCAGATTGCAAGGAAGGAAATCTGGCAAATGCAACTAAAAAACAGTTTTGCCCAACCATGAAACGGATGAATATTGAATTATATTAAATAATTCAAATTAATGTAGAATGGTTGCACACTATGAAAAGTTTTGTCCAAACAAATTATTGTGTTCTTGCTTTGGCTTCTAAATTGCAAGCATGAGCATCTAAGGATGATATATGATGCAGCCTTCAGTATTGAGTTCATGCCTGCAAAAGTGAATTTTTACACAGAAGCATTTCTTTGCTGTATCTTGTGTTATATGATAGTAGATTTCATACTCCATAGCACAGGCCTACATGATTCCACTTGCATGGTGCCTCTGTACTCCCTCATCCACCTGTCCTCATGTGCCACTGCAGCCCACTGCCACCCACTCTGGCATAGCACCACAACACTCAGTCTCTTCCTCCTTCTCAACCCATTCATAGACCTCATAGTCTGTTTCCGAGCCATCCGCCAATTGCTTCCCCATTGACTCTGCTTGTTGGCAACTGACAGGAAGTCACAAATCACAGTCGCATAAGATCTTTACTTAATGATGGCAATAGGAACTGCCAGGATTGATGTTGACATCATGCTTTGTGACTGGATTTCTTACAAATGGATATTCAAGACTTAATGATTATAGTTAAGCAAATGCTATCTATATTGTATATGTTTAATATTATATGATTTGGTGGAAAGTATTCTCACCACTGGTTGGTTCTTCGTTAAGTTGTATGCCACCCAGAGTCACAGTGTTTGAATTGGGTGGTCTTACAAAAAAGAAAAAGAAACTTCTAGCAGACTGCATGGAATTAAGAATAAAAATAATGAAATAATTTCAGATAAATGATATGAAAGAATACTGGATAGAATAATTTAGATATTTCGATGGGAAGGAGCTGGTTTGAGGTAATAGTTAAAGGCGCTAGGCTAGAAACTGAGAGATTGTGATTTTTTCCTCTTGCTTTACTGCTTCTCTCAGCACTAGGAAGAAGGTGAGGACACAGTACTTCTGAAAAATGTTGGCAAGAAAATTGTCAGGGCTTATATGTTAGAAGTCAAGAGTGCCAGTGGCAGCATACAAGATGATAGATACACAGTGGCAGAAGTCAAGATCGATAAGATAGGCAGCATACAAGATGATAGATAAATAGATAAATAGATATATAAATAGATGAATAGATAAAGATAACACTGAATCAAATGTGTGTGTATGCACGTTTGTGCACATACACAGACAGTCAAACAAGGAAATAACAGTGATATATCAAAGCGTGGAACTAAAGTGAATGCTGTATATGCTAATGTCTCAGAAAACAATGATAGAAAGGAAGTCAAAATTGCCAAGGCTGCTGGAATACATTGTATAATTGGACAAATTATGATAAAATATGGATGTATTTTCCTACAGGATGGCTGTGCAACATTTAATGTATGTAACAAGATGGAATCTGTGTTTCACAATTGGAAAAATACTACAAGTGTATCATTATACTTACAGAATTCTAAATGGTGGGGGAATTTATTTATTAATTGGTTTGATAAAAGTGTTTGGGAAGGTATTTGGCAGAATTTTGACTGAAAGTTATGGGATGCAAGAATTTGAATTTTTTTCAATTTTTTTCAAATTTTCTTAAAAATTGAGAATGGACAAAAGGTTGCAAAGACCACATTATACTTTTGCTGATTTACAGAAAGCTGATTTAAGAAACCTGAATTGGCTTGAATTCTGGAAAGTTCTGTGTAAATGTGGAATTGAATGTGGTAAGAGCAATCTTAAGTTGGAAGTAAAGAATAATGAAATATGTAAGAATGAAATGCTTAGCAAATGATTCAGTACTAGCAGGGAGGAGACAAGGACATGTATATCCTCTAAATCAGGGGTCACTAACCTTTTAGATCTCAGGGACCACCAAACTCATAATTTTAGATCCCAGGGACCACTAACTGGTTCTGTGGGTATGGCCTAATTTGTGGGTGTGGCTTGGTGGTCATGCAACTGGCTGGGCATGGCTTGTATGTAAATATTATAAATATTTATATAAATATTGTTTTTTTTTTATAAAAAAAGAGCAACTTTTTCCCAAAATCAGGCAAAGCAGGCAGGCAGATTGACTTGCTCACAGAATCACAGATTCATTATCTATCTGCCATTGGCTATCTCAGTCTGTCACATAAAATTTGCTAGCAAGCAAACTCACAAAATTAACTCACAACACACCATGCCTATAAATATTGAATTTTTTATTTTAAAAAAGAGAAACTTTTACCCAAAATCAAGCAAAGCAGGCAGACAGATTGAGTTGCTCACAGAATCATAGATTCATTCAGAGGTCTATCTATCTGCCATCAGCTAGCTCAGTCTGTCACATAAAATTTGCTTGCAAGCAAACTCATAAAATTTGCTAGCAAGCAAACTCACAAAATTAACTCACAACACACCATGTATGTAAATATTGAATTTTTAATAAAAAAGAGCAACTTTTACCCAAAATCAGGCAAAGCATGCAGATTGAGTTGCTCACAGAATCATTCAGTGATCTATCTATCTGCCATCGGCTAGCTCAGACTCTCACTGAGTCTGCACTGAATTTGCTTGCAAGTAAACCTTCAGTCCTAAGAGAGGTTTGGCTCAGATTAGATAGAAAGCAAAAAATCCAACCATTTCCTTCTTCCTAGCTAATCTAAATCTCCCGGCAGAGCAGAACAGATGATGGTTGGAAAAAGAAAAATAGAAATTTAGCAGGCAAGTTTACCGGGTAAGGAGTGAGTGGGTGGGGAGGGTTCCGTGGGCCATGTGGGCGGCGTAGCCTTGTGTTTCTGTGCAGCCTGGATTAATTGTTGTGGGGGGTGCTCTGGGTATGAGATTTCTCCGCGGCCCACCAAAATTTTCTCATGGCCCACCAGTGGGCCACGGCCCACCGGTTGGCGACTGCTGCTCTAAATTGTGTAATGTATTTATGAATAAATGTGTAAGGAATGTTTACAGTAACATGGTGGGGGATGTAAAGTCTATGTAATTTTTATTCAGACAATGCCACATCCTTCACTAAGACCTTGAATGTTTTCCAGCATTTGTTAAGACAGGTTTATACATAAATGGTGAAAGTGTAGAACACAGAAGAAATTTTAAGATGTGCAAACTATGGTGGAAAGTAAATGGTCTGTATATACTATAAAAAAAAAATGTCGAGACTCTAGAAAAAGTACAGAGAAGAGCAACCAGGATGATTAGGGAACTGGAGACTAAATCCTATGAAGAATGGTTACAGGAACTGGGCATGGCTAGTCTAATGAAGAGAAGGACCAGGGGAGACATGATAACAGTGTTCCAATATCTCAGGAGATTTCACGGAGAGGAAGGGTCAAGCTATTTTCTAAAGCTCCTGAAGGCCAAGACAAGGAATAATGGATGGAAACAATGAGAGATTTAACCTGGAAATAAGGAGAAACTTTCTGACAGAGAGAACTATCAACCAATTGAACACCTTGCCCTTGGAAGTTGTGGGAGCTTCATCACTTGAGACTTTCAAGAAGAGACTGGACTGCCATCTGTCAGAAATGGTGTAGGGTCTCCTGCTTGGGCAGGGGTTTGGACTAGATGACCTACAAGGTCCCTTCCAACTCTGATTATCTGTTTAATCTGTTTAATTTGATTTGAGGAATGATTTCCAACCCTAATGATGTTACTTAGTTTGGGTAATGAAACATCTGCCAAGAAAACCACCCAGCTCAGAGAGCACCAAAGATCCCTCATTTCAAGGCTGAGTTATAAATATCTTCTTTTATTGGAGTATTTTTCCCAAAAGACATGACCATAATGACTGCGTAAAAAGAATATGAAGAAAAATTGCTTAGCGTACTATTTATAATTCTTTTTCTGTGCTTTGTGTAAGAGTGCTTTACCTATTAGTCTTGGATATGTTTTTATTTCTAAAGATCCATGTCTTATATTAGGAATAAAAATATTATATGCATGCACATTGAGAGTCAAATGAGATATATAGGGTGATACTAACAACAAGGACTTACTTTCTTTGTTGTTGAAAAGAATAAGCTCTACTTTGTCTGTGTAACATTCCAGAACAGCAGCCTGAATGTTACAGATGCAAGGAATGTACCTAGAGAGATTGTTTACTCCGTCTCAACATGACCTGTCCATGTATGGTAAACATTTATACAATAGAAATAGGCTGTACAGCATAATCAGGAACATAATAATCATTCCAGTTTATGTGTAACTTATCTATCATTATGTGGAAAATGCCAACTTGGTGTGGCAAAAATCCAAGTTATTGCTAGGCCTGCCAACCAAGTAAACCCTAGTCTCTTAACAAACCTGGTGTTTAATCAGTTTGATCCCTCTGTTGTATTACATAAGTATCAACATGTCTTCATTAGAAAATTAAGAAATTGACACGCTTTAATTGTATTTTGCTATTCCAAAACAAAAAACAAAAAACATTCAAGACAACTTTTTGAAAAGTATACAAAAACTCTTTGGTTTTGCAATAAGCTATTTATTAACAGTATTCAGGTAGAGGTGATAGCAGTAGTGCCAATGTTTTTGAGAATACTTCTTGCCGTTTCATCAAAGAGCTTGAATTTAGCAGTTTGCCATAGAGTGAAAATATTCATCATATCTATAGTATTAAGTGTAGAGTAATTCCCTCAGTTCTGAAGAAGTCATCATATTCAATCTCAAAATAAATTTACAGGTGCTTCCTGCTTCAGAAATAAAAAAGGATCAAAATCTTTGCATCTGTTTGCCATGTAGTCATTTATTGTGTAGGTAAAATTGATCCCAGTTTTATAAAGTAAACAGAGATGCTCTTCCAAAGCTACACAAAAGAAGAAATGAAGTTTGTTCATCAATAATTACAATAATTTATAAGCATGCCTTCACTCTCTCTGATATGACAGCATAGTGTTGCATGAATCATTCATATGCCCTAATTAAAGTCAGAGCAGTTCAGCATGACTTGTTGTTCTTCTGTAAGATAGGAAAAATAGGTTGTTGTTAAATATTGCAGTATTTCCACTGTTTCTTTTACCACTGTTTCTAGACAGGTAAGAACAGTTCTAGAAAAGAGATTATTCTTTAAAAGCAATTAAAAGAAGTTCAAACAAGGGCATAGGAATGGGACCAACATAAGACTGGAAAAGAAGCAGACTAAGTAAGCATTTTAAGATTTAAGTTGGGTCAACAATTGTTTGTCTATCCCAAAAATTATGTAACTGTTAGGCATTTCTAAGAAGACCAATATGACCAAATATTCTCATGTGACATTGTATTTCCCAAAAATATAACAAGTATGTGGAAATAATATCATTATTACTTAATAATGGATGCAAGGTAATCCTAAGAAAAGCTAATCTCAGATTGAGCTAAGGCTTGTAAGAAATGTCCCAAAGAGCCACACTGGGTCTTTACTTACATTAGAAACAAAGGAAAAGGTAAATCTATTGTGAAGAGAATAGGATGAAATGGCAACAATGATGCTAAGAAAGCAGACTGTTACACTTTGCATTTTGCATCTCTCTTCTTTTAGAAGAGAAACAAATCCTAGTTGCCATCTGTTGTGCTACTGGTGGAAAGAGCTGTAGCTCAGAGAAACAAAAAGAACATGTAACCAATTTAAATGAATTCAAATGTCTAGGGCTAGAATAATCATTAAAGGAGCTAGTAGATGTGGCCACAAAATTGTTAACTGTACTCTCTGAGAATTCCTATAGATTTGGGGAAGTCCCAGGAGACTGAATGATCATAAATATGTTGTCTTTGTTTCCACAAAAAGGGAAGGAGAAGAATCTGGGAAATTATAGTTGCATCTTTTTTATATCTATTTTAGGCCAGGTTCTTTCTCAGAATATTGATAGAAAAGAATATTGATAGCTCAGAGTTTATCTGTGGGTTCTTGTGCTCTCAAACCCCACTCCCTTTTAGCACTGAGGATGTTACCTATTTTGGTAATCAAACATCTGCAAGAAAGCAACCAAGCTCCGAGAGTACTGAGGATCCCACTCAGATTATTAAATGGTATACTTGTGTGTATGTATTTAGTTCTTGTGGATGAATGTAATAATTAACAAAAGCTAATCATGTCAGATTAAATTTATCTATTTTTGAAAAAGCTTTACACATCAAGGAATGCCATGGACATAATGTACCTAAATTTCAGTGAAGTATTATCTCATTACATGCTTATTAATAAAATGCCAAAAGATAATTTAGATCAGTGCCCCTCAAGCTACTGTACCTGTGGTGGAGGGCCATAGCTTTGTATTTTTAATTTGTTGCAAACCAGTAGGATGTTGTGCCATTAATTGCTGTTAAAGTTTTTAAATGCTTACTCTCAGTTTCTGAACTTATGTTGTTGTGAATTGCAAAAAACAAACACACAAACCCAAAGACTGGTATCATCAGTATAATTTTACTAAATGACTAGGAAGCTCTTCCTTTTCCAGCATGTTTAAAACATACACATACATAATTGGAAATGCAAACATTCCAGGCATACCAAAGGATCCATAGGATTACCATTTTCTAAACAGCCCAGAAAAATATTACCAGCACATGGAAGCTCTGAAGAGTGAGGGAGGGGACAGAGAGATTTAATGTTTTCTTCATGGGCAACCCTGTATGCTGCTTAGAAAGAGCTTTTCAACCACTTATAGGCATGACAACTCATATCTTTTGAGACATAAACTGTTTCAACTCCTTTCCTCAAAACGACGCTATAGAGCACTATATACCAGAATAACTAGACACCAGAACAGTTTTTCCCCAAAAGCCATCATTCTGCTAAACAAATAATTCCCTTAACACTGTTCAACTATTACAAAGTCTGCACTACTATTACTGTTAATCTTCTCATCACTCCTTATCACCCATCCCCTTCCACTTGTGATTGTAGGACTGTAACTTTGTCGCTTGTATCCTTACGATTTATATTGACTGTTTCCTAGTATGATTTGATTGCTGATTGTATCCTATGACTATCATTAAGTGTTGTACATTATGATTCTTGATTCTTAACCAATGTATCTTTTCTTTTATGTATACGGAGAGTATTTACAGCAAGACAAATTCCTTGTGTTCCAAACATACAGTACTTGGCCAATAAAGCACTCTATTCTATTCTATTCTATTCTATTCTATTCTATTCTATTCTATTCTATTCTATTCTATTCTATTGAGGTACAAAGACGTGCTGTTATCATTTATTTATTCAGGATCCACAATTTTCTGACTAATTTGACAGGAATGTAGAATGAAGAAGTCTACATTCAGTTCTTTAATGACTTGATGAGCAATATTATGTAAATTCCTTCTTAAGCCTAGTGAAAATGTTTATTTATTTGGGAGCATTAAAACATCATTCTTTTTATAAAAATGTTTATTAAAAAGCTATAACTGGAAAAAAATTAAAAAACGAATACAAACTGCAAAGATATAAGAATGAAAAAGAAAAATCAGGACATCATTCCAACTTTACAAATAGCTGCATTTATTGTTATTTCTAACAGAGTGAAACTCAGCTTGAATATACCACAAATATGCTACACAAACTCACTCCTGCAATAGTATTCATGTCTTGTTATTAGGAGGAGTGTCCAACTGGCAACCTACCTGAACTATGTGACTTTATTTTATGAGGTTATTATGAAAATATCATTTATTAAAGTATTGTTAGTAAAGATGTGTTGAATTTTATTTTATGAAATAATCATAGCTCTAATGGACAATGCAGTCAACAATAAAATACTTGAACTCTGTTTTTAAAATATAATTTGTGTTACTGATTCTGACACTACAGGCTCATTTGTACATGTAAGGTCAGGCTAACTTCTCTATTTCCCTCCATGTTTGCAACTCTGTGACTACTGTGTACCTCAGAGAGAATCATTATTAGTGCTCATTCTCACAAGATAGGATTCCTTTTTTAAATATTTATTTTATGAATCTTTAATAATTGTTACAGCTTTATGAAGTATATCAAAAGGAGTATGACGAAACATAACACTGAAGGTCAAAATAGAGCCCATCAGGAAGGTTGGGGAAATTATTGTTCATTGCAATCAAAATGTTTGGTGAGTATGAGACTCATATCGGTGACCAGGGAATATAATGTTGAAAGATATTATTCAGCCATGTATGAACAGAAATATAAGAAATATGAAGGGAATCTCTAAATGTGTTGATTGGAGATTTGAAGAAAAAACTTGAACAAGCAAACAGTAATTTTAGCAAAATAACATATAAAACATAAGCTTAGTATACTTGATATGTTGGTTTCTCTTGAGCTTGTTAAAAAAACCCAACTTTTCAGATGGGAATTCGGGTATCCCTTGGCTTACTCTAGCAATTGGACTGGAATTGTCATTGCTATGCAGCACAATCAGAAAGTACAATGTCAGGTAACTTTTAGCAATGTTAATTCCAAAATTATTTAAGGAACATGGGTTGTTAAGTAAGGAGCCATGTGACAATAACTTCCTTCTTGCCCGTTTCTCCATTGTCTTTGCTTGTGAGAAGCTAGTAGGAGCTATTAGAAATCATGATAACATGGCCATAGCTTGCTGAAACATTGTGATTGTGAATTTCTCCCCAAGATCACATGACTGTTGGGACACTGCAATAGCTGGAACTCTGAGGAGCCATCATAAACCCTCCCTCACTGAGTGCTGTTGTAACTGACTGGTCATTGAACAATTGAATGTAACCCTACAACTACCTGTGTAAAAAAATGCATGCTGCTGAAAGGGGAAAGGGAAAATGGGGGAAACTAGAGTTGCTGAACATTTTCAATCAGTATTGTTTTCCAACAGATGTATACTTTACAGAAGGGGCATTGACATGGGAAAAACAAGGTCTGTCATTGTTCAAAGTAGTTCCTATTTTTCATTATGTCCTGGCAAAAGCACTGATCAAAAAGATGTGAACCAGAGTTTGATATTTATACTTATGACTAAAGAAGATTTTTCTTCCAAGCAAGAATTAATTGAAGTATGTTCTCTTAATGCAATCACAAAAGTAGGAAAACTTATGATGTAAACAAATCTATTGACAAAATTGAAGGTTTTGATAAGTGTTCAGCAATTGTGACAGATGGTATATCAGCCAAGTTAAAAAAAAAATCTGAATTATAAGACTTCTCAGGGAAAGTGAATTGTTCCACATTTCTTTGTTTCATTCATTAAGGAATGAATATATAGAAAATCAGTAAAACTAAACAAAGTTTTTAAAGTGCAGCCTAACAATGATGCCCTTGGCCCTTCCAAGGCTTAATTGACACAAATTAATAAGTGCTGATGGTTAAATAAGAGATTAAAAATTCAATTTTCTTTGAAACCATGTCCTAGGCAAAATTTCATATGTATATTTAATATACATGTTTTGAAAAAAATGATATTAAATAGTGATAAGAAATTTTTTATAACTTGGGTAACAGAAATAATGATGTATCAAAGATTGCTATGTTAATATTGAAGACCCAAAAAAGTAAGAAAAAGAAGTAATGTGACAATAGTGGAAAATGGTAATATTGAAAAAATTGTAATTGATGAAGTATTAAGGAATCAATACTATCATAAAAGCAAGAAAGGGAAGAATAGAAAGTGAGCATTCTGTTTGTGTGAACAAATATGAAAGTAGATTGCAGTGGGACTGGATTTCTGAAGAGTGTTTGTAGTAAAAACAGAAATGATAGGCTCAGGAATGAATGGAAGATGAACTAATATGGATAAAAGAGAAAAGTGAATGACCTGTGCCATATTGAAGTGGTTTGGTCAGTATGAAATGAATTGAGAAAAATGATGATCACATCACAAAGAAAATAAAGACCGAGGCCTGAGCCCTAAGTGTGAAGCTTCTGTTGCCTGGTATTTTAATATTTATGTATGTAATATTTATGATGGAAATTTGTTCTTAATTTATTTTAAGGTGGTTGTTCTGACCCAATCCTGTTACCAGCAAGAAAATCTCAAACAAACACAGCAACTCAAACCTTCACAGCTTTAATCTACAAATAACTTCTTTGTAGATAAAAGATGGCTTGCAGCCAATTAGTTCAACCAGAAAAGCCTTGAGAGAATTCTTCAGATAAGCTGGAGTCTCTACACACAATGCTGAGTCCTTAGCATGTTTGAAACCAGGCTTATATTCCCTGGAGGGAAGGGTTATTATGTTGCATCTTACTCCTGAGTTGCCTGTGCTGCTCCAGCTGTTCTCTTCTACAAATCACCCTGCGCTCACACGCACTTGGCACAGGCTCCTCAGGAACCTCCTTATCACTGCTGCCAGCTTCCACAATCCCTGAAGGCAGCAGTCCACTCCCTAATAGTCCCGGCCCCTCATCCGAGTCCTCACTCTCCTCCACCGTCCACACCTGCTGTCAGCTAACCACAACAGTTGTTTTCTGCTCAGAGTCATTCTGAAATGGGTGGCCATACAAATTGACTGACTTATTGACTGACTGACTGACTAAATAAATAAATAATAAATGAAAGAAAAGTTACCAGTTTTAGTGGAAAGAGAAGATTCAGAAATTCATGGGTGAATACAGCTAATGAGATCCTCAAACCTCGACAAGAGATAAATTTAACTACAAATAGACACGTATGAGATGTTGTATGTAAATATTGTAAGCAAGCATGGTTTGGAAGGACACAAGGATATGGAAAGAATAATAAATACTGTTGATACAACTGAGAATTGGCTTTGTTTATTTTCTTTTTCCTTTCCTTTCTGTTCTTACTGATTCTACTCCTTTTCTGTGTTTGTTAAATATTGCTTACACTGAAAATGAATTGCAGGATGAATGTTTCATTAGAACCCTGAATTCTATAAGTTAGAGCCAAGTGCAACCCCAGAGATACACTAAGGACTGAAGAATGGACTGCTTCTAAACACATCTTTATCTATTTTCTTTCTTTTTTCCACCAAATGAATTTTCCAGCAGTCTAAGAGAGTATTGTTTTAAAACTGAGCCTATTGCTTTGCAGATCACCAAGAAATCTTCCAGGACATTGCTCAACAATAGTCAAGTAATAACCAATAATAACTTTCTGGTGAGCATATCCTTGTTGTGAAAATATAATGAGAGGAATGGCAAACTGTTCTGGAGTCCATTGAGGAAGAAAGAGGATATAATATGAAAATGGATCTCAAATGCCTAAAAACAGGGACAAGTATAAAATATCTTTATTACTAAGCTTTTGACCATCTTCTTCCGGCCATTTAGGTACTTTTCAAAATCACAACATAGCACTGTTATGGTACACCACCAGTTTATACTCTATTTACATCTTAATTTTCTGTTAAGAGATTATTTCTTTGCCATTCTAGATTACTTGACACAGTCTTACTTGTCTTCAATATTTTCTGACGAAAGTTAGTGTGTAAAGATTTGGAGAATATCTCTTTCCTTAAGAGTTTGTATTTTAGTTAAGAATCTCTTAAAAAGCATGTTTTAGGGTGGTTCTCTCTTTGCAAAGGAAAATAATAATAAAAACCTTACTAAGTATGACAGAGCTTGGACTCTTTTTTTTTTTTGAAGAGCAAGGATCTCCTACCCTCATACTTGAGTTCCCAGCAATAAGTAGCACTTTTGTCCCCCATATATTCCTTGGATAGGTTTGTATTATTTTTCATTTTTAAAAGAGAACTTTTCTTGTTTCACTGATGCCTGTCTGGCAATGCTGAAATTCCTTCGTCTCTGTTTGTTGCTCTCCTCATGGCCAGTTTCTATGGAGATACAGATTCCATGCCTAACAAAACCCCATACTTCAAGATCTCCTTGGAAAATTACCTCCCCCAGCTCGCTTCCAAAGAAAACACAGGGATAGAAGGGAATCAATGTACATCTTCACTTTCCCCCAATGTACCTATACATCATTTTATTTTCTGTGGAGTCTTAAATATATTAATTGTTATTGGATTTTAGGACAAAAAGTACCAATAGCGCATTCTCTCTTTTCTGGCATAGACTCCAAAATTACCACATCACACTAATATTTCGACATTAGCAAGTAGTCCAGATGGTCCACATTAACATTCCAATATTGTCTCAGTTGCCAACAACAGCTTGCTCCTTAAATTGTCTCCCAAAATATAAAAACATATCTAAACATTTAGTAATGTGGAGGGGTACATATGTGCACAAAGATGATGAAAATGAATGCAGATGAGGGAAAGAAGACAACTGGACTTTTCCACTCTCTCCCTGGCAATTCAGTTTTTCATTTTACAATGAGAAGAAATTAAGGGAGCATTAGAGCCATTGGAATACATACTGTTTGGCATCATACACTCTGTGGCTCACTGTGGTGGTGATAGTGGTTGTAAGAGTATATATTAAAAGTGTTTACAGACACACATAATCAGCAGATTCACCCAAGGTACAAAGACATTCCAGTTACTTCGCTAAAGCAAACAATCATCTATATTGGCAGCAGCAATATAATTAATGATAATTTCAGTCACATGGCAAAGGCATGATTTCATATGGGCACAAGAAGGCAATGCCAAATCACTCCTGATTTAACAGGAAAATCATGCAAATAGAAAAAAAAAGTGACTGATGATGTGGTGACAGATAATGAGACCCTAAGGTTAGATGGCACTCAGCATTTTACTCAAGGAGAACTGAAGATATTTTGGAATATTAATGATGTTTATGACATGGAATAGATTAAACCTAATGAGTATATTGTTGCTGATGTTGTCATGCAGGAAAATAAAATCTGAAGCTGCAAAAGCAGAACGGAAACATGAAACGTAAGAAGCCTGATCCTGGGAAAACTCAATGTAATGGAAAATTAAATGAACATTTATTCATCAACATCTTAGGGATCAGTTAATGGAAATGAATTAGAATTGGGCATTTGCAGTCAGATGATTATAGTGGGTTCCCTCATATCTTATGGAAGTGATTGTTCATTTGAAAGACATATGTTTTCACAATGTATTTACATTATCTTAATCATAGAAGGCACTAAGATTCCTGAATTGCACAATGAATGAAATTGCAACTGTAGACTAATCATACCGTCTGGATCCATCCAATTTGCTCAAGTGTTGCTGCTTAATTTATGATTCAGTGTGACATGCACATCTGGCTCTGGATTGTTTCCTTAACGTAAAGTATGTTTCTATTGTGTTCTTTGAAATGATGGCTTCTCAGATGCATTGTGTGTTTCTATACTTTAACCAGAAGGTCAAACTAGTGTTGACACTATTAATATTTTCCATTGCTATGTGATTTTGGAGATTGAAAATGACGTTTTCTTCCTGTTGTAATTAATGGTTTAAACTACGGAGACTATGAAACAGGATTACCTGGGAAGTGAAAGGTTTACTGGGAAGATGGAGCGCAAGTAGGAAATGAAACACTTTAAATCAGTTTTCTCAAGTCTGAGGACCTCTGGTGTCTTGGATCCTCTAGAGTTCTCTGGCATAATGACTATTATGGAGTTGCAAGCCCACTGCATTTATAGGACACCAGACTGGAGGATATCTATTGTAATTGTTCAGATAATGAATGAGGCATTTTTTTAGTATCTATTGTACTAGATCGCAGAAAATGTTATTGTTATCACTCTTTAGTAGTATTTTTACTTCTGCCTTAAAACAGTGAAAAAATGGTACATTTTGGACAAAACGACAGAAGAATGTTATTTGACTTGAACAATTAGTCTTTTTCAGTTGAGATTGGATGCAC
Source organism: Bungarus multicinctus (assembly GCA_023653725.1). Taxonomy (NCBI): domain Eukaryota; kingdom Metazoa; phylum Chordata; class Lepidosauria; order Squamata; family Elapidae; genus Bungarus; species Bungarus multicinctus. The sequence goes on from CM042844.1 coordinate 42,269,508, forward strand.
ATTGTAATTTCACAGAAAACAAGATGTTGAAATGTATTTCAGAGATTTGTTTCACTGAGACATTTGTACCTAAAGCACAGTCTGTTGCCTAGAACTCCAATTGAAAAAATAAAAACCAAGTGTTAAGAGAAAATATGTTGGCTTTAATAATATAACCAAATAATATATTTTCTACAATTGGGGAAAATTCAATTTAATTTTGTGTTAAAATGCTAATATTATATTTAAAACAATGTGTGATATAACTGATTTTTTTAAAAAAATGGGTTCCCTTTCCTTGTATTAAGATATAACATAAAATTGTGTTTTAGCTCTATATGGACAAGTTATGGGGTCATGACCCATAACCTGATTTTCCCCCTCAGTTCAGCCTTAAAGGCTAAAACGGGCTGTCAGGGGCCAAGTAAAGTTGGTGGTTGCATTCCAAACTAAGAAAACTATTTTTGGCTGATTTGATTGCTCAGGATCTGTCTCAGTATCATGGTATCAATCATTACAATCCAGATATCCTGAATTAGCAAACATGTATCATATTTATATAAAATAGATTTACTATAAAATTTTTTGGCACATATAATACACATAAATTTGCTTTGTTTTCCCTTTTTCTCTTTTGTACATTGTGACCCTTGTATACTTTTGTTGATCAACAAAATTAGAGAAAATTCCCTCCCAAAATAGTAACCTCTTCATTTTTGGCTATTAACCCAACTGCAGCTATAAGCTGCTGCATAAAAGTATTATATTACTGGGGTTTGGAGAAAAAAAATGGAGAGAAGGGAGGTTTTTTTCTCTAGTAATCAATTAAATTCCTTGAAGAAATTTAGAGGTCCATTTCAGTAGACTGTTAAAGTGTTAATTCAAGCAATATGGAATTTTTAAAAGAATTATAATCTTAGTTTCCATACAATTTAAGTGTTCTCGTCCTAGGTCTGGTAGTAAGTCAAAGACTACTGATTGAAGTCTTAATAGTGACACTAAATTTGTGTAGAAACGATTTTGTTTCTGGATTTTTCATACCATGTGAAGCATCTCACCAAGAACCTTTAGTATTCTCTACAAGGTTGATGCAATGTTGTCATTTTAAGGTCCAATTTTCTAGAATAAACTTTTTAGTAGGTCTTTTTAAGAAATGCAGCAAGTAGCGAAGTACTTAAATGAGCTCACTTTTGACTTTTCACTATTGTTCTTGTTTACAATATTATAGTTGAGTATATACCTTATGAACATATCTGTAAATTCAGAAAGTGTGTGATGATACCTTTGGAATGAAATGCTCTAGAAAATCAGTAGATAGAAAAAAGGTTGAATATTCTTCTCTTGGCTTCCAGTGTATTAACCCTGTCTACAGTTGAAGCTAGAAAACCTAGAACTACGCCGCCTTCGGTCCGATATAAGTATAGTACATAAAATTATATATTGCAATGTCCTATGAACACTTCAGTTTCAACCATAACAATACAAGAGCACACAATAGATACAAACTCAAGGTAAACCGCACCAAGCTTGATTGCAGGAAATACGACTTCAGCAACAGAGTGGTCAGTGTCTGGAATACTCTACCTGACTGTGGTTTCTTCCCCAAACCCCAAAAACTTTAACTTTAGACTGTCTACTATTGACCTCACCCCTTTCCTAAGAGGTCTGTGCACAGGGGGCGTGCATAAGCGCACCAACGTGCCTACCATCCCTGTCCTATTGTTTCTTTTTATTTTTCTTATATGTATCCATTTCATGTATTCATAACTATGTTATACTTATACCTGTTATCTTATAATCGCTTGACAAATAAATAAATGAAAATGAAAAGTGTGGTAATGTGTATGTTGAGTACCTTCAATCCATCTAGATGACACTAAAAATATGAAGTGAAAAAGCTTTTATTAGCAGAATTCCCTACATTTTGACAGAATGCATTTACTACGAATAAGAATTATTGAAATCAAGAACTGCAACTTATAGAATTTTTGCAATATATTACAAGTTGATTAAACAGCAATTCATACTCAAGGAAACGGTTGTACTTCTGCGACCTCTGCTGGAAACTTCAAGAAAAATCTTTAGCACTTGGAGAAATGTAAGGAATCTCTTAGGATCTACAAATACCTTTAGTGCCTTTTCAGCAACTTTTTAATTAAAACAATTAAGTATCAGCTGTCGCTAACAAGGGCAAAAGACTGCAAACCAAAACTGACAATTATTGGTTATTATGCTAATTTATACAGATTAATTTCCAATTGTAGGAATATTCTCATGAAGATACTGCAAAGCCAGATCAGTCCATTTCATTTCTTGTTCTTTTACTGATTCCGTTGCTCCACCATTGTCTTGTTCTGGTTCTGGAAGTTCATTCTGAAAACAAAAACCATCATTGAATAATTAAAAAAAACAATAATCTCAGTGGGAAAAAAAAGCTCTGTTTTCGATAGTAATAATCAGTGGGTGTTTTTTTTTTTAGAAAAATCTACAAATGGGAAAGTAAGCAATATTTTATTTTTAATTACAAACCTAAAATATCTTTAAGGGCACCATGCATAAGAGTATATGTATGCAATTGTAAATAGCTTAGTGGCTCAAATGTTAGACATTTGGAAATTAAGTTTGTAATTAAAGTTTTTCTTATTACATTGAGTGTCCTATTAATTCTTCAGGATCTATGTTATATCACCTTGTTTTATTAAATTATGAATTCCTTTTCCCCATAGATATTGAAAAATAAACCATTCAGATGGTATAGCATACAGACCTTTACTTACAACAATTTATTTAGTGGCTATTTGAAGTTACAATGGCACTGAATGAACACTGGTTATGATTGGTACTTGGAGTTGCAGCCCTCCCAGCAACCCTGCTGTCATATGATTGTATCTGCATACTCAACAACTGTTTGCACTTATGACTGGTTGTCAGGTGCCCTGCAATCGCATGACTGCCATTTGCAATCTTCCATACTGGCTTCCTCAAAAAATACAAGCATAAGATGGCAGGGAAGAACACAAATCATTGTGGTAAATCTCCGTCCCATATAAATCCCCAGGCACTCAGTGCTTTTGTTGGCCACTTGTACAACCCCTCCCTGGCCCCGCCACACCAACTCCTCATTTGGCAGCAGCCATTTATCTGCCTGTGAGCCTGGGACTTGCAACTTTCTCCTGCTTCCCCATTGTCTTTGGTTATGACAAACAGGCAGGAAGTTGCCTTGGACCATGGAATTCAGTTAGCCATGCCAATGAAGATTGCCATGGCTAACTGATGCAGTTATACTTCATGCTGATACTGCTTAGCAATGGAAATTCTTGTCTCAAGAATTTCTGTAAGTCAGGGACTATCTGTATATTAAAGAAACATTCATAAAATGGTAAAATTAAAAGTTCCATTACACTGACTCTACCTGATATATATGTCAATACTGTACAACTTAACGGGTTAATAAAATAGGTTCTTGCTTTATACACTTAAGCTAAAAAAGATGTTATGGTTAATATACTCATGCTGTAAAAATAATACAACCGATGTACATAATATACAATAGTACAAGATATGGTTCTTGATAATGCAGTTGAAACAATTTTATGAAAACATACTGTTTTGTCTGCTTGCTGTGATTTTATTTAATAGTTTATTCATATTACCATTATAAAACCAACATTGATTTTTTGTTCTTAAATGCACTTTATTTTATGCAAATAAAACATTTAAAAATGTGTATCCACCCAATCTCGAATTGCTCTGCTTGCTTTGTTATTTATAATTTTTACTTTGATTTAAGTAAAACAATATTAGGACTGGTATAGGATGGCAAATGAACAGAAACCAAACCATGTCACCATTTGCTGAAGCAGTTTTTATTGGGAAACAGGAAAGATAATTCCCATTCCTGCTTCAGTACATTCCACATGTTGACACTTCCTTAAATCAAATGCTCTTTTCCTGAAGTCAAGTAGTGCAGAGAATGACCATTTTTTAAAGGAGCTGCTAATAAACGTCACATATTTCTCAATTTGCACTTTGAATCAGATTCTCCCCTTTAAACATAAATCACTTAACAACTTTTGTTTTAAAAACATTTCAAAGAGTTATAAAGTAGGTAGGTGACAATATTAAAAGAACTGTATGTGACATCTGTAAGATTATGTTTGCATGTATCTGTATTAACAGCAGCTGTGTCACTGCTACTTTAGTTTTATTATAAATATTTGTACTATTTATATCTTGCCTTTCTGCTCATAGGCAAAAACTTTATCAGGCTTTTGGAATGTTAATTCTTGACAGGGCTTATATAAAATTATTAGCAAAAGCTTCATTGAAAGCTTTTTGAAACTGAGAAAATATTCTAAAATAAATGGGAAAATATATTAATTATCCAGGAACTTACCAAAGGTATTGCCACATCTTCATATGGTAACTTATCTTCTCTCCATGCGTCATCAATCAAATCTAGAATTCTCCCATCTCTTTGTACCTCACTGTCCATTTTTTGCAGTTTATAATAAGGGCTATGAAAGAAAATATTTATACATATACAATCACACTAATGCTTCTCTTATGCCCAATTGCCAAAAAAATTCCACTGAACTGAAGGGAATGTGTTTTTTCAAAAGTAAATTAGTGGAATATGAACCAAAAATAATAATTTGTTTATAATTTAAAAATTATAATTCATGCTTTCTTGTAAGTAAAGGGAACTAAATATAGGATGAAAGAGAAACTAAGGATTAAAGTAAAAAGAAACCACATAATCTAAATCAACTTCCAATGAAATCTTGACCATACAAAAACATTATTGGTCTATTTTCTCATTTTAAAATATAAAGACATTTTACAATTGCTGGGGACACTTATTTTGAATGAATTCTTCAACATCATGAATATGAATCCATTTCAATATCCTTAAAAAATTAGCCTTGCCAATCTGCCATATCTGATAAAGCTAGAGTTCTTCCTAAAAAGTCAAAATTGATTATTTTATTTTACTATTTTAGAAGCATAAATGAGCATCCTGAGTCATACATTATTTTAATAGACTATATATGACACCAAGATCCCTCCACTGCTAATCATATTATACCTACATATTTTAAAAATCTAATATAGAGAAATTGTATATTACATGTCATGTTCCCCCCACTTTTTGTAGACCAGTTAGTTTGCAAGAAACTTTTAGGCAACATTTCGCAAAGTGCTATTTCTTTTCTCAAAATGTTTTTAGTGTAATCTTCAAAATTGGTGTTTAAATGTAATTTATTAAATAAGATAAACAGAACCAATATAGATTTTTGGACATTTACAATGGTTGTTTTTTTTCCCCTGAATTTCAGTAACTTTCATATATTCACTGCTTCATATACTTTTGAGACTTTGCCCTGCAATTTTTTTGTCTTAATTGCAGCTTTTAAGAGACTAGTGGCGAAAAAAGGGAGGGGGGGGGAAGTATGACAGAAACAAAACGTATGACAATTGTGTTTTTATCAATACTTGTAATATTTTTCTTTTAAAAAAACTTTTGAAGGGAAAATACAGGTATACATTAATGGATAGCATTAAATAATATCCATCTGGAGGTATTTCTGCTCTTTAACCTTTATAAATCCTGTCACGGAACTTTCCTTATACGATATACTTAGGAATTCCGAATTTGCCAGCATCTTTCTGAAAATCTTAATGAGTCCAGACCACTTGTTTGATTTTATTTTAATATTTCTTAACTTCCTATCCCTTTTAATTATCTGGATATATAAACACACTATTCAAGTGTCTTGTTGCAGGGCTGATTGTAATACCATTTAATGAAAAAATATCTTACAAGGCTGCTTATAAAACTTAGAAATAAATAGTACTTATCGATAAACACAACCACAACTCATTTTTCTCGAGGACCTTCAAGACTCTCCTGGCATACGAAACTAGCAGCACTTACGTTCTTACACGTAATTGCCGTCTGAAAAAGGAGGCAACTACATGTAAAAAAAAAATATTTGACTGGATGACTGAGAATCTCTACAGACTACATTCTTACAGTTTCCCTGCCCCTATACGAAGCCTAACATTTATCCATCTCGACTTCCTTCCCCAAAACGGGGCTATTACGGGACCGCCTTCTGTTGCGCGCCCCACATCATCGCTGCTCTCCCTCTCTTTCTGCTTTCGCCTCCCAACGCCAACGCCTCGACCCACACCTGCAGCACGCGATATCCGCCGCCGTTCCGCGATTTTGGAACGAAAGGACGTGACGTCACAGGCAGCGGTTCTAGTAGGCGTAAATCATAGAGAGAGAGAGAGAGAGAGGATCGAAGGAAAGGTGGGCGGGGCGGTCGCAATTCTTCCCCTCGGAGCGGCTTGGAGGTAACGGAAGAACTCAGGGAAGGTGGTGTTAGTGTGCGGGTTGGTCGTCTGAGACGCTTCGTCGATTCCTTTTTGGCGGGGAACCTTATGTCTCTGAAGTAGTCTGAATATTTGGCATCAGTTATTTGCCGCCGAGTTGGCTCCCTTTCTGATGCTTTACTTTCCGTTCTCTTGTCGGTTCGCCCTTACTCATTTTGTAGCATCTGAGTGATGCGAACCCAGCCGGTGGGGTTACTTTATCGTTCAACATGTTATGTGAATCCAGGAAAATTGGATTAAATGAATAAACTGTGACCCAGGGCAAGTGTTGTGCGAATGCGGTCTTTCAATCCCCATTTCTCATTTACAGGTCTTTGCCCAACTATTTTTCTTTACAAGAGGGCAGGTAGGAAGTCCCAATGCAGGCTTTACAAATAATTTGAGATGCTATTTTGCAGATACTTGACAAGGTCCTATTTGAAAAGCTTGACGTTTTGAATAAAAATCAAGATGCGCTTCTTTTCATATCGGAGGAACCCTAAGTTCACGGATTTAAGTATCAGTGTAATACTTAATGGACTGGTTGGTTGGCTAATCAGCACTTGGAAAAAAGATGGGAGATATTTTTTTTGGACAGGGTATACATAAATAATCTTTTTCAATTTTACTTTAAAAAAAGAAGATACGTATTTAGGCAGTTATTAAAAACTTAATTAAACTAGCTGCAGTTCAATTAATCATTGTGAATCTTTAGAGGATATTTTTGCCATGATGTGCTAGATCTTTATTAACTCTTAAAATTCTATTTACCCCATCACCCAGTGTTCTCTATTCATTGACCTTTTTAGTTGCTACATTAATAGTCTGATAGGAAATAACATAAATAAATATGCACCAATCACCACTGACAGTATGCTTTTAGGCACACTGTGGATACAGTCAAAAATGTAATTTGCTGTTTAAATATAGTTTAGGAAATGTCATTGGTGAGTTTTTAATCTGGTGATTCTTAGGTTTGAGAAAAGAATGGAGAAAAATATGAACAATAAAATAGCAAAAATTGAAACTGTTTATTAAATCTAAGAGGCAAGCTTCTTATTGTTATATATTTTTGCCTTAATAGGAATGAAAATAATTAGGACTTTAGAAGAAAGAAATCTGAGAAAATGGAATGATGTCTTTTTTATATTAAGTATTAAATACTAGATGGCAACTTTAAGGTAAATCCTGAATTTAAGATACTTTATTAAGGAGTAAGTATTTAGTAGTTAGTCTTAACAATTTAAGCAGTCCAGGCTGGTTTACATATAGCTGACTAAATATAGCCATTCTATGGTGAAGGGAGCAGATATGCAAGATCTTTCCAGCATTCAGATAAGACTTTCAATGGATTCTCTCAGTGGATTCTTTACATACTTAAAGTACAAACCAAATTATTTTTTCCAGAAAGGTACAATCCAACAACAATCAAAATGAAGAAATAATTAAGATCAGTTAAAATAATACAAAAGCAATAAATAACATATTTACAATCACAGTAAAAATATCTTAAATATCTGCAAAATCCTAACATAAATGGCTCCCCACAAATAATGAAGGTTAGGTGTTTTCTGTATTTGGCTCATATGGTGCAATTTTTCAATGGGATATGTTAGATGCTAAATTTTGCTAGGTCAATTTGTGAACCAGTCTGCAGTCTTATAAAGGCAGTATGCTTGCCCCTGATATCTCAGGTTTCTAATCTTGGTATCAATTGGGAGTTTTTCTGTAAAAATACAGTAAAACTGTTGTGTATGTGAAAATAATTTTAGTCCAGATATTTAATCTATACATCAACATTTCTTAAAAGAAACATCTCTTGAGTAATTTGTAGTTCTTCAATCTGAAAATAAACTACAGTGCATGTTTTGGGGTGGGTGATGCCTTTTCCTGTTTCGAAAAAGAGACACAAAGTAAAAATAATTGCAACAAACACGTTTTTATGAATAGCTTTAAAGCTATTTAGAATCCTTAATTTTATAATACTATGGCAATGTAGTATGAAATAATGCTTGCTTAGGTAAAGTTTTAGTAAATATTGTTTGCTAGTTTATTTTTGTATTATTTTTAATTTATAGACTATAGGTTATAGTCTTCCCAACATTTAGACTGTAAAGCTATTGAAGATTTAACTATCAACTACCATAAATTGTGTAATTCTTCAGTGTTTTTCCCTTTTTCTAATTGTAGGGCATATAGCAACTGTATGTGTACTCTTAGTGTGATAGGAGGGGTAGAAATGATGATAGCTTACTGTACCACAATTTTCATTTCCCCCCCAGCAGTTTTAACGGAACTGATTTCAGGATGGAGGCATTGTTGGAAAAAATGCAAACCCAAAGACATGGCAGGTGTGTATTTGCTATTTTTTGAGAATGTTATTAAAATAATATTAGATATAAAAGCAAAAATATATTAGCTACCTCCTTTACCAAATTGTCAGTAATATCCACATTTATTAAATGCACCAATTTGGAGTGTTTTTCTCCATTCCAATACAAAAATTCTGAATCAAGAAAAAGAAATGTGCATTCATTTATAATTTGTATCCCTTTTTACTAAAGCAAACCAATTTAACAATGGTGTTGTTAAGTATTATTTTAAATAAACTTAGGAAAGTTTTGTAATTCAGAAACAGCTATGTTTTTGCTTCTTTCTTAATACCTTGTTTAAATGCAACTGCAAAGGGTGTTTAAAACAGCAGTACTATACTTACCTTTTAAAGTTGCTGTATAGATTAATTCAAGCTAATTACGGACAGATATGTAAGCCATCTTAATGTGCACGTAAGTGCACTCCATATAAAGTAATTCTTGAGAATTAGCTATGTAGAACTAAGAATAGTTATTAGGTTATTCTAATTTTAGAACACATACATCAGTTATGTTCAGTTTTAGAAAAAATTATAATTATACTGATAGTTCTGATAACAATGAAAAAATAACATTGCATGGGCATCAGAATTGTGGAGAGGTATAGAGAGGTTGAGTGTACCTATTCTAAATTGCTGTATACCTGGTACAATTTAGAACAGGGATAGGTAATTAATTTTCCGAAGGGGCTACATGAGAAACTGAGACTGTTGTGGAGTGCCAAACCAATATAACCTGATTTGATGTCCTCAAACTCCATCACTTCAACTCCTGAGGCTGTTCCAGGTGAGGGGCAAGTGCTGTGCTGGTGCAGAAAAAGTGCTTTCCTTGCCCTCCCATAGCCACTAGCCAACTAAAAGAATAGAATAGAAATAGAATAGAATAGAATTGTTCATTGGCCAAGTGTGATTGGACATACAAGGAATTTGTCTTGGTACAAATGCTGTCATGGCAACTGTGCTGAGCTGGATCCACCTTGCTTCTCTAGTCCCTTGCAGTGCACTTATTTACATTTGATTTTTAATTTCTGATTGACCTCACGCAAGCCGGACAGATCAACTAAAGAGCAGATGTGAATTGGGGGCTGTGAAATGCCCAGGTCTTATTTAGAGTTATTAATGAAGTAGGTGCATATTTGTTTCACTATAGAAATAAAAAATACCTGCTTTCTTGTAGAGCAGGGGGCCCCAGCTCCTGGACTGGCCCCAGTCTGTAGTGCATCAGAAATTGGGCTGTGCAAATGAATGAAGCACCATCCGTGTGTGTGCGGGATGCAGGCAGCATGCAAAATCATGCCCCCTCAGGGCCACAGAAAAACCACTCTGCACGGACCTGTCTCTGGTGCTCAAAAGGTTGGAGGCCACTATTGTAGAGACCTGAAAACACAAAGGTGCAGTCTTATGTTTACTGGGATATTAGATACCACATTTGGACCTTAAATGTCCTTATTCAGCCTATATAAAAATCTGAATCTCTTACATTTTGATGTCGAATCTCTTACATTGGTAGAAGTAAAAATGAGTATCGTGTTATGGGCAAGACTGGGACACAATTAGAATTCACAGATTCTAGAGCAGTACTGTTGCAAATTAACATTTCTGATATGCTTAAGATGTTTGTGCAGTGAATGTTTTATACAAATTCTCTTCTGAATGCAATGAGAGTCTGTAATCGAAAATAAGCAGGAAAAGAAAACATGCTATTCCTCTTTGTTGTCAACTTGCTGGTATAAAAAACTAGCTGCATTTTGAATTTATTCAGTTGGTTTGTTCATTTTAGATCTGCTATTTGAGTAGAATTACACTGTGCATTGTTTTCTATTTATTAAAATAATGTTTTTCCTTATGTGTTTGCTATGTCTTTGCTTTGAAAGAACCAAAATCTCCAGTCAAGGTTTTGAAAAGCTTGAGACATTCATTTTCCACTAACTGTAATTGTGTTTTCTTATCAAATTATCTTTTCCATTTGTCTTCAGTAGATTTGAAGTTTCCCTTCCCCAAAGCTCAATATCATATGACTGCATTGCTTAGTGATAGCAGTTCTGACACTTCTAATTAAGCAAATCTCATGTTGTCATTAAGTGTGATGCCACATCACCATTTGCAATCTCTCGCTGGCTTCCCCATTGACTTTGCTTGTCGGAAGCCAGCTCTGAAGTTGCAAATGCTGATCACATGACCATGGATGCTTTACAGCCACTATTACAAGGACCAGTTGTTCAGCTTTGTGATACTTTGAATGGTTGTTAACAAGTGATCGTTAAACAAGAACTACCTATACTTATTCTATGTAGCTGTACAACACCAGGAAAAAGTACAGCTGCTTTAAGAAGTTATGAATGGATATTATGTTTGCATTTTTGTATAATATGAAGCATCTTTTTGAATGAGAATTTAAATCTGCTACATAGCCCGGCTACAGAATATTACCAATGGCTAGGGGCTGATCTCACCAAAAAAATAAAAATAAAAAAAATGAAGAAAGCTTTGCTTACCTAATACCAGTTTATCTGATTATTATGCCATCAGTAAAGCTATTTTCTTGACAGCAGAAGTTTCCAGACTTCATGTGAGGCAGAGCTGCAAGAATTGATGAAGCAAATAGATATCATGGTGGCTCACAAAAAAGCTGAATGGGATACTCATACTCAGGCTTTGGAATCTTGTTTAGAACTCAGAGACCAGGAGCTGTCCTCCCTCAAAAATGCAGCAGAGGAGAAATGCAAAGAGGTATCTCTATGAACTTATGTAATTTTCATTTTATTTAAATGGACATTACCTTTTTTTCTGAAAAATTCTATAACAGATATTGACCCCATTAAAACAGATCTTTTAAACTTTTCTGGAGGTCATTAAAGGGATTGGTCCCTAAGTAAAAATGTTATCAAATGAAGTGTATACACTAGCCATAGTTAAAGTGATGGATTCACCATTACTTTTTTACATCTGTTTTTCCCATTCTTTGTCTCTATATTGAAAGGTTTTATGTGTTATTTATTGTATCATGATTTGATTCACACTTTATAGTCAAAATCATTTAACAGGTCATTGATAAAATATTGTAAAGATTAAGAACATAATACCAATAGCCAAGAAAACTATTTTTCTATCTCAAATGCAATCTCTTATCAGACTGCAAAAATGGCACTGGGCTTTGAGAACTTTTTCATATGAGGATTTATAGCAAGACCTGCAGCAATATACATTTTGCCTTTGGTGATTTGGTTGGATGTGATCATGATACTTATTTATTATCAGATTGTATTTTATACAAAGTGACTGTGGACAATGGGCGGTGTTTTGGCTATAAATTGATAGCATAGAAAAGTTCAGTGTCACATATCCTTTCTTAGAATACTACATTATGGTGCATCAACTCATAAAAAACGATATCTCATTATTTTTCTCTTAAGAGAGTAATGTGAAAGACCACTAGTTTTTGAAAACCAATTTTTAAATTAAGTTTTATTCTCTTAGGCCTTTCTCCAATATTTTTAAAATATCAGAGCACCTGAATTAGGCAATGCCAACGTGAATAAATTTAAGACAATTTTGATATTGAGCTACTTCTGAAAGCTACTACTGAAAGAGTAAAGTGGGTCCAGATTGTAATTACGAATACCTGAAACTTCTTAGCAACCCCTTGCTTGTACATCTTGACTCTAGGAGAGTATGTTTGCAGTGGGCAATAGTAGTTAAAATTTATAGGAAGACTTCTTTATGATAATGTCCCACCAGTTTTGTTCACCTCTTATTTAAATATGGACAATTAATTTTACTCATACTAGCAAATGATTCTGAAGATCGGTTCAGTTTTAGTTTCTATTTAGAAAATAACGTTGTTTATTAATTTCCTTATCATGGCAAATAAGTGGTATAGGGTAGGAGAAGGGAGACTAAAAGGGTCTGCTTTACTAATTTACAGTTCTGACTCTTTGGATTGCTGGATTGTTATTTGCGTGGACAAACATTTATATATTTAGTTCTGTGACTCAATAGGTTTATTTATTTATTTATTTATTTAATTAAACTTTTATACCGCTCCCTCTCCCAAAAAGGGACTCGGGGCGGTGTACAGCCTACTAAAAACATATAATAAATACTCAATAAATACAATTAAAATAAATTAAACCAAATTGATCCGGCTGTCTAACCCAAAAATAGAGTTAAAAATTAAAAACTAATAAAACCCCGATTAAAATTAAGTTAAAAAACTAAAATACAGTTACTGGGCCAGGCCAGCCTGTTTAAAAAATAGGGTTTTCACTGCGCGCCGGAAGGTCAGAATATCCGTCATAGCCCGTATCTCCGGGGGGAGATCATTCCAAAGGGAGGGGGCTCCCACAGAGAAAGCCCGAACCCTCGGGGCCGTCAACCGACAACGGCCGGGCGGCGGTACCCCGAGGAGGGCAACCCTGTGGGAGCGTACTGGGCGGCGGGAGGTTGATGATGGCAGCAGGCGGTCCCGTAAGTACCCAGGTCCCGAGCCATGGAGCACTTTAAATACTGTCAGTACCACCTTGAATCGAATCCGGAAGGCCACAGGAAGCCAGTGCAGCCTGCGGAGAAGCGGTGTAACGTGGGAGCTCCGAGGAGCACCCACGATCACCCGCGCGGCTGCATTCTGGACCAGCTGCAGCCTCCGGAGACTCTTCAAGGGGAGCCCCATGTAGAGAGCATTGCAATAATCCAGGCGGGAGATGACGAGGGCGGAAGTGACTGTGCGAAGTGCGCCCAGATCCAGAAAGGGCCGCAACTGGTAAATCAGACGAATCTGATAGAAAGCCCCCCTGGCGACGGCTGCAATATGTTCTTCTAAAGACAGCCGTACGTCCAGGAGGACACCCAAGTTGCGCGCCCCTTCCACGGGGGTCAAGACCTCTCCCCCCACGGCCAGCGAAGGAACCAGCTGGCTGTATCTGGGCGCAGGAAACCACAGCCACTCGGTTTTGGTCGGGTTGAGACGAAGCCTGTTACGACCCATCCAACTCCGCACGGCCTCCAGGCATCGGGACATCACTTCGACGGCTTCGTTGGGGTGGCCCGGGGTGGAGATGTACAGCTGAGTATCGTCAGCGTACTGATGGAACTCCACCCCGAAGCCACGGATGACCTCACCCAGCGGCTTTACATAAATGTTGAACAGCAGGGGCGAGAGCACCGACCCCTGAGGCACCCCACATCGTAGGGGCCTCGGGGCCGATCTCTGCCCCCCCGTCAACACAAATTGCGAGCGGTCGGAGAGGAAGGAGGCGAACCACCGCAACACGGTGCCTCCCACCCCCAACCCCTCCAACCGCTGCAATAGGATACTGTGGTCGACAGTATCAAAAGCCGCTGAGAGATCTAACAGGACCAGGACAGAGGAACAACCCCTGTCCCGGGCCCTCCAGAGGTCATCCACGCGACCAACGCGACCAACGCCGTCTCCGTGCTGTGCCCGGGCCTGAAGGCCGATTGGAGGGGGTCAAGATAACTCGCTTCATCCAGGTACTGCGGGAACTGACGTGCCACCACACTCTCAACAACCTTCGCAACAAAGCGAAGGTTGGAGACAGGACGATAGTTAGATAACAATGCTGGGTCCAGGGACGGTTTCTTGAGGAGGGGCCGCACCACCGCCTCTTTCAAGGCGGCAGGTAACAGCCCCTCTCTCAAGGAAGCGTTTATAATACCCTGGAACCAGCCTCGTGTCACCTCCCGAGTGGCCAAGACCAGCCAGGAGGGGCATGGGTCCAGCAAACAGGTGGTGGCATTCAGTCCCCCCAGTATCCTGTCCACGTCCTCCACAGTAACAGGATCGAACTCAACCCAATTGACCGCACCGATATCCACCCCCGCCCCCCCGCCCGGAGATGCCCAGTCGGAGTCCAGCTCGTCCCGGATCTGAGCGATTTTGTCCTGCAGAAACCTAGAAAACTCCTCAGCCCGTCCCTGCAAGGGGTTCTCCCGCGCTCCTACCTCCAGTAGAGAGCGGGTCACCCTAAACAGGGCGGCTGGGCGGTTTTCCGCGGACGCAATAAGGGTGGAGAGGTAAGATCTCCTCGCCATCCTTATCGCCACTAAATACGTCTTAATATAAGATCGTAATAGTGTTCGGTCGGACCCAGAGCGGCTGGCCCTCCAACTGCTCTCTAGGCGTCTTTTCCGACGCTTCATCTCCCTTAGCTCCTCAGAAAACCAAGGAGCCACTTGGGATCGGCACCGGGTCAGAGGCCGCAAGGGCACGACTCGGTCGAGGGCCCCAGCAGCCACCCTATCCCAGGTGGCGACCAAGCCCTCAACCGAGTCGTGTGTGTGAGCTTTGGGAAATGGCCCAAGCTCCGTCAGGAACCTATCAGGATCCATCAGGCGCCTGGGGCGGTACCATTTTAATGGTCCCGCCTCCCTGCGGTCAGGGGGTGCGGAACGGAAGTCGAGCTTCAGGAGCGAGTGATCCGACCATGACAGGGGTTCTACGACTATATCCCCCATACCCAGATCAATCTGCCACTGATCAGAGACGAAAACCAGATCCAAGGTATGACCTCCCACGTGAGTAGAGTCCCGAATTAACTGGGTCAGGCCCATGGCCGTCATGGAAGCCATGAACTCTTGAGCAATCCCCGAGGTACCGCCAGCAGATGGCAGGTTGAAATCCCCCATGACCATAAGCCTGGGGGTCCCAACCGCCACGCCAGCTATGACCTCAAGGAGCTCAAGCAGGGCTGCTGCCGCATAGCAGGGAGCCAGGTATGCGACCAGCAAGCCCACCTGAACCTTGGGACCGAACTTCACGAAAAGGAGCTCACACCCGGTCGTCTGAGATACAGTGGCCTCCCTCGGACACAGATCCTCCTTAATAACTACCGCAACCCCCCCTCCCCTCCCCTGGGCCCTCGGCCGATGAAAAACCCGAAACCCGGCTGGGCACATCTCCACCAGAGGGACTCCCCCCTCCTGGCCCAGCCAGGTTTCGGTAACTCCCACCAGGTCCGCGCCCCCCTCACAAATCAAATCATGGATGAGAGGGGCTTTTAGGTTTGCTGTTTTTCCATCCCATTGTCCAAGTAATGTTTCTCAGGTAGAATTTTCTGTATTAAGCTCGATACTATTATCTTCCAGACTGAGAGATTATGCCAGAGATTAGATGAGATGGAGCAACTGAATCGTGAGATGACTTTAGAATATGAACGTCAATTAACAAAAGTCCAAAATGAGGTGAGCTCTCTGAAAGATAGCAGAACAGCCAGTATGTTTCTTCATAATCATATCTGTCAGATTAAAGGCTTGTATATTTTTATATATAGCCCTAATAGTAATTAAAATCCAATAATGTGGATATTTTTCACTTATAAGAATAATTATATCTCTATTTGTAGTATCCCAAGTTACTATTGGTTGTTTATGCTTATTGATCTGTACAATAAAAATGAAATCCTTGTGCAATGTCCACTTCCTTCTTTTCCATCAACAGTAACTCTTTTATAGCAGGCTAATTTGATTTTTAAAAAATCCTCATCTTGAAGTATACATACTGTTTGAAGTGAAATATAACATTATTCATAGTTTATTGGCAATATTTCTTCCTTAATTACTTTTTAAAAACTTTTAATCTATCTTGTTCCATTTCTATTCTCTTTTCCTGATCTTTGGTTTATGCTTGATTTGATAGTTCAGTTTGGAATTTTCAGATATTTACTTTCTTTACTGTATTTTCAATGAAAGATGGTTAATTTGTACTTGTTATAATAAGAACTTTTCAATGAAATAAAATCATAATAAGAACTCTTGACTATCAGTCAATTTAGTTTTTGCAACATTTCAGAAATATTCATAGTTCTTCTTAATTTAATTTATAAATATAAATTTTCTAGTCATTGAAAACAAACTAGGTGTTTTAAAAATGTATTTTAGTATTTATGCTGTCAAAACTATTTTTCTTTTTTCCAGCTAGCTAGGTTGAAGAGAAGTTATGAAAAATTGATGAAGAAACAGTTAAAAGGAACTAGGCAATCTTCCAAGAGCCAAGAAGAGGATCAATCTGAAATAAAGATTCTGACCAAGAAATTAGAGGTAGGTGGAAAAATTATCTTGGTCAGAATTTATACATTCAATTAGATGTGAACAGGTTTGGAAAAATCTCAAGCTCTTTATTTTAAATTTGGACGTACGAGATCTTTATCTCAGTATAAGTTCAATTGAAATTAATGATTCTTAGTTTTGCATAATTGCTCAGTTAAAAAAAGTATATTTAATCATGATCCTCCACCAACATGTTCTTTTTTCTTATGTTTCCTAAATATAAGTTCCAATATGGATTCTAACTTTGGTATAGGTCTTGGAGACATGACAGAGGTACAGTCTTGCCCAGTTGTCTGGGAACAGTTTGATTCTGTTGCGTCTGAAGAAATAGACAGAGACTTTATGTTTGCAAGATCAGCCACCTGCTCCTTAGATCCATGCCATCACAAATATCCATGCCACTCAACTATCAGTTTATATCTTTCTAACCTCAAGAGCCTTCTGTTCTTCAGCAGCATCCACTCTTTTATCCAAACTGATCTTAATCTTTGTGCCATTAATTCTTCTGCATTGTTTCTGAAACACATTATCAGATTTTTGCTATGCCATACTTGCAAGGTGTATGCTACTTGTAATGTTTCTTTGGAAAGCAGAATGTTAATTCCTTAAAAACAACTATTAAGTATATTTAGTCAATAATATCCAATAACCTAATATCAGAATTTAATTTAATCTTGTAAGGAACTCCAGAATACTGTTAAGCATCCAGATTGTAAATAAATAGTCATTATCTTTTCTAGGAGTTCCATGAAAAGTCTTTAGATTGGGAAAAGCAACGCCTTCAGTACCAGCAGCAAGTTACTTCATTGGAAGTACAGAGGAAGGCTTTAGCTGAGAAGTCTGAGCTAGTTCAGGTACAGTTAAGTTGAATTGTTTGTTAGGAAGACCGGGAAATAATTTATGGCAATCATACTTGTTTATTCGGGCAACCATTGTGGGATAATCCTGTCCTGTTCAGTATGTAAAGTGGTGCTTTGGGTCATTTTCCTCAATAAATATATGAACAAGCATAATGTTTTGACTCATTTGTTTAATTGGGTTCTCTATATCTAGTTTTATTATTTGTGTAGAAAATAGATTCTTGTTCTAGGTCATATTTATGTAGACATGGAAAGTTCAAAAAGGTTGATAAACTTTCAAGCACCATTGTGCATATAGTCAGGAAATAATCTAAAATCTGTTCAGTAACTAATAGGCACTGGTCCTTTTTACTATTAAGTTCCCAAACAAAGTTTTGGGTGAGAAAACAAAGTTAAATAAATTATTTTGTTAAAGGCTTTGTAGCAATTAAATGTCTGATAGTGTGCTGCAGTATATGTGATAGATGTAAATGATTATTTTCATAAATAGTATAGGGTTCTTACAAAATATGCATGTGGTATATAACCGAAATATTCTGAGTTCTGTTGTTTATTTCTCATGAGGTTAAAAACAGACTTTCACAGTTATCTGTATGTTGGCTTAAGGCTACTGTGGTTTAGTTTAACAGATGAGGTTCCATCTGTGAAAAAGCTTGCTGTGACAGCTAAGAAGCTCTTGCTGGGAGTTTTCCACTTAATAGACTATAGAGCTGCCTTTGAATAGAAGTTCTTCATGGCAGAAATTGGCTGTGATGGGATTGAAACTGACACTGATAGTGGCTTTGCAAAAGACAGATGCTGACAGAATGGCTTGGGAAAAAGTGTTTCTTTTTAAACAAATGCCTTGTTGAAGTTTTGCCTAAGTTCTTGATGGTTCAGCCTTTTAAAACTGCGTTTCAGAGAACTTTGCCTGGTATACTTCTGTTAGTGACAAGATAATAGAAAAATAAAAAATTGAAATTTTATTTTCAACTGTAGTTGTGTATTTGCCACATTAATGTTTCTGGAATGTTTGCAATCATGAAAATTAATAATGAAGGTTCTCCAGAAAAATATTTGCTTCCTCACAGAGAATTAATTGATTATTTATTTATTTTTACTTTGAAAGATTTTCACACACACAAAATTACACTGTAGAACTCTGCTGATAATGAACTATTCAGGCTGTCTGGCAAAACAGATCCATTCAGTGCCCTTTAAAAATAGTGTTGCGGAATCAGAGATCATCTGATGCAAATTTGGGTAAAACAAATGTTATTGTAGAATATTTTAAGGACACATTACATTGAAGTACAAAATTTGTTTTGTTGACAAGTCTAAAGAAAGGTGGGGTTATTGTTTGTATTTACAGACTTATGCAAAATATAATATATATGTGATTGGGAAGAGCAACTACGTATTTCATGTATATAACACATCATGTGTGTATAAAGTCAGTGAGACCAGTAGGGTCTCACTTGAGGTGTTGGAGCAAAGACTTCAAAGACAGTTGGGTTTTGAAAGAAGAAAAAGCCAGTATTTCATGAAGAGAGAACTTTCTATTTCTTTCTAGGGAGTTACTTTATTTTGCTTTCCCAGAGCTCTGCTTATGTCATTCCAGTATCTTTCCTCAGCATATTGGCATGTTTTGGCCTTCTAAATGTTTTGTGAGTGAGCAAACAGTTTTTCCTGAGAAGATGTATTGAGGTCAAAGGATTGTAATTTGACCTCAACAATTTCTTTTAACAGAAATCTTAGAAATTTCTGCAAACTGTGTTTTGCTTGACTTGTTAAGTCAGTGACAAAAAAGTGTTAAATGTACTTCTGTAATATTTGCTTTTGCAAATCTTTAAAAGTCCCCCCATCATAAAACTTAGTGTCATGGTCAACACTAATAGGTAATAAAATGAAAATTTGGCAAGAATATTTTTTAGCTTGTTACAGCTCACATATGTGCTCTCCCAACTTCTACTGTTTTGATAGATCACATCTATGTCAGCCTTCTGTGCTGTATTAAATTCTGATTGCTTGTTCTGCAGCCCAAGCACATTGCTTTTCTCAGTTTTGCAGTAGAACTGAAAGATGAAGAGTGTGAGGAAAAATTGTAAATTTGTGAGCAAGAATAAAAAATGGTATACAATATTCTTGCCTTTAAAACAAATCCTGTAAGAGTAACTTTTATTTTTGAATTAGTCCAGAAATTTTGGCTATTTGCAGTAATCAGCCAGAATATGTATCAGTTCTAATCTACAGTACTGCTCACGTGGAAAAATGAAGAATATTGCCTCAGATGTCTCATTATCCCTGATATTGAATCCTTTATAGGGATAATAACCCTTTTTCTAGCTTTTGTTCTGCTTGCTTTGGAGGCACTTGAATATATCATGGAGAGGAAACCTAGAAAAATATCTGATGCCATCCTTTATTTCAGAAATTCTCAAAACACTTCTGAGAATCAATCTTTGAGATTCATTTTTTGAACTTTTCTTTTAAGGACCAAAACTGAGTTGCAGATAATGGAACTTGAAGATGGTCAATTTTCTCCTTGGCCTAATAGAATGGTGTTCTTAATTGGATGTGGATGCCTAAAGATCTGATACAGTTAAATATATCTTGAGTGGTGGCTCTGGGAAATTTTTCTAGCCACAATTCTTTATTTCTACAATGGAAATAAGCTTTGGGGGGAAAAAATCCTCTCACACTGGAAAATAGAATGACATGTAACATTTGCATCCAATTTAATTTTTAATTTAATATCTTGAAAGATATTGCTTAATTTTAACAGAATAATGCTTTCCATTTTATAGACTCAACTGTGCAGCAGGAAGCAAATGTTTGAATCTGTGGAACTGGCAAGCCAATCTGAAATCCATCATTTAGCCAACAAGTTGGAAAGAGCCAATGACACTATTTGTGCCAATGAATTGGAACTGGAGAGGCTGAATATAAGAGTAGATGATTTGACTGATACTAACCAGAAGATTCTGGCAGAACAACAAAAGCTTCTACACGAGCTGAAACTTTCCCGGAACTCCCTAGAGGTGTGTGAATGAATTGCTTGGAAGCTGAATAAATATATAGTATATAATAGTAATTACTTGGGATATTATTATTTAGCCACTTTGTTTCAAGCATTCCATTGAGGCTAAATAGGAAACATGGTTTGGTAAGAAAGGGATTGTATTCTGTATTGAAAGGTAAATTTAATCCCATACATTATATTTATTTCTGATTGAGTTTCATTTTCTCCTTTGAAGGTTCTTCATGATGAAAAGATGGAGCTCAGGGCCACTCTGCTGTCTCAGGAGGACTTCATCACGAATTTACAGATTTATCATGAACAATTACAGAAAGAATTGTCGAAGCTGACTGAAACTCTGAATGTGAAAGAAACTTTTATCAGGTATGTCACCAAATATTAAGGAAAATATTGAACTTAGTTTGCTATGCATTATCATTATTTTTTAATTAGGAAGAAAAAATACGATTACATACATACATACATTTATAACATAATTTTAAATATTTTCATATTTCTTTTAGTAGGAAAACAGACGGATTTCCTTTATGTTGATTGTCAATACAACTGTTGCCTGTATGAGAGAACTCAGCAAGCCAACAGTTTTTATAAAAAATTAGCATAATTTTATTTGGCAAATTGAACTTT
Organism: Bungarus multicinctus; assembly: GCA_023653725.1. NCBI lineage: Eukaryota > Metazoa > Chordata > Lepidosauria > Squamata > Elapidae > Bungarus > Bungarus multicinctus. Next base: position 42,290,809 of record CM042844.1, read on the forward strand.
TTCTTAATATTCTTGTAGAGCACATATAATGAAAAGTTATCAAAATGTATTTGTGCATTATTATAATGTGAAAATGTGCCTCTGGCTGTTGATTGTCAACACCCTTGCTGCAATTTCTCTAGATTTGAACTTCTCAGTTCAGCCAGTTTATGCATTGTGAATCACATTTCTGAGACTCTGTTTTTGCTGTGGTAAAAATGTGTGTTGCTGCCCAGTGCATGCATGAAATTTCAACCTAACTGAATTAAGTTTTCAGTATTGTTAAAGCTCATCATCTTTCCTAAATTTGTTGTGAACTGCTGCCAAAAGTAGATAAGACTGGAACTAGTAAGTAGCATGGGCATCCTTTAATATGGTCTCTTTTTCTCTCTGCATAGGAGTCTACTAGGAAAAGGAAAGATTTCTCTTACTAAAAGCCCAGAGGGGATCACTCTTTCCACTTCTCGATCCTTTGTAATTCTCCCCATTTTCCCCTTTCCTCTTTCCTTAAAATTAGGTCCAGAGATTCACCCACCCACCTCATTTTAAAAAGTAATATCCCACCTCACTTTGTCTGTGTATATGTGTGTATGTGTGTTACTTCAAATCACTTTTGATTCCCAACAACTACATGGACAATTAACGAGAGACTGAGTAGCTCTATGTCACCCAGATACCGTACCTTCATAAGGTAGGACTGGAACTCAGGTTTTCCTGCTGTAATCCACTCTAATCTCTAAACCAAACTAGCTCCCTTAATGTTCTAATAAAATGTTTTAAATTAGTGTTCCAATATTAGGAAGATCAGTGAGAATTAAGATTAAGATGATAATTTAAAAAGATGATTGGTAAGAGTTTATGTTATCATATCATTGACTGATAATACCTACTGATGTAGTATTGTGGTAGAACTTCTTTTATTATAATTTTGATAAACATTTAAAGTTATTTTAAAGATGCATTGCCATCTTCATCTATGTCATGAGTGTCTACAGAAATGCATCCCTGTACAACTGGTATAATAGTATTTGTTTTTTAGAAGGCTTCAAGCATTAAATTGTTTTGTCTAGGCAGCTGCAAAAGACTACAGGAGCCAAAGGAAACAACTATGGTGGAACAGAATTAGAGGAACGTTTGTGCCAGCAGTTTGATGGTGCTGAAGTGATTCAACTTGAGGGCAGGTACAAGACCTCAAAAATTTCTTCCTTTTTAAAAATAAAATATAGAAATCATGATATATATCTTCAGTATTGTGGCCATTTTCACATTTTTATTTTCTTCTGTTGAATTGTTAACCTTAGTGCTGGGTGAAATACTAGATATGTATCAAAGTTCAGATTAATAAAAACCTTTTGAAACAAAAATATGTTGGATTTGTTAAATTTGGCATTATGTTGCTTACAAAATACTTGCTTTTGATTTTTGCATGTATCTTTCTTGGCTTTAGCTTGGCATCTCTAGATGGAAAGTGCATCCAGTCATCTGAAGACCAAATGGAGAAGTTACTGGAGCTTCGACTAACTGAAGAACAGCTGTGCAAAGCCAAGACCGAGATAAAAAAAGTGTGGATCTCACGTACAAATAAATACATTAAAATACCCAATTTAGATATCATTAAAACTGATCGTGACAATATGAAATTTCTTACATTGTGGAAATGTAGACATAGAAACAATTTATCATTAAAGGGTACTGAAAGGGGAAGGATGAATTATATTGAAGAAGATTATCCAGAATTTAAGATTATTTTCTTGCAACTCAAAATACTCATTGCTTCTATTATTGTAATCTTCATGGCTGCAAATGACCTTTCCATTTTGAAAGTAAATTATTTATGGAAAGTAGCCCAGTCTCCATTTCAGGTTATGTAAGTAAAGTTAGATAACTATAGAAAGTACAGACTAATATCTGTTTATATCTTGAAGGTGCAGAACTATTGCAGAATATTTCAAAAAAAATTACAAGAACTTCCCTTATGTCTCGTATTATTATAATTTCAGCAGAATTCCCAAAATTTTAGAAGAATAGTTGAATGCAAGGAATTGCAGACAGAGAAAGTCATCCAGCCTTGGCTAAAATGAAAAACTGAGCATATCTATGCACAATAAGATGTCAGTAATGTAAAGCAGCAGCTTCAAATTAAATGGAAGATGGGCCAGCTAGTTGAGAGAGTATGCTTACAAATATAGTTAAGGACAGTTTTGTGTTAGATACCACCTCATAGCGTCTATCAAGTGCTATGTTATTTTTACTGGTATATTTGTCTTTTGTTTTTCCTTTTCTCAAGAACTTGAGACAAATTTTGAATGTGAATCAACCTAAAGAAAGAAAAAATAAAGTACAAAAGAACTGTCACTAAATTTATAGTTCTTCATTGTTTTCTAAATGAAGGCTTCAAGTTTAACCATCCATCCCTCAAAATCGTTATGGGTATTAATGTGAAGGGCTGAGGTATATGACAGTATTTGCCATCTTCCCTTGTTTAGATGAAAGTTATGTCCTCAGTATAATGAAGCTGCATTTAGTCATTCAATCCAGCATCACAAGAAATAATACCGACTGTAGTTCAAGCTTAAAGGGAAAGCATCCATAAATTGTGATGTATAGAAATTTAAATGTATGGGATTTATCTGTTTGGTATTTTTTCTTTCACGCTGCTGACTTCAGAGGCAATGTCTTAATTGTTAACTCAGTTTCTTAGTTCTAATCTCACATGAGGCTGTGGTTTTAAGACCGATTGAAATGTTTGTGGGCATTATGTGGGGGGAAAAAGGAATGCTTAAGCTTGTTCACGTTCCAGCAGATTGGCTTGTTAAAATGACTGTTTCATCTAAATTAAACTTAAGTTGCCCGTTGAAAGTTGCCTATGGCAATGTAAGCATTTTGTCTTACATTCTCTTACAGTCTATATGAAATATTTATCTCAGACCAAGATGGATGATGGACCTCCAGGAATAATGTATAAAATCTGGAGGAGTTGAGAGTACTGTCTTAAGATGCCATCATTTCTTTGAGCCATACTCGGAATTTTAGGGTTGACAGCTTTTTTACTAAACCCATCATTCCAACTTTGTAAGAGCTACTGGTATTTACTATGAATGGCTTTAGGAGTTACTATGAATGGCTTTTTGTTGAATTTGTATCCTAAGCTGCAGAACTTTAGCAATTCAAACTGTTTTCTAAAAGCAGCCTTACTTAGTCATATTTGTACACTGTTGTTCATTGGTTTCAAAGAAAATACAGGAAATAATCAATTAGGTGTTATTTGATTGAATACAAGGATTCCAGATGAATACTCCAACTTCAGACAGGAATGTTTTAAGTGTAACTTTAATACAATGGATTTCTGAAACATTGCTGCAGTATGATTCCTTAGCAAGGTAACGGGAGGAAATTATGCTAATTGGTATTACTTAATATACTTGATGATTTATCACAAAAAATGTTGACCTGCAAATTTGTATCCAATTCTGTCCAGCTGAAGGAAGAGCTATCCCATAAAGAGCAAAGTCACAGCAGAGAATTGGAAGTAATGAGGCTTGAGGTTACCCAGCTTACTCAGGAACTGCATCAACGTGAGATCACAATTGCTTCTTCCTTGGGTTCTACTATAAGTTTAGAGCAACAACTAAAAATAGAGATCGAAAAAGCGGAGCAAAAAACGATAGAGCACAAGGTAAAATAATTGAATTTTACAATATTTTATAGTATTTTATAGTATTACAACTTGGCTTGATAAGTGTATAGACAAGAAACCATTTATTTCTTGTATCTAATTATCTAATCTATACTAACAATTAAAAAAATTAAATTTATGTCTTAAGGCTGTTCTGTCTCAGTTGGAAGCCCTCAGACAAGAAAATCACCATCTGTTAGAGAAGCTACAGAAGGTAGAATATATTTTGATTGAACTATGTTATTTCCTTTGATGCATTGAGTTGCTTAGATAGTTTGTTGTATAGACAAGTATAATTTTATGCAACATTTATACATAGTTGAAGATGTTTAGCTAACTTTTCTCCCCAAAAACAAACTACTGTGTTCATCTACTGTAGAAGTAATAGTGGGGTGTAAAGTTGATTAGGAAATTTGTTTCTCAATTTATTTTGTGGAGTATTTTTTTAAAGAAGTAAAGTATTATTTTATTTAATGTGACCACTAGATGTCAGTGCACATTCATAGTCTCAGTGCTGCCTTCTTGATTTCTATATAAAGTGAAATTATTTTTCAAGAGACTCCATAAGAGAATGTTTTTTATCTGGCATAAAATGAAACTAGACGTAGCTTTTTTTGTATCAAATAATACATCAGAATAAAAATATCTACTTTTTACAAAATTAACAATTATACAAGGATTTTTTTAAAAAAATTCATAATGAAGTATTTGAATTTGAGAAAAAATTGCAGTTCTTGCAAATAAATTTTAATGAGTTAGGATACAGAAACTAACTCCAATAGTTTTAATCATTTACCCATATAACAATGAAGAAACAAAACGGAAACGACAATTAAGAAATTCTTTTGCTCAAGGCAAGCAGTTATAAGTTATGTGTTGTGCAAATTATGCTAATTTGTGTTTATCCATCTGTTTGGCTTTGTCCATAATAAGATTTTTAGATTAATTGCAGTCATTATGGTTAATTTAAGTTTTTATATGGAGCAAAAATATACTATATAGCTTTTACTAAATGGTGTGTTAGGAATTTTTGAGTATCCTCAGCAATCAGCACTCTCATTGTTTTGGATCAGAATTATGACACTATATACCGTATTTTTTGCTCCATAAGATGCTCCATATCATAAGATGCACATTAAGTTTAGGGAGGAAAACAAGAAAATTTTTTTTGCCTCTGCCTCCCAGCATCCATCTGGCTAGCGTGCTTGCAGCAAATACCAAAGAGTCTGATCAGCTTCAGCACATTATTGCAGCCTGATTTAGCACGAGTAACTGATTGGTGGCTAGACCAATCTCCCAGTATACCGCCAATCAGCTGTTCAGGCAGCGGGAATCGTTGATCGTCGCTATTGCTGCCTTCGCGTGCCCCATTTTTGTCTCTGCTTGTCCTGTTTTTGGCGGGATTTCCACCACTGTCTATCGCCACCAATCACCACATATCGTGGCTGCTGTTTGCCGCCATTCACCATCGCCACTGCCATTTGGCGGTGATCAGTGGCAGTGGTCTGAATCAGCTGGAATAGGCCAAAAACCAGGACGCATGGAGGCTGAAATGGGGCGCACAGAGGCCAAAAATGCCCAAAAGACAGGGATCAGTGTGTGGGTGAGGATTCGGCAATATTCGCTCCATAAGATGCACAGACATTTCCGGCCACTTTTCGGAGACAAAAATTGTGTCTTATGGAGCAAAAAGTATGGTACATGTTTAACACATTGATTTGCGACTGATCCACTAAGTGGTTTTGAAGTTCATATTCATTTGAAATGAATAAGGGAAACTTTTGGTCTGTAAATTTGATTAGGTCAGATGATGATTCAGACATTTTGTGATTGACTTAACTTCCAATGGGGTTCTTTCTTAATAAAAGACTTGTAAATTTCTAAACAGAAAAATAACTTTAGAAGCAACTGAGTTTCATTAAAAAAAAAAATTCTTTCTAATGTGTTTCTATATTTTAAGGCAAAAAGTACTTCCTTTGCGGAATTCCAGGAAAATTATAACAAGGTTTTAAATAAAGTGGAACTTCAGAATAAGCAACTACAGAAAGAATTAGCAGAAACTAGAACTACCTTGGAGGCTTCGTCTTGGGTTTCTCAGAGCAAATACGACAATATTGTGCAGCAATTGCAGCATCAGGTGACTGAGATAACAAATGCAGAAAACAAGTAAGAATTTATATGATTTTTTAAAATGAAGATTTTTTTTTGAAAGCCTAACAAACACTAGATTTTGATTTTTTAAAAAATGCTGAAGTACTTCAAAATCTTTTTATAATTTCTAGCCATTTCCCATATATTATTAAATGTAAATGAGATTTGATTATTTTTTTCTACATTGTTGCCAAACATTAAGAACTTGGAAAGAAATATTCTTCTCTCTTTTCCCCCAGGTTTTGTAAAAGTCAATTTCATGTGGTAGAAGCAGTTGTAATATATGCCTTTTGAATAGCACAGAGGGAAATCACATTTAAATTTGCTGTGGATTATATTGCATTCATGTAGTTTCTGGGTGTGATTTCAGCCACTAAACATTTTTTTCAGATTTTAAGCTGAAAATCATTGTTCTGTTGGGTCTAACATACTATTTCTAATAAATTTACAGGAGAATGCAAGATCTGCAGTACAAGCATGAGGAAGAAATGAAAGCACTTCAAGCTAAATATGACAGGACTGTTCAACATTATGAGGAGGAACTCCAGAGAGCAAAATACTTTCCATCCAGAATGCTTCCTGTTTCTAATGCAGCTGCTGGACTATCTCATAGAACAAACAGTGTCGAATCTTTGCCTTATGAATCTCTTGAGAGATCAGACATTTTGCTCTGTGAAGACCCAGAATTTTCTTACATGGTATCAAGAGAGCATGAGAAAGACGTTTTACCTTTGGTAAGCATAATAAATGATTGTAAAGGATATACTATTTTCTGATGATACCATAATCTGTGAGGTTTTGCATTCATTTCAGCATGTCCCCTTTGAAATATTTTCATTCACTAATGCCATGCTACTTCCCTTTCAATCTACATTGACTAGAACAAGAAATGAAAAAAAGATGAGAACCATAAATTCTCAATTCCCAACTATAATAAATGGAAGCAGTTCTCTAAATGCTGAGGAACAATACATGTAAATCTGGTGCTAGTTTGCCATTAGCTTTGACTTTAGCAGAAAATATGGGACAGAACACATGGCTGGGGAAGGGTCTGCTGGAATGAGTGCTAAAACACGATAGCTGTACAGAGTGCTTTAACTGTCGGTATGTTTAACTTTTTGTTCCAAAGCTACTTTTCCAAGAGGCAACTGGACTTTCTGTTTTTTCTTTGAAGACTAGATCAGGTCTAGATTCAGCAGCCCATCTGCATTTAAAAGACAAAGGCCACTCTTTTGAAGACCACAGAGAGAACCACTGGTCAAAGAGGCCATATATGTCAAACTTGAACAGCTCTCTCTCAACAGAGGGGGAGGGATATGCCATCTTCCATCTCTGGTCTACAACACAGTCCTTAACCACAGTTCCAAGAAGGCTCCATGCCCATCAGGTGACCCTGATGACACAGATAAACATCCAGGTGGCCTTAACAACTTGCTAAAAGAATGCAAATGACCAGCTCTCTGCAAGGAATATAAATCCTTCCATTCCCCACCATTCAATCAGAGCTGAAGAAGTTTCTTGGATGAGAAGCAAAATGTCTTCAAAGAAAAACCAGAAACTCCAGTTGCCTCTTGAAAAATACCTTTGGGACAACCTTGACCTGGATGACTGGGAATGTCCCTAGCTCTTTGACTGTTAGTTTAACTATCAGAAGCAAATTCATGTACAAAAATGCATAGAATATAAATATTTATATAAACTGAAGAATGTAACCTGTTGCTTATAAGGATTGATTATGAACTACTAGTAAGATTTTTGAGTATTCAGTTTTCAAAAGTCATATGGTTGCTGAGGACTGCCAGTAATTATGAAGGGGCTGTTAAAGGCTTGAGAAGTCAGTCTTATATATTTCACTGAAACTTTCAGATCTAGGAATATGTATCCAAATTAAACCTAGATGCCTTAAAACCCAAATGATAGTTATCATTTTCAGTAAATGTTTTTCAATATGCAACTAAATATTCAATCTTGGTCAAAAAAAATTTCAGAGATCATAAATGCAAATAAAGTAGCCATTTAAGTGATTTGGCTTCATATATATACATACACATGTACAGGTTTATGTATGTATATATATTGTAAAATATGTAGATGTTTATGTATCTAGCTTCTAAATTGGGATTTCATTTTCAGTTAAATTCTTGTACTCAGTGCAGACATGAAGCTTTGCCTCCTGATTTTCAATTTATTATTATTTCTCTGTATCCAATACTAAGAACAATGTGCAGTATACAAAGTAACAAAACTAAAAGCTATATAATGCAATAAAGTATGAACAATATAGGAGTCAGAGGCAAATGCTTCAAATAAAGTTTAAAGAGGTATATGTAAATTAGCTAATAACTAGATACTTGACATACTTCACCAAAAGAGTGCCACAACCACTCCTTGTAGTAATGCTTCATAACATTTCCTTTTGGCACTACAAACAGTGCCTCCTAATTGGCAAGGATTGACATACGTAGACAGAATATAATAGAAAAAAAATAGAATAACAGAGTTGGAAGGGACCTTGTAGGTCATCTAGTCTAGCCCCCTGCTCAAGCAGGAGACCCTATACCATTTCTGACAAGTAGCTGTCCAGTCTCCTGAATTAGTTGTACCTCATGTTGCAGTAATCTAGGAGCAAGGTTAGTAAGATGTGTATCACTGTAACCTAGCTATTCAGGAGCTAGTAAACCAGCTAGAGTTGAAATTACATTGTGAAACTGGTAGTATAGTTCTCTCCTTTTCATTGTTTAAATACTAAAAATAATCATTAGGTTAAAATTGATTTTTTTGGTTCACAGTCTTGTTGAACATATTTTCTTTTTAGAGTCCTCTGCCTACCGCAAATGTAGATGTGATTGCTGCAAAGTTCCTAGAAGAAGAAGAAGAAAGGTCCCATCATATTTTAGAATGCTTAGATACACATATTGAAGAATTGAAAAAGGAAAGTGAAAGGACAGTACAACAGTTTACACACCAAAAGTAACTGTTTTGGGGTTTGTGAATTGAAGAGCTGCTTCATTTTTTGCGTTCTTCAGAAGAAAAACACAGTTATTGCCCTCTGGAAGTAGGTTTCTCTGCTTCTTTGTCTTTGGGTATTCAGTGGCAGTGAAATCAAAGAAATGAAATTTGTTTGTAGCAAAATACTTTGTCTGATTACAGTTATTGCACTACTACAGAAAACATTTCTAACTAACCTATAGCATTCTGCTCCCCTAAAGTAAAGAGCAAGCTTCAGGAGTGGATGGTGTTGCCCATCCAAGGAGAGTAAATATTTTATGTCTATGTATTCAGAAATTAAATTATGTAGAAACTTATCTTATTTTAATATGAATACAAACCATACGGCTTATCATTTGAATATTAACTTTCTATCTATTTCCAAGATACCATAAAACATTAAAAAGTGACTTGAGAAAAGGAGAAAAGAGAACGCCATTTTGCTTTTTGGATTTTCTTATTAATATTCTGTGTGGATTTTAGTTGCCATCAAACACCAAATTAATGGTTTAGTAATGGTCCTTTGTGCACTTTCATAGCTGTAGAAAAAATATGGTCAAATAACTGTGTCATGAAGAGATGCTTTATTATATATGTTGATTCAAAAAGTGAAGTTCAGTATAAGTAATAAACACCTATACATGGGAGCAATTTAATTTAAATTACAGCTGTCTTATGAAGTACTGCACAGCTGTTCCTAAACATAAGAACAAATTTGGGAGGCTGGTTGGTATGCCAAACAGCTTTTAAAAAATTGTTTAGCTTCAGGAAGAAATGTAGATTTTAAAGCATGTCCTTGGGCAAAAGCTAAGAAACTAAGCATAACCTCTTCATATTTTCAACTCATTCTTTTTCTTTAAATTACCAGTAAGATACCAAGTTTTCAATGGCCAGGTGCAGCATCTTACTTTCAGTGAAATTTCAAAGAAGACTTTTAGATTTTTACTCTTGGATATTTAAAATCACAACTTCAGATTACGATTATGATTTTAAAAGTGGAATTAGGAAGCTATTAAGTATCTAATCTTTGTTCATTATCTGCTCTGTACAGTAGTTTCTCCCATGTTTATGAGCATAATGACATTAGCATGCTTTTTTCTCTGTTGGATAGTAATTTTTGACAATATCTTTTGTGAAAAGTATTCATATCTTTAAAGTGTAGCAAGATCTAAGATTACTGAAATACTACAGTGCTGAAGTGTTGTTAATAACTCTAAAGAAATCCTTGCTCCAAGAGTTTTTCCAGTGCCATTTCTATGTAATTCTATTCTCTTTTCAGTTGTCTAATGCTTCTGTTTTGCTTGCTAAATTTGCTTTTCATGGCTTTATGCCTCTCTTTGCCAATACTTTAGTTTGACACTGATGGACAGTATGAAATTATACTCAGCATGAAGGTATGCCAAAAAAAACCCCACAAATTTTGATTTGTAGTGTTCTGTTGGGATGGTAAATAATGGCTGTCAAAGCACACACAGCATTTTCTTGGACATGAAGAACAACTCATTTTCAGTCCAGCAGAATTAATGTGCTCAACGTTTTCTTATATGAGACCACAGTGTTGTATTTTATATAATGATCCCGAAAGAAAGAAAACAAATGCCTATTGCTTCAGTTATCATTGGAGACGCACTCCCTGAAAGGGGGAGATAGACGAAGATGGTGAAGTGCTCTGTAGATTTATTTACAGTAAATAAATCCTTATTTACAGTCTTATAAACTAATTGTGATTTACTGTGACTTATTTTAAATTTTCTTAAAATGTTAAGTGGATCTGTAGGTAGGAAGTTTGGCTTCCTTTTCTTTGTTCCCTGGGACTGAGATGAACAAATGGTCATATTTTCTCTGCTAGATAAGTAAAACCTGGGAACAGCTGTGAGATAACTAAGGAGATGCTGGTGTAACCCAAAGAAGGCAATTCAATATAGTGAGAAGAGGCAGAAGAGGGAAGCATAATTGCCATTAGGAAAGCTGTGAGCCAGTCCTGAGACAAAAAGCAAGAGTCCATGGTTTCTGTCTTCTATCTAAGTCAAGGGTATCAAACTTGCGTCATCATGGCAGTGTCATGTGACATATCGTGACTTTTTCCCCCTTTGCTAAACGAGGCACGAGCATGGCCAATATGTGATGCACCTGGCCCGCAGGCCGTGAGTTTGACAGCCCTAGTCTAAGCGAACATTTTTTTTTGTACGATATGTTTTAAGAAAAGTTAACTGCTGGAATGACTTGGGGAAAAAAGGAAAACAGAAATAAGGCAGAGTGGTCCTGGAACAGAGAGGGAAAATTTAAAGATATCTGAGCTTATGATTTTTAGGCAAGTTATTTGTTTGTTAGTTCTACCAATTGCCACTCTGTGAAATGGGTGTTACCAAATGGTTACCAATACCATTTTGTGATGATACGCATGAACTCAAAGATAGCAGAGACACTTCTTGTTTGAATTGGATTATTTTATAACTGTTTATCAAATTTATATGTCTCCCATCTCATTGTTGCAATGAACTATGTCAAGTAGAAGAGTGTACGGGTGGCATTTGCATATTTGAGGCGAAAGATATATTTGGAAGCACGAAGTTGTAAAAATAGAAGGATTTGAACACTCAGCATTTCCATTTATTGCAGTATGAAATTATCCAATCATATATAATTAAAAATGCATTTTTCTGAGAAAGGAACCTAGGAAAACCCACTTAAATTTAGGTAACTCTTGTGAAATATTGCTTCTATTTAAACTCTCCGTTAAAGCATTGTGATTGAAGATTTTCTGTAGAAAAAGTAGAAGCTAAAGCCTCTGTCATTCAACTGGAAGTTTTTCTTTCCCTGGAAGTTTCCTTACATGGAAAATCTAGGAAATATACCATGTTATTTCCAAAACGAACTCTTTATGTTTCTGAATTGCTGAAAGAGAGTTGCCTAGCTTTGCAACCTGTGTTTGGTTCAAGCATTTAGTATATCTATCTGAAACACTTAGATTTGTATTAAATTTTGGCTAAAATAGGATATACAGCTGGGTGAAAAAGTCCTGCACGCTTTAGGGTTTACGGTTTATAACATTTTTTGGACAGGCCATTGATTTTATGATATTTTGTGCTAACTGCTAAGCAAATATTGTTATATTTAAATAAATACCGGTAGTTTTTAAGTGAAAAGCATAAGCTTTTTGCAATTTGGTGCTATTTAGATGGGGATTGTGAATTTTCTTGCATGCTTACAATGCATGCTTACAATGACTATGAAAACAGATTAACTGATGCATACACAGTGGCACACATGTTGCAATTACTAAGGCCGATGCTGTTAACATGTTCTGTTAACATTTTTATTGCTTGTGGCCCTGAAAAGGACCGCTTAGGTAACCAAACATGGTTACTAATATGAAATTGCCCAGCCCTTATTGCTTATCATAAGGCGGCATCGCGACATAGACTGTATAGATCATGTGTGAAGGCTACTTCACACATGATCTTTGGTGACAATGTGGTGCCAGGCTGCAATAATGGATTCAATCAGCTCCTGCATCGTCTTCGGATGCTTCTTGCTTATTTCATAGCCAATCTTGGCCACAAGTTCTCAATTGAGTTCAAATCCGGGCTCTGAGCTGGCCAATCCAGGAGTCAAACATTTTGCTTCTTCATCCACTGCTGGATGGACTTGGCTCAATGACAAGGAGCGTTGTCATCCTGGAAGTAAAAGTCCTTCCCTACAAGTTGCTGAGCTGAAGGAAACATGGTCTTTTCCAGGACTTCAACATACTGCTTGGAATTCAAGATTCCTTGCACGATTTGTATCTGACCAATACCAGAAGCAGCGATGCAGCCCCAGATCATCACATGCAATGGATGCTTCACAGATAGATTCAGGCAGTACGGCCTAAATTCTTCAGCTGGAAATCTTCTGACATACTTATTGCATTGATTCCCAGTCAAGTAGAAATTGCTCTCGTCACTGAAGATGACCTTGGCCCACTGTTCTTTGGTCCATTTGGCATACTTATACGTACGTCGACGAGAGCGGTGAGTATCTGTGAGCAAAGGTTTACTTTGAGCCCTGCAGCCTGCGATGCACTGTGCTTGTGCACACTTTTACATCACATGTATCCCCCCAAATTCTTGTAATCTGAGGTAAGGTGAGCTTCCTGTCAGCCATCAAAATGCGTTGCAGAGCCCGATCTTGCCGTTTTGTCAACTTTTTTGGTCTTCCAGAGCGGAGCCTGTCATCAACTGAACCAGTTATTTGGTATTTTTCAACTATGCTCACTGTGGTGGATGGTATTCACTCTCTTGGCTATTTCTGTACAGAAGTAACCCTCTTCATGAAGCACAATGATGCAATGCCGCTGCTCAGTACTGGTGAAAGCAAAGGCCTTCATCTTTGCCCGCTGCCAGAGCTAAATTAAATTTCTCAATGTTTTTCATGCCTATTTATAGTCAGAGAGTATGACAACATTGATTGGCTCATGGATTTAGCCTCTGTGCATTTTGATTGGTCAGCCAAAGCTGCTGATTAGCTACTTTCGATCCTCACGTTCTTGAAAATTCAAGTTGTGTTTGTTTTAGCACATAAACTCACAGCCTTAAAAAGACTTTGGTTATCTTAATAAAAATTATGCATCTCCATCCGACTATAGAAATTTGCATCAAAGTACTAATTTTGCATTGTGTCTGTGAGTGAAAAGTTGATTAATCACGTAAATACAGCTTAAAACTGAAAGTGTGCGAGACTTTTTCACACAGCTGTATATTTAATAAGTTGGGGGAAAGCACTACTTCTAAAGAATATTGTTTTACAGTGGAAAAATAGCATATGGATTTTCTGTCTTAAATTAAAGAGAGCTATTTACTCATTACATATAAATTTGCTTTTTAATTAACTAGACAACCCCATTGGGTCATTGTTTTCAAAGATATTTCCTTACCTAAACTGAGAAACAGGATGACTACAGGTGGGGAAAAAGCAGTGGGAATAGGAGTGACCACCAACTTTCTGCTGACTTCTCCATTGAGTTTCCTTATGGGAATCTGGCAGGGAGCACAGGAAATGCCCCCTTGTCTTCTCAGCAGACAGGTAAGTGGCTGCTGCTGGGATTGTAGGAGTGATGGAGAAACTGTCACGGAAATTGAAAATGGAGATCTTGTGACCACAGTAGCAGCAGTGCAGTGATAGTCAGGAGCACTGGGAGCAGTCATGACTTCCCCAGATTTCATTCCCTATGGAACCATGGGTCCTGAATTTTGGCACATTCTGTAAGCAAGTCCATTTGAGGTACATTAATTCAAAAATTCTTGCCCTATGATGCAACATCTCACTTAGTTAAAAGTCCTAGCAAGTGTATGTGTGTGCGCGCACACACACAAACACTGTGCTGACTAAACTGCTTAGAGAGGGCTGTAAAGCACTATGAAGCAGTATGTAAGTCTAAATGCTATTGCTGTTGCTATATACAGTAAGTGTTTGTGTGTGTGTGTGTGATTGAAACAAAATTGAAACAAATTGAAACAAAATAGTGCATTGGGATCACTATTTAAACTATAGTGCAAATAGTTTAAAGCTAAAACCTGATTTATTTAATCCCAAATTTATCCCAAAGGATAAATTATTTGTGCCTTTGTTTTTTGTGTATACTATATGTGTGCCTTCACATCGATATTGACTTTTGGTAACTACTGCCTGCAATCTTCTTTTTTGGAAGTGGTTTGCCATAGCAGCCTTCCTACCGCAGAAATTAAATGACTGGCCCATTTTGCTGGTTTTATGCCTAAAGCAGGCTTAGAACTCACAGCTTTCTAGTTTCTAGCCCTGTACCTTTAACCACTGCATTAAATTGGGTCTCATGCATTTGCTATTACATGTATTTTCCAGGAATTAAGCAGCTAGTTTTTATGTTCTTGAAAAGCATTTGTTTTCAAGTTGTTTCTCAGAAAATTAGTTGTCACAATAGTGATATCAAGTACCTGAAACAGTTTTAATTTTGGCCAGCATTCAAATGATTAGTAGCTAAAAATTAAAAGACTCTGCTAATAGATTAGAATTAGATGTTATGTCATAATTTATGGTAAATTGTGGATATGGTTGCGTAAATATGTGTAAAACAGGAGCTTGTAGCTTATGCATTATAGCATCAAACTGTTGGACTATATGTGGGTGGTGACTATAACAAATGTGGAAAAAGATGTATCTTGAATAACTGATGTAGACATGTGAACTATTATCTGTCACTACTGGGACAGAGAATGGGAATTTTGAATGCTTCTTTGGAATAATCAGATGGTGTTAACAATTTATAATTAATAGAGTTGGAGGGGAGTTTCATCTTCAAACCTGCACTTTTAATAACTACAAAGTTTTTATTTTGCTTGAGCCTGGTATGCATATTACATATTAAAATATTTTGGAAATGAAGTTATACATTAATAATGTAATTTGTAATTAAAGCCATGAGTTCATAGAATGTGTAATGAACTTACTTGTTTAGTAATACACCCACTCATCAAGATAAAAGGATATGGCATCCAACAGCTGGGCTCACTACCAGTATTAAAATCCTTAGGGTAGTCCTACACTAGAGTTTTTGTGCTTTTTAAAATTTGAAAGTAGATGAATGAGTTACTTGCGCTTTCAAAATAAATACAAGTCCTTATTCACTGCCATTCATAACTTTGAATGGTCATTGAACAAGAGGTTATAACCCAAGGACCATTGGTAGCAATTTCAGCAACATAGGAATGGAAACAGATAAATATTTTCTACTTCCACACTTGATTCCTCAAAACAAGTCCCAAATTGACTCTCTTCCCCAATAAATGTTAGGTGATCTTTCTGCTGAAAATCATAATATAATATTGAGCCATTTTTTTTTCTTTGGATTCCAAATATCCAGAAGAGATTGTAATATATTCTCTGGGTATTGCAATGCAATATATTGAGCAAAATGGGTGGTGGAGGAGGAGGGGAACTAAAGAAATTATGGAGAACCTGGAATACCTAGCAGTTTTTTTTCACTTGAGTTCCCTTTTGTTCTAGAACAATCTGTATTAAATTTAACAGAATAAGAGGTGGCAGGGACCTTGGAGGTCTTCTAGTCCAACCCCTTGCTCAGGTAGGAAACCATTTTACCATTTCAGACAAAGGCTTGTCCAGGGTCTTCTTAAAAACCTGCAGTTTTAGAGCACCCAAGCTCTGGAGGCAAATAGCTTTGCTGATTAATTATTCTAACTGTCAGAAAATTTCTCCTTAGTTCTAGGTTGATTCTCTCCTTGATAGGTTTCCATCAATTGCTTCTTGGCCTACTTTTATTTATGTAATAATTAGAACTTGTTTCCAATCCTGCATTGGCAAATAACGGTATTTGCAGTTTTCTCTCAAGACATGCATAAAAGAAATAAAGGAAAGTATACATAATGGTCATCCTTGCTGTTTTAAGACGTTTCATGCATCACAACTGATTTGAGTATATTGTCAGAATTAGAATAGGAGATAACCTTGGACCCCAAACAACCCAGCCCTTTTCTTCTTTTCAGTCCAGTGGAATTTTGGCAAGAAGTGATATAAAGATGGCTAGATATGGCTAACAGCCATTTTGTGTGATAGTTAAGAAAATGGGAGACTAAGTTCAAGTTACAACCTAGGCACAAGGTTAACTGGATGATCCTGGATCAGTCTCTCACTCAGAACACACTCAGTCCTAGGAACCAGGTAATGACAAACCATTTCTAAAATCTTGCCAAAAAAACTGAAAATCCTGGACATGCTTATGCAATTGCCAAGAATCAAGACTTGTCTCAGAGGCATACAAACACACACTGCCAGGATACGATGAGGCTATAGAAGAAACAAAAATCCAGAAAATATTTCTTGTGAACTCTAATGATAGAGGAATTGAGTCATGTGTTTCAGTAGCTCATAAACAACCTTTTCTGTGCTTCCTCTTTCATAGGATAAAAAAATAAGAGTGGTCAGCATTGTTAATGAAGAATTCCAGGAATTCTTTATATGCTTTCCCTACTTCGTTTATATGAGAAAATCATTGGCAAAGAGCCAAAATCTTTAAAATGAATCCCTCCGGAATTATTTTCTGCAGGAACTTTTTGAAGTATTTTTTTAACCTAAGACTTTGACAGATGAATGTTACCTTCCTTGAATACTCTCATTCTCTAATGAGAGTTTCAAATTGTATTTTTTGTTTTCTATATAGGGTTTTATTACTCTTCAAAGTTAGGTTGCTGTGCTATTTGCCTATGATTATGCACCAAGCATTATAGTTTTAAAAAAACCCATTCCTGACTAGGTTCCAAATGCATGTTAAGATAAGCTCCAGAATTTCTACATAGCACAAATTTCAAATGGTTCAAATTGAAGAAAGAATGTCAGGTCAGGAAATCCTTGTTAAATTAGTGGGAACCGGTTTGAAAACAAATAATGATATTTTTCCATGGCAATGATTATCTGGCTTTCCCTCTGAATCTATAGAACGTGAACTACAAATGGGTCGACTGGCTTTCATCACTTGAAATATATCTGTTTAAATACTTTAATGTCTGTTAATGATACATAAGTTACAAAACAGGAAAACTGTTTATTTGACAAGAGGTTTTTGTGTGAATCTACAGTTCTGCACAACTATAATAAAACAGTAGAAAGATAAGTAGCATTTGTAAAATAAATTGCTAATATTTTCTGGGTGAGACAAGGAACCTATACAGTTCTCTTATATATGAAACATATAATCAAAAATTAATTAATGATACAAAATTGCAACATTCCAGGATAATTTTAAATAAGCTTCCGCACTATATTTCATTAGAGAAGCTATTTTAAAAAAAAAGAAATCTGCAAAATGTGGTCAGTTTGAAAGTACAATAGATTGAATAATCTGTAACGTTCATTTATTTTTGATTCAGCAAAACCATAGATTTAAAAGAATTTCTATATAAAGAAAGCACTAGTTTCAAGAATAATTTTTGTATTTAGTTATGTAGTAATCTAGTTCAGAGTTGCCCAGCTGTTCCGGCTTTGCGGACAGGGGAGGATGAGAGGGGATAGTTTGTGTGAGTGGCTGGCAAGTGCACTTGTGCGTGCGCAGCTCCATTAAAATGAGCAGCGTGCATGCACGCCTGCCACTGCTTGTATACTTGAGAATGCACACATACATTTCCATAGCCTATTTGCAGTCCCCTCATGGCCCACAGGTTGGGGACTCCTGATCTAGTTTGTCTTATGTTATCCTGAAGTACTTCAGGGTATAGTTCATGAAGTAGCATTTCCCAAAGTAAATATTTTTTTTATATAAATTATATTCTTATTAAAAACATTCGCTAGGTGCTATAGCCCAGTGAATAAAAATGAGCATTTAATTGCAGTATAAAACTTTTCAGTATTTTATATTTGTAAGACAATGAAGTACACACAAGAAAGCTTACATTATACTCTTGTAAAAGCATATTT
Source organism: Bungarus multicinctus (assembly GCA_023653725.1). Lineage (NCBI taxonomy): Eukaryota > Metazoa > Chordata > Lepidosauria > Squamata > Elapidae > Bungarus > Bungarus multicinctus. Next base: position 42,309,041 of record CM042844.1, read on the forward strand.
CTTCATGTTTCTTCCAAGTCTAGCCACTTTTGTATTGATTGTAATGTCTTTTTTTGGTCCAACATGAATTCTACAGTCCTCTTTTATTATATGTGAAAATGTTGGGCATATCCTTTCCGAATCAGTGGTTACAACTCAAAATTATGGCAAGATGGGTGAGAAGATATGTATAATTGCTTTTTTATATGCTAGGTACCTACATAATTTTGTAATGTTGAAATTATTTATGGAAAGGTTTTGCTTGCTTTTTAATGAGTAAGTTACATTTTGTATAAACCTCATGCATCATATAACATCAGTGAAAAGTCTCAAGGGATGGGGGTTGATCAAGTTAAATTATTTTGCTGCTGCTTTAGTAGCATGAGTTTTGTCATCCAACAGCATGAAATAAATTATTCAGAGTGAAATGGATTATAGTTAGATCATATATTGTGCATGTGGGCAGATGGGAAAAGTTCAAGTGGCCTATTACTGTGATTCTACTTCATATTTCAAAATATATAAATAGTTGTGGTTTGTATTCTCCAACACCATCACATATATCTCTCTGCATCCAGAAGTACTACAGGATCCCTCCCAGTAGCCATCCTCACTAAGAGACAAGGGACATTTTTTTTCACATTGAACAAATGCTTTGTCAATGCTGTGAAGTTTAAGTTTGAACTTAATGTTGCAGTTGGCTGGTAGAAATGCAGCCAGAGGTTCCACCAGTTCATAGTCTTCTTCCCAGGAACCATACTTCAGGGGGAACATTGGCCATTTGACTTTAGTGTTTGGACAACATATAAGGTAATTAAAGATATAGTCATAGCTACCAGGATCTGACCTTTTTTTAGCAAAAATGCAGAAAGCAAAATTTCCAGCATGTGGAAGATGGATCTTAAAGTTTATTTGGTTTCCTTGTCGTCGTTGTAAGATATGTCGTCTTTTTACATCTTCACCAGGGCTTATGCTGTCTGAATGCAATGAGGGTAAAATGTCCAAGTCTTTACTGAGGATGAAGCTGAGGTTACAGCAGCCATCATTAGTATGAATAACTGGACCTTTATGTGAAGGTTTGAGGATCCCCTGTTTCTTTGTGAACCAGTTGGGCCCAACTGGTTGGTTGAGTTCCTTTGGGAAACAAACATTTCTGTCTATAGAACTGCACTCAATGATGTATTCTAAGATGAACTCATAGCTTCCTTCAGGTGGGCCATCAGGTGGTTTGGCAAAGATTTGGAGTTTATGAGTCCCCATCTCCTGTGGGTACAGTTCTAGTTTCATCCCATTCTTCTTCAAAGTCAGCAGGCTGTATTCGTTTGCCCTTTTCAGTTTAGTCAAGAACAGCATTGGAGAAGAGCCCTCCACTACTATTGTGACTTTTCCATTTACTGTAACATGCAAATAAAGAAAGCTGGTTAGAATATGTCTTATTATTGAGAAATGCAAATCAATCAAAAAGCTTGTAGAGAGTGATCTGAACTCAGCTTTGCTGTCAGTCACTTTGACAATGAAAAGGAATATATTGTAGTTGAATATTGTGGTTAGAAATTGTTCAAAACTTCTGTCATATCCAAATTCAGAATAAAACAGCAACAGGATTGAAGGTAGGGAGATTTCAGTTTGGGGACTTGTTTGTTTTTATTTTATTACTAGTATAATACAGTAGAACTGCTCATCATTCTGAAGCAAATATGGCTTTTTTACTTATAGTTGATCTGCCTGCCCTTTCATTGTTGGATTTCAAAGAAAGATAAGAGTTCCAAATATAGAATTGTAAAATGAAAATGTTTGTTTAGTTCAGCCATGTGAAACACGCGGCTGTGGGCCGGACCTGGCCTCTGCAGGCCATGCCCACCCTGGCCCTGCAAGGGCAAAAAAAATAAATAATCCTGATATGTTACGATATGGTCTGCAATATGATCTGGTCTGACACTCTGGTCTAGTTAAACTGCTAATTGACACTGAAGAGATAACTGAAAACATCACTAAACTTATGAACTAACATTTATTTATGTTTATATATCAGGCTTATTAACCTGCACCTAATAAGTCATTTGTATTCTTAACCTTTCTTTTTTTGTGTTTTCTTTTTGAAATTGAAATATACAAAAAAATTCTAGGGACCCTTTCAGACTAATTTTGTAGTGGCATTTTGAACTTGGCATAAATTATACTTGGCTTAAATGCAAAAGTGAGTATGACTGTAGAAATTTGAGATCCATAGGTTAGTTCTACCAAGCTAATCTTTTAAAATTAATTAAAATCGCTTTCAGTTTTAAATTTTGCTGTAATTTTTCTCTTCCAAAAGCTGGAAATATTAATAATAATACTGGCATGGGACAAGAAGTTGTATGATTGTACCTGTCTGAATAATAGGTGTTTCTGGATGGGCCACCAGCAATCCCATTGTGTAAAAGTTACTGTCGTACTTCAAGTTCTTTTCAAACTGTTTTAATGCCACAGTTGGTTTGAGTAGCTGCCAGTTGTTGTTGTCTGGGAAATGATTATTAATAAGGAGTGCAGGGTGGGTGAGGAAATAAAATTCATTGTATCTAGAACAAGAAGAGAGGGGTCATAATATTATTGGCAATGTACATAATTACTCCCTGCCCTCACCTCATCCTCACCCCCAGCAGCATACCAGAACCAGAGACGTGTACCTGAAGGTAAACGTGTTCTTATGTTCATCAACACAGCCGCTCCCCCAAGTGCTGTCCACCAAATGCCACTTTCCATCAAGGTAAACTGCATTCCAGGCATGGTTGGAGTCTCCTTTAAAGGTCTGTCCTGTTTTGTAGCCACGGCCTTTAGCATAACCAGATAACTTCATGCAGTGTACCCCAGCAATTCTGAGGGAAGATAAGAATGAGCCCTCAGGAACTAAAGATGTGCACCTTGAAAAAGTGCCATTCTTTTACAATCATTGTTAATTTCCATGCAACATTCTGAGAAGATGGTTCCTTTCTTGCATTATTGTTGTACAATCATGCATATTGTTAGTGTGGTAGGTAGAATGTTGCTGCAAGGAGATATGTTTACTGTATTAAGTTAGGCACTATTTTGTGATGAATCATTCAATTGTTCCTAAAGGTTTGCATATGTGAAAATTAATGGTTGACATCAAGTTGTGTTTGTTTCTTTTTTGTTTTATTTTTAAGAAAAAAAAAAAAGAAGTCCAATAATGTGTTAAAGGCTCTGGTGGAAAGTGATCTAGTTACTTTACATATTGATCACTTAGTATCTTATAAACCTTTTCCATTGTAACAATTTTCTATATAGTAAAAGAATTCAAGTGCAGCATGCAAAGATGCACTTCACATTTTTTAATAAATACAATATATTCATTTTGACATGCCACATCCCAGTTAGATCATTATAATGTGCTTTCCCTGGAGCTATCTTTGCAAGTATTATGGATGCTACAGCTGAAGCAGAATATGGCTGCTAAGTTTCTGATGTACCTGATCTATCCATTCAAAGCTGGTTCCTGTCATAGTCTGCAGAGGCAGAATGATTTGAAGAATGCCAAAGATGTATAGACTGACAAAACAAACAAACAAACAAACCCAAACCTAAATAAAAAATCTCCAACAATCCCACACTGGATTGTGTATGTTCTGTTCCCAGGAAATACTGATTGATTAATGGAGGAGCAAGGTGGAAAGTCAAAGAATGATACAGTCTGGAAGGACCCAATGTACAGAATTGACCTAACCTACGTTTTTGTCTTTTTACTGTTAAACATTCATCAGTAAGAAACCAGTGACTAGTAAAGGGATGGGAATAGTTCCCTCAGCTCTTAACAAAGCCAGTAGCTTGTGAATGGTAGATGAAATTAAATCTACAGCAACATAGATTGAAAGAAACAATTGGAATTGATTGCGGACAGATACAATCACTGCAGACAGTTCAGTAAAAGCATCTGCTCAGTGCATGGAGATGATTAAAAGCAAATAAGAAGTTAGCCTTTGTTTCAAAGGGGAATAGAAAATAACCTGGAAAAAGCTACAAATTACAATGATATTACATGAATGGCATGACCTTCCCTTCAATATTGTAGACAGTTTTGGTTACTTTCAGCTGAATAAAAGAAATCGAGAATAGAAAAAAAGAGAGAAAACAAAACTACAAAGGCCTGTGGAAAGTACAAGAGGGATAGAGAGATTTCAGCAAGGCAAGGGGATAAATGAGACAATTGGCAGTGATAAACCATGTAGCTGGAGACAAGATAAGTATGTATAATCAATGAAAGAAGCAAATGGTCACTTGGTTGGTTGGCTGTATGGCTGGTTCTTTTCTATAATCTCTCCTTTTGGGTCACTGCTAGAGTCACAACTGCTTTAGGATTAAACTGCTGAGATACAAACATTTTTGCCCATTGCCACTTTCCTTTGCCAAGCTGGTAGTTTGTTTGCCAGTTAGCATTGCCCTTAGTCAATTAACTTTGCTGTAGCAAATTGTAGAATTGCCAATCTAGACAGCTGTCTGAGTCAGCAAAGCTCTCGAATTTGGGGCATCTTCTGTTTGAAATGGCAAACAGGCAGTTAAAGGTTTTTTGAAAAACAAAAGCAAACCAGTATTATAATGAATTAGAGAAGGAAATTTATAATATTTACGTCAACAATAGAAGTTGATGGTGTCTTATAAAACCTGTATTTTCCACAGCTATTTTTTGCATTACCAATTACTGGAACAAGGCGGTAAATTGCTTTCTAGGGATGGGGCTCAGATTCTTCAGGAAATTTATTATACTCCCTGACTGTTCTTTGTCTCCCAACTGTTGTCTTGCATGCCTGCCAAATCAAGCAGCTGTTTCAGCAAAGACCCTACCATCACAATGTCAATGTTCTTGGACTTCAGTCAGCATTTAAGCTAAAATCTGTGAGAGTTTTAAACATCAGGAAATGTAAAAGATAATCAAAATCTTAGGGAGAAAAGATTATTCTCATCTCTGGACATTAAACTCCCTTCACCTAAATTCTACTAAATTGGATATGTTAATGCTTTCCATTGACTGTTATATAATGAATGGCCAAAAGAAGAGAAATTTGTTTGTGTTATCTGAATTTGCTCCATAATCAATTATAGACCATGGTTACAATTAAGCATGATACTGTTGTCAGTACTCTATAGTCATTATAACTCTATAGACGTTCTACAATGACCCCAGTTAGAATCGTGCTCACCTAACAAATGTCATAGTATCCAAGATCAAGCCAATGCTCTCCTTCTCCATATGCCTTCCTTTTTTGAGATGGGTGACACTACAAGTACTTTGACATGCAGAAGGAATAAGTTTCAAGTGCCGTTTGTTAAAGTTTGGTATGAAAGAAAAATTGAACAGTTCTATTTCACCTTTTTTAAAATAAAATCATGAGGGCAGAACTCAATTCTGCCTCAGTTCAAGGGGAAAGTTCTATTGAACACACAATTTTATTTCTCATGAAAAGGTTATTAATGCATTGCTAAATTTCATACTGAGTAAGAAGTAGACATGCAAGTGCAACCTCTTGAAAATATATAATTGTCTTTTATGGTTTTTCTGCATTTGTTTGTGCCCCAATATGTCTCTGCTTTGGGGATTTTTAAGAATTTCTTTCTTTCTTTCTTTCTTTCTTTCTTTCTTTCTTTCTTTCTTTCTTTCTTTCTTTCTTTCTTTCTTTCTTTCTTTCTTTCTTTCTTTCTTTCTTTCTTTCTTTCTTTCTTTCTTTCTTTCTTTCTTTCTTTCTTTCTTTCTTTCTTCCTTCCTTCCTTCCTTCCTTCCTTCCTTCCTTCCTTCCTTCCTTCCTTCCTTTCTTTCTTTCATTTATTTATTGGCTGTCCATCTTACCAACAAGGTAACTGGGCAGCTTACAATATAAAAATTTTTATGTATATGTTATTATGTTAATTAAAAATTATACACACCACACACACACATACACATGGAAAGCTTTTGCTTGATCTGGCTACATACGAATGTTTGTGGCAAAATATGAATATAGATCTATTTAGTTAACACACTGCTACAGTCAAACATGCCTGTAAATGTTAGAGTTATTAATATATATTGTAAGGATTTTAACACCTCAACATGCATCTTCAACCACATTTTGTTTTAAGTAATTATTTAACTTCCAGGTAATTTGGTTTTATCAAGAGTTTATTTACTCAGTTATCAAAATGTTTTTAAAATGATATTTCATAATTTGTTTCCTAATGCCAGATATTTTGCCTTGATGAGATATTTTTGTAAATATATTTCCAGACTTTATATGTCAATTATTAATTATATGTTTATTTCTAATGAATAAAGATTGTGTTGGAAGAAAGCCTTATTCAATATTGAACTAAGAATCTCATGACAGTACAGAAATACAGAGCTTCCACTTACTTCCAGTTATGCCTAACTTCAAAATAGGTGAGGTCCCATCAATTAGATTTTATAAAATAAAATTATTACAAAACTCCTACGTATGAATAGATTGGTCTCTTCCTTAATACACTAGCTTGCATGCCCTAATTCTACCCTTCTGCCTTACACATAAAATGGAGAGAATTCTTTTCTTGCAGGCAATCCATAGCCTTCAGACTTTTTTTTTTGACCTTCAAATACTGAGAAGAACACAGTACCTCTTCTAACTAAATTATCCCCATATTCACATCTGCCATTATGTTAATACAATGTGAGTTTCAGCAGATTGTGCAAAATAAATTCTATTGGGGAAGAATGATAAGCAAAATTAACTTTTTTAGGACTTCTTGTCATTCAACAAGTTCAAAATCAGAGGTGGAATTCAGCAGGTTCTAACCAGTTCTGAAGAACCGATAGTGCAAATTTTGAGTAGTCCAGAGAACCGGCAAATGCCACCTCTGACTGGCCCTGCTCCCACCTATTCACACAGAGAATAGGTGAGTCCCACATATCAGCTGAGTCTTCTTTGGTTGCCCTGCACAGGAGAACGGAGTTGGAAAGAAGGTTAATGGAATGGGGAGGGAATGGGATTTTGCAGTATCCTTCCCCTGGAGTGGGGTGGGAATGGAGATTTTACAATATCTTTTCCCTGCCATACACCAAGCCATGCTACACCCACCAAGCCATGCCACAGAACCAGTAGTAATTTTTTTTGAATCCCCCCATTGTTCAAAATGATATTTCAGATTCCTGCTACTTGTAAATGGAGATGGAATATATACATAGGTGATTAAACAAGTGAATATGGCCAAACATTTCAGAATTTGATGTACCTGCACATTTCTTCAAAGAGGCTAGCGTATCCTGAACAAATGCTCTTTCCACTCTGCAGGACATCTTGGGAATTTAAAGACACATTCTTTGTATTGAAGTAACCTACAACATCATATTCTGCAGGAACAATGGAACAAGTAATACATAAAACCAGCAATATGAAGTTATAACAGTTTCTGTACACTAGAACTACCTACTAGTACTGTTCCAAGGTAGATCATGTATACGTACCTTAAACAGCGAGTGGATAAAAAGCTAAAATGTACAAGATTAATTGCCAATTTTTCAACCTTACTATAATAATAGATGATACCTTTAATTCTGGTAAAATAAGTTTTATTTAAGTTTTCAGCTCAGTTCAGTCTACACATATGCTGTTTGTATGCATTTTTCCTAAGATATTTTACATATATTTTTTCATAACTCTTTATTCCAAATATTTTCCTGGAAAAAATAGTTGTCAATTTTGCAAAACAGCTGAGAGAAGAAAGTTGCAATATCCAAGAAAAGCAATATTTTATACATGTTTCCTGATGCAATTCTTGGAAAAGTATCTAAAGATAGATATTTCCTGTGAATGATACTAGCTGTATTTTTCCCCAGAAGAGAGATATTCTAGATCAGTTGTTTGCAACAGCCATATGAGCTCTCCTTCTAGGATCATGCCACATTTATAGGGGGTCACGGTAAGTTTCTGAGAAGGCCACTCAACTACTAGACATGTGATCAAATTACCACATTTCTCTAATTATCACATTTATGCTAATTTCAGCAGCATAAATAATTAGAAAATTAGAATACAGTTTACAATAAATAATAATAAACAGTAACTATGAGGGAGTCTCTAGGAAAGCAGGCTGCTTAGAAAAATTGCAGGCACCTGTGTTGCCTCCTTCCTTCCTATTTGAATCTTCTCCTCAGTACAGCAAACCTCAATTGGGGACAGAATTTCTGTTACTAAACAAGGTGATGGTTAAGTGACTTGTGCCTAATTTTATGAACTTTTTGTCACAGTTGTTAATTAGATCACATGACCATTAAGCAAATCTGGCTTCCCCCATTGACTTTGCTTGTTGGAAGTTGGCTGGGAAGGCTGCAAATGGCACTCATGTATGGCTGGGATTGTCATGCCCCTGTCGGAGTCTGACTCCGAGGAGGAAGATGAACAGTTGACAGGGAGTGGGAATGTGACTCCATTGGCTGTGGAGGAAACTGGGGAAGGACAAAGTCTGACTAGGCAGAACAGGGGAGAGGTAGAACAAGGGAAAGGGAATTCAGAGGAAGACCCAAGCCCACACCCTCTTCATCCTAGGGCACGCAGGGAGGAATGGAAAAGAGCAACGTAGGTTGCATGGCTTATCGGGGAGGAAAGGGCCCTGATTCCCTTCATTAGCCACAGCTGGGAAGAGAGTTTAAAAGATCCTGGAGCACCAGGGAACTACCAGAGGACTGGAAAAGAGCTGATGTGGTTCCCATCTTCAAAAAAGGAAAAAAAAACAGACACAGGAAACTACAGACCAATCAGCCTACCATCAATATTCAGGAAGATACTGGAAAAGATAATAAAAAAATCAGATCTGCCAACATCTAGAAACAAGTAAAGGAATAACTAGCAGTCCGCACGGGTTTGTTAAAAACAGATCATGCCAAACCAATATTATTTCATTCTTCAACATAGTGACTAAATTAGTAGACCAGAGAAATACTGTGGACATAATATACTTAGATTTCAGCAAGGCATTCAACAAAGTAGACCACAACCTACTTTTTGGTAAGCTAAAAAAAAGTGGGATAGGTAGAACCACCACCAGATGGATTCTCAACTGGCTGACAAACCATACTCAATGAGTAGTCCTTAATGGGTCTAAGTCTACACGGAGGGAAGTAAGCAGTGGGGTGCCACAAAGTTCTATCTTAGGCCCAGTACTCTTCAATATCAACAAAAATTAACAACATATTAACAAAATTAACAATATTAACAATATTAACAAAATTAACAACATAAATGAGGGAATAGAAGGGAAACTTACCAAATTTGCAGATGATACTAAGCTGGCAGGAATAGCTAACTCCCAAGAAGATAGCTCAAGATCCACATGGAGACAGACTAGAACACTGGGCCGTATTTAACAAAATGAAATTCAATGTAGAGAAAAGTAAAATCCTACACTGAGGTAAGAAAAACCAAACATACACATATAGACTGGGTGAAACCAGGCTTAATAGCAGTAATTGTGAGGAAGCTTGGAGTCTTAGTAGACAACCAGCTAAATATGAGCCAGCAGTGTGCAGCAGCAGCCAAAACAGCTAATGCAATCCTAAGTTGTATTAACAGAGGGATACAATCAAGATCAAGTAAGGTACTAATACCACTCTAAAGCCTTAGTAAGACCACACCTAGAGTACTGCATCCAGTTTTGGTCACCACACTATAAAAAAAGATGTTGAGACTCTAGAAAAAGTACAGAGAGGAGCAACCAGGATGATTAGGGGACTGGAGACTAAGGCATATGAAGAACGGTTACAGGAACTGGGCATGGCTAGTCTAGTGAAGAGAAGGACCAGGAAAGACATGATAGCAGTCTGCCAATATTTGAGGGGCTGCCACCGAGAGGAAGGGGTCAAGCTATTTTCTAAAGCACCCGAAGGCCAGACAAGGAATAATGGATGGAAACTGAACAAGGAGAGATTTAACCTGGAAATAAGGAGAAACTTTCTGACAGTGAGAACAATCAACCAATAGAATAGTTTGCCCTTGGAAGTTGTGGAAGTGCCATCACTTTAAACTTTCAAGAAGAGATTAAACTCCCATCTATCAGAATGGTGTAAGGTCTCCTGCTTGGGCAGGGAGTTGGACTAGATGATCTACAAGGTCCTTTCCAACTCTGATTATCTGTTATTATCTGTTATTATTATTAAGAGATGCATGCTGAGTGCGGCAGCTGCTGGGAGCAAATATGAGTTTATTTTGTGTTGACTTTGGTTATCTGTGTTCCTGGCATCCTCCCAATCATGTTGAGTTATTGCTGTGCCTTCACATCTGGAATTGTTGCTCCTGTCCTGCCAGACTAATTACCTCATTTTGCCTTGATTGGACTTATATTTACAGGTTGTTGGTTTTTTTTTTTTTACCATATTTTGGATTTGATTCTCTGCAGCCAAAGGCTGTTCCTGGGAGAGTTTTTCTCCAGCCAGAAGGTAACCAGGACATTGGGGGAAAAGTTGGAGCTAATGAAGAGACTTCTACTGATTATCCGACTGTTGCCTTTGTGCCATACCCCATGTCATCACAGGGATGCTGCAACATTGGAAATGCCTGCCAAATGTTAAGTGCCTGAATTTTGATCAAATGACCATGGGGATACTGAAGTTGTTGTAAGTGTGATCACCAGTCACAAGTCACTTTTTTCAGTGGTGTTGTAATTGCAAATAGTCACTAAAACAAATGGTTGTAAGTCAAAACCTATTTTATAGGATAAAATAGAGGCAATAGAAAGCACTCATATTTGTGTATTTCAATTATATATCTTGGTTTTTTTTTTCCAAAATACAACAGCTCTCCAAAACTTACAGACATATATAAATAACCACCAGTCCTGGTTCCAGTGCTCTTTAGACCTTTGGAGCCTAGGCCAATCATATTTGGTGTAGTTTAGAAAAGAACCCAAGACAATCAGAAATACATGGGTCTCAAAAGAGGGTAGGAGCAAAAAAGGGTTGAGAATCTTGACTGGAAATATATGACTCAGTCATATATTTCCATTATAGGCTGTTAGAACACAATAGCAGTCATAAATACAAGGCAAACAATGAGCCTTACACACACATTTCATAGAAAGAGACTGCTTACCTATGTGGTGGGTTATCCATATCCAAATGGCCCTAATTTTCTCCAGGTCAGTATGTGCTACACGGAGCACGTTTTCCACTAATTCTTCCACACTGCTTTTGGCATTCACCTGTAATTTGAAGATGTTAGATAGTAAGGTATTGTCTTAATTTGAAACCAACAGTCAGTCGGCTTTCATTCCCTAATGCTCAGTTCAGAAAATCCATGCATCACTATTTGCCAGGTCCATGGTCAGAAAGAAGACAATAAGATCCAATTGAGTTCAATCCTTTATTTTCTAGGCCTTTTTTTTGGAAACAATTGGCAAAATACTTCCCCTCTGCTGCTGCAGATGCACATTTGATCACACAATTGATTTCCTTCTGTCAAAGAAAACACAGCAGTTCACAGTTTGGTTTAGGATAATTTTAGGGATAATTGGAGGGGGAGGGCAAGCTTATATATTTGTACAGGAGCCTCATTAAACATTGAAGTATAAGATAGAGCAGGATTTCCCTTACTCTTGCTATACTTGAGTTGCTATACTTGTACTTGACTGCCACCCATGTCTTAAGTTTCAAAGACACTGTTAGCAAAGATTACTGTTATATGTGTACAGTTTATTCAGGAGTGAGTAACTATAACTGATTACAAGTCAATTATTTTCTTTCACAATGTATCCTTATTGAACGCCAGAATTGCTCAGTTGTCAGGCCAAAGCAGATATTTTATTAATCTGTAATTTTCTCTATTGGCTGATCAAGACTATATTCTAAAAATTTGGAAGTTGCATAATCAGAAAATATCTCATGGATCCAATCTCAGTCAGGTAAGCAGAATGGTTACCCACCAGAGGTGGTATTCATCAGATTCTGACTAGCTCTGGAGAACTGGTAGTGGAAATTTTGAGTAATTTGGAGAACCGGCAAATACCACCTCTGACTGGAGATTTTCAGTATCCTTCCCCTGTCACACCCACCAAGCCATATTTACAGATCCAGTAGTTAAAAAATTTGAATCCCACCACTGGTACCTACAATTATTTATTACAAGAAGTCTGTGCAACACAATGGGAAGAGAAAGAAAGAAACAAGGTACAAGACCAATCATATGGTTTTTGCCATACATTAAAAACATTTCGGAAGTTGTAGAACACAACTTTCTATTTCTATGGAAATTTCTATTCATTGGATGCAATACTGTTGAAGACCATTACAACATATTTTTACTTGAAGTCAAAAGAGTCATCAAACTATGTGTACCAATAACAACTCCCCAAACCAGAAAAAAACAAATAACCCATAAGAATAAGAAAGCTTCAATCCAAAAAGAAATCACTTTGGCGGAAAAACAAATCTGGTCATGTTGCCAACTTCAAAAGCCGATACAAAAATTTATGCCACCAGATAAAGACTGAATGTCCCTATTATCACATTAAACAAGAGGAAAACCTTCTATGCACCAATTTAGAATTTTTTTTTTAGAATTTATTTGATTTGTCAATCGCTTACAAGATAATAGGTATAAGTATATACATAGTTATGAATACATGAAATGGGTACATATAAGAAAAATAAAAGAAACAATAGGACAGGGACGGTAGGCACGTTTTGGTGCGCTTATGCACGCCCCCTACAGACCTCTTAGGAAAGAGGTGAGGTCAATAGTAGATAGTCTAAGGTTAAAGTTTTTGGGGTTTGGGGAAGAAACCACAGAGTCAGGTAGAGCATTCCAGACATAGACCACTTTGTTGCTGAAGTCGTATTTCCTGCAATCAAGTTTGGTGCCGTTAACCTTGAGTTTGTATCTATTGTGTGCTCTTGTGTTGTTATGGTTGAAGCTGAAATATTCATTGACAGGTAAGTCATTGCAATGTATCATTTTATATACCATACTTAGATCAGACCGAGGATGGCGTAATTCAAGATTTTCTAGGTCTACAATTTCAAGTCTGTGGCATAAAGTATTCTACAACAAGTAGAAGAGTGAAGAACTCTTCTTGTGAAATATTTCTGGACATTCTCAACTGTGCTAATATCAGATATGTAATGTGGGTTCCAGACTGATGAGCTGTATTCAAGTACTGGTCTAGCAAATGTTTTGTATGCTCTAGTTAGTAGTGTGATATTACCAGAGAAAAAGCTACGTAGGATTAGGATAACAACTCTTAATACCTTTTTGGCTATGTCGTTACAGTGGGTACTTAGATCATTAGAGATGAGTATTCCAAGGTCCTTTACAGAGCTTGGATCATCATCAAGGTCTTGACTATTCAGCTTGCATTTTATTTTCTGATTTTTTTTGCCAGTATGTAAGACAGAGCTTTTATTTGTTGAGATTTGAAGTTGCCATTTGTTTGACCATTCTGATGCATAGTCAAGATCTTTTTGAAGGGTAGCACTATTGTCTGTGGTATTGAACAGCTTTACATCATCAGCAAAGAGAACGCAGCTGCTCTTAATATGATCACAGAGGTCATTTATGTAGAGTATGAAGAGGGTTGGTCCTAGAACACTGTCTTGGGGGACACCACTATTGACAGGTACAGAATTTGATGGGACACTCCCAATTTTGATCATTTGTTGTCTGTTTGACAGGAATGCTTCTATCCATTATGCAGTTGTCCAGAGATACCATAAGATTTTAGTTTTAGGAGTAGTTTGTCATGTACCACTGAATCAAAGGCTTTACAGAGGTCTATGTAGATTGCGTCTATTGTTTTGCCTTGATCAAGTTGTGTAGTCCAGGGGTCACCAACCTTTTGGACCTCAGGGACCACCAAACTCATAATTTTAGATCCCAGGGACCACTAACTGGTTCTGTGGGTATGGCCTAATTTGTGAGTGTGGCTTGGTGGTCATGTGACTGGCTGGGCATGCTTGTATGTAAATATTATAAATATTTATATAAATATTGAATTTTTTATAAAAAAAGAACAACTTTTACTCAAAAGCAGGCAAAGCAGGCAGGCAGATTGAGTTGCTCACAGAATCACAGATTCATTCAGAAATCTATATATCTGCCATTGGCTAGCTCAGTCTGTCACATAAAATTTGCTTGCAAGTAAACTCATAAAATTTGCCAGCAAGCAAACTCACAAAATAAACTCACAACACACCATGCATGTAAATATTGATTTTTTTATTTTTAAAAAAGAACAACTTTTACCCAAAATCAGGCAAAGCATAGCAGATTGAGTTGCTCGCAGAATCATTCAGTGATCTATCTATCTACCCTCGGCTAGTTCAGTCTCTCAAATTTGCTTGCTGTGAGTCTGCACTGAATTTGCTTGCAAGCAAACCTTCAGTCCTAAGGGAGGTTCGACTGTATTTACAAGCAGAGCCGAAGATCTAAAGACTTTTATTTATTTATTTATTATTTATTAAATAATTTTATATATCGCCCTTCTCCCGAAGGACTCAGAGCAGTGAACAGCCAACTAAAATATATATAAATTACAAATATAAATACAATTAAAAAAGAATTAAATTATGGCTGCCAATTAAAAATTTAAAACCCCCGATTAAAATAATCTAAAACTTTCATATCCCAACCAATCAAATCTAAAACCCCTTATTTAAAATCCCATTTGAAGTCAGCTCAGGCCGGCCTGCTCAAAGAGCCAGGTTTTCAGGTCATGTCTGAACGCCCTCAGGTCAGTGGTTGTTCGTAGCCCCGGGGGCAACCCGTTCCAAAGGGCGGGTGCCCCCACAGAGAAGGCTCTGTTCTTCGGGGTCACCAGATGGCACATAGATGCCGTCGGGACCCGAAGGAGACCCTCTCTGTGGGAGCGCACCGGTCGGTGGGAGACTACTGGCAGAATGTGGTCTTATAAGTATCCTGGTCTGATGCCATGGAGTGCTTTAAAGGCCAAAAACAATACTTTAAAGCGAACCTGGAAGGCCACCGGCAACCAATGCAGCTCGCGCAGGAGAGGCGTCACATGGGAGTATCTCGACACCCCCAGAACCACCCGCGCGGCCGCATTTTGTACCAGTTGGAGCCTCCAGGTGCTCCCCGCAGGGAGCCCCATGTAGAGGGCATTACAGTAGTCCAGGCGGGAGGTGACCAGGGCATTGGTGACTGTGCGTAAGGCGTCCCGATCAAGAAAGGGCCGCATCTGGCGTATCAGGCGAACCTGATAAAAAGCCCCCCTAGAGATGGCTGTGATGTGATCTTCCAAAGACAGCCGTACATCCAGGAGGACACCAAGATTGCGAGCCCTTTCTGTGGGGGTCAAAATCAGATCCCCAATAGCCAGCGACGGAGTCAGCTGACTATATCGGGCCGCCAGAAACCACAGCCACTCAGTCTTGGAAGGGTTGAGTCGAAGCCTGTTCCCACTCATCCAGTTCCGCATAGTCTCCAGGCAACAGGCCATGACCTCCACAGCATGGTTGGGATGGTTTGGGGTGGAGATGTAGAGCTGAGTGTCATCAGCATAGAGATGACATTTCATCCCAAAACCACGGATGATCTCTCCCAGCGGCTTCACATAAATGTTGAACAGAAGAGGGGAGAGGACCGACCCCTGAGGCACCCCACAAATGAGGGGCCTAGGGGTGGACCTCTCCCCCCTGTCAACACAAATTGCGAGCAGTCCGAGAGGAAGGAGTAGAACCACCGCAAAATGGTGCCCCCAATTCCCAACCCCTCCAACCGCCGCAATAGGATAGTATGGTCGATAGTATCAAAAGCCGCTGATAGATCTAATAAGACCAGGAAAGAGGAATAACCTCTGTCACAGGCCCTCCAGAGATCATCAACCAACGCGACCAATGCTGTTTCGGTACTATAGCCGGGCCTGAAGCCCGATTGGAATGGATCTAAGTAGAATGCTTCCTCCAGGTACTGAGGGAGCTGACGCACCACCACACTCTCAACAACCTTCGCCAGAAAGGGAAGGTTGGAGACAGGATGATAGTTATTTAAAAGAGCCAGATCCAGGGAAGGCTTCTTGAGGAGGGGTCGCACCACCGCCATTTTCAGGGCGGTAGGAAGAGCCCCCTCCATCAATGAAGTGTTGACAATCCCCTGGAGCCAGCCTCGTGTCACCTCCCTGGAGGTAGAAACCAACCAGGAAGGGCATGGGTCCAGTAAATATGTGGTGGCATTCAGCTTCCCCAGTAATCTGTCCACACCCTCGGTGGTCACAGGATCGAACTCCTCTCAGATAACCATCTCAAGACTTGCCCTGGACACCTCCCCTGGGACCACCCAACTGGAGTCCAGCCCATCCCGAATCTGAGCGATTTTAGCATGCAGAAATCAGGAAAACTCTTCTGCCCTACCCTGCAAGAGGTCCTCCCGGCTCAAGCAGAGAGCGGGTTACTCTAAACAGAGTGGCAGGCCGATTTTCTGCCGATGCAATAAGGGCGGAGAAATGCGAACGTTTCACCGCCTCTATCGCCACTAGGTAGGTCCTAATATAGGACTTCACCTGTGTCCGGTCAGACTCGGTATGACTGGTCCTCCAGATACCCTCCAGATGTCTTTTCTGGCACTTCATCCCCCTCAGCTCCTCTGTGAACCACGGAGCGAAATGGGATCTGTGCCAGGTCAGGGGTCGCAAAAGCACAACTTGGTCCAGAGCCTCAGCGGCCAACCTATCCCAGGTGGCCACCAAGTCTGTGGCCGAGTTATGAGCAGAGTTTCAGGGAATGGCCCAAGCTCCATCTGGAACCGTTCAGGATCCATCAGGCGCCTGGGGTGGAACCATCTCCTCGGTTCCGCCTCCCTGCGATGGGGGTTGGCGGCACAGAAGTCAAGTCTAAGAAGAGAATGAATGGACCATGACAAGGGCTTTATAACTAAATCCCCAGAATGATCATTCAACCACTGACCAGAGGCAAAAATCAGGTCCAGTGTGTGTCCCCCCGTGTGAGTGGGGCCAGAAACTAATTGGGTCATATCCATGGCCGTCATGGAAGCCAGGAACTCCCGAGCCACCCCAGAGGTTTCCCCGAGCGAAGGCAGGTTGAAATCACCCATGACTAAAAGCTTAGGGGTCTCAACCGCCAACCCGGCTATCACCTCGAGGAGCCCGGGCAGGGCCGATGACACGTGGCAGGGAACCAGGTATGTTATCAAAAGGCCCATCTGAACCCCCTGCCCCCACTTCACAAAGAGAGACTCACAACCAGCCGTCTGAGGAACAGTGGCCTCCATAGGACAAAGAACTTCTCTAATAATCGCTGCCACCCTGCCACCCCTTCCCTGAGACCTTGGTCGATGGAATGCTTGGAAACCTGGTGGGCACATCTCCACCAGAAGAACACCACCCTCTGGGCCCAACCAGGTTTCGGTGACGCCAGCCAGGTCCACGCCCTCCTCCTGAATAAGGTTGTAAATCAGGGGGGCCTTGTTAACAACGGACCTGGCATTGCACAACATCAACCGGGTACTCAGGGCCTGAGACTCTGCACAACCAGGCCTGCCAGACGGGTCGGGAGGGTCGGAGCGCGCTACCGCTTGGAGACAGCGGGTACGCAATCCTCTAACCTGATATGGCCCTCTACCCCCGTCATATCTGCCCCTCCCACTTATGGTGCCAATGGAACCCACCTCCTGCTGTCCAAATTCTGATCGCCCCCACAACTCACGACCCTCTGGGCCCTCCCAGACATGCACTCCAGCCTGGCTGACTCCAACCCCCCCCGGGTTATCCCCCAAACCCGGTCCGGGTATCCTCCCTAACCCCAATAACTCACCATCCCCTAACCCTTTCCTAGTCACCCTCCCCAACCCCGACAAAACTCTAAATAAAAATTTAAAAAGTTTAAAACCCCCCCTACAACTCCTTTTCTGATGGCCATGCCACCTCTCCGGATCCCAGGAACCGTCCTTGAGGTAGGCTGTTGATAGACCGGAGGGCCACTTCAGGGAGTGGGGGACCCTTCCCAGAGCCCGTAAATCCGCTGAAGAATAGCTAATTGGTCTTTTAGCCACCGTCACCACTGGATCAAGGACCACTGTCTTCATGCCGCGAGCCAACCCTGGACCAGACCCCCACCGACTCCGCAAGAAATCCAACCATTTCCTGCTTCCTAGCTAATCTAAATCTCCTGGCACAGCAGAACAGATGATGGTTGGAAAAAGGAAAATTAGAAATTTAGCAGGCAGGTTTGCCGGGTAAGGACTTAGGGGGTGGGGAGGGTTCCCGCGGGCCATGTGGGTGGTGCAGCCTTGTGTTTCTGCACAGTCTGGATTAATTGCTTTAGGGGGGTGTTCTGGGGGTGAGATTTCTCTGCGGCCCACCAAAATTTTCTCATGGCCCACCAGTGGGCCCACCGGTTGGCAACTGCTGGTGTAGTCCATATGTTTCTGCAGTGTAAGAGTTGCAGATTACAGGACAGATTTTTTCTGAAACCAAATTGTTTATTAGAGAGTAGGTTGTTTGTCTCTAGGTGAAGGATAATGGATTCCACCCGTGCTTTCTACAATTTTGCAAACAACAAACTAAAAGACTCAAAGTCCATCCCACTCCTGAAAGGACCTAATGGTAAAGACTGTAACGACGACACTATTAAAGCCAACCTCTTCAACACATTCTTTGGCTCAGTATTTGTAAACAGCAATGGATCATGCCCAGTATTTCCCAGTCGAAGCACAGACAACTACCATGATCTAATAAATATTGATTTCACAGAAGACAATGTTGAAAAAGCACTATGCAATCTAACACCATCTCTATCTATTGGACTGGACAGAATATGTGCCTACTTCTTAAAACAGATATCCACTGCCACAGCTGAACCTCTAAGCATAATCTTTGAAAAATCTTTCAGGACCAGCTCCTTGCCAAACCTATGGTCAATAGCCATGGTCATCCCCATTTTCAAAAAGAGAGACACCAGCCTAGTTGAAAATTACAGAGCAATCTCTTTATGCTGCATCACTTGTAAAGTCATGGAATCAATTATTAACCAATCCATCATCCTCCACCTAGATACAAACAACCTACTCTCTAATAAACAATTTGGTTTCAGAAAAAAACTATCCTGTAATCTGCAACTCTTACACTGCAAAACATATGGACTACACAACTCAATCAGGGCAAAACCATAGACGCAATCTACATAGACTTCTCTAAAGCCTTTGATTCAGTGGTACACGACAAAATACTCCTAAAACTAAAATCTTATGGTATCTTTGGACAACTGCATAACTGGATAGAAACATTCCTGTCAAACAGTCAACAAATGGTCAAAATTGGGAGTGTCCTATCAAACTCTGTACCTGTCAATAGTGGTGTCCTCCAAGACAGTGTTCTAGGACCAACCCTCTTCATACTCTACATAAATGACCTCTGTGATCATATTAAGAGCAACTGTGTTCTCTTTGCTGATGATGTAAAGCTGTTCAATACCACAGACAATACTGCTACCCTTCAAAAAGATCTTGACTATGTATCAGAATGGTCAAACAAATGGCAACTTTAGATCTCAACAAATAAATGCTCTGTCTTACATATTGGCAAAAAAAAATAATAATCAGAAAATAAAATACAAGCTGAATAGTCAAGACCTCGATGTTGATCCAAACTCTGTAAAGTACCTTGGAGTACTCATCTCAAATGATCTAAGTGGTAGAGCCCACTGTAACTACATAGCCAAAAAGGCATTAAGAATTGTTAACCTAATCCTATGTAGCTTTTTCTCTGGTAATATCACGCTACTAACTAGAATATACAAAACATTTGCTAGACCAGTACTTGAATACGGCTCATCAGTCTGGAACCCACATTATGTATCTGATATTAGCACAGTTGAGAAAGTCCAGAAATATTTCACAAGAAGAGTTCTCCACTCTTCTACTTGTTGTAGAATACTTCATGCCACAGACTTGAAATTCTAGACCTAGAAAATCTTGAATTATGCCGTCTTCGTCCGATCTAAATATAGTATATCAAATCATACATTACAATGACTTACCTGCCAATGAATACTTCAGCTTCAACCACAACAATACAAGAGCACACAATAGATATAAACTCATGGCTAACCGCACCAAACTTGATTGCAGGAAATACAACTTCAGCAACAGAGTGGTCAATGTCTGGAATACTCTACCTGACTCTGTGGTTTCTTCCCCAAACCCCAAAAACTTTAATCTTAAACTGTCTACTATTGACCTCACCCCTTTCCTAAGAGATCTGTAGGGGGCGTGCATAAGCGCACAAATGTGCCTACCGTCCCTGTCCTATTGTTTCTTTCCTTTTTCTTATATGTATCCATGTATTCATGGCTATGTTTATATTTATACCTATTATCTTGTAAACAATTAAGAAATCAAATAAATAAATAAAAATAAATAAAAACTCCTGAGACCTGCAAGTGGGCATTGCACACCGCCCAGAGGCTACCATATGAGGACAAACTATGCATTGTAAAGATATTTTGGAGGTGGGAAATATTTTCAATATAAACTAATGAATCCCCTGCATGGATTGCCCCTGTGACTATATAGGACAGACAGGGCGAAGTTAACCATTATATTGCAAGAGCAGTCTGATAAGGAGACTGAATCTCATTGGTAGCCTCACACTGCAATGACTTATATTAACATATTAAGATTTTTGGGTGAGCGAGCACAAGAACAGTCAGAAATGTGATTGAAGCCTGGGAAACAGGCCCCTTATCAATCAACAGGAGTGCTGATTTACCACCATCTTATCAAGTACTTATCAATGTGAGGGCTGGGCAGCACAAGCAAGTGACAGCCAATGACTTAATAACCAGACATCAACACCCCAATCAACATCTAAAAAGCCACAAACAACAGGCACCATATAAATATCACACATAGAACAGCACACACTCTGCTAGAGAGATGTTCCCTGAAGATGGACTCCAAAACGAGTCTGAAAGCTCAGAATCTGGTTCTGGTAATTGACCCAGATTGAATCCTGCAACATTATCCTGGAATATGAATATCGTCTTCATTCATGAGAAGTATCTCATTGTTAGGAGTCCTTGGTGCTCTCTGAGCTTGGTTGTTTTCTTGGAGATATTTCATTGTCTGCAAGAATGTCTGCAAGAAAACAACCAAGCTCAAAAAGCACCAAGGACTCCTCATTTCAATCCTGAGCTATAGATATTCTCCTTTTATTGGCATCTATTTTGGATTGTGAATGTATTTGTAATAAATATTTATCAACTTGTATTGAGTTACCAATGTGATTTTCTTTGCAAAAGTGGAAATAAATCCTGAGGGTCCCCTCAAAGTGAGACATCCAAGGAATTTAGAAGAAAACAAAATATGTTTGATAAGATTTGAGATATTTCTTAAAAAGCTTCTATAGTCTTGCGACTTTAATGATAAAAATGGATGCAAATTTGAAAATTCTTAAGGAAGAAGACCAGAAAAATGTCTAGGGGAAATGCCTTAACAAAATGATAGAATATATGACACAAATGCAAAAATATTTCAGTTTGGTCCTGGCATCTTCAGTTAAGAAATAGGAGAGCAGGGAAATTTTCTATTGTGTACTGCTAACAGATAAGACTGATATACAGTGTTCTTCAGCTTTCTAGTTTCAAGATAGTAGAAATTGGAGACTTGCTGATGGTCAATGCAGTCTATGCAAGGATAGATGGGAAAATAATTTTAGCTTGTTCTACAGACAGTTCCTTGTATTTCTAAAATTTAGCAATATGATTGGGAAATGGTTGATGTTTTACATAATTAGATTGAAACTCATATATTTCAAAAATGTTTTTCTTAACGTGATCTACACTGGACTTCAGCTCTTATAAACACCTTTTGCTCACTTTTATAGGAAAAGATCAGCCCATTTAGACAGCATCAAAGGGGAACATTTGCCAGGATCCATCAATGGAACATTTATTCTGTCTTGTCTCACACTTCTAAAGCAGATGGACACTCAAGGTAGTATGCATATCAGGTATTTTTGAGCAGTTTTTCTCAATGAAAATACAATGGACTACCATTTTGGACTGGAATAAATTTGCATTTTCTTCAAGAAGAGGAAATGGCTTCCTTAAGATAATTGTGAAAGAATGAGATCAGTATACAATAGAAGATACAAATGCACAAATACAGATACAGTAAAGTTCTCAGATGGATCACTTGTATACTATACTCTGTTCAAGTGGAACTTGTCTGAAGCAATAGAGTGCAGCCATTAAAACCTAGCAAATTGTACTTTATAATTTTTCATAAATCTGATACTGCAGCATCTATTTTCTACAAATCAGATTTAATTTCCAGGATCCAAATATTATGAATTTGTGCTGCAATTCAATTTACTCCCATCTTTCTCCAAAACAGTACTTGTGTGTGTGTGAGAGAGAGAATGTATTAAATCAACACTATTGTGCAGTTTTTAATTCACTACGTATCTGGATTATCAGTTTAGCTATTAGCAGCTCTATAACTCTTGACTAACTATCAAACATGCTAGTAATTTGGACAATTATTGAAATAACAATATATTGTATATAAAGCAGTTAGTTAGCATAACTACATCAGCATAATTTAAAATAGCTAGAAAACTAAATAACTAGACTCCACATGAATTCCATAATGTTGATGGAAATAATTAACACCAGAATCTATGCAATGCAGTAAATACTAATATATCTAGGACCGTGGGTTACATCTAGAAAGGGTGGCAACTCTGTTTGAGGCATGCTGTTATTACTTTCAGAATTTATTTACCTTTTCTGCATATGCATCCAATTTTTCAAATTGCTTCAGGTCCAAAGGCATAGACTTTAAGCATGATTTGTCCCATGGATAAGCTGGAAATAAACATGCAATCAGGAATAATTAGGATGACCGGATGCAAAAGCTCTACCTTCTTCTGCAATTGATCTCCCTAGTTTAATTATTCTAGAAAGAACAAGCCAACAAACTAGTAAATCTAATTTAGAATGATAATAAGGGCTTCTATACTTCAGGGTTGGGTTTTTTTTAGCTCACTGTATTATGTTAACACAATAAAATGTTATGTAAAATCCTAAATAATACAACTAACAAGTCTTAAAGATGCAGCAGTAATAGCAGAGAATTAGGCACAAATATGACCAAGCAAGGGTATTTGATATGTTTGAGTCAATCTGGCAATAAGAGCAGTGAAGCAAATGTATACTGCTTTCTACTTAATATATATGCAGTTTCTTGTTCAGTGGCCTTGCTTAGGGCAAGGAAGATGAGGTAACTTGCTCCCAAGGTGACATACTTGTGAGATTTTGTCTGCAAATAGTATCATTCATATTTATTCAGGTTAGATGTCAGCTAAGCAGAATTGAGTCAGGTGATGGGAGTTATGTCTTACAATCTTAGTACAAAGTCAATATTGCATCAAGTAAGTGCTACTATAGATACAGAGTAGATACAAAAGTACGAAAACACCTACTTCTCATATTAGATGATTTCTACAACTTTATAAAGAAGGCAGGGACTCTGCTTTCTTATTTACCTAACCACTCTACTTTGTGAAGGGTCCTTGGTGCCCTCTGAGTTTTCTTGTTTTCTTGCAAATGTTTCATTACCCTAACTAGGTAACATCATCAGTGCTAATAAGAAGTGCTGCTTGCTGTCAGTTGATATTCTGATGTCTTGCCTGTCTATTTGAGTGGGAGTGGTCATAGACATACTTTAGTTTGGCTGTTTACTGATGGCTGTTTGGCAGCTTCTTGATTGGGGTATTGCTTATTTGATTGTTGGTCTCATTGTTACTCTACTTTATTTCTGAGTAGCAAGGACCTTTGTTTGATACACGACTCAACCTGGGTTGGACTTGTAAAACACACACATAATCTACTCCAACAGTTAAGTTCCATTCTACTTTTAAATAATAGCCATCCTGAGAATTATCCAATGTCATGAGTTTTTAATGTTTTTTTTCCTGAGATCTTATGAAATAACTTCAAATTGTCCTAAGATTTCAGTCCTCCCATATGAATTTTAACTATCACCAAAATTTGAACTGAATTAAAAAATGGTTATGTGTTGGAGTGGATGGGAGGGAGTTGATCTTTAAGAAAGGTTGTGCATTAGCAAATGCTCATATGTGTTGAATAGTGCCTGGGGGTCAGATGCAGTTTCTATATAATGAACTCCAAGTAGTTTGTATTGCTTTAAATAAAATATTAACTATTAATATATTTTGGTAAGTATAACAAATAACATAAGTAACAGCAAAAAGCATAGTAATCAAACATTGCAAAGAAAACTATGCTCATCAACAAACCCCATCCAAATATATAACAAAGTGAGAGTGCCTTACTAACATAAAGCCTCCTCCAAGAGCTACCTTAAAAAGCCTAGATTTAATGGTTTCCCTAAAACTTAGCAGGATGAAATCTAGAAGAAATCTATTCCAAAAAAGAGAGCCCAAGGCTCAACTCCTCGGGCTCGGTAAATGGAATTCCTAAAAGAAAGGAGCCAGTGTATGTTTGCCATATTTGATTTCATTGGACAGGCAGAGCCCAGGGGGAACAGACAGTCCTACAGAAATCTTGATCCTGAGATATGTAGAGCTTTCAGCACCTTGGATTGCTGACGATCACCTGGCAACCACTGCAATTTTCAAAGTGGAAATTGGAAGAACTTCCATATTCTCAAACATCTTTTCTCAGATAATTTATTCATAAATTTCCAGGTGACAGTCCTATGTAGAGCAAACTGCAGTAATACACTATTTCAGATTGGAGCTTCCCACAGTTACACTATTCCATATTTTATAGTTAGGGAGCCAACTTTCTTTTGTACCTGAGATTACAGGGAAGGACAGGTGCTGCCAAAGAAAAGTCTTGTGTCAGAAGCTATAGCAAGTGCAGGAGGATATTTTAGGATTTAATCTCATTTCTAGGCTGCAGTGAGTGAAGGCAAAACTTCAAGCAAGAAAAGATGGACCCGTGAGCTGCCTAATGTGCTGAGCAGCCATCTGTCTGTCTCAGCCAGCACTCAGCACCAGACATCTGTCTCTTTAATAAGCTTGTTTGTATATATGGCCTTTTATGAAAGAGGGCTATTTCAGTAACCTAAAGAAAGCTAAAGCAGATTTATGCATTTTAGAGGTTCCTAGTCTGCACATTTCTGAAAATTACTTTTTACCATTTGGGAGCATGGTCATTCTTTAAATTGGTGGTCTGTTTTGCGCTTTGTCAGGCTATAACTGAAAAGGCTCAAAACAGCAGCAGAATTCACAAGAAGTCATTCAGTGATATAAAGATATTATTAACAAGGCTGTACCAGGCTGCTGGTGCATTGGTAATGCGTTTTTAAAAAAATATAAACTATGCTGCACTTAAATGGTTAGATGGCCTAGATATTGGTATTTGAACATAAATCTTTTCAACAATTGTATTTGATTGCGTTTTACTAATCTAGGTGAAATGTTAATATATATTACTAGTCCATGTATGATAATGCTATAGGCTAGTTAAATAAAAACATTATTCCATTTGAGCAAACAAAGGTCACATCAAATTCTGGCAGGCACTGTCTATCCCAGTTTCTGATACTTCATTAAAAACCATCTTACTATTTGCTATCTCAACAAAAACATACACCACATGTAAAGGAATTTAATTCTACAAAAGTAGCAAAAGTTAGGGACATGAAAAACTCTCTTAAGTTCTACATTGGATCTCCATCCCCTGTAGCATTTGAAATTATAACAGCATCCAGACATTTTTTTAAAGGTTGCTCTCCATCCATCTCTTTCCTCTGACAGACTCAACATTTGTTTGCCTTTTAAAATCTGCTTTGGTTCTTTGTAGAACTACACCAGACTTGGGCTGCAAAATTTCAGATGAACACTGTGGTCTTTTTTTTATAACGCTCTGGAAGCTACAGCCATCAGATTTGCACTGCAAAAGTCCAAGGACATGGAGAAAATTCTCTTTCCTAGGTCAGTGTTTCTCAACTTTAACAATTTTAAAGATGCGTGGACTCCAACTCCCAGGCTTCTGGCTGTGGAATTCTAAGAGCTGAAGTCCATACTGGGAATGAGAAACACTGACTTAGGTGATGGCAAAGAACATTTTCTGCATGTCCTTGGACTTGCAATACAAATCTGATGGCTGTAGCTGCCAGAGCATGTTAAAAAAAGACTATTGTCAGTGTACTACTATGGGATATACTAATAAAGCATCAAAAATACAGTGTGTGTGTGTGTGTGTATAGAAGATCTAAGAAAGTTGTATCTTTGTGAGAAAGCATACAAGCATTTGTATGTATGTGTGTAAGAGAGAGAGAGCAGGGAAAAAGTCTATAGCTTTAGCTAAAGCTTATGTTATTTTAATCATTGCAAGTTTTTTTAGTAGGAAAAGCACTCGGGCCTTTGTTTTTTTTAAAAAATATCTAATTGCTGTTTATTTATTTTTATTTCAATGGTAACTTTAATAAATGGGGAGTATGATAGACTTTTACATCATTATTCATTTATAAATGAATTCATTTGTAATCTGAAAGATTTATATCCTAGTATAGGAAAGAAGACAAGTTATTAGTCTTGAGAATATTGAAATGATTTGGGGTTAATCTGAATGAGCCTCAAGGCTACCATTCTGCTGTGTCTCTCTTGAGGGCTACAGATGCTTCTGAGTGCAACTTTCTTATGTTGGCACCTCAAAATCTTATCTCTTGACTTCAAGTAGTCACTATGAATGTGTTTCCATTGAAAAATGAATTAAAGGAAATTAAAGTTCTTATTCAGGCTGCTGCATGAATTAAATTTGGCCATCATCTTCTAATGATTAATGAACAGAAAAGATCAGACTAACCTATTTTTCTTTTCATATTAACAGAACTGGAAAAATAAGGGGAAGGTTTGATATTTACCATTAAGTGCTTTGGTTTCTTTAGTGGAAAATGGAAATCTATTATTAATACTACAAAATTTTCTTTTGCTCAGCCTGTACACAAATGTAAATAAACCTAAATTATAAACTTCCATTTCTGGTGACTTCTTTTCAAGAAAATATTAAATTAACCATAAGTGTGTGTGTTTCTATCACACCATTTAAATAATTTGAAAATCTAGGAATGGAGAAATAAGCAACAAAATTATTTTCCTGGTGATGTCTTAAAAAATAAAAATACAACTGAATCTGCAGTTGTGATCCACAGTGCTTGTGCCATGTTTGTAACGAAGCCAACAGCTGATGTTGGCAAAAGAGGCTAACAAACACACAGACCAAAAAAAAAAAACTTTTTCAGGCATGTTCAAAATAAAAATAAAACAACTATAACAGTTGTTCAGTGAAGGTGACCAAATGCTACTAGCCAACCCAAACTAAAAACTAATTTAATCAAACCTAACATGAAATAAAAGGCAGAAACACACAACTCCTGTTTT
This sequence comes from Bungarus multicinctus, assembly GCA_023653725.1. Taxonomy (NCBI): domain Eukaryota; kingdom Metazoa; phylum Chordata; class Lepidosauria; order Squamata; family Elapidae; genus Bungarus; species Bungarus multicinctus. The sequence goes on from CM042844.1 coordinate 42,336,416, forward strand.
GACTCTCTGTTCATTCACAACTGGGTATGGTGATGCAGTGGTTAGAATGCAGTATTGCAAGCTAACTCTGATGGGCTTAGAAGAAACCCTCCCATACTACCACCTCTTACAATACTAGACAACATAGTATCAACAGTAGAGGCCTTCAAATTTTAGGTTCTATTATATCACATGACCTAAAATGGACACCTAACATCAAAAACACCATCAAAAAAGCACAACAAAGAATGTTCTTTCTGCGCCAACTCAGAAAGCTCAAAGTGCCCAAGGAGCTGCTGATCCAGTTCTACAGAGGAATTATTGAATTTATCATCTGCACCTCTATAACTGACTGGTTTGGTTCTGCAACCCAACAGGACGGACACAGACTTCAGAGGATAATTAGGACTGCAGAAAAAACAATTACTACCCATCTGCCTTCAATCAAGGACCTGTATACTGCACGAGTCAAAAAGAGGGCTGTGAAAATATTTATAGACCCCTCACATCCTGGACATAAACTGTTTCAACTCCTTCCCTCAAGACGATGCTATAGAGCACTGCACACCAGAACAACTAGACACAAGAACAGTTTTTTCCCGAAAACCGTCACTCTTTTAAACAAATAATTCCCTCAACACTGTTCAACTATTTATAAAGTGTACACTACTATTACAGTTAATCTTCTCATCACTCCTTATCACCCATCCCCTTCCACTTGTGATTGTAGGACTGTAACTTTGTTGCTTATATCCTTATGATTTATATCAACTGTTTCCTAATATGATTTGATTATTGATTGTACCCTAGGACTACCATTATGATTCTTGATTCTTAACAAATGTACCTTTTCTTTATGTATACTGAGAGTATTTACACCAAGACAAATTTCTTGTGTGTCCAATCACACTTGGCTAATATTCTATTCTATTCTATTCTATTCTATTCTATTCTATTCTATTCTATTCTATTCTATTCTATTCTATTCTATTCTATTCTATTCTATTCTATTCTATTCTATTCTATTCTATTCTATTCTCAAGGTTGTCTCAGCCTTCTTTCTGAAGGCAGTAAAATGAGGACATAGATATGCAGACATTGTAAACCACTCAGAAAGTGCTACAAAACACCATGGAATACTATATAAGTTTAAGTGCTATTGCTATATCTTCCCTCAGACATGTGGGAAGAAGGCTGAAGGAGGAGGAGGGAAGATTGAGATCGAGAAAAAACATAATCAGGGAATATCCATTTATTTGGAACAAGTTTAAATCTTCAAGGCATAATGTCTCACATTCTTTCTGTAAGTAATACACACCCCCGGGTTATCAGGGAGCTTTTTATTGCCACTAAATACAGGCAACATTCAAAGATGAACAATAACTTTTTTCCACTTTTATAGGTAGCTCATTTGATTTGAGAGTTGCTCTTGTGAATTTCCCGTAAAGCAACAGCAACATATTATAGAAGGAATTTGCAGATGGTCTGGCAGAAGCTGTATGTATTATCTTAAGAAATATCAAGAAACTGGTAAGATGCCAGACAACTGGAAGACAGTGGATGTTGTCTCTATCTGCAACGAGGTAGGGAAAGCACAAAGATCATTATACATGGAATTCCTTTACCAGCAATAAATAGCCATAGGAGGCATTTTCTTTCTTTTTTTCTAGTGTAATAATGAATTGTGTGGCCTCCTATGAATATGTGCATGCTTCTGCTTTTTTCCTCAGTTGTTTGTGTGCTTACCCATATTTGTACACAAAAAAGCACAGGGCAGGCAACAAATGCCAGGAGGAGGGGAAATATTTGGCACCGTTCCAATTCACTGCCCAAGAGTCTTTGACATAAGGCTGAACTGATGATGCATTTGCTGGCGTTCTCTGTAGTTCCTGGTTGGACTGACCCATTTACAAACTCATTTTTTTCTTTTTCTGACATTTTCTGCTGTGCCTGCCATATTTGATCCCATTCTGATTTGTGTTCAGAGAGTTTTTCTGCTGGTACACAAATAGACATATATAGAGAAAAAGTTGGTCGGAAAAAATAAAAGGGGGTGCAGAAGTGAATGATTTCAATATGGGAGATGCTGAAGCAGATGTTATAAAGATTGTTCTATAAGCATCTTGAAAATAGAGTAGTAATTATTTGAAAGTCAGTATAGTTTTGTCAATGCAAGTGTTATCAAACTAGCATTATCTTTTAAAAATAAATTCTGGTATTGCTGAAGATGTAACATGTTGATTTTTGCAATGTGTTTGACAGTATATCACATGACATAATGATTAATAAGCTACTTAGGAGTAGGCTGAATTAAGTGAAATTAAGCAAATATCTAGCTACCTTAAAATCATACTCAATGAATGATCATCAGTGGTTCCTCATCATACTGGAATAAGATGTTGAGTGGCGTGCCATAACATTCAATCATTGAGCTCTTCACAAATTTGTTAATAAGTTGGATGAAGTGGTGGAGAGATTGGGATGTCTATTATCAGGCTGCAATAGCAACATGGATTAAAGATTGGTAAATCTAAAGAATAAAAGAGTGTTAATATTAGAAGGACATGACCTGCAGATTGGCTGGCATGCGTTCATGTGGGAAGGGAAAAATAAATTACATTTGTATTTCCAAAAATATCAAATTAGAGATACACTACTAGGGGTTTAGGAAAAATTAAAATGAAATCATTATACAAAGATTTTAGTCTGGATGTCAACCATGGAATCTATGGTATACCCAAATGCTTTAGATCTAAACAAGACAGTGAGCTACAAAGAGTTATTAGATGAACAAGGAAAATTAAAATCTAAGCAGGAGCTTGGGTTACAAGGAACACAAATAGATTGGTGGCCATACCTACACATCCAAATTAGATATAAGAAAGACATAGAACAGTATGGGATATATTTGGACCAACAAGATTTGGATAAAAATTTACAGGGACCAGAGAGAAAGATGATTACCAAAATGTATAAATATTAGTTAAGATATAAACTGGAAGAAGAAACTATGAAGGAAACAATGATGACCTGGGCCAAAAACTTTGGATATAGTATTAATTTGGAAAATTGGGATGTAAAACATTTTTAACAACACAATCAGAGGAACCAATAATTTGGAGAGTTGGTATCTTCTATTTCTTAGGTGTGTTCAAGTATTTGTCAGGGATACTTTAGTTTGGATCCCTGCAATGAAGGGGATTAGAGTTGTTGGCCAAAATGGACATTTCCAGTTTCCTGATCCCAAGAGCTCCATTTCACACTAAAATAGAACAAAGTTTGAATGCTGACTTTGTCAACTCTGGAATTTTTAAAGCACAAGTGTGTCTACTGAAAACCATACTTATGTACATTACCAGCAGAAAAGAATTAGAGGGCATCAAAGGGAAAATATACCTTTAAATTGGTCATCTCTGCCAAGAATTCTCTCTCTTCTCCAATATTACTTCTGCTCATTTCATATATTGAGAGGAACATTCTAATAAATATTAGGGTTTTAAAAAAAGCTCAAAAGACCAGGTTTCCTAATTTAAATAAAACATTAGTTAATATTTTCTATAGCTCCTGTTAATAGATTAATTTACTGAGATACTTTGATAAACTTTTTAAAAAAAGACTTGCTGAATTACTGAAGTATATTAATTAATTACACAACCTTGTAGAAATGGGACAGACAATATAATATAGTTACCATGCTGATCTTTCAGTTCAGGTGGGCGGAGCCTTGTCTTTCCATTCACTTGAAAACCTATGAAATTGTGAAAAGAATATGAACAAGTTGGATAGACAGAAAAATGCATACTCTAATATGCTAGCTTGGAAAGTTGTAGAAGATTTGGTAATATACAACCAGAAAACACCAGGCTGAAGAACCTATTGGAGTTCTTTGCTATTACAGTCTCTACAGTAACTCTCCCACTATAGTAATAGATGTTGAGCAGTGTTTGGGACAAAAACATATACCTTTTCATGAGTATGCATATCAAGGAGTTGATCATATAATCACTATTTGTGTCATAGCTTTGCAAAATTTTCATCTGAAATGGGCCTATTGTTTTACTTAGATTGTAAATAATTTTTGATATTTTTCTCTCCCTCTCAATCTATCCACCTCTTTTTTTAAATTATCAAGCATCACAATAGGAAAGCATCAAGAAATTGATTGAATATAAATGGGATGAAATTGGAATGTTCAATTGACCAAAATTAGAAAGCTAGAATTAATTCAAAATCTCATCTTACAATAAATAACATTATTGTGGAAATGTGGGGAATCTAGGACATTAATTTCTCTTATGATACTTTATACAACATCTGAAAAACTGATCATGAATTTAAGTATCATTTACTGTAGGTGAAAGCAGATTTGACCAAATGGAGAATTGACAGTAATGCTTAGGCATCATAATCTTATCCATTTTGTATCATTATTCCATTGAACTGAGAGTTTTTAATGAAAACATTTGCTGTTGACTATTTCTGCAATTACTGTACTTCTTCTATCCCATAAAAAGTATTTAACAATATTGTTTGAACAAGGACTTTTGGTAGTGTCCATTTAAAATTTGCCAAGTAAAAAGGCACTTCTTATGCAACTCAATATTTTCTTTTTATTTTTCTTTAATGGAAGCAACTTATTTATTAAACTAAGGGATCTATAGGTTGCAGTATTTAATCAATCTTAACTGATCTTTATGAAGAAAGCAGGGTCAGATTTGGCTGTTTATAAAAAACCAACCCTACTTTTTTAGGGGGGGTTAAAATATGCTCTTCCTAATGAGAATAATTTAACTGAGTTTCCAGATGGCCTTTTTTTGTGAAAGTGGGCTGAAAATACAAAAATTACAAAAAAAACATCAATTTTACATTCAATTTGTAAACTATTGAAAAGCAGTAGGAGAACGAAATTTTATATTTGAAAACTTGTGTTGCTAAGTTATTATGCACAAAGTTTCACGTTTTTCATACCTTTCCTTCCAGAAATATAAAAAGCCAAACTTTAACCTCTTTTTAAGCCGCAATATTTTTGGCCAGCTTTGCTTTAGATGTAGAACGCTCATGAGAATGTTTTTATTATTTTGTTTAATAGAGCACAAAAAGTTGTACAAGATGGCCAAATTTTGTTTCTGTCAACAAAACATTGCCGGAGATATTATGTTGCTGGAACCTCAGAATCATATTGTAGAAGGCTGCAGTATGGGGTCACACAAATGACTATATCTGTGCAAGTATTGCATTGGCAAATGTAACACTTTACCAATGTTCATTGGGGACATGTGTGCATGTTCACACAAAATTTCATTGAAATCCGTGATGGTTGAGCAGGGACCCCCAGACCACTTATAACATGCTCATATCTCATAGAATTGATTTCTTAACGAGAAGGACAGCCCTAATAATCTATTTGCAAATTAGTTTGAAGCTAATTTGTTTCTTTAATTGGGAAACATAGGCTACCTATAAATCTTTAGAACCAAATTTTTTTAAAGGGAGGAATTGCTCAGAATCAGCTTCTTTTCTGTGCTGTACTGTACTGTTAATTTATATAGTACTCTCAATTACTGAAAGCATTTCACGTACATTACTTCTTGTCAGCTTTATGACTGGTCTATAAAGTAAGTCATTATTGTCCTCATGTTACAGAAAGGGGAATTCAGGCTGAAAGTGAGTAGTTTGGCTAAAACCAGCTAGTGATTTCTTAGCAATATGCATATATAAAATAGGGATTTTCTGATACAAGCACTGTGTAATGCCAGCTGTCTAATATAATATGATTTAAACTAATTTCTCTTTTCCTAAGGCAGTCTGTTTTTATAAAGCCACATACCTTTCTCAGAGGAGATATTCTTGAATAACTGTGGAGTAAAATTACTATTATGAACTTCTACTGTCACCTGGGTTCCTAAAATAAATAATAATTTTGTAGTGATTGAGTTTTGGAAAAGACACTTCAGATTGCACAGCATGCAAAGTGAAAATATACATAGAAAAGGCAGTTCCACACCTCTTTTTTCCCAATGCAACTTGCTAGGTGACTTCCAAACCTGAGGTCATTTAAATACAGGAATGGGAGGGGATATGTGCTTGGCAACTTTTGTGAAAGAGCAGGCTTGGGAAACACTAGGCAGCAGCACAAACTTGTGTGAGTAAATTTCTGTTTAATCAGACAACTTTCATCCAATATGGAGTAATTCCTTTTTCCACCTCACTTTGTCATCAAACACCCCAGCCTTTGAACAATAAAGACAACAGTGGAAAGGGGAGGATGACAACCCTCTACAGTGAGTAGATTTTAACAGTACCAATAAAGGAGAATATTTGCAACTCAGGGTTGAAATGAGAGGCTCTTGATGCTCTCTGAGCTTGGTTGTTTACATTATTTGGTTATTTATTTGTTTTTAGCCACCTACCTTCCTCAGAGGTGATCTCGAACTGTGTAGTAGAATTATTATTATAAACTTCTGTTGACTGGATTCCTAAAATAAATAATAATTTTGTGGCAATTGAGTTTTGGAAAAGACACTTCAGATTCCACAGCACGCAAATGTGTTATCCCTTAGATACAAAAAGTGAAAATATACATAGCAAAGGCAGTTCCACACCCATTTTTCCCCAATGCAACTTGCTAGGTGACTTCCAAACCTGAGGTCATTTAATTACAGGAAAGGGCAGGGATATGTGCTTGGCAACTTTTGTGAAAGAGCAGGCTTGGGAAACACTAGGCAGCAGCACAAACTTGTGTGAGTAAATTTCTGTTCAATCAGACAACTTTCATCCAATATTGAGCAATTCCCTTCTTCCACCTCACTTTGTCATCGAACATCCCAGCCTTTGAACAATAAAGACAACAGTGGAAAGGGGAGGATGACAACCCTCTACAGTGAGTAGATTTTAACAGTACCAATAAAGGAGAATATTTGCAGCTCAGGGTTGAAATGAGAGGCCCTTGATGCTCTCTGAGCTTGTTTACTTTATTTGGTTATTTATTTGTTTTTAGCCACCTACCTTTCTCAGAGGTGATCTCGAATAACTGTGTAGTAGAATTACTATTATAAACTTCTGTTGACTGGGTTCCTAAAATAAATAATAATTTTGTGGCAATTGAGTTTTGGAAAAGACACTTCAGATTGCACAGCATGCAAATGTGTTATCCCTTAGATACAAAAAGTGAAAATATACATAGCAAAGCAGTTCCACACCCCTTTTTCTCCAATGCAACTTGCTAGGTGATTTCCAAACCTGAGGTCATTTAATTACAGGAAGGGGCAGGGATATGTGCTTGGCAACTTTTGTGAAAGAGCAGGCTTGGGAAAAACTAGGCAGCAGCACAAACTTGTGTGAGTAAATTTCTGTTCAATCAGACAACTGCCATCCAATATTGAGTGGTTCCCTTCTTCCACTTCACTTTGTCATCAAACATCCCAGCCTTTGAACAATAAAGAAAAACAGTGGAAGGGGGAGGATGAAAGCCCTCTATAGTGAGTAGATTTTCACAGTACCAATAAAGGAGAATATTTGTATTTTAGGATTGAAGTGAGAGGTCCTGGGTGCTCTCTGAGCTTGGTTGTTTAGTTGCAGACGTTTCATTATCCAAACTGGGTAACATCATCAGAGAGCATCAAGGACCCCATAGATTTTCACAGTAAGATGCAACCTGTACAGATAGACACACATGCAGGCATAAGCCAGAAAAATAACTCTGGTTCACATATTCATTTACAAGTTCATCAACCTTTTGTTCAACTATTTAAAGTTCCTTCAGATCCTATTTGTTTTCTATTATTTCAATTACTGTTCATTTGTCTGTTCATTTGTTTGATATTAAAAGACACAGAATTACTTTTCAGGAACTGATTTCTTATATAACTATGCCATCTTCTTGTTTTCAATAAAAGTTATATTAGGAGATCAATCTCAATCCAGCTCATTTTTTTTCCAGAGTAGAGCTGCAAAGGATAAAATACTGGCAAGAAGTAAAGACATGTTATGACAGCTGGGTCTCCTTGCCTTTAATATTTCCACATCAAACAGGGAAATTTAGCTGAGAGCCTCTAGGCATTTACTGGTGTATTTTAGGATTTCTTGTAGTGCCTTTGCAAACACTGAAACCAAGTAATTGCTTTGTCAGTCCTTCCTTCTCTTTTGAAGAAGGAAAGGGTATTCCCTCCCTTCATTCTATTACAGGTGAATCCTTTCTCTTTGAGATATACCTTAATTATGCTTATTAGATTTGTTTCCTGGGCAAAAAGGTTGCTGAAAAAGTGTGAGGCAATTGGGATAGCAGGAAACAAAGAATAGAGTGCCTGAAGGTTCATAAATTGGAAAGAAGAATAAAGGTCAGTTGTCAATTCTGGCCACAGTAAGTAGGTATAATCATCCTATCACATATGGAGTTTTATATTACTATTTCCATTTGTAGTCTTTCCAAAAAAGAAACAAGATTATAGATATGTAATAGCTTTGACTTATTCCATTTGGAAGCATATTCCATTTGGAAACATATGAAATCTTAAAAATTATAATAAAGTGCATGCAGTATTACTAAGTCTGATCTTTGGTTCTCATTGGCCTCAATAAAGTTTATATCAAATGCAGGCAAACTTTTTGGTTACACAGTGTGCAATATCTTTGCCCCTCTTTTCTTTGCCAACAGGATTAGGAGGTTTTTAGAGCCAAAATGGAAAAATGCTTATCTCCTCCAAATGGAACAATAAGAGCCCCTATGACACACACATCTCTTAATGAGGTCACATATCAATATCAATCACCTGTCATCTATCAGCACCTGATAAATAAAGATATAGATAAACTGCTTAAGCTTTTTCTGCTGGCATTTGACACTTGGGCTGCAATTGATTAAATGACTTTCTCCAGGAAATCAGCTGGCACTGACAAGCAATCATAAAATGAAACCCTTTTAAGATAAGAGGAAATCACAATAGTTCACTTTGAGACCAAGCCCCTAATAAAATTCCACATCAAGGAAGAGATTTATCACACATACACCATAAAACAAGGAATGGATCCTCCTCTCCTGGACTTCACATGGATTTCACTTGTGCCCAGGAAAAAACCATGTCAATTTACATATCTAAGATACTTCACATCAAAGTCCAATACTATTCAATTAAAGCCCTTTGATACTATAAGTACTACCATCCTGAGCTTCCTAACCTTGTAGCCTATCTTCCACAGCTGTTTTTTTGCTGTTTTTTTACAGAATAAAATTATTTCCTCTTCAACTCAGCATCATCTGCCCATTTACTCAGTCACAAAATAGACCAGAATTTTCTTTAACACTGTGTCTTGAGCAATTTTTAAAGATATTATGCTGGTGCATGCACACACACACACACACACACACACACACACACAGATTTCAAATCGAGGACCTGTATACTGCACAAGTCAAAAAAGAGGGCTGTGAAAGTATTTACAGACCCCCTCACATCCCGGACATAAACCCGGACATTAAGTGTGCTTAATTCAACTCCTTCCCTCAAAACGACGCTATAGAGCACTGCACACCAGAACAATTAGACACAAGAACAGTTTTTTCCTGAACGCCATCACTCTGCTAAACAAATAATTCCCTCAACACTGTTCAACTATTACAAAGTCTGCACTACTATTACTGCTAATCTTCTCATCACTCCTTATCATCTATCCCCTCCCACTTGTGATTGTAGGACTATAACTTTGTCCCTTGTATCCTTACGATTTATATTAACTGTTTCCTAGTATGATTTGATTGTTGATTGTACCCTATGACTATCATTAAATGTTGTACATTATGATTCTTGATTCTTAACTAACGTATCTTTTCTTTATGCATACTGAGAGTATTTACACTAAGACAAATTCCTTGTGTGTCCAATCACATTTGGCCAATAAAGTATTCTATTCTATTCTATCTAAATGTTAATAAGGCTTGCCCCAATTGGACATTCTTTGGATATGCAGTTCCTGGTTTTCCCAGTCAGCTTATCACAAAGATCCTAATTTTTTATATATTCAAAATCTGGGAATTCTGGGCAATACAGGTATCGATTTCTATGGCTGGTGAGAGCATTCCAAGATTCCCACCATAAGTATTTTCCAGCTCTTTTGAAGACTTTGGAGATGGAACCCAGTATTGTTTATAAGCATGTCTCACTGAGCTACAACTCTTCATGTCAGGACTCCAACAAATCCACCCCATTCAAATTTTAGTTGACACTTCAATTTTCATGAAGCTACACTTTCTACAGGCATCTGGTAAATCAGGCATGGAAACTGAATATTGGATTAAATGAGTCTTTGGTCTCATCAAGATAGACAATTCTCCCATTTGCATGAAAATAAGATTCATAGCTGATACAAGCTGCTATTAGAAAAATTTTCTAACAGAAAACACAGTTCCAGGTTGACCTGCTTTGGTTACTTCAATAATTCAGGTCTAAAGGAATCCTTTTAATGTAGGAACATATTAATTTAAGATTTTTTTCAAGCTTTTGATTTTTTTAAAAAAATATGGGTGACAAGGCCACTGTCCACATGTTGAATGGAAAAAGTATATGTTAAAAGGTGAACTAGAATCTATCAGCCCTGATCTTTCCAGCAAGCTTTCCAGGTGAAGTTCTGCTTGCTTGTGCTTGAATGCCAATACAATCTTGCACCATCTTTCTCTGTTAACTTCCTGCTGGATAGAAAAACTTGGGAACTAATTGAATAAAATCAGAAAGCATAACACCATCTCTTTGACACAAATGTAATTCCACTTCAGGTGGAATTTATGAACAGAATTATAATATCTTTACAGACTTTTCCATTGCTTTCCAAATCTTTTCAAGTGCTTCATAATTTTTATGTTATTCTAGAGAATGAAAATTGCAGAAACATAGGGAACTAGCGGCTCATTTGTGAATAGTTTGCCCACCTACCTTGAGACGAGCAGGTTGTAATTACTTGTTTCTTGCAAAAAACACACCCTGGAGGAAGAAATATATATATATATATATATTAAGTGATAGAAGTAGTGTGAAATTGGTTGAGTAGAAACAAATAAGATCTAGACCTAACTGGTGTATATTGTTGCCGCATAACTATATCCTACATTTAATGATTACTGAGTGTGCTTAATTCTCATTTCTGCTTGTTTCTTTCCTCTCTCTTCCCCTCCCCTGCCTGCTTTGCCCTCTCTCTCTTTTTCTATCTTCCTGGATTTTTTGTAAAATCTTATTTCTAATTTTGTAAACCTCATAATTCTGCAAGCTTTCCTGGGGACAATAGAAAGCCATGATTTCTTAAATAAGAAGTGGCCATTTGTAATAAATCACCATAATAATCTCACTTGGCTATCATGTTTCAATTCAATTCAATCATCAAAAGCAGTGGCCATTACTTTACAAATTCATCTCTAGTTTCTTGTTTCAAATCATTAAATATCTTACCTCATACATTCCACACTTAAAATTCACTGCTCTCCCAGAAGTTCCTTTGGGAGATTATTCCAATTCCTTAATCAATTCCTTACTTATATGTTCTCTTCAGGCTAATTCTCATTCAACTTGCAGGAATCTGCCATTGGAAATTCTTATCTTTATCAAGGCATTCCAACTGCACTGCATCAATTACTTAGTCCTTAGATCTGTAGTGGGTTAGAAAAGCCTTTGCAGATCCTATGGCTTCCAAGATAGAAAAAAAAATGCCTACTGAAATATATACAAAGTGCCTCTAAATATCTCTTGAGTGTTCCAATTTGTGACACCTAGTTTATGTGAAAGTTAAAAAAACTATCAAGAAATGAGGACAACAAGGTGAATGAAGCTCCTGCAATTTAAGTTCAAGGCATTCTGTTAACAGAAAGTTCAGAGGAGAATCTTCAGCTTATATTTATACTTTGTAGTAAACATCTATTATTTGTTCCAGCTTATATTTATACTTTGTAGTAAACATCTATTATTTGTTCCAATGTTCCAATGTAAGAAGTGTGCCTTGTGCCTTCTTGAACTATGCTTTGATCTGTAAAAGTGTAATAAGATTCTACTTTATTCTTAAGTAAATTGGCAAAACTTTAATTTGATTCTTCTCAGCTTTTGTTGTAACAAGGTAGTTTGCCAAGGTTTGACCTTGGAGACAATTACATATTTTTATTTATTTATTAGCCTATAAGCCATATCAACATACAGGTTCAAACACATATTACCAATAAAATTCTAAGCAAACAGTTTAAAACGAGAATAAGATAAAAAATAATAGCTATAGGATAAAATACATAATTTAATACATAAACATGTAAAATAGAATACAATGACATAAAATTATATTTCTTTATCACTCCTGCAATCTACCCCAATCAGGCCCACATATGCCGATTTCAATAGTCAGAAATGGGTTTCCTGGAGGCAAGGTGGTCTGGCTTGGTTGGTTGGCTAGGTGGTAAGAATGCAGGATGTCAACTTGACATTGGAGCTGGGTCAATATTAACTATGTTTCCCATAGAGACAGTTATTGAGAGATTCGGTATTTCTGCTTGTGAGTTGTGAATCTTGTTGCTTCTCTTTATTTTGATTGCCAGTGCTCCTCTGCTTTTGTTCTAAGATTGACATTTCCTCAGCATGTACTCCTTTTCTTCTCCTTGTCTAGTTGTTCTACTGAATGGTTAATTTGGACTTGTACTGTTACGTCCTATTAGATGTCCCTTTCCTTTCCTTTTTGTTTTGCACCTTTTCTTTTTATTGGGGCTTGAATACTTTCAGGAGCCTGAAGTGATAGCAATTCCACATAGGAACTTCCAGAAGGAAGCAAAACATTCAAGCTTTCTGTCGCACTAATTGCTGACTCAACATTTGACCAATTATTTCAATCTTTGTTATTATGTTCGCTTGGTCTCTTGGGCAAAGAGTATACAAACTGGTGTACTAACTCTTCCACGTCATCCATGAACTGAATTTTTCCATTCTGTAGGTTAAATATTCTTTTTTATTCTCCTTATTTTTTTTTCTAACATTAGTTGAGTGATTGTTTGTTTGGCCATTAATATTTTGCAATTCCCAAGGGATGTCGACCTCCCTCACTGTCTTGGCTCTCAGCCCAGTTTAACAGGGACTGAATTGGGGTGGTGTGAAATACCCGTCTTGGCCAAATACAAAATTTCCCATCTTGGCCAAAATTAAAATTTCTTTAGGGAGGTTTCAAGTCTGAATAGCACTGATGCAGAACAATCTGCCTAAAGGTTAGTAATATTCTTTTGCAGCCTTGTCTATGGAGGAGCCAAGAAATATCTGTTACTCATTGGAATATACCCTGCAGCGTAAGAGTTGTGATAGAGAGATCAAAATCACTCTCCTGTTATTCCATTTACCCCTATTCAGAAGGGTGTTAGCTACTTGGAGTAAGATTCTATGTCTCTACAAGACCATCCTCTCCACCACATCCTCTCTGCTCTGAGACCCTCAGTTCACACAGGCTGGCCAAACATCATGGGTAAGCTTTGGAATGTGAGCTTTGCTGTTTGCTTCTTCATCTTAACTTATTAATATGTTTTCCCATTAGAAACTTTAGTTCTTTAATCCTTGCATTTGCTTCCAGGAGCTGGTCAATTATGGCAGAGACTGTTTATGCTATTAGTCAGCAATTCTTGGTGACCAAATCCAAGTCTCCTTTACAATTGTTCCTAATATTATTATTGTTCTCTCACTCCACCAGCTTCTACTGTAGCTGGAACTCCCTCCTCCACAGAGATGCAATTGTCCTCTTCCCAATCCAGTAAGAGGCTAGATTTGTGTGGAAGGGTTGGGGTGGAGGAAAGAAAAGAGAAAAGGAATCTTACTTGCAATGTCCATTATCCAGGAAAAACATGTTCTCTTGGGTTGGCTTGGACTTGTCTCAGCCATGTTGTCTCCGAGAGGTTTGCCTGTTACAATTTGTTGCCTGACTATCACAGATCTACTAAAAATACTTATACTGAAAAAGTACAAGGTCCAAACAATCTTATCAGTCCTGGAGCAGCATTTCCTCCTCTGTTGGAAACTATTGATGTTTATACACGTTACCTACTTACACCTAGCTACATATACAGTAGTTAGTTACATATCAAATAGTTTAAATGTTGACTATATTACATAATGTATTCAATCCAGCATCCATACTGCATCAAGCTGGCTCTTCATTATTTATTTATTTATTTTTATTTATTTATTTTGTCAATTGCTTACAAGATAATAGGTAAAAGTAAAAACATAGCTATGAATACATGGATACATACAAGAAAAATAAAAAAGATACAATAGGACAGGGATGGTAGGCACATTGGTGCGCTTATGCACGCCTCCTACAGACCTCTTAGGAAAGGTCTGTAGACAGTCTAAGGTTAAAGTTAGGCACGTAGGCCCCTAACTACCTCATTTCCAACTACAACTGACCTTTAATGCAAGCTACTCAATGCAAGAAGCCTTGTGAATAAAATACCTGAATTTCTCCTCTTACTAAATATGGCTAAATTAGACATCATATTTGTCTGTGAAACATGGCTCAATGCATCTCTTCCTGACTCCATTACCTCAGTAAAAGACTATCATGTTTACTGACCAGATCGTGAAATCCGTAGAGGAGGTGGTGTTGCTATCTTCTATAAAAAGTCCTTACATCTAAAAAACATCCAAGTTACTCAAGAGCTTGCTCTTCCAGAGACCATCATCTGTGAATTGTCCTTAAATATCACATTTCGATTCTTACTATGTTACAGAGCCCCTGATTATGACATTGAACAGGTAAACAAGCTAAATTCACTACTAACATGGGCAACAGCCTGCCCACACACTTTTATCTTTCTTGGTGACTTCATTCTACATTAACTGGACCCTAAATGAATGTAAAACTGAACCCATACATGCAACCTTCTACAATGCTGTAACAAACCTGGGACTGGAACAACTAGTAACCAACAATACTAGACTTAACAACTGCCTCGATCTCATCTTCTGCAATAGTTTGAATTCAATTTACGGAAGACAAATTAAAGAACCTTTTTCCAACAATGACCACAGCATGACTGACTTTTGTCTCAACATATGTCCACACAAAAATCAACACAATTCTTGGGGGAAATTCTTGCTCCCACAGACAGGGCGTGCAATCTGGGTGTCCTCCTGGACGTATGGTTGTTGTTAGAAGAACATATAGTGGCCATCGCCAGTGGGGCTTTTTATCAGGTCCATAGGATCTACCAGTTGTGGCCCTTTCTGGATCGGGATGCACTTTGCACGGTCACATCCACCCTCATCATCTCCCGCAGAGACTATGCCAATGCTCTTTACATGGGGCTCCCCTTGGGAGCACCCAAAGGCTCCAACTGGTGCAGAATGAGGCTGCGCGGGTGGTTTTGGGGGCTTCTCGGAGCTCTCATGTTACGCCACTCTTGCGCCACTCTTGCGCGAGCCACTCTTGCATTGGCTCCCGGTGGTCTTTCGGGTGCGTTTCAAGGTGTTAGTTACCATCTTTAAAGAGCTCCATGGCTTGGGACCTGGGTATTTATGGGACCGCCTACTGCCACTATTGATCTCCCGTCGGCCAGTGCGCTCCCATAGAGTGGTCTCCTTAGGGTGCCACCGGCTGGACGGCTGGTGACCCTGAGGTACAGGCCTTCTCGTTGGGGGCACCTCCGCCTGGAATGAATTACCCCCAGAGATGAGGATCATCCCTGACCTTTTGACCTTCCGGCACGCATTGAAAACTCATTTATTTTATCAAGCCGGTCTGGTCTAGGGCTTTATAGGGTTTTAAATTTGGTTTTAATTGGTTTTAGTCCTTATTTTTAAACCCTTGTCTCGTTTTTATTATTCAGCCACAATATTTAATCTTTTTAATTGTTTTTAATTATTGTGTTGTTATTGTGTTTTTTAATGGCTGTACACCGCCCCGAGTCCCGCAGATAGAGGGGGCGGTATATAAATTTTGTAAATAAATAAATAAATAAATACAATGATGTGATCCCCAAATATAACTTAAAAAAATGCAACTATGATCTTATAGACAATGATCTCTCATCCCTTGACTGGCAATTTCTATTCACTGAATGCAATACTGTTGAAGACCGTTACAACATATTTTTACTTGAAGTCAAAAAAGTCATCAAAATATATATACCAATAACAACAATTGTTTTTAATTATTGTGTTGTTATTGTGTTTTTTAATGGCTGTACACCGCCCCGAGTCCCGCAGATAGAGGGGGCGGTATATAAATTTTGTAAATAAATAAATAAATAAATAAATAAATAAATAAATAAATACAATGATGTGATCCCCAAATATAACTTTAAAAAAGGCAACTATGATCTTATAGACAATGATCTCTCATCCCTTGATTGGCAATTTCTATTCACTGAATGCAATACTGTTGAAGACTGTTACAACATATTTTTACTTGAAGTCAAAAAAGTCATCAAAATATATATACCAATAACAACTCCAAAAACCAGAAAAAACAATAAGGAAGCTTCAATCCAAGAAGAGATCACTTTGGCAGAAAAACAAATCTGGTCATGTTGCCAACTTCAAAAGCTGATCCAAAAACTTATGCCACCAGATAAAGACTGAATGCACCAATTATCACATTAAACAAGAGGAAAACCATTTATGCACCAATTCCACCCATGCTTTCTACAATTTTGTAAACAACAAATTAAAGGACTCAAGGTCCATCCCACCCCTGAAGGGACCTAATGGTAAAGACTGCAATGACAACATCAATAAAACCAACCTCTTTAACACATTCTTTGGCTCAATATTTGTAAACAAGCAATGGATCGTGCCCAGTATTTCCTAATCGAACCACAGACAACTACAATGATCTAATACATATCAATTTTATAGAAGACAATGTTGAAAAAGCACTACACAATCTAAAACCATCTCTATTTATTGGACCAGACAGAATATGTGGCTATTTTTTAAAAAAGCTATCCACTGCCATAGCCGAACCTCTAAGCATAATGTTTGAAAAATCTTTCAGGACCAGCTCCTTGCCAAAACTATGGTCACAAGCCACAGTCATCCCCATCTTCAAAAAGGGAGACCCCAGACTAGTTGAAAATTACAGACCAATCTCTTTATGCTGCATCATCTGTAAAATCATGGAATCTATTATTAACCAATCCATCATCCTCCACTTAAATACAAACAAGCTACTCTCTAATCAACAATTTGGTTTCAGAAAAAAACTATCATGCAATCTGCAACTCTTACACTGAAAAAACATATGGACTACACAACTAGATCAGGGCAAAGCAATAGATGCAATCTCCATAGATTTCTGTAAAGCCTTTGATTCAGTGGTACATGACAAACTACTCTAAAACTAAAATCTTATGGTATCTCTGGACACCTGCATAATTGGATAGAAGCATTCCTGTCAAACAGACAACAAATGGTCAAAATTGGGAGCATCCTATTAAATTCTGTACCTGTCAACAGTGGTGTCCCCCAAGACAGTGTTCTAGGACCAACTTTCTTCATACTCCACATAAATGACCTCTGTGATCATATTAAGAGCAACTGCGTTCTCTTCGCTGATGATGTAAAGCTATTCAACACCACAGACAATAATGCTACCCTTCAAAAAGATCTTGACTATGTATCAGAATGGTCAAACAAATGGCAACTTCAAATCTCAAAAATAAATACTCTGTCTTACATACTAGCAAAAAAAATCAGAAAATAAAACACAGGCTGAATAGTCAAGACCTTGTTGATGATCCAAACTCTGTCAAGGATCTTGGAGTACTCATCTCTAATGATCTAAGTGCTAGAGTCTACTGTAACTACATAGCCAAAAAGGCATTAAGAGTTGTTAACCTAATCCTACGTAGCTTTTTCCTCTGGTAATATCACACTACTAACTAGAGTATACAAAACATTTGCTAGACCAATACTCGAATACAGCTCATCAGTCTGGAACCCACATTATGTATCTGATATTAACACAGTTGAGAAAGTCCAGAAATATTTCACAAGAAGAGTTTTCCACTCCTCTACTCATTGTAGAATACCAGACTTGAAATTCTAGACCTAGAAAACGTAGAACTACGCCGCCTTCAGTCCGATCTAAGTATATATATAAAATCATACATTGCCATGTCCTTCCTGTCAATGAATACTTCAGCTTCAACCATAACAATACAGGAGCACACAATAGATACAAACTCAAGATTAACCACACCAAACTTAATTGCAGGAAATAAGACTTCAGCAACAGAGTGGTCAATGTCTGGAATACTCTACCTGACTCTGTGGTTTCTTCCCCAAACCCCAAAAACTTTAATCTTAAACTGTCTACTATTGACCTCACCCTTTCCTAAGAGGTCTATAGGGGGTGTGCATAAGCTCACCAACTTACCTACTGCCCCTGTCCTAATGTTTCATATATATATATATATATATGAAATATATATATATTTCCTGTGTAAGATTGAGACTATCTTTCGAGATCTTTCGACGAGATCTCACTCACCACAGTTGTGATGAACACATCGGATTACCAATCCAAACTATCCAACCTGCTCCAAGACCCCACTTACAAACCTCTAAATACTAACCCTACCAACTACCTGGAAAAAACCATCAAATCCAAAATAAAAGCCTCCCCCATCAATGAAGAGATCCAGCAAAGCATCATCCTCAGAGAAAAATCATCCAGAAGCCCTAAACTCTATGGCCTCCCCAAGATACACAAAGAAGGAACACCACTCAGACCCATAGTCAGCTCCATTGGCTCAGCCTGTCAAATTTCTCGCCAAACAACTCCAGCGGTACACAGAATCCATCATCTCACATGTACAAATCTCTTTCCACTTCATAGAAACAATAAAGAAACAAAACCTACAACCTGGCGACCTACTCGTGAGCTTCGATGTCATATCCCTCTTCACCCAAGTACCTATTAAAGAAGCCTTGACAGCCATCCAAAACAAATAAAACCCCTCTAAGCACATCCTAGATCTGACCAATCACTGCCTAACCAGCACATACTTCATCCACAATGGACAAAGATACAAACAGAAGGAGCACCTATGGGATCATGTCTCTCACCCGTCATTGCTAACCTATACATGGAACACTTTGAAACCAATGCTCTAGACAAATCCAAATCCAAACCCAAACTGTGGCTTAGATATGTAGATGACACTTTCCTAATTTGCCACATGGGAAAGAAAAATTGGACAACTTCCTCACACATCTCAACAGCCTACACCCCAAAATACAATTCACTATGGAAACAGAAGCCAACAACCAACTTCCCTTCCTGGATGTCCTAATTTACAAAAAACCCAATGGCTCCCTAGGACATACCATCCACCAGAAGAAAACACACACAAACCGCTACTTAACCGCATAATCCCATCACCACCCTGCACAAATCAACTCCATAGCCAAGACCCTCATCTCCAGAATCAAACGCCTAGCTGACAAAGACCACCTGAGAACAGAATTACACACCCTCACTAACGTATTAATTTCTAATGGATTCCAAAGAGACACAATTACCAACCTAAAGGAGACACCCCCCAGAAACCGAGACACAGAACAGGACAATGGTATCGCCCTCATCCCCTACATCAAAGGGACCACAGATAAAATCAGCAAAATTCTCCACAAACACAATATCGGCACTGACCAAAAAATAGCCAACATCCTAAGAAACCCCAAAGACAAGATCCAGCTAGAAAACCAAGGAGTTTATGAGATACCATGCAACAATTGCCCGGCCACATACATTGGACAAACCAACAGGAGAATAAATGCACGCATCACAGAACACAAGAACGCAGTCAGAAAAGAAGAAAATTCTTCCTCCCTTTTCCAGCACCTTAAAGCCACAGGACATGAACTTAATTTTGAGGGAACCAAATTAATCTCCAATGCTGAACACTTCAACAAGAGAATAATCAGGGAAGACATCAAAATAGAGAAACACCTTCATAACATGAATAAATGGGATGATGCCTCCCGCCTACCAGACATTTGGAAACTAGCCCTCATCAACAAATGAGTCCCAGCCACGAAAACCAACACTGGACCCAAAACAACACATGATGCCATCACCAATCTCCCTCACCAGACTCAAACCCAAACCCACCCCACAGACAAAAGGCAACAACCATCCAGAAACCAGACCACGGCTGCATCACCAACTGCCACACACCCCAACCCCCAAACCAAGCAAACTGACAAACACCATGAACACAGACACAGGCCTCAAACTTGGAGCCAAACCAAAACCCAAAACATCACATTACAGCCACCCGCTCAGAATATCACATCACAGAACTCAGGAGGCTACACCACAAAACCTCAGGATGTTGCAACACAACTAACGACCAAGGAGATTATAATACAAGACCCAGGATGTCACAAGATTAGAACTCAGAAGGTCATCACACAGCCCATTACCCAGGTCATTACGACCCAGGAGATTACAGCACAAGACCCAGGATGTCAAAACAATAGAACTCAGAAGATCATCACACAGCCCATTACCCAAGTCGTTACAACACAGGAGGCTTATAGACACACAGCCAATACCTCAGCCACACATGTTCCTAAGAAAAAGCCAGCCAATCAGCAAACATCAACTCCATCAACCAATCAAGAAATGACAACACAGCCAACTTCCCCACCAGTATATATAGGGAGACAGCAGCTCTGATCATGCTTTGCTCGCACAAGCACGAAGCTGAAAGCACCAGCCTGAAGATGGCGAGTGAGATCTCGTTGAAACGTTGCCAAGTTAGTCTCAATCTTACATGGGAAAAGACCTGAATAAGCCAAGACCTGCATACCTGTACCCATGAAAATCTACGAAAACATATATATATATATATATAATTTTTCTTATATGTATTCATGTATTCATAACTATGTTTTTACTTATACCTATTATCTTGTAAGCAATTGACAAATCAAATAAATTTTATTTATTTATTTATTTATTTATTTATTTATTTATTTTGTTATTTATATACCGCCCTTTTCCCAAAGGACTCAGGGCGGTGCACAGCCAACCAAAGACCCCATTACAATATACAAAAGTTAAAAATAAATTCAATAATTTAGGCTGTCTAAAATTATACCCTCCCCCAATAAGTTAATTAAAACCCAAATTTTAAAAACCTGATTAAAACGCAAATACTAAATTAAAAATCCCATGTCAGCCTAGGCCGGCCTGCTCAAAGAGCCAGGTTTTTAATGCACGTCTGAAAGCTCTCAGATCCATATTAGTGTGTATTTCTGGAGGCAGACCATTCCAGAGGGCGGGGGCCCCCACAGAGAAGGCCCTACTCCTAGAGGCCGCCAGACGACACATAGAAGCCGACGGCACCCAGAGAAGGCCCTCCCTGTGGGAACGCACAGGTCGGTGGGAGATTACCGGCAGAACACGGTCCTGCAAATAACCTGGTCCAATGCCATGGATCGCTTTAAAGGTCAAAACCAGAACCTTAAAGTGAACCTGGAAAATCACCGGCAACCAATGCAGGAGAGGCATCACATGGGAGCTTTGTGACACCCCCATAACTACCAGCACAGCCACATTTTGTACCAGTTGGAGTCTCCGGGTGCTCCCTGCAGGGAGCCCCATGTAGAGAGCATTACAGTAATCCAGGCAAGAGGTGACAAGGGTGTGAGTGACCGTACGTAAGGCGTCCCGATCCAGAAAGGGCCGCAACTGGTGAATCAGGCGAACCTGATAAAAAGCCTCCCTGGAGACGGCCGTAATATGGTCTTCTAAAGACAGCCGTGCATCCAGGAGGACACGCAAATTGCTCTGTGCGGGGTAAGATTTCTCCACCAACAGCCAACGGAGTCAGCTGACTATATCGGGGCGCCGGAAACCACAGCCACTCAGTCTTGGAAGTGTTGAGCCGGAGCCTGTTCCCGCCCATCCAAATCCGCACGGCCTCCAGGCACCGGGATAGCCTCCACAGCATCGTTGGGGTGGCTTGGGGTGGAGATGTAAAGCTGGGTATCATCCACATACAGATGACACCGCACCCCAAAACCACGGATGATCTCCCCCAGTGGCTTCACATAAATGTTGAACAAAAGATAAATAAATAAATAAATAAATAAATAAATAAATAAATAAATAAATATTCCTTCTCAATAAGAAGGCTAAGGAATGGTCTTGTCCTTAGGGTTTTAATGGGGTCAAATTAAGAAGAAGGATTTGTGGATTCTCCTGCTTTTCTTCCTTCCAAGTATTATTTTCGGACAGAAAAACAAACCAGTGTGATAGTGCTAGGCTGAGCAAATATAGGCAAGTTCTTTGAACAATGGACTTTGGTTAACAATCAAGTTGCACAAATAGGTCATAAAAGAGGAGGTACATTTTAATTGTGCCCATGATAAATTTTGTTATATGTAATTATGTACATGCAGGATCCATGCAAACTGATAGTCACAGAGCATAAAACATAGAATCATAGGGCTGGAAGGGACTTCAGAGGTCTTCTAATCCCTACCTCTGTGCAAGGCAGGAGACCTTATATCACCCTGGTTGTCAAATGGTTGTCCAGCCTATTTTTGAAAATCACCAGGGATGGAGCACCCACTAATTCCAGGAGGCAAGCTATTCCACTGATTAATTCTTCTCACTATCAGAAAATTTCACCTTGTAGGTTGGATCTCTCATTAACAAGTTTCCATCTGTTACTTCTTGTCCTGTTCTCTGGTGCTTTGGAGAATAACTTAACCTCCGCTTCTCTGTGACAATGCCTCAAGTACTGGAAGACAGTTATCATGTCATCCTAATCAGTGGTGGGATTCAAAAATTTTTACTACCGGTTCTGTGGGCGTGGCTTGGTGGGTGTGGCAGGGGAAGGATACTGTAAAATCTCCATTCCCATCCCACTCCAGGGGAAGGATACTGTAAAATCCCCATCTCTCCCCACCCCACTAACCTGCTTTCCAGCGCCGTTTTCCTGTAAAGAGCAACAAAAGAAGACCCAGCCGATCAGCTGGGACTCAGGAGGCAGAGAATAAATGGGGGTGGGGCCAGTCAGAGATTCCAAAGTACTCAAAATTTCCACTACCGGTTCTCCAAATTACGGTACTCAAAATTTCTGCTACCAGTTCTCCAGAACTGGTTAGAACCTGCTGAATACCACCTCTGATCCTAATCCTTCTCTCTGATAGGCTAGATATGTTTAGCTCCCTCAACTGTTCATCAGACAATTTAGCCCCCAAACCTTCTATCAAAGGAGTTAGTTTACCAAGAGAGTTAGCTGAACCAAATCTTCTCTATGCATTGGAAGAACATATGGGAAGTGTTAAAATGTGTTTTCATTTCTAAATCTTATATTTTAATGCACAAATCAAAATAAAGTACAAAATAATATAACATCTCTACACTCAGTCTCCCTAATGGAAGACATTAAGCTGCAGTATATGTTTTCAAAGAACTATATACTGATAATCATCAAAGAGAAGCTGCAGCATTCCAAAAATGCATTTTCCATTCTGGGTACTACATAACTTATGACTGGCATAGCTCAAGCCATGAATGATAAATTATCATTGAACATGTAATAATCATGTGTTTGTTTAACTACAGTATGGTTCAGTCTGAATTACTTCAGAGCATTCCGAAATACTGTAAGAGCACTGGCTGCTTCATGGTGTCAAACTTCACAAGTACTGTAATCAAAGTGTAATACCCAAAATTGATTCATACTAAGCACATGAAGATATATAGTCAAGGAATATACTTCTTAAATTTGCCTTGTTTAGTGACTAGACCACATGGCTGTTCTGTCCTGGCTGTGCATATTTTGTACTGCTTTAATTGCTGACTTCTATTCCTCCTCAATAACAAGGCTAAGGAATGGTCTTGTCCTTAAAGTTTTAATGGGGTCAAATTAAGAAGAAGGATTGGTGGATTCTCCTGCTTTTGTTCCTTCCAAGTATCATTTTTGGACAGAAAAACAAACCATATCCTTAAAGTGTGATAGTGCTAGGCTGAGAATATATAGGCAAGTTCTTTGAATGGTGGACTTTGGTTAACAATCAAATTGCACAAATAGGTCATAAAAGAGGAGGTGCATTTTAATCATGTCTCCTAAGCACATGAAGATTTCTGATAATTAATTATGCAGATAAAATTGTTGGGAACTATTTACAAAGTGGTGGAAGTTGACGTAAATCCCTACAATCAAACTAAGAAATAAACTTGCATGATGTTCTTGGTGAACTTGGTACCTAGTTCTTGTGACTTGATGCCTGAAGCTGAATTTTACTTTAACTTTAGTTTGTATTAGATTTTATTATTCTAATCAAAAGGCTGGCAAGAAAGCACAATAACAGAATCTCCCTTTGGACCATTTCTGTAATGTGTTGGCTCAAGGGAAAATCTTCCACTGTGTCCATTGCCGTGGCTTTTCCTTGTTTGGCAACAAACACATATAGCCTGGCATGCTTTGATTGATCCTGCCTGCTGTAGCTGACCCAGGCAGACCACAGAGAGTGATGGCTGAATCAGCTGCTGAAGGAACATCAGAATGGTTTGATACACTACACTTCTTTATAAACAACAGCCCCAAACCAACACAGAGTCTGTTCATATTATATAAGACCAGCATTTTGCTTCCTCTTCTGTTTACTGGCAGAATAGAAAAACAGAATAAAGAAGCATTCTTAGGTGATTGCTTCACTTGTCTACTAAAGATCTTTCTGCTACAATATTCTATGAGTCTTTCTTCATCAGTTATTTACACAGCCACTGGAATGGCTAGGTAAGCACACTTTTATTCTAAGCTGATTTATTCTCCTTATGCCATGAATCTTCTCCAACTGCAAAGCATTGAAGAAAACCGGGACAAAGCACCTTTACACAGATAAATCTATCACCACAACAGGAGATGGTTCCTGCTTATGAGTCCTACTATGAAAGACTACATCATGGAATGGCTAACAGAAGCATTCAGGAAGTTCACAAGAAGGTTATGGCTCTTTTCCACTGTTGATCCTTATCAAATGGCATTTAAGGAATGCCGCTTTTGATTCCAGAGATAAGATTTGATTATGAGCCATTGATAGCTCTGTTCTCCGTTAATTTAACTGGTCTGCTTTGAAAACTGTCTTTGTTAGTACAATTCAGAGGAGTAGTGGAAAACAAATGTCAACATGCATAGCACCATGATCAATACTTATGTCACTACATAATGTGTCATTTGCAAAATGACATCATTTATTTATTTTCATTTATATATCAAATTCAGAGACTGCCATCTCATTCATGCAAGTGCTATCATTTTGACATAATTTTGGCTGTGAATTCCACAATTTAATTATCTGTTGGATAAAAAAATGTTTAGGGCTAAGCAAGAAATTTGAAAGAAATAATGTGAGCAGAGCATTCTCTTTGAATGATTAAAGCACTCACATACTTTAGAAAAGTCTATGTTTTCCAGGTGTTTCCACACATGTTTGGGTGTATAGCCTCTGCTTGTATCCACAAGAGAAGCTGTGTCTAGCTTTGTAGATAATATATTTGTACAAAACACAAAAAAGCAACTGGAGAAGCCTTTCAATCACACAAGATTTCTTAAGAACACAGCTGTTTTAACTGTGCATGGAAAGATGCCTTGCTCTGGTTTTAATAATGTGACAAAGGACAAAACTTTACTCCGTTTTAGATAATCATACATAACTGTATGTCTGAAACTGTATGAGGGTGATTTAAGAGTAGTCCCACTAAAGATTATTAAAAGATGGGATGACCAACCCAAGGTCCCAGCCTTAGTTCGCAGATTATATTGCTGAAATTCAGCAGCAAATTGATGGTGCTTTTGTTCCTGTGATTCTACAATGTTAAATCCATACTCTTTGCAAAGGTAATATTAAGAATAAAGATGTTAAGGCAACATTTCCAGCTTGGGGGACCAGTGGATATGGCAGAGGTGGCAGAAGTGGGGTGGGGAAGAGGATAGTTTCATGTGCGCACACCACTTTTACAAATGTAACATTGTGCGTGCGCATGCTCGCCCACCAGTTCTGTGGTCCAGTTCTGAATGGAATCCTTATGTTAAGGCTCTGTTGGGTTAAATAAACAGTTTGTGTAACCAGCCACCACCCTTCAAATAGTCTCTCTCTCTCTCCCTCCATCTCTCTTTCTGTCATCTTCCTCCTCCTCCTCCTCCTCCTCCCTCCTCCTCTCTCCCCCCTCCCCCCTTCTCATAAGAACAACCAACAAAAAACCAGCAACATTACCTCTACTGAAACCACTGAATTACCACCCCATGGCTTTAATTCTTTTTAAACACATATCACCCCTACAGGGGTATGCACTAGGTGTGGTCAAAAAAGCCAAGATGGCAATCACAACTCTGCAATAAAAGCTGTCCTTTTTCTTTAAGTGATATTTTTTTTACTGTACCCTTTGGACACCGTGCACCCATCCATAATAAGATTGATAGAAGGACAAGGTTTAGGAACCTATGTGACTTAATGGTTAAGGAAAAGAAAATTAGGTTCCAGTTTATGATCAATTATGAATTTCTCTGGTTGACTGGACTTCCTTTCACCTTAAACTATTTTACCAAGAAAGTTATTATGAAGTCAAATGAATATGAGAAATCTATATAAACTTCAGTGGCATGTCACTTAATCAGTGAATAGTATTATTCATTAACTAACAAATAGGAATGCAAGCTTTGCTTAATTCCAAAATCAAAATAGCAGCAGCAACAGCTATAAAAATCTGCTAAGTCACTATTAAAATTTATACCCTCTGAAAAACACAATCTAACCTTTTTACTTGAATGAAGCTATAAATGTCTTATTCTGATATCCCTTTTATTAATCACATCTATGCACACTAATACAGTCTTATTTATATAGGACATGAAATATTTCTTCTCTTTGTTTATTATAGCAGCAGCTGGAAATAGAATTACTAAATCAATGTCCATTTCAGTCTGTTCCAACACTGGCTTTGTTTTCAAATTAAGGGTGATTTTTGCATCATACTTTAGAGGTGCAGAATCTCATGCTATAAAATCTAGGACTATGAGGCCTGTGCTGCAAAAATCCAAATGGTAGATAAAAAGATATAGAAAAAAAATTACAGAGCCGATCCAGTAGCTCTGATAAAATCTCACATTGAGTTAGGACTATCTGCATTTGTAATCCTTGCAACAGTAGCCACAATGACTTCCTTTGCACTTAGTCCTCTGTTGTGTTTTGTGCTTGAATTGATTCCAGCGGCATTGCCATACAGAGAACCATGTGCCTCTTTACATAGTATTAAACAGTCACACAATTTGTAGCTTTCATCCAAAGACTAGCAGAAAAGAATAAAAATGAAAAAAAAAAGTGAAAGACTAAGTAATATTTTTGGTTAAACTCTTGTTTATCAGATATATATCCAAAACAAAACAAACAAACAACCTCCCAAAAAAAACCCCAACCTTTGTTTCCTTTGATTCCCTAATCCCCTCATTCTGCTAAGGTAACATTTGATAAAGGAGATGTACAGATTTTACCTTGGTTTTGCTGTAGGACAAGCCTTCCTCCTTGTTTCTCTTCCTTCAGCTTATGCACAGCAGTGGTGTGTCTCTTTGCAGATTGGACTACAAGAAGCATTTCTAGAGCAACTGCACTATGAACATTTGGAAACTCCATAGTCCCCATCAGATCATTGCCCTTCTCCCTTATAGCGACTGATTATACTGTCTGTAAGGACAAACACTGTGCACCTTTTGCTTCCCCCTATATCCAAATGCACCCACCCATACATGCATGGAAACATACACACAAGCTTTTGGATGATTTTGTTGCTGTTCTATAATGATCTGACCTAAGGGCAGGTTACAAGTCAGTTTTGAAAGGAACAGATCTATTTCCCAAACCTGAAGGAGATGAGGGGGGGAGGGAGAATGAGAGAGATGGAGGGGGGAGCGGAAAGGTCAAGTTTCAGATCGTGTCCTCTTTAAGCCTTTTCCTTTCTGGCTACCCTTTCAGCATGAAATCCTTGCCCACACATAAATCCTGCTAATACTCTTGCTGTCGAAGAATTTAGTTTGTGAAGCTTGCCCATTCCCTAAAAGGATTTCTCCTTGATCGACAAACCAATGCATGGAATTAAAACAAGGCTTTAGGGTGAGCTAGTTTGGGTAGAAAATCAGTGAAATTTAACAAAAAATAGCAAAAAGGAAAGAAATGATTTGGATGCTCTTTGGAAATGGAAGTTGTTGATATTGTCCAAGTCATCTCATACAATTCACAATGCAATCTTAACTATCTTTAGAAGTTGACAAGATCTTCCAAGATGCCAATACAAAAATTTATGTCACCAGATAAAAACTGAATGCACCAATTATCACATTAAACAAGAAGAAAACCTTCTGTGCACCAATTCTACCAGTGCTTTCTACAATTTTGTAAACAACAAAAAGACTCAAGGTCCATCCCACCCCTGAAAGCACCTAATGGTAAAGACTGAAACGACGACACTATTAAAGCCAACCTCTTTAACACATTCTTTGGCTCAGTATTGGTAAATAGCAATGGATCATGCCTAGTATTTCCTAGTCGAACCACAGACAACTACAATGATTTAATACATATCGATTTTACAGAAGACAATGTTGAAAAAGCACTACACAATCTAAAACCATCTCTATCTATTGAACCAGATGGAATATGTGCTTACTTCTTAAAAAATCTATCCATTGCCACAGCCGAACCTCTAAGCATAATCTTTGAAAAAAATTTCAGGACCAGCTCCTTGCCAAAACTATAGTCACAAGCCATGGTCATCCCCATTTTCAAAAAGGGAGACTCCAGCCTAGTTGAAAATTACAGACCAATCTCTTTATGCTGCATCACCTGTAAAATCATGGAATCAATTATTAACCAATCCATCATCCTCCACTTAGAAACAAACAACCTACTCTCTAATAAACAATTTGGTTTTAAGAAAAAACTATCATGTAAACTGCAACTCTTACACTTCAAAAACATATGGACTACATAGCTCGATCAGGGCAAAGCAATAGACACAATCTCCATAGACTTCTGTAAAGCTTTTGATTCAGTGGTACACGACAAACTACTCCTAAAACTAAAATCTTATGGTATCTCTGGACACCTGCATAACTGGATAGAAGCATTCTTGTCAAACAGACAACAGATGGTCAAAATTGGGAGTGTCCTATCAAACTCTGTACCTGTTAACAATGGTGTCCCCCAAGGCAGTGTTCTAGGACCAACTGTCTTCATACTCCACATAAATGACCTCTGTGATCATATTAAGAGCAACTGCATTCTCTTCGCTGATGAAGTAAAGCTATTCAACACCACAGACAATACCCTTCAAAAAGACCTCGACTATGTATCAGAATGGTCAAACAAATGGCAATTTCAAATCTCAACAAATAAATGCTCTGTCCTACATATTGTCAAAAAAAAATCAGAAAATAAAATACAAGCTGAATAGTCAAGACCTTGTTGATGATCCAAACTCTGTTAAGGACCTTGGAGTACTCATCTCTAATTATCTAAGTGCTAGAGCCCACTGTAACTACATAGCCAAAAAGGCATTAAAAGTTGTTATCCTAATCCTATGTAGCTTTTTCTCTGGTAATATCACACTACTAACTAGAGCATACAAAACATTTGCTAGACCAGTACTTGAATACAGCTCATCAGTCTGGAACCCACATTACGTATCTGATATTAACACAGTTGAGAAAGTCCAGAAATGTTTCATAAGAAGAGTTCTCCACTCCTCTACTCATTGTAGAATACCTTATGACACCAGACTTGAAATTCTAGACCTAGAAAACCTAGAATTACACCGCCTTCGGTCTGATCTAAGTATAGTATATAAAATCATACATTGCCATGTTCTACCTGTTAATGAATACTTCAGCTTCAACCACAACAACACAAGAGCAAACAATAGATACAAACTCAAGGTTAATCACACCAAACTTGATTACAGGAAATACAACTTCAGCAACAGAGTTGTCAATGTCTGGAATACTCTATCTGACTCTGTGGTTTCTTCCCCAAACCCCAAAAATTTTAACCTTAGCCTGTCTACTATTGACCTCACCCTTTCCTAAGAGGTCTGTAAGGGGTGTGCATAAGCGCACCAACATGCCTATTGTCCCTGTCCTATTGTTTCTTTTATATATTTTTTATTTTTCTTATTTGTATCCATGTATTCATGACTATGTTTTTTTACTTATGTCTATTATCTTATAAGCAATTGACAAATAAAAAATAAATAAATGTAATAGCAACAGCACAATATTTGCATTCCCCCATTTTTGTGACATTTTGCATAGTAAAATGACTAAATTTGCCCACTCAGGCTAAGCATGGAAAAGGCTGAAGTTTCAACCAACTCTTTTTGCAGACTTCCAGGCCAGCTAAAGTCTGAGAAGAAACAGGCAATATGGTTTAGCAATTATGAGTGACGTAGTTTAGCCAACCAGTGTAGTGGAGAGAGAGTATGCTAGCTTAAGAATCCTTTCTAAATATATAATAGGCCTCTATCTAGAGCTGGATGTTTAATGATGTTTAGCTTGTGGTTTTGGGGGGCTGAGTGAAGAATTTTTCAATATACTTACATTTTTTTCTGTAGCTCTTGTTCATTAATCAAATGTAAATTCATATCACTGATCACAGAGTACCCATGCTTTGACCACTATCAATTCATTTTTGGCAAATTTGTTGTAGCTTGGGACCATCAATATTTGTGCAGATAATCCTTGATTTACAATCATTCATTTAATAAGCGCTAGAAATTATGATGGCACAGAAAAAAGTTACTTATGACCAGTTCTCACATTTCAGGGCTCAGTTAGAAGAGCCAAGATTCAGACAAAAGCAGATTGTGAAACAGATTGTGAATTGGTTATTTCTTAAGTTACAAGTTAAGCTAAAACAGAAGAACAAAGCCAACCAGTTTATATGATGTGATCTTGAGTATATGTCACCATTTTCAAGTCAAACATAATTACTTTAAAGTCTTGAACCTCACTGATAAAGAGGAACTATAGAATGAAATCAAAAATGTTTCAGGATGAATGTGAAAAAAGACTGTCCAAAGACCAAGAAATAGTAGAAAGCAATTTGAATGTTGGATGAAATGATAGAAATTGTGAAGAACAAAACAGCAGCCTGAACCAAGAAAAATAAAGATCAAAGGAAAGAAATGAAAAGAAAATATCAGAGCCCTGTTAAGGGACACAAGAAGTATTATGGCACCTGTAAAGACATAAAAGATAAAAGTAGGCATATAAAAAAAACCAAGATTTCCCACAAGATCTCAGAAGGAGGTTCCAACTTGTACTGGTATCTACTAATGGACAAACAGTAATAGATTCAAAGAAGCTCTATCAAAGTTGGAAATAACTTATTGAAATTCTGCATGGTACAGATATCAATGTTTATAATACCTTAGAAGATATTCTCTACTTGCAAGAATCTCCAGTACTAGAAGATGAAGTTATATTAGGATTCTGGCCAAGTTGGATGCTAAAAGAATTGATGGACTATAACCGTGATGCAAACCTACGGCACGCATGCCAGAGGTGGCACACAGAGCCCTCTTTGTGGGCACGCGAGCCGCTGCCAGCTGCTCTTCTGGTTTCAGTCCAGATGTGCTGAAGGGATGGGACCTGCAAGGGATGGGACCTGCAACATTCCTTCTGTCCCCACTCTAGTGAGTCGGGCGGACGCAACCGGCAAGAGACAGTGTTAGGAATGTAAGTCACCTAACAATTGGGTTGGAAATATATAAACCAGGATAGACATTTTAATACTGTCTCTTTAAGGGATGCTAAAATTGTAATTGGATGTAGTTCCTCAAATGGCCATAAGATGGAGCCAGAAACCTGGTTTCTCAGAGTGTTGCTAGTTGCTAGTAGAGGTCGATGTTCTGATGTTCGCTGTTTTTGGTTCCTGCATTTCTCTATTGACTGTTGCTGATTATCGTTATTCTTGGATTGATGTGAGCTTATTACTGAACTGTTTTTGATACTGACTTTGTTATTGGATTATCCCTGGACTGAAAACTGACTGCTATAACCTTGTATGACTTGGACTGTTTGTTGGGCTTTGCTTAACCGTTTACTGGAAGTAAAACCTACATTTTATTATACAGTGTAGCTGTGTGCTGTGTGTGTATTATTCAACATTACTCTCACTATATCTCCCTGTGTGCACTCATTCTCCTAACAGGGAATTACCTCAACACCGGTTATGGACCCAGGCCATATCAGGCTCAGATAACTGAGAGTTAGTGTGAATACACAGTACCCTATACAGACAGCCGTTTACTGTTTAATTGTGGTTTACTGTCCTGGTAAAGATGGCTCAAGACCTGTCAACAAGTCTCTCACTGATAACTCAGTTGGATGGAACAAACTATGTTCCTGGTCTATGAAGTGCAGTCTACTTCTGCGTAGAGAAGGCTTATGGGCTATAGTTGAAGATCCACTGGATGTAAATTCTTGGGATCTAGATGATGAGGACAATGCCAAGAAGTTAGCTGACTTTAAACGGAACAATGAACGAGCTCTTTATATAATTGGATTAACACTGAGTGACCAGCACCTAGTCCATATTCGTGGAGAAGAGTCTGCTGCTAAGTGTTGGGAGAATTTGAAGAGGATTTATGTTCATGACAGTGTAGGTGCACACATACATCTTACACATAAACTGTTTAGAACACGTCTTCTGAAAGGTGGAGATATGTTAGCTCATTTGAACTTCATGAAAAGAACTTTTCAAGAGCTACATGAAAAGGAATTGATATATTCAGAACTGCATCAAGTTTACATCATTCTTTCCTCATTGGATGAAAGTTATGATGATTATGTATCTTCACTGGAAGTCCTGACCAAAGATCAATTAACATTGACTGACATAACCGGAAGGTTGTTAGAAGAAGCCAGAAGACGACTGGATAGGGACCAACTGAGGAAGGAACAACCACAAAAAGAGGATTTGTCTTCAACTGCTTATACTGTTAGGAAATGCTTTTCTTATGGAGCTAGGGGACATATAGCTAGATTCTGTAAGAAGGAAAAACGACAGAATACTGGTAATCACTAGAAGGCTAAGAAGAATGGTAATTTAGCTATATCTAGCAATTTAACTCTAAACCATGATTTGTGGGTAGTTGATAGTGGAGCATTGCAGTGCATTACAAGAAATAGAGACAGGATTGTAAAGATGTCCACGAGTAAGCAACATGTATCATGGAAGATGAAAGCATCTGGTGAAGGTACTGCATATTGTTCATGTACAAATAAGCATTTAACTATGTTATATGTACCTAAACTGAAATTTAATTTGTTATCAGTAAGGACTTTAGTTAATATTGGTTATGTAGTAACCTTTAGGGGAGATTACTGTATAATAGAGAGAAAGAGGGTAAAAGTGTTACTGCTAATTTAGAGAATGAGTTATATGTGATACATGATGACCAGTTGCAGATGGCTAACTTAGTTTATAACAATGTTAAGCCACATGACGAATGTATACATTTACTGCATAGACGTCTGGGGCACATTAATTTCAAAATGCTGAAACAAACTGTCAACTTGTCAGAGGGAGTAAAATTAAAATCCTGTAGCAAGTACTTAAACTGTAATGTATATAACCAGAAGAAAAGCAAGGTTATTGCAGTAAACAGACTTAATGGGTTTAAGACCAAAGAACCTTTAGAGGTTGTTTTGGCTGACATAATTGGTCCTAAGAAACCCAGTTTGGGAGGTGCCTGCTATGTTTTGAGTATAATGGACCATTACTCACGGTACAGTTTCTTCTATCTCATAGAAACAAAACAGAAACTTTCCAACATTTCTTTAATTGGCTAAGGTTTGCAGAAAGAAAAATGAGACATAGAGTAATTACTTTGGTTACTGATAATGGGACTGAGTTTATTAACAATAGATTCCAAACAATGCTGAAATTGGCTGATGTCGAGCATAAACGTTCTGCACCTTACAGACCACAACATAACTCGTTTGTAGAATGAAGAGGGCAAATGTTACAAGCCATGGCTCGCACTATGTTATCTGATTCAGTTTGCCTGAAACACTGTGGGGTGAAGCCATAATGTGTAGCAATCATGTGTTAAACAATGTAGTTAACACAACAACTGGTGAATTGCCATTCACTCGTTGGCATGGCAAAAAACCAAATTTAAGTTATCTACACACATTTGGAGCATCGGCATGGGTGCATATTCCCTCACAAGTAAGACTAAAAGGGCAACATAGAGCTAGGAAATTATTTTTTGTAGGTTACGAGGACAACCATAGATTGTTTAGATTCTGGGAACCAGGCACAGCTCATGTTTATTGTAGTGCTAGTGCAAAATTTCTTGAGCACGTTGGGTGGAATAAACTGGAACAGGAATCCAGCAATGATGTTATTATTGACACCAAAGTAGTCCCTAAAGATAAGATAATTAAACCATCAATAGCCATTAAAGAGGAAGAACAGGCACAGGGGGAGGTAGAAGAACAGGAGCAGGTGAAACAGGTGAATCCACCAGTAAGCCCTGTATTACCAAGACGTTCAACCTGAGTAACACGGCCACCTGATAGATATCAGGCTAGTGTTGTATGCCAAGTGAATACAGTTCCAAATAACTATAATGAACTAAAACTGTATCATGCTAAGGATCAGGCTGCTTGGCAGAAAGCAATGGATAAGGAACTGGAATCCTTAAAAAAGTTGGAGGTATATGAAAATGTTAAATTACCACCTGGTAAACATGCCATAGGATGTAAATGGATTTATAAGCTAAAGACAAGTGTAGATGGGACTGTTACCCATAAAGCCAGGTTAGTAGCACAAGAGTTCAATCAGACAGCAAATTACTACGATGAGGTATTTGCACCTAGTCTGAAGGCTACTATATTGCGAGCAGCATTAGTGTGGGCAGCTAAGGAGAAATACATTGTAAATCATTCAGATGTAGAGATGGCATATCTGCATGCACCGTTGCAACACACTATATATTTAAAGAAACCTTTAGGTATCAAAAATGATAATACAACTGATTGCTGGAGATTGAAAAAGAGTCTTTATGACTTAAAGCAATCAGGACATGACTGGAACCAGTATATAGTTAAGGAATTAACTACGATAGGTTTTGTAGCTGGCATGGCTGATCCATGTTTGTTTAAAAAGGAAAGTGATGGCATAATTTCACTGATATCAGTTTTTGATACTAGACCTTGTTATTGGATTATCCCTGGACAGAAAACTGACTGCTATAACCGTGTATGACTTGGACTGTTTGTTGGACTTTGCTTAACCGTTTACTGGAAGTAAAACCTACATTTTATTATACAGTGTAGCTGTGTGCTGTGTGTGTGTTATTCAACATTACTCTCATTACATCTCCCTGTATGCACTCATTCTGCTAAGGGGGAATTACCTCAACTGATGGTTCTTCAGATAACCTGGTCCCTGGTTCCCTTGCCCACGAGGAAGATTTGTGGTGCTCATTTTGGTATTCTTTGCTGTAAAATCGAATCCAGCAATTGACTAGGGCCATGCTTGCCGAATGAAGCCGCCTCTGGGCAGAGCAAAGTAGACAGTTGCAGAAAGCATAGCAAAACGTTTGGCAAGGCTGGTCCTTGAAGACCAAGATGCTCATCATCTTCCATATCAGGTAGCGAAAAAAGTCTATGGGCTGGCAAGATGTTAAATTGATGCATCTTTAACCTTTCTTTTGCAGTGCACAAAGACCAGCTGTTCTTCGCGGGTGCCTCAGCGCATAAAAATGCCTTGAAAAACGCCCCCAAAACAGGCATGTGCAACAGCCAGCTGATCTTTGTGTTTCCAGCACTCCAACATACACGCATGCACGCACATTCCGGCTTGGGCACTTGGTGTCGAAAAGGTTCACCATCACTGGACTATAACAAGCAATAAAACAAAACTATGTGACGGATTAACCAAACTATGCCAACAAATCTGGAAAAAACACAGATTGAATGAGATCATTCTATACCAAAGACAGAAAACTTCAAAAAGTGTGTAAATTATAACGTAATAGCCTTAATTTCATATGTTAATAAAATAATGCTTATAATTATTCAAGATAGTTTAAAATCCTGCATGGGAAGACAGATATCAGTAGTTGAAGCTAACTTTAGAAACGGCTGAGGAACAAAAGACATCCATGCTCATGCATTCTGATAAAGCCAAAGAGTACCCAAAATAAGTTGTAGCACTATGATGGGATATATGGTTATTGTGGAATTTTGTGAGTTATATGTTGTTGTAAGACATCTAGGATTATAACCCATCAAGTAGTGGCTATAAAAATTTTCAATTAATCAATTAATCCTCAATAAATCCTCCATCCTATTTTTTAATTTTAATTGGGGTTTTAAGGGGGGGGGGTGGAGTTTTCTTATTTTCATTAACCAGCTAACATTAATTTAATACTTTTTTAACTTTTGTATTCTCTGTGGGGTTTTAGATGAGC
Organism: Bungarus multicinctus; assembly: GCA_023653725.1. NCBI lineage: Eukaryota > Metazoa > Chordata > Lepidosauria > Squamata > Elapidae > Bungarus > Bungarus multicinctus. Next base: position 42,372,902 of record CM042844.1, read on the forward strand.
TGTACACCGCCCTGAGTCCCTTGGGAGAAGGGCGGTATATAAATTGAAATAATAAATAAATAAATAAATAAATAAATAAATAAATAAATAAATAAATAAATAAATAAATAAATAGAAAAGAGCAAAATATTCAGTCCTGAACTTAATATTTTTTTTTATTAATGACTTATATGAAAGATTGAAAAAACCAAGACACTTTAGCCTTGAAGGAAGTGAACAACAGAAAAAAGTCTATTTTTCAGAAAGAAACTCTGACTTGCTGCAATTTCATCTGGTTTTTTTCCCCCCAGCTCTGTTGTAAGAATCTGTTAAGCCAGGCTCTCATGGAAATCAGTTGGTTCATGCTCCCATCTAGATTGGTTCCTATTGGCCTCTGGGTTCTTTCATAGGAAGGGCAATTCCTCTGGAGAAAAACAACATAAAAATGGGATTTAAAAATAAATATATTTAATTTAATATATTTTATTTAATAAATAAATACCCATATAATACCAATTAATTTAATTTATCTTAAAATGAATTGTGAAACTTAGATCAGATTTATGGTAAGCTATAGGTGATTTTCAATTCTTTTATTTTCTTGATGATATCATATACTTGTTCTGACCAAGGCTTCCTGAGAACACCAACAAACACACTTTAAATCCAAAACCCTTTTATTTTAGTTCAATGGCTGTGAATTATCATCATTCACAGCCCATAATAAGTCTCAACCAGTTATAAATAGTCCCATGGAAGTCTGCCAAAGTTCTTTGGGAGAAGTCTGATAAGAATGCACCTTTATCTTACTTGAAGTGCTGCCAATGACTAAAGTACCAATTAGTCTTTCAAAAACAAACGGAGCACAAATTCACCACGAAGCTTTCAGGTTCCAAACTGACCAGAATGAACAACGTTGCTTCCTGCAAAAGTTCCTGTCCCTTTGCACTTCCTTTATATCTTATGGGAGGGGCAATTATTTCCAAGCCTTACTTCTGAGTTTTTTGTTTTTTTTTAATTTGCATTTATATGCCGCCCTTCTCCGGAGACTCAGGGCGGCTTACAGTCTATGGAGCACCATGCTAAGTGCTCAGCAATAGCCTTCATTCCATTGTATATGCCTGCTTATTATTAGGGCTTTTTGGCCCCCCCAAGCAGCATTTTTACAAAGTCAGCTTATTGCCCCCAACAATCTTGGGTCCTCCATTTACCTACCCTGAGAGGATGGAAGGCTGAGTCAACCTTGAGCCTGGTGGGATTCGAGCCTGCATTAATTGCAGGCAGCTTGAATTAAGTGCTAGATGATTAACAGCCTGCACCACCAAGGCCTTTTTGTCTTAACTGCTTTTGCCTTCTGGCAGTTCTACCCACATATACACTGGAAACAGGCTCCCCTTGTTTCTCTGCCTCGCTGTTGTCAGATTCTGGAGGCTCTGGAGTCAGGACATAACTCCCAGATGGCCCTGGCACCATCTCTGTATTGGACGCAGGACCATTGTCCAAGTCCTCCCCAGACTCCCGGTCTTGCCCATGTTCTTCCCCCCTGTCCGATTCAGCTTCTGTCTCCACAGGCTGCTGGCAGACGACACTTTTATTTTTTTCTCTAATCCATGTGCAGGTCTTTCTATCTTGTCTTATATTTTTTTTTCTCTGAGGCATCTCAAATGCTTTCAACATTTCAACCATAACACAGTCATTTCCTGAAGCTTTGCCACTTTTCATTGAATTGATGGCACTTGATACTTCCTCCACTAGGATATCTGGTATTTCCTTTTTCATGGGTGTTGTTACTTTTGAGTAACTTTTTTTAGTACTTTTGAGCCACATAGCAGGAAGAACTGAGGGCAGGTGGATCAAGGCAGTCATAGAATGGACCCCACTTGATAAAAATATCCACAAAAGAGACCTAAAATAAGATGGATCGACAACATCAGCAAGTATTGTGGACCCAACTGGCAAAACAAAGCTCAGGACCATATTGGCTGGAAACATGCGGAAGAAGCCTTCATCCTGCAATGGGTAGACAATAGCTAAAATGAGGGTGATGGTATATAATTTTATGCTTGGTTTTTGTGAAACTGCTGGCTTGTATTCATTGCAGTAATATATCCTGAATCCATATTTATTTATTTATTTATTTATTTATTTATCTATTTATTTATTTATTTATTTATTTATTTATTAATGGAATTTCTATACCGCCCTTCTCCCTAGGGACTCAGGGCGGTGTACAGCCAATCTAGACCCCAAAACAGTACAAAAGTTAAAAAAGAATTAAATTAAATACTGGCTGATTAATAAGAAAACCCACCCCCCAACCTTAAAACCCCGGTTAAAATCGAAGATAATACGGAGACAAGTTAAAACCATCTCAGCCCAGGCCGGCCTGCTCAAAGAGCCAGGTCTTCAACGCACGCCTGAAGGCCCTCAGGTCCGTGCCGGTACGAAGTTCCAGCGGCAGAGTATTCCAGAGGGCAGGGGCCCCCACAGAGAAGGCCCTACTCCTCGGGGCCACCAGATGACACATAGTGGCCGACGGCACCCGGAGAAGGCCCTCCCTGTGGGAACGCACCGGCCTGCTGGAGATCACTGGTAGAATGCGGTCCTGCAGGTAACCTGGCCCAATGCCATGGATCGCCCTAAAGGTCAAAACTAGAACCTTAAAGCGAACCCGGAGAGCCACCGGCAACCAATGCAGCTTGCGCAGGAGAGGCGTCACATGGGCGCTACGCGACGACCCTATGATCACCCGCGCGGCTGCATTTTGCACCAGCTGGAGTCTCCGGGTGCTCCCCGCAGGGAGCCCCATGTAGAGGGCATTACAATAGTCCAGGCGAGAGGTAACAAGGGCCTGAGTGACCGTGCGCAGGGCGTCCCGATCCAGAAAGGGCCGCAACCGGTAGATCCACTTGAAGATCAAGTTTTTGGTAATCAATAATGATTGTTCAGATGTTTTTACCAGGTTGATGAATCTCAGAAAGATGATTTCTTAGAACAGCAAAACTCTGAATGTCTGTTCATCATTCTATAAAGAATATTCCTGATGTGTGAACATTGGTATAAGCAAACAGAAAATAGCAGTTAAAATACAAATAAATATCTTAGATATTTTTCTCAATTAACAGGATTATAATCATCCTTGTTCTTATTAATTTCAAAATGTAGCTTTTCAACTATAGAGAAAAGATTCATTTAATGGAATAGAATGTGAGAAACTAATGCTGTACAATATATATTTCCAGTTCTGAGCAACAAGATGTTTTAAAAGAGTTACATTTAATAAGGGCTTAATTTCCATGCAAGATAGTCAGTGGAAATGAATGGTGTTTCTAAAATAAGCATATCTCTGTGTGGATTCTAACTACATATGGAACTTTGTGTTAATAAACAAATTCATTCAACTTCATAAAATTCATAATATCACAGTATTTTTTAATAGAAAGCTAAATTATTCCCTGATTCTTTTTCCTTCCAAGAGTCCTAGCTGATGTTACTCTTCTATGACATCATCACACATGGCTTATTTTATTATCCTATGTTTCTGGATTTGCACAACTGAATAAAGAATTAATTTTACAGACTAGGGTTTTAGAACATGTAGGCTTAAATGTAAAACAACAGATTTATGGCTTAATGTAGCCTATGAAGACAACCTAATAGATTTTGGAATTTTATTTCTGTTTATAATAATCCATTCTTTTACTCTCTTGATGATATCATATACTTTTGTTTGTTCTCTAATCCATGTGCAGGTGTTTCTATCTTGTCTTGTAATGCTGAGCAAGCTTTCCATGGTACTTTGCACCACTCATAGCTTTTGTATTGATTGTGAGGTTAGTGTCCATGTTTCACCAGCATAGAGTAGTTAGCATAGAGTAGTAGGTAGTGGTTTGAAAAGAAACCACAGCCATCTATCTCCACAACACACATCTCAAACACACCAACAATTGACAAGCCTCCTACAACTGGCTCCAATCCATTGGGCTCACAACCTCTGGTGATCACAGAAAAAGAAGTGCAAGATATATTACACAGACAAAAGCCAGGAAAAGCACCAGGGCCAGACAAGATAACTCCTTCTTGCTTAAAAGTCTGTGCTGAGCAATTGGCCCCCATCTTCACCCGAATCTTCAATAGATCACTAGAGATGTGCTATGTTCCTTCCTGCTTCAAACATTCTACCATCATCCCAGTGTCAAAGAAGCCCTCCATCAAGGAACTGAATGATTACAGACCAGTTGCTCTAACATCTGTAGTTATGAAAATCTTTGAAAGGCTTGTGCTGTCCCACCTGAAAACCATCATGGATCTGCTGTTAGATCCCATGCAGTTTGCATACTGAGCAAATAGATCGACAGATGATGCTGTTAACATGGCTCTGCACTACATCCTGCAATACCTGGAATCTCCAAATACCTACGCAAGGGTCCTCTTTGTAGACTTCAGTTCAGCATTCAATACCATCATTCCAGACACTCTTCTAAGTAAACTAAACCAACTAGCAGTACCTGAACACACTTGTAAGTGGATCATAAGCTTACTAACAGACAGGAAGCAACAGGTGAAATCACATCCGATATCTGTACAATCAGCACAGGGGCTATCTCCACTTCTCTTCTCCCTATATACCAATGACTGCATCTCAAATGATCCATCTGTTAAAATACTGAAGTTTGCTGATGACACAACAGTCATTGGTCTCATTCGAGACAACGATGAATCTGCATACAGACAGGAGGTTATACAACTTGCCTCGTGGTGTAACCGGAACAATCTGGAACTGAACACACTCAAAACTGTAGAAATGGTGGTAGACTTTAGAAGAAACCCTCCCATACTACCACCTCTTACAATACTAGACAACACAGTATCAACAGTAATAAGCTTCAAATTTCTAGGTTCTACGATATCACATGACCTAAAATGGACACCTAACATCAAAAATGTCATCAAAAAAGCACAACAAAGAATGTTCTTTCTGCGCCAACTCAGAAAGCTCAAAGTGCCCAAGGAGCTGCTGATCCAGTTCTACAGAGGAATTATTGAGTCTATCATCTGCACCTCTATAACTGTCTGGTTTGGTTCTGCAACCCAACATGACAGACACAGACTTCAGAGGATAATTAGGACTGCAGAAAAAACAATTACTACCAACCTGCCTTCCATGGAGGACCTGTATACTGCACGAGTCAAAAAGAGGGCTGTGAAAATATTTACAGACCCCTCACATCCTGGACATAAACTGTTTCAACTCCTTCCCTCAAAACGACGCTATAGAGCACTGCACAACAGAACAACTAGACACAAGAACAATTTTTTCCTGAAAGCCATCTCTCTGCCAACCAAATAATTCCCTCAACACTGTTCAACTATTTACAAAGTGTACACTACTATTACTGTTAATCTTCTCATCACTCCTTATCACCCATCTCCTCCCACTTGTGACTATAACTTTGTTGCTTGTATCCTCTGTTTCCTAGTATGTTTTGATGTTGATTGTACCCTATGACTATCATTAAGTGTTGTACATTATGATTCTTGATTCTTAACGAATGTTCCTTCTTTATGTATACTGAGAGTATTTACACCAAGACAAATTCCTTGTGTGTCCAATCACACTTGGCCAATAAAGTATTCTATTCTCTATTCTTTATTATTAGCACACACTGATCAAAAACCTTTCTCTTCAGACACAGGAAGAGGCTGTTCTTGAAAATTACGCTTAGCTTGCTAAATGCCTGCCAACCACATTTAACACACTATTCAATTTTCTGTTTTGTGTCACCTTCCACTGAGATCCATTGGCCAAGCCATATATAGTCATCTACTATGTCTAGTTCTTCTCCAGATACTCTCTCTCTCCCTCTCTTTTTCTCTCTCTCACACACACACACGTTTGTAAATTTATTAAACATACACTGGCTCTTTTTCAGATTTATTTTAAATCTAAATGGTTCTTCTGCTTTGTGCAACTCTTGTATAGTTCTTCTGGGTCTTATGAGAAAGAGAACAACATCATCTGTAAATCTTAAGTGATTTAAATAGGTGCCATTGATTTTTATTCCATCTTTTGCCCACTATAGTTTGTGAAATACTTCTTCAAGTAAGGCTGAGAAAAGGATAGGTAATATTGTATTGCCTTGTCATACACCTCGTTCTATGTTGATTTCCACTTTAAAATCATTAAGGCAAATTGTCACAATTGTTTTTTCTTATATTGATTGTAGTAAGTTTATGTAAGCAGAGTCTATGCCTTGGCTGAGTAAGGCATTAATTATTGCTTTCTGGAGTACTGAGTCAAACACTTTTTTGTAGTCAATGAAATCCATGCACAGAGGCATGGCATAGTTGTGCCTTTCAATGACTTGCTGAACAACCTGGATGTGATCCATTGTGCTGTAGCCACTTCTGAATCCTGCCTGCTCTTTTGGCTGTGCATCATTTCATGTTCTCAATATTCATTTTGCTGATCTTAATGAAAACCTTGTAGATTTCTGAAAAAAAGGCTTATTGGGTGACAGTTCTTTAAATCGTCTTGGCCCCTTTCCTGTATATAAGAATCACTTCATCGTTTTTCCATGCATCGGGTATTTTTTCTTTTCTGAGGCATCTTGCTAGTATCTTGTGTAAACTGTGACTGCCACCTTTCAGCATTTCAACAGTAACACAATTATTTCTTGAAGCGTTGCCATTTTTTCATTGATTTTATGGCACTTGATTCTTTCTCCACTAGGATATCTGGCATTTCCTCTTTTGTGGTTGTTGTTACTTTTGAGTTACTTTTGAGTGTTGTTACTTTTGTGTAACAATTGGTCACATACCAAGAAAACCTGATTAAAAGTGGACTCAGGAAGTCATAGAATGGATCCCCTTGAAAAAAGAGCATCCATGAAAAAGATCTAAAACAAGATGGATTGACGATATCAGCAAGTAATGCAGGCCATTTGGTAGTAGAAAGCTTAGTACTGTATTAGATGGAAACATGCAGAAGAGATCTTCATCCTGCAGTGGATACACAATGGCTAAAACGATGATGATGATAATAACAATCAATTAGCAATGGAGGGAAGATGAGACACTTTTATGGATAAATCTACAGGTAGTAATGTTAAACATGGTTAACTAGTTTTAACTAACTTTTCACAATTATGCATTCACAGGGTTTGGGGATAGAATCATATAATTAAATGAAAGAGAAAAAAATAGTGTAAGCATTTTCATAAGGTCAAATTTGTGTCTCCCAGAAGTCTCCAAGCAAGATATGAATGCAATAGAATCCCTCACAGTTTCTCCCCACACATGATCATCATGACAAATCCCCTCCCACTTGTGACTATAACTTTGTTGCTTGTATCCTGTTTCCTAGTATGATTTGATGTTGATTGTACCCTATGACTATCATTAAGTGTTGTACATTATGATTCTTGATTCTTAACGAATGTTCCTTCTTTATGTATACTGAGAGTATTTACACCAAGACAAATTCCTTGTGTGTCCAATCACACTTGGCCAATAAAGTATTCTATCTATAAAATATTCTATCATCCAAAACTTTTTCTAATCCCTCTGGAATCATGCCATTTAGTGGCCTTCATCACAAATTATGGCAGGACATCTGTCAGTTAAATCATATGTGCAGTAATATTTTTTACTGTTTGTTATGCATCCTGCTGCCCATTCTTTTCCACAGAAGATTCTAGGTTCTACTTTGAGGGAGGAAAAAAATCTCCACTTTATCCACATCATGTATCTTTATTTCTATAAACTACTAGTATATTAGCTATTTTTTTATTTTTAAAACCTTAAGTATTTTAGCCTTTCTTTGTTAAGGAAACTGTTCCAACACCTTAATTTTTATTGCTCTTTTTTGGCACCTTTTGCAGCACTACAGTACAAATATAGTATGCCAAAAACGTGATACTACAGATTTATATAACACCATTAAGGCTTGAACAATTTTATCACCACTCCTTTTTCTAATAATCTGTAGTGTGAAATTTATTGTTTCACAGCTGCAAAACCCTGACTCCTTTTACATAATACAGTGAGTGTGAATAAAAAAAAAAGTATTGTGCTATTTTCTAAGTGCATTTAAGAAAAGGCATGCAAATATTAACCTTTCCCACTCTGCAGTCCCAATAAGGTCAAGGATGATCTTATCTTCCTCTGGTAAAATAAGGGTCAGGCAATCTGACCAAAGTAACATACTCTAGTAGTTGATTAGCACAGGCAGTAGAAGCAGGCTGAAATATTTAAGTCAATTCCACACTGCATCCTAGACAGCTTGTCTCCCATGCTGCTTTTTTTTCTAAGCTAATTTCAAAAATTTTAATCTGGATTGCAGTGAGTTGGCAATGGTGCTCTGTGTGAATTACAGTCATTGAAAGTTGTACTTGGTGGTTCCCCAACGTTTTTGCCTTTGCTATTCCTATAGGAAAGAAGGCCTCAATTTGTTTCCTATGTTGTTCCTTTGCTTTCCCAAATTGTAGCGTACAATTGTTCCCTGTGTTGTTGTTTCACTGCTTTCCCAAATTGTAGACATTTTCCCATATTTCTTTTTTTCTCCTTATAGAACCACCATAGCTCCAATACTACAATAATCAACACAATAGAGAACAATTACTTTGTAGGTTCACGGTAACATTGAAGTAAGAAATAACAGTCCAGATTCACATAAACAGAAGAATAATGTTCCTACATTTAGAAAGAAATATCATCAGAACAGTTTCTGAGCTGGGAAAAAAACACATAGGCAGTTGCTTGAACCAAAGGAACAATTCATTTCCAAGAACATCACATACAGAATCAGCTGTTGGAGGAGGATGCACAAAGTCCTTTCCCTCAGAGACTTTTATGTAGGAAAACCTTGGGAATTCCAAGAAAGTGCATTTAATTGGCATTCCAAGAGGGAGCACTGCACTGCCCTTTACACTTGTTTAGCATTGCTGATTGAAATGGCAATATTTTTGAGGAAATATCTTTTCTTATTTAATAGAGATACCTTCCAGCTAAACTCAGTCTGGAAGGAATATTCACTTGGATAGATTGATGCTACCTGCTACCTTTTAATCTTTGTATTGGGCCCATTTTAATTGTAACTTTTAATCTTACATTGGGAAGACTGTTGGCTGGCTGTTGCTGCCAGGCTATAAACTTTGGTTTTTAAGTATGGTCTGTGTGATGCTATAGCTCAGCAACAATAGCCAGGCAATCAAACAGTCTGAAATCAGACCATAACTCATTTCTGGACAAACATCATTCAGACTAATTTGCATCTCATAAAAAGATATTTAAAAACCTGTGTTCTGACAGACAAGCACAATTCAAAACCCACTGATGGTATCTCCATGAATGGTGTGAAATGTTTGCAACCAAATTGCCAAGCTCGGAGCTCAAACCAACAACCAAACATAACATAACTGTTGCCACTCACAGAATATCTAGCAGCCTGGCAGTTTAAGACAAAATGGCTGCCCAAGGCAGGGACCAGGTACTAGAAAGAAGATGTGGCAGGTGCTGCAACCACTTGGAGCTGGGCTGCTGCTAGATTGGGTGAAGTGCTGCAAAACATCCATTCTAAAAGGCGTAAGACAACCTATGTCAGAAAAACAGCAGTTGGATCTCAGGTGCAAGATGCCTTTGTAATGGGCTGAGAATGGGTGGGGACAACGTCCTCCATTCCTCCATTAAAGAAATGGTAAGAGGTCCATATTGATAATGAGCCACATAGAAAATGTCTTAGAGAGAATGCTACAGAGAAAGGAAGGTGACAGGGAAAGAGGCTGGTGCAGAGTAAGTGACATTTGTAGCATTACCACATCTTAAAAGCAATATACATTTAGCTCAGGGCCTATAAGTATTAATGTACATTAACAGCCTACACCTAACTTGATCATACAGAATATCAAAGTTAGTCTTGTTCCAGGGGTGTATATTAGACTACTGAGCCTTAACTCTGTATTCATTCAAAAGTGTATGTGAGGTCAGGAGACCTCAAAACAGATAATGGTGGATGCTGTTTTAGAATCAAGTCTCTGTTGCTTTATAAGTCAGTATGACAGTGAGGCACACACAAAAAGAATCATACTTGGGTTCTGATCGGAGGTGGTATTCAGCAGGTTCTGACCAGTTCTGGACACCGGTAGCGGAAATTTTGAGTAGTTCGAAGAACTGGCAAATACCCCCTATGACTGGAGACTTTACAGTATCCTTTCCCCTGCCACGCCCACTAAGCCACGCCCACAGAACCGGTAGTAAAAAAGATTGAATCCCACCACTGGTTCTGATGCTGTGTCAGTCATTTTTGACTATTAGATCCTGCACCCAGTGGACACCATTGTTCAAAATGCTAAAGAGTGAATGAACTCCCACTATCCTGGCACAGAGGTATAACATTAGCAAAAAAGAGAGCAAAGTTATGGCTCTCTTTGTGACTGAGATATGAAAAAGAGAATAAATCTCAAAAGCAATGTTAGCTTTGTTGCTTCAGATGAGCTTTCTGATAGGTAGCAAATTTAACAAGGTGATAAAACTCATTGATAAATTACTAATGGCAAAGTCACAAATCTCAATCTTCTATTTCATCTTCATATACGGGATTAAGTTACAATATTAAATATTGTCTGTAACACCCCGCCCCAATGCAACAGAAAAGCCATAAAGTCTGTGAAGTGCTTTGAAAGGCTATGAAATGCTTTGAAGTTGCTGATTTGATTCACTGCTTTCATAGAGTTTCCTGCTTTGATTCACAAATATGCTTAGATGGAATGATTCAGTTGATGTTTGGTTGAATTGAAGTACTCCTTTGAAGTTTTGCACAACTCTAGTTCTTAAACACCTTTCAGCAGAATTTATTTGCTAGCCCATTAAGCACTTTGTACATCTGACTGATTCTGGGAAAAGACTGAAAACTGTATTACATGATTTATGTTCCATTTATAACCAGGATTATATCCATATTTTCTCTCACCATGTAGCTTGTGAGAAACAGCTTGCAGGAAATGACTTTGAGCAACCTCCTCCCCTCAAAAAAATAATCGAAGAGGGAAAGGAGTAAGCAAACATTTCCACTCATATTTGTCCTCAGTTCTAACTGCGTTCTGTAATTTTGTATTTGTGAAAAAGTATCTTGACATTGCTTCAGCTCTTTGCCTAGTCTTAAGCATATTTATTTAGAAAAAGTAATTCCTATCAGATTCAATGGAATGTGTTTATATATGCCTAGGATTGTTGACATTTGTGTCCATTATCATGATATGTTAATCTGATTGCACAACATGTTACTCTGATGCTGAATTCTGCTGTTCCTGGATGCAAATTGAATTTTTAAAGAAGAAATTTAACATTCAAGTGAAAATAGAAAAAGATATATATATATATTAGTTGTTTGTGGGTAAGATAATAATAAGTCCCAGGGAGATGTATTAGTGAGTAGAGGAAGCTATCAGAATGCATGATGAATAAATCTATCCTACATATACATTCAATTTATATCTTGATATCCTGGGTAAATAGGAAGGGGGAGGGGGTTAAATAACTTAGATTCCACAAGGAATGAAGAAAACTTTTGGAGGAAAAAAAATAGGCAGACAAAGTATGTGGGTCATGGCTTTTGGAATCTTTCTAGCCTCTTATCCATCAGTGGTTGTGAGAAATGCATTTTTTTCTGTATAAGAGGGTGGTTTAAGCTAGTGACAGCCTATTATAAATGTACACAAAATTCAAAATAACAGAGTTGGAGGGGACCTTGGAGGTCTTCTAGGCAACCTTTTTCCCAAGCAGGAAATCCTATACAATTCCAAATAAATGGCTGTCCAATCTCTTCCTAAAAACCTTCAATGATGGAGCACCCATATCTTCTGAAGGCAAGCCATTCACTGATTAATTGTTCTCACTGTAAGGAAATTTCTCCTTAGTTTTAGGTTGGATCTCTCTTTGATAAGCTTCCAACAGTTATTTTTTGTCTTGTCCTCAGGTGCTTTTGAAAATAGGTTGATTCCCTCTTTGTGATAGCGTCTCAAATATTCAAACACTACCATGTTATCCCTAGTCCTTTTCTTCGTTAGACTAGACACTCATTTTCTGCAACTATTCATCATATGTTTTAACCTCCAGACCCTAAACATTTTTTGCTGCTCTTCTCTCTGCTCTTTCTAGAGTCTTAACAACCTTTTTGTGATGACCAGAACTGAATAAAGTATATTGCATCCTTCTGTTTTTTTTTTCTTTGCACAGTGTGCATTTTATCCCAAAGAGCTATTCAGATTGTGTGCATATGGGTTGTTTGATAGAAAAGCTTATATAGCAAAGGACGGTAGTATAGTCTTTTCTATGACTCAGCAACCTAGAGGGAAGTGAGACTGAAGCTAGAATGGAACTGTTCCAAAATTCCAAGCCACTCCAATTTGTATTTTCCAAATGGATAAATCAGAAGAATTTTTTCAGAATGTTTTATTATGAAGCTCATAGCCAGCTTGGGCCCATTTTCTCACTCAATCTGTTTTTGGTCAGTTTCTCCTCCTACATCAAATATGGACCTGTTCTGATCTGTTTTCAGGAGGCTATTCTAATGAAGTCCTTTCTTTCCAACACTCTGTTGGGTTGAAAGGAATAAAAAGATGAAATTATTAAATAGTCATTTTCAAACAAGTTCGCTTGATTTCTGAAGATGTAATCATGTTTTATTGTATGACAAAAGCACAGAATAAAGAGACTATGTGGTGATTTGCTTAATCTGGGTTCAATTTCTCCCTCTCATTGAGCTCTTCAGATATAAATGTTAAATTATGGTATATTTATAACTCTTGGTTCAGACAGAGATATTTTTTTCTGGTTTGTAGGACAACCATCAGAAATTAAACACAACTTTTTTGAATCTCTTCTTGCAGTACATGATATCTGAATTTGTATATTCATTTGATTAAGGCTAAGTATTATTTTTTCAATGAGTAATTTGTAATGTAATCTTAATATTTAGGCATCTGATCCCTTCTAGTCAGGGTTCAGACCTAGTCTTAGAATATAAATTTATTGCTTTGGTGGCTATTGGGACTTGATGGAGGGAATGCACTTTTCTTGTTCCTGCTAGATCACCTAGCATCTTGATACCATTCATCATGGTATCCTACTGGAATGACTCCAAACTTGGCAGCAATTCTAGCTTTAATTAAAATCAGAATAGTATTGTACTTATGCAAGGTCTGGCACAATTATTCTGTTTTTGAAGCATGCAGTGCCCTAATCACGGTAGAAGGTCACATAGTTTTCATCATGTATAACTAATCTAGGATATCATCAAAATTAATTTGATTTTCATATGTTTAAGTAATCATAGTAATTAGTTTTAGGTGGGAATTGTTATATCTTGCATTGAGAGGATAGTGATTAAGCATGCAGATAACATATGGCAAAACTGCAAATGTGACCCTCTTGGTATTATTCATATCTCTTCTGCCCCGTCCCCCCACTTCCATCTACTTATCTACCTTTTGGACCACTTCAAGGCCTGCCCTAAAGCCATCAGCATAGTAGGAGATGACCAGAATATTACTAAGGAAAGAGTTGTATCATCCGTCTTGAGTCTCTTCGTGCCTGAATCTTAATCACTTCAAATTCCATTATCTCTTATCTACTGCCAATTTGCTTTGACTGTTAGCAGTTCAGATTCTTGTAGAGAGCTTAAGTTTTTAATAAGCGTATATATTGATTTGAACTTCTGTTTTCCTGTGATTGACAAACATATGCATCAACACAGGATTGAGATACTGATGGTATTCAACTCTAAACTTTGATTCCTCATTGAACAGATGATATTAAGGTGTTGACTTAGAGTCTGGATGTGGAAGAACTTTAGATTCTATCCCAACTAGGTGGAATGGCTGCATGTTCAGGAGACATCCAGTTTCAGGGAGAGACCATCCTTAATTCTGGATGGGATCATAATGCTATATATAAAATGAGCTCTTAGCTTGGGGGAGGGGCTTATTAATCTTTCACCAAGATTGTTGCAATACAATCTGCATGAATGTCCTTGAAAAGCATTTAGAAGACACAGTTGATTCCGAATGTAATGACTCAAGTGGTTATGGGTACTACTTAATTTACTCATGGAATACAGCTACTTTGAAACTTTCATTGGTTAAAAGTTAACTTCTGGGTGATCATTTTTAAAGCTCTTCATCCCTCAAGATGTAGATATCTGTGGGAGCACCTATCCCCAATAATATCTGCTATTCTAATAAGATGTGGTAAACAGCCTCCCTTCATGTTCTAGGATTATTGTCTGTGGGGGTCATGGAAATAATTCTTCTCCCTCAGTGGAACAGAATTTATCTAGAGTGCAGATGGTTTCTCTTTGTTTTCATAAAGGTAATTCAAGCTTGGTTATTACAGGAGGCATTAGATATCATAAAACTGTTCCCTCTGATATATAATTTTACATATTAAATAAAACTCGTGTTTATGTATATTTATGTTGATATGTTTGATTTTTTTAAAAAATATAAATTTATATTTTTAACTTGATTTACAATGTTAGGATGTATCCCATGCAGAGTTAGAATGGTTTATAAAACCATGAAAAAATAAAATGATTATTTGAAAATTTATTATTGCTGCTTTTATTACAGGAAAAGACTGTCATGATATAGCAAACAGTGTACAATATTATAGGCATTTTGTAGTGATTGACAATCCAATCCAATCCCAAAGCATTTCTACATGGCAGTCAGCTCAAATAAAATTGTCTTGTTAAATTGGCAAGTTACCAATTAAATGTGCTGGGAAAGGAAGCTTTTTCCACTTCTGTTTAAAGACCCTGTCTAAATTAACTGCAGCTCTCCTGTTATGCTTCAACTGCAGTACAAAGACTTCTTGAGAATAGAAGAGTGTAATATGAGCTTGGAAAAGTCTGTTAGTGAAAGCTTTAACTTTCGTTTTCTGACTGACACTTTGCTCTGTATAGGTGCAAGGAGAATATCCAGAAAGCTTGCTTTACTTGTTGAACATTTATTATCTATAAGAGATGGTACAGCCGCAAGAAACGCGTGGGGGAGGGTTCTTGTCTACGTAAATTTTTATCTAGATTTTTATTGGGGTTAGGGAAGATGGCCGGGTGGGGGTTGGGGGACAACCCGCCGAGGCTGGGGCCAGGCCGCGGGTCGAGCGTTGCCGGGAGGTGCTGGGGTCGGGTGGGGCCATATCAAGGATGGGGGGTTGTCCGGGGAGGGTGGAATACAATCTATTGGCACGGTGAGCAGGAGAGGCAGATTTGGCGGTTATAGGGGGCCATATTCTGTATTGGGAGCACGCCCCTGCTGTTTGTGTGCAGTGGCGCGCTCCAACCCCCTTGTCATGTCCCGTTCCCCGGGTGGTCTGAGTCATCGGGCCCTGGGCCTTCGGCTGATGTTGTGTAATGCCAGATCCGTTGTTAACAAGGCCCCCCTCATTTATGATTTGATTTGTGAGGGGGGAGTAGACCTGGCAGGTGTTACCGAAACCTGGTTGGGCCAAGAGGGAGGAGTTCCTCTGGTGGAGATGTTTCTGGGTTTCGGGTCTTTCATTGACCGAGGGCTCAGGGGAGGGGTGGGGGGTTTGCGGTGGTTATTAAGGAAGATCTGTGTCCTAGGGAATCCATTGTTTCTCAGACGATCGGATGTGAGTTCCTTTTCGTGAAGTTTGGTCCCAGGGTTCAGGTGGGCCTGTTGATCACGTACCTGGCTCCCTGCTATGTGACATCGGCCCTGCCTGAGCTCCTTGAAGTCATAGCCGGCTTGGCGGTTGAGACCCCCAGGCTTATGGTCATGGGGGACTTCAACCTGCCTTCTGCCGGCGGGGCCTCGGGGATTGCTCAGGAGTTCATGGCTTCCATGACAGCCATGGGCCTGACCCAATTAATTCGGGACCCTATTCACTGGGGGGGGTCACATCCTGGATTTGGTTTTTGTCTCTGATCAGTGGCAGAATGATCTTGGTATAGGGGATGTGGTTGTGGAACCCCTGTCATGGACTGATCATTCGCTCCTTAGACTCGACTTCAATTCCGCACCCCCCTGCCACAGGGAGGCGGGGCCGATAAAATGGTACCGCCCCAGGCACCTGATAGACCCAGATAGGTTCCTGATGGAGCTTGAGCCGTTTCCCGAGAGTCACACATACGACTTGGTCGAGGGCTTAGTGGCTACCTGGGATAGGGTGGTGCCTGGGGCCCTTGACCGGGTCACGCCCTTGCGGCCTCTGACCCGATGCCGATCCCAAGTGGCTCCTTGGTTTTCTGAGGAGCTGTGGGAGATGAAGCACCGGAAAAGACGCCTAGAGAGTAGTTGGAGGGCCAGCCGCTCTGGATCTGACTGAACACTATTACGATCCTATATTAAGGTGTATTTAGTGGCGATAAGGATGACGAGGCGGTCTTACCTCTCTGCCCTTATTGCGTCTGTGGAAAATCACCCGGCTGCCCTGTTTAGGGTGACCCGCTCCCTTTTGGAGGTGGGGGTGTGGGAGGATCCCTTGCAGGGACGGGCTGAGGATTTTCTAGATTTCTGCAGGACAAAATCACTCAGATCTGGGATGAGTTGGACTCTGACTGGGCATCTCCGGGCGGGGGGGCGGAGGTGAATTTTGGGGAGGTCATTTGGGATGAGTTCGATCCTGTTACTCTGGAGGACGTGGACAG
Organism: Bungarus multicinctus; assembly: GCA_023653725.1. Lineage (NCBI taxonomy): Eukaryota > Metazoa > Chordata > Lepidosauria > Squamata > Elapidae > Bungarus > Bungarus multicinctus. The sequence continues at coordinate 42,389,553 of CM042844.1, forward strand.
GATACTGGGAGGGCTTAATGCCACCACTTGTTTATTGGACCCATGCCCCTCCTGGCTGGTCCTGGCCACTCGGGAGGTGACATGAGGCTGGTTCCAAGGGATTATTAACGCTTCCTTGAGAGAGGGGCTTTTATCCGCCGCCTTGAAAGAGGCGGTGGTGCGGCCTCTCCTCAAGAAACCATCTCTGGATCCAGCATTATTGTCGAATTATCGTCCGGTCTCCAACCTTCGCTTTGTGGTGAAGGTTGTTGAAAGTGTGGTGGCACGTCAGCTCCCTCAGTACCTGGATGAAGCGGTATATCTAGACCCCCTCCAATTGGGTTTCAGGCCCAGGCACAGCACGGAGACGGCATTGGTCACGTTGGTGGATGATCTCTGGAAGGCCCGAGACAGGGGTTGTTCCTCTGTCTTGGTCCTGTTAGATCTCTCAGTGGCTTTTGATACTGTCGACCACAATGTCCTATTGCAGCGGTTGGGGGGGTTGGGAGTAGGAGGCACCGTTTTATGGTGGTTCTCCTCCTTCCTCTCTGACCGCTCACAATTTGTGTTGACAGGGGGGCAGAGGTCGATCCTGAGGCCCCTATTATGTGGCGTGCCTCAGGGGTCTGTGCTCTCACCCCTGCTGTTCAACATTTATGTGAAGCTGCTGGGTGAGATCATCCGTGGTTTCGGGGTGGAGTTCCATCAGTACGCTGATGACACTCAGCTGTACATCTCTACCCCGGGCCACCCCAACGAAGCCCTCGAAGTGATGACCCGGTGCCTGGAGGCCATGCAGAGTTGGATGGGTCTTAACAAGCTTCGTCTCAACCCGACCAAAACCGAGTGGCTGTGGTTTCCTGCACCCAGATACAGCCAGCTTATTCCGTCGCTGGCCATGGGGGGAGAAATTTTGGCCCCCATGGAAAGGGCTTGCAATCTGGGTGTCCTCCTGGATGTACAGCTGTCTTTAGAAGATCACATTACGGCCGTCGCCAGAGGGGCCTTTGGTCAGATTCGTCTGATTTACCAGTTGCAGCCCTTTCTAGATCTGGACGCACTTCGCACAGTCACTTCTGCCCTCGTCATCTCCCGCTTGGACTATTGCAATGCTCTCTACATGGGGCTCCTCTTGAAGAGTGTCTGGAGGCTGCAGTTGGTCCAGAATGCGGCCGCGCGGGTGATCTTGGGAGCCCCTCGGAGCTCCCATGTAACACCGCTCCTGCGCGTGCTGCATTGGCTTCCTGTGGCCTTCCGGATCCGATTCAAGGTGGTATTGATCGTTTTTAAAGTGCTCCATGGCTCGGGACCTGGGTACTTACAGGACCGCCTGCTGCCATCAACAGCCTCCCGCCGCCCAGTGCGTTCCCACAGGGTTGGCCTCCTCGGGGTTCCTCCGCCTGGTCATTGCCGGTTGGCGGCCCTGAGGGTGCGGGCCTTCTCTGTGGGGGCTCACTCTCTTTGGAACGATTTGCCCCCAGAGATACGGGCCATTACCGACATTCAGACCTTCCGGCGCGCAGTAAAGACCCTGTTTTTTCAACAGGCCGGCCTGGCCCAGTAACGATTTTTGGGGTTTTTAAAACTTGGTATTTTAAATTTTTAAATTTTAAATTTTTTATTAGTTTTATATTCTCAAGTTGTATATTCGGCCTCTAATGTAATTGTTTTTAATGTGTTTTAATTGTATATATTGTTTTTGTTTTTAGTTGGCTGTACACCACCCCGAGTCCCTTTTTTGGGAGAGGGGGTGGTATAGAAATTTAATAAATAAAAAATAAAATAATAATAATAAAATAAATAAATTTCCTGTGTCTTTATTTCATGTCTCTATTCAGATTTTCTGAATATGGTCAGGAAAATTCCTGTGCACCTCAGAACTTGAGCATATACCAATTGAAAGTATACTAGTAAAATATTTAAAGTCTGTAAATTAAAAATGTACATGTACCCTATTCAAACAAGCTGTGTAGGAATGCTATGGGTGGCTTGCTTTAAAGAAATAATTTTCAGAAATGTTGACCAAAAATAAAAATGCATGCCATAGTAACTTAAATTGATATGGTTAGAGAATCAGGGGTTAGTGAGGTTTCCTGTCTTTCCGGAAAGCAAGCCAGATTTGGATCAAGCACCATTTAGATGAAAGATAACTAAATAGTTAAACTCATCATTGAACTTTTTTTTTTGTTCTCCACCATACCAACTAACAGGCTGCCACACTCGCCTTTATTTTCAAATTTAGCTCAATCTTGATAGATTAAATTAGAGAAAAAAATATTTTGAAGATTTGAATAAAACAATATTGAAATTTATTTGGCAGGGAAGGAAATCAAGAATTAAATTAAAATTATTACAAGATGTCAAAGAAAGAGGGGAATTTGGTTTACCTGACTGGAAGCTGTATTACCAAGCCGCAGCATTAAATTGAGTATGAGGGTGGATAAAATTTAAAAAAAAATGAAGGTTACTAATGTTGGAGGATCATGACCTACAATCAGGATGGCATGCCTTTTTATGGGATGAAAGACATACAGTCCACCAATACTCCAGAGGCATTATGTAAGACATGCTCTACTTAAGGTATGGATAAAAACTAAACAGCAAAATTACATAAAGACTCTGGTATGGCTCTCAACACTAGAAGCAATAGTGCATCCAAATTTCATGAATTTGGGAAAAGTCATTACATATAAAGATCTATTAGATGGAAAAGGGGAACTAAAATCCAGACATGAACTGAAAGAAGAAGGGATAAAACTCGAATGGTGGGCATACCTACAAATCCAATCAAGATACAAGAAAGACAAGAAAGAATGGGACATACAGAGAGAATTGATGGCATTGGATAAGGTATTATTAGGAATAGTTGTGGTTCACTGGCAGCAGGTGTGGATGGCTGAGATCTCAGAGAATGAGGTCTCAGATGAAGGGCCTGCATGTGATGAAGGGATGGGACCAGGACATCAGGGAGTGGAATGCTGCCTTCAGAGATTGTGGCAGCAGTGATGAAGAGGTCCCCAAGGAGCCTTTGCCAGTGCATGTGCATGCAGGGCTGCTCGAAGGAAAGAGCAGCTGCAGCTACAGCAGCACGGGCATCTCAGAAGTAAGGCTGCAAGGTAATGGCCTCTCCCTTAAGAGATAAAAGCTGGCCGAGAAACTGGAGTTCTTTGCAGGAAGCAAAGAAATTTTTGTATTCAAGCCTTGTGGACATTCGGAATATCTTGGTTGGTATTTGGAGACTCTTTGTATTTGAAATATTTCTTAGTAACTTATCTAGAGTTTTTGGCAGCCTTGAACAATCTTGGCAAGGCTTATTCTTATTAGAGACAATTAGTTTGAAACAGCCTTTTAACCGTGGGAACGGAATTCGTAAAGAATAATTAAAAGGTTTTGCTGTTACCTCTGTTTCGTGTTTGTTTCCTTGGAACAAGGTTTAGATCAGAACAGGAATGGAAGAGAAAACAATCAAGAGAATATACAACTATCTACTAGAATATAAAATGGAGGAGGAGCAAGTCAAAGAAGTAATGATAAAATGGGCTTAAAATTTTGGTTATGAAAAAAAAATAGAAAATTAATATTGGCAACTTCGTATAAAGAGAACCAATACAAAATGTTTTACAGATGGCATCTTCCTCCAACTAGATTGGCCAAAATTAGTAAAAGTATATCACCACATTGTTGGGAATGTAACATAGAGATAGGGACCTATTATCATATGTGGTAGAAATGTATAAAAACAAAAAAATACTGGTGGAAAAAGAGGTTTGGATAGAAGAGATGGTTAACCAGGAAGTAGTGTTCAGACCAGAAATGTTCTTACTGGGAATTATTAATGAGAAATAGAGCAAAGGAACACTATATTTAATGATACATATAATAATAGCTGCGAGATTGGTGTATGCCCAAAACTGGAAGAATGAAGATAACCCTACAGAAAGTGAAATAATAAGGAAAATATTAATCTGTGCAGAAATGGACAGACTAACTTTAGAAATCAAAGATAAGGATGAGACATAGTATTATGAAGTCTGGAGTAAAATGTATCAATAGCTAGAGTCAAGGAAAAAGGAAGAAAGGGTTGAGGCTTTATAGAAATGAAGGTTGAAGTTTTGTAAACCAAAGAGAATGGAATATAATGGACAAATATGAGATGATACATATGCATGAATATAAAAGGTGGTTGTAAATAAGTATATAATTGTATATAAATGTAAATAGAAATAATATGCAGCTAGCACTATACTAATAACATAAAGGAAAAAGGAAATTAATTGTTATGTGTATCACTATACTATAGCTTATATGGCCAAAATGACGGCCAAGAAAGTTGCACTGTGTTCAATTGTTTTTAATGTTTATTCAATAAAATGTATTTAAAAAACAAAACAAAAATACCCTTGATATTCTATTTACATGGACTGTGAACATTAGAAGACATTATTTGGATTTTGTTATTTAGTAGAGAAAAAACAAAGCTCAGGCCAGGCAAAAATCAAAGGATTTTTGAACAGCTGATGTTCTCAATTTTGCCATCTAATTACCTGGGTTAGGGTGAGATTAGAGTGGATTTGAAGTACACACTTCAGCTACAGAGCATAAAACCTGGGGAGAAAAGTGTGATTGGTAGCAGTTATTAATCCTAACAAAGTTTAATTTCATTGAACAGTTCAGCAATATTATCTTGCCACATTCAAATTTCAGAAGCATTGTAATAGGCAGAAAATGGGGAAAATTCTAGAAAACTACGTATATAGAAGTAACTATGGCAACTGACAATAAGGAATTCTGTAAAGGATCCCAACATATTAGCTAGAGAAATTGCATCCTGTATATGCTGCATCATATTCTTAACAAGCTTACTGGATAATGGTCATTCTTTTGCAGATGTCATATTGTCCAAGGAATTTCTATCAAAGCATTTCAGCAATGCTATAGGATTTACATCTTTTGATTTCAAAAGTTGTTCTCCTTCCTCGTAGCATGTTATGTTAGACGAAACAATTACTTTCAGCTTCCAAGTTGTTGAAACATAATTAATGGTCCTTGGCTTGATACTAGGCTTGTGTGATGAGAAAGGCAAATATCTGACTGTTAACTGGTTGTTATTTAACTATTAACTCTTAAAATTATAACTATAAACAATATTTCAAATAATGAAACATTGCATTTATACACACACACACACACACAAGTCCAAATATAAAATATTGCAAACCTATCTCTACTTCTATATTAGACAAAAGAATACACTATACAAATCAGAAAGTAGATTGTGTAAAACTTTCACATCAAGAGATGTAAAAGCCATGATTATTTCTACTCATTTCTTCATTCTTGCTGCATTCTTCTGCTATGTGTGACACAGCTAAATCCCTGATAAATTACAGTAGATTGAAGAATGCAGATGACCTGATTGGAAAAGAACACAACTATATAGAAGACACTATAGGGAACATGCAGGAAAAGTCAGAAGTGCCAAATGTCTGTTTGAAGTGTATAGGCATATGAATACTCTTTATATTTAAATTGGTTAAATTTTGATTCCAAAACAGTCTCTTCTACACAGCTGTGTTTTGAATTGCTGGAGAAGTATTTTAGTTGGAATTTTCACCAAGCTGATTTCAGCAGAGCTAACCAAATAGTCCTGATTATGTCTGTTTCCATTGCTATGTTTGTGAATACTCATGAACAGCCCAAGAGTTTAGATAATTGTTGACTAACTATGGTTCAAGACGCCATGGACGACAAAGCATAACTCAAACTGTAGTATGATTTAAACACACACACACACACACAAATCTTACTGGCACCAGTTCAACCTCATTTTGAACCTGAAATAGGTTTTTTACAGCATCTTTTTGCTTATTGTCAAAGAAAAATAATCTTACATCGACTTTACTTAGTCAGAGAATATGATATGTAAATTTATTTCCCTTGTGAGACTTAATGTTTTTTTATAGTGACAGTTGAAACTATACTTTTAATCAACTGAATGCACATGTTACTTTCCCATTTCAACCCTGAATTAGAATTCAGCTTCACTTCATTGTAGAAGGCAATCTAAATAGCTGTAGCAATGGAATGAAAGAATCAGTAAAATATTTAACTTTGTTTATCTAAGCAAGGCAGGCAATAGCCAGTTTTATAAGCAAGGTAAAATTCTCATTTGCCCAGACCATTGGAGAAGATGACTGAAGCCCTCCACCTTTTCTTTGTTCCATCTGGTTTTGTCATTTTGGCCATCTTTATCATTTTTCAGATTTACTGTTTCCTTGTTTTGAAATGTTTTAACAATTTGTAAACCTGCCTAATCATTGGGAATTGGCCGGTGTACACATCTAATACAATATTATTATGCATATTGAATGAGTAGCAGGTGATGAGGGACTCAAACCATTTCCAACTAAATTCAGGTTGTCAGGTCCCTTTTTGTTCCTTATTCATCATCTTTCAAAACTGTCTGACAATTCTAGTTCCTGATGAATCCTTTTTTATGAATGCTCTATGTGACACTGATTTTCCAGCATGTATCCATCAGTGTTTAGCTTGATAAAGTCAACAGTCTCATGACTTTGATTACAATGGTCCTTTCAAGGGATAATTAAAACTGTTATTCCAACTCTAGTATTAAATATAATACACATTGAATGCATACATAACAAAAAATTATACATTGCATAGGTAGAAAGCAAAGCCTAAAACAATGTATCTATCTTGTATGCCACACAACACTCTCTCTACAACAATATAGATTATTTGGTGAACATAATAAAAAAAACGATATAAGTCACCCTCCTGAAGAAGTCAATCCTTAATTCAGTCAATACTGGACTGTCTCTAATTTTCTATGACTTATATGGAAGGATATTTTAGTTCTGCTTAATATTTCAATGATATTCAATACTGTTGAACATTATATTCCTCTGAGGGTTGCAGGTTGGAGATATTGTTCTTCAATTATTTTGTTTCTTCCTGAATAGATAAAGGGTGATCCAATCAGTTTTAATGGGGGGTGGATGGAAAGATCAGGCCCTTGGCTATGTCATTATGAGCCTCAGTGCCCATCATCTTTTTCAATATCCATATAAACCTACCGTGCAATATTTTTTTAAAATTCAGAGTGAAGTATAATCACCTTCACTGAACAGGAAATGCAGAGGAAATTCTGATCCAGTCCTTAGAATCTATGAATGGGACTGGATGAGATGGAACAGTTTGAGAATAAATCCTAGTACAAGAAAGGTTCTCTTTATTTAGAAGCTCCCTGAATCCAGAACATCAGTTCCTTTGACTCTAGATAGTTTAGTCATGTCTCCTGAAGGAACAGCTGTGCAACTTTGAGATCTTCCTGAACTTATGACTTTTGCAAGCCTTTGTCCAATCTACATCAAAGGTTCTGACATGAGTTATCAATACTCTTATCATCTTGTAGATAGATTATTTTAATCTGCTTTATATGGACTGCCTTTATGAAAGGCAGCTGCCAATAGGCTGAATAGCCAACACTGATATAGCAGAGTAACATTTATGTTGTGGATTCCCAACTGATTCCCAATTGCACTTCAAGCTTCTATTCATTACCTATAGCTTGGGTCCTTGTTAGTTTGGGTTAAATAATAGGCTGGCCGAGGATACACTAAGAATATTCTAATCAAGACATTAAAGGAATGGTGCTTTGAAAAACCTTTTTCCTTAGCAATCTCCTTGTGCCAGTTCCTGAAGTAAGGATCTCCCTAACCTTGGAAGATGGTGAAAACTGCAAGCATTTTGGAATTTGATTAAAATGGTCCTTTTCTAACCAATCGTTGGGGGTAGAAGATGTCACCTAATTGGATCTCTAACCAGAATTGGTCTAGAATGCACAGAGTTGCATAGTGTATGATTTACAATATTCATTTTGTTATTTTCATGATTTTATAAATAGTGCCATATACTAGAATTAATAAGGAATTTCTCCCCATTTTATTTAATACATATTTCCACCAATTAATTTTATTTACTCATTTCATGCTACAATTAATTGGTGGAAATATTTATTAATTAAAATGGGGAGAAATTCCTTATGTAAACATTAATGCATGCATACATGATTTCAATAGCACGGAGACGGCGTTGGTCGCGTTGGTTGATGATCTCTGGAGGGCTCGGGACAGAGGTTGTTCTTCTGTCCTGGTCCTGTTAGATCTCTCGGCGGCTTTTGATACTGTCGACCACAGTATCTTATTGCAGCGGTTGGGGGAGTTGGGGGTTGGAGGCACCGTATTACGGTGGTTCTCCTCCTTCCTCTCCGACCGCTCGCAATTTGTGTTGACGGGGGGGCAGAGATCGTCCCCAAGGCCCCTGCTTTGTGGGGTGCCTCAGGGGTCGGTGCTCTCGCCCCTGCTGTTCAACATTTATGTAAAGCCGCTGGGTGAGATCATCCGTGGCTTTGGGGTGGAGTTCCATCAGTACGCTGATGATACTCAGCTGTACATCTCCACCCCGGGCCACCCCAATGAAGCCGTCGAAGTGATGTCCCGGTGCCTGGAGGCCGTGCGGGGTTGGATGGGTCGTAACAGGCTTCGTCTCAACCCGGCCAAAACCGAGTGGCTGTGGTTTCCTGCGCCCAGATACAGCCAGCTTATTCCTTCGCTGGCCGTGGGGGGAGAGGTTTTGACCCCCGTGGAAAGGGCGTGCAACTTGGGTGTCCTCCTGGATGTGCGGCTGTCTTTGGAAGAACATATCGCAGCCGTCGCCAGGGGGGCTTTTTATCAGATTCGTCTGATTTACCAGTTGCGGCCCTTTCTGGATCTGGGCGCACTTCGCACAGTCACTTCCGCCCTCGTTATCTCCCGCTTGGATTATTGCAATGCTCTCTACATGGGGCTCCCCTTGAAGAGTCTCCGGAGGTTGCAGTTAGTCCAGAATGCAGCCGCGCGGGTGATCGTGGGTGCCCCTCGAGGCGCACACGTAACACCACTTCTCCGCAGGCTGCACTGGCTTCCTGTGGCCTTCCGGATTCGATTCAAGGTGGTACTGATGGTATTTAAAGTGCTCCATGGCTCGGGACCTGGGTACTTACGGGACCGCCTGCTGCCATCAACAACCTCCCGCCGCCCAGTACGCTCCCACAGGGTCGCCCTCCTTGGGGTACCGCCACCTGATCGTTGTCGACTGGCGGCCCCGAGGGTACGTGCTTTCTCTGTGGGAGCGCCCTCCCTGTGGAATGATCTCCCTCCGGAGATACGAGCCATGACAGATATCCTCTCCTTCCGGCGCGCAGTTAAGACCCTACTTTTTAAACAGGCTGGCCTGGCCCAGTAAGTGTTTAAGGGGTTTTAGTAAATAGGGTTTTTTAAATTTTAACTTATTTTTAAAATTTTTGGGATGCAGCCATACTCATGTTTAATTCGGTTTTAAATTCTATTTAATTTTGTATCTCTGTATTTTATGTATTTATTAGGCTGTACACCGCCCCGAGTCCCTTTTCGGAGAGGGAGCGGTATAGAAATACGATTATAAATAAATAAATAAAAATTTATGCTTCTGTTGTGTGATTCATACCAAGCATGTTTTATATTCTTTCTTTTCAGAAATGTACACAACTATACTTGCATCCAAATAAAACAACAACTTCAAATTCTGCTTGCTTTGTATTCACCAACCCTCTTCCAAAGTGTGAACAAACAAAACATGTGACTAACTTATAACTGTGTATAACATGCAGAAAGTGCAACAGGCGCATATTGTGGGGACCATAGCCAAGAAATATGGCATGGACAGTAATTCAGTATGCATGTGGCAAGACATTTTGCACTTCCCAGGTGGCATTTTTTAAAATCATGTGAGATGGGAGGATCAGTGCTGACAGTTCTTCTCAGCCAAGTCATTAGGACCATCTGCTCTCACTTTCACTGAGCCAAGAGCTTCTATAAAGAGAAGGCATGCCACACAGGATGGTTGGCCTCTTTTGCAGTAATGGGATTTCTGGAACCTTGAGAATGGAGCTGTTTCTGTATTTCCTACCTCAGAGTTTTGTACATTTTAATTTCAGTTCCTGGTCAAAGCATAGGGTAAAAAGCAACACTGGTAACAGCCTCCTTAATTAGGGTGGCTCAAGAATGGGCAAGATCCTTCAATCTCTATGTGGGATCACCACCAACACTGATTCCGCAAAGGAACAAGTCCATATTGATTTGTGTGAGGATCAATTGTAAAATTTATGATAGTGTCACCCACGTTATAGCAATTGCAAATGTTACTCAACTCTTGATGTACGGTAATGTTTTGCAGGGACAGTTTCACATTTGCAAAAAGACTGAGAAAAGGTTCTTTTTAGGAAACTCATATTTAACATGTTAACATTTAACAAACATATACTTAACAATTATGCAAAAACTGCATCTGTGCCTGATTATAGGAACAAAGTTATCATTAACATTTCCCCATACTGTACAAAAGAAAGTTAGTAAGTGCAAATGCAAGAAAAAACTCTCATGGTATTAGTTTGTTCAGTGCATCCAGGAAAGTGAATACCACACTTTTCCTTTGTGAGGTTTAGGTTTAGGGCTAGGGTGACAGTGAGCAACATTTGAAAATTATGGTCAGATTTTATACTAGTCAGAAGGTGTTGCAGACCAGTGTTTTGTTCTTCAACATATCACTGAGTGTGCTAATGTTAGAAGGTTTATTCCATGCTTGTTGATTTAAATAAACCCAAGTGAACAAACTAAAAGTATGGAATGCTTGGCATTAATATATGAAATTTGATTGTTGAATGTGATGGGTACAATATATCTTTAAATTAAAACATGCATGTAACTAAATGGAATGTTTGGTGAATAACCATTGATGTTGATCAAGGAGTAAATCAAAGAGGTGTGCTGTCCCCTTGCTTACTGAATGTATAAGGAATGCTTGTGATAATGATAGATGTATGTTAGCTGGGGATGTGAATATATGCATATTTTTGTTTGGTGATGTCATGTGATTGTTTGACAACCTGAATAATTTGTTGATCACATAGTGTGATACAATGAGAAGCATGGACATGAAAATTAGTATGTCAACAATCAAGTTAATTGCAGTTGACAGAGAAATGGATCATAATTGCAAGTTAAAGGAAATTATAAAAATATTACGGGAGATGAATGTGAGTACTAAAGATAAAAAAGAATAGATAAATGTTAAGGTGAGTAAATACTGTGCAAAAGATAATAGATAATGATCATTCAATTGCAAGAAATTAACATTTGTTAAAAGAAGCAAACATAGGTGTGCATAATGTAATGCTTCTGCCCATTTAATTATAAGAGGAGAAACATAAAATTGAATAAAGTGTGAATGGGATACTACATGTGTGATACAGTAAAAACATATGGTCAAGAAAGGTTGAATAGTTGAGAAATAAATTGAATGCAAAAATGAGTAATTGGTACAAAACGAGTGTTTCAAATTGTTTTGGTGATAAAGAATGAGGGCTCATTTATAGATGGAATGAAGGAGTTTAAAGGAAGGGGAAGAATAAGAAAGTTGTAACTGGATACAATTGATAAAAATCTTCAAAAAGAGAGAGGTGAGAACTTTAAAGCACAAAAGCCTATGAAATGGTGAATAGATATATTGGAAGCATAGATGATTTGCAAAGAGAGAAAGGTGTGAGGAGTTTCATGAATGATACTGGTGAAAAAAATAGATTTAGCTATATTTTTCTTGCTTTTTCTTGTTGTGCCTTTAACTTTTGTTGCTTACTTGTTGTTTTTCCCTGCTTTGCAGAGTAGCTGACTCTGAAAAGAAATTGCATAATGGGAATGGAGATATGCTGAGTATCAAGAGAATTTATTTATAGGTGAAATGCCATCATTAAAATAGACAGGATATGCAGGCATGAGATGCTGGCAGCCTATACGCTCTTCCAGGATAGGGGATTGCAATATGATTCTCAAAATCCATTGATTTTCTATCAGTGAAGCGTACCATATGTGACTTTGTATTGGAAAGGGATGCCACTCATACAATCCTGGCATTTAACATTCCCTGTGTTCCCCTGCCCCCAAAATCTTTCCTGAGATTTAGGAAACTCTCAGAAACAGAATGAGATATATCTTGGAGAACTGCCATACATGGGTCTATTTAAGTAAACAGGAAGGTTTTCTGCAAAGTTAAAAACAAAAACAAAAAACAAAGCTATCAGTCCAATAACAAAGCAAACAAGGTACTTTTCTTCGATCAAGCAACCGATCTAAGAAGGATGAAGGTCAACCTTGAGCTCTATCAGAATTGAATTTCAGGCTGAGGGCAGAGCTTGCCTGCAATATTGCATTCTAACTGTGCCATCAGGTCTCCTAAAGATTCGTTAGAAGCTGCAAACTGCTGAAACCACACATTAATCTTTGGGTGCCACATCAGAAAAAGCTTTCCTCCTGAGTCCTATCAAATGATATTCCATCATGGATGAGACCTGCAACATGTCCTTTTTGCCAGACCTAATGGGACAGGTAGATGTTAGATCTGCTTGAAGTGCAATTAGCTCTTAAAAAATCCTGCCTTAATTTTGTCAGCTACCTTAAGATAGTTACTTTTCTCCCTTTATCTTAAAGGAATGGGTTTTCAATGAAAAACAAGTGAGAAGATATATGGAATTATTGTGAAAATCCACGTGGATTTCTTAGATTCAGATACATCTGAGTGTGTGATTTCTTTCTCTGTAGTTTTTTCAATGCCCCCTTTCTCTTATTGTTGTTTAGGTAATTATTTTTAATTCAACACTCCAATGTTCTGTTTTGAAGCAGACTGCAGTGAATTCAGAGAGTCGTCAGTCCAGCAGCATCTAAAACCATTCCAAGTTCTCTACAACAAGACCAGGTATCTAGCCATGACTTTTTGCCTTTTCAGAGAGCTCGAACTACCAAGATGGCAAAACAGTCTTCAGAACTGTTTTGTTAAACCAAATTTATTTATTCTTTGATTAATGTGCATGTACAAAAATAATTCTACATGCATATAATGAGCCCACCAGGTCTCATCCTCATCTTACATCCAACCATTAAAATATCTACAATAATCTGATCTTTCTTCAACATATCTAGACATAGTACTTTAAAGCATCCTGCACTTTTCATTTGAGCTTCTTCATTGCATTTCCACTGAATTTTAATGTAAACTCTTATTTTCTCACATGCAAGGCTATGAAAGCCTATATGACTTATCATATTTTATTTCTTTTGAAAGTTTGTTCTTCACTGCATGAAGGATCAAGTATGTCAGTATATTTTCTTATGGACAACAAGCAGTTTTTAATAAGCTTATGCTTACTAAAATTCCATTCCTCTGATGCAATAAATAATGGCAAAGCAATAAGCCTTCTCAAGCAAATGAATAATTGCAGGAACACAGATTTTAGGGCATTCCCACAAATGTTGTATAGCAAGTTAACGTGCTAAAGTTGGATTTTTGTTGTTTTTTGAAAACTCAATAGATAGAGATTTTATGTCTGTTGATTGCAGCTTGGTTGGAGTATTGTACTACTGAGAATTGAAAAATTCTATGCTGCCAGAAATGGAGGACTGTCTATTAAGTATTATCGTACCTTAAGTGATCTCTTGTTTTTGGCTGTATACTCTTTCCAAGAGAATTACCTTTAGCTCCTTTTCCAGAAACAGCATTTGCAAAACCTTTTCATTACAAATAGTGCTCACAGTAACTGGAATTGACCTCATGCTCTTGACTTTATCATACAATTTCTTCCAGTTATTATTCTCATCCCTATGGCAGAATTTGAAATTAAAAAGAGATTGATTTTTGGTAATTTATAAAAACAGGCAGCATGGCAAGTAAAACATGCAACATACCTTGGGGCTCAAAATGAGCCAGTCCCTTTCACACTGTCACAATTAGGCAGACACTTGGGAAAAAACAGATATAGGAATTGAATGTTTGGAGAAAAAATTATAGGGCTGAGTTGAGTTGATGTGCTCCAAAGTAATTGGGTCAATAGACATCCGGTATATTAAAAAAACAGATTCAAGATCCAAAGTTTTTTCACTTGAAGTTCTGCTCCTTCCATCTTGCACCACCATACCTGATTCACATTCACAATTTTTGCAATGTTCTCATTGTTAAATTCCTTTGAGATGTTGTCAATTCTTATACACTGCACCATCACTAGCTGTTTGTCCCACTTTCATTATTAAACATATTCATCCAGACTGAGTCTGCTTTTTCTTTTCAGAAAAAAACACTTTTATTTCTCTCCTTTTCTCTGCCCAAGACTTGTACATTTGCTTTATTTTCTTCTCCAAAATAATGGAGTGAGTCTGGATTATGAAGAGGGCTACCTACATCTTTTTTCATATAAGAGCAGGGAAGCAGGTCACAGGACATTCAACTGTATAACTGACATGATTAAATCCAAACTTGGGGAAAATGTCAGCTGAGGTACCATAGATAGGGCACAATAGTAAAAATAGCATCTTTCTTGTAATGGAGCTTAGCTGTTCATACTCATTTGTATTACCCTTTGCTTCTTTTATGAATATCTTCTTTTCCAAAGACTTTTATCCTGTAGCTCTGCCAACTAAGGTGACCTTAGATCTTTAGATCTCTCTGAAATCTTCCAAGTCCCTTTTGGTTTACTCAACCCCTATTTTCCTTGTTTCTGTGGGTTCAGAAACTGAGGTGCGGCCAAGGTCAGTCCTATGAGCCCAGGTTAAATTAGAGCTCAGAGTCAGCAAGTAAAATAGAGAGCAGAATGAAGATTCTTAATCAGGGTTCTTGCTAAGTAAGGGAGTAACTGTCTTAATTAAAGATAGATAGCTACAGCCTGATTTAAGAAGCAGTCCTGACACATGTTTCTCTACTGGAAATAGTTGTTTGATTTCCTGGTCTATTGTTCCTGTGTATTCTGCTTGTATAAAAAACCATGAAACGCCAGTCTTTGGATTGGTTGACAAATCAGACTTGGCTCACTGAACTTTGGACTGGATTTTGACTTCTCTTTTGAAGTCCTCTTCCTCATTGCTAACCAGCTGCAACTGTGTGTTTTCCACATCTGAAGCTTCAGGTCTGTCCTGCTGCAGCTGCATTTCAGCTAAACAGACTCTCAGCCAGCTTCTCGGAGCCACTGACCAACTACCATCTTGATGTACCTGGGACTGGTTCATCCTCCTCTGAAGTGACATCTGGGGATGTGTCTTGGGGAGTCATCACCAACTTAAAAATTGGAGATAGGGAAAGGAACATCAACAATCTTGAACGTGCTGCTGACACAACTCTCATCTCAGAAACCAGAGAAGGCCTGAAATATCTGATCAAAAGGATTAAACAAGACAGTGAGACATTTGGTCGCTTCTGGAATGTCAAAAAGACCAAGCTCATGATCACTATTGTTATAATAACAATTGATGGTGAAGAGATAAAATGTATGCATGCAAAAATTCACTAACCTAAGATTGCAAATTTATCAAAGCAGTGAATACAGTTCAGAAATAAATTGTTGAATTGCACTGTATTAGTTTAGTTTACTTTATTATCATTGCACCTCATACAACAAAATCAAACACCATCTTCAGTGCACATCATGACCATGAAAATAAACACAAACACACATCCTTCACACTCCACACATTGAACCGAAAACCAGCAACATCACACCAACACTGCACTAAACAGTAGAATTCAAAAGAGCTACTGCCCTAGGATAGAAGCTGTTTTTCAGCCTATTTGTCCTTGTTTTTATTATTCTGTATCGTCTTCCAGATGGTAATAGTTCAAAAAAAGGGTGCCCAGAATGAGATGGATCTTTGAGAATGTTTTGAACTTTCTTAAGGCAGCGGGAGCTATAAAGCTCTTCCAAAGAGGGGAGAGGGCAACCAATGATCTTCTGGGCAATGACATTAATCCTCTGGAGTACTTTCCTATCTGCCACTGTACAATTGGCAAACCATACAGAGGTGCAGTAAGTTAAGATACTCTCTATGGTGCAGCGGTGGAAGGTCACCAGCAGTTTTTCATTCAGTTGTTGTTTTCTGAGAAGTCTCAGGTAGTATAATCTCTATTGGGCCCCTTTGACCAGCTCTGCAATATGAGCACCCCAGGTCAGATCCTCTTTTATGGTAACACCTAGAAACTTAAAACTGGCCACTTGCTCCACTTGGTTTCCATTGATAAACAAGGGTTGGATGTCTGATCTGTTCCTTCTATTGTCCACTATAAGCTCCTTGGTCTTATTGGTGTTGAGGACCAAGTTATTTTCTCCACACTGTGAAAGGAACCAGTCCACCTCATCTCAGTAGGCAGACTCATCCCCCTGGAGATGAGTCCCACCACTGTTGTATCATCTGCAAATTTACTAATAGTATTACTAGCGTGAGTGGGAATGCAGTCAAAATGACAATATGTGTGTGGGCATGGATGATCAACTAGATTGACTAGAACTGATGATAAACAACAGAGACCTCTGATAGATGACTTGGATGGATTTAGCTAGCAATTATAGAGAGTATGTATGCCAAGGGTCTTCAAACTTGGCAAGTTTAAGACTTGTAGACTTCAATTCCCAGAATTCCTGAGCTAAGATGACTGAAGAGGGAATTCTGGGAGTTGAAGTCCACAAGTCTTAAAGCTGTCAAGTTTGAAGTACCCTGATGTATACAGATCCCATGAAATCCCAGACTGCCAGTAGGTGCATTTATGAAATGAACAAAGGACAAGGCCTGGTGGCTGAATACATCAATACCATTAGATTATTAGCCCATGACTTGGACTGGAACAATGCAGGTTTAGCTAATAATTTTTAAGAGGATCTGTTGAATGAACTCCTTAATGTATTGGATTAAACCGAATGGGCAGGAATTTTCAAGTCATGATTATTATTATTATTATTATTTATCGTATTTTTATACCACTCCCTCTCCCAAAAGGGACTCGGGGCGGTGTACAGTCTAAACATATAAAGATACAGTCAACAGTAACAGTAATTAACTCAGAATTGAATATAGATAGATGAAAATAGGATAAATGAGTAAAATAAGTAAGTAAGTAAATGATTGAGTCCCATCAAATAGAAATTAAAAGTCTTATTTGAATCTAAAATTTAAAAATCTCAGAAAACCTTTAATTGGCTAGGCCGGCCTGCTTAAAAAGTAAGGTCTTGACTGCACGCCGGAAGGTTAGGATGTCCGATGTGTCTCGTATCTCCGGGGGGAGATAGTTCCAAAGGGAGGGGGCTCCCACAGAGAAAGCACGTAATCTCGGGGTCGCCAGCCGACAACGATCAGGTGGCGGTATCCCAAGCAGGGCGACCCTGTAGGAGCGTACTGGGCGGCGGGAGGTTGTTTGTGGCAGAAGGCGGTCCCGTAAGTAGCCAGGTCCCGAGCCATGGAGCACTTTAAATACTAATAGTACCACCTTGAATCGAATCCGGAAGGCCACAGGAAGCCAGTGCAGTCTGCGGAGAAGTGGTGTTATGTGGGTGTCCTTGGGGGCGCCCATGTATAAACGGACATCTATCATAATGAAGGGCCATAACATGAGTATCTAAAAGATGAGACTACCTGCACTCACCATGCCATCATTTCCTGCAATTTATGTAAGCCAACAGGACCCATCAAGCAGAAAAGATTTAACAATTCAGAGTGGAGCTTTGATTAACTGTGAGGGCTGGGACTACATATGTTGTTAAGGCATTGTGCTCCAGCATGTTGGGAAGTCTTTTTAGACTGGAGCAATTTATCAGCAAGTCAGAACACTCATGTAACTCCCACCAATTATCTAGTGGTGACTGTAGAATTTCAAGTGGGAGGAAAAAGATATCTACTAATTCTGGCTTTGGTAGATTCTGAAGCTACAACCAACTTATGGATCTCTAGTTCATAGCAGACCATGGAATTCCAAAGCATGTCATCCAACCACTCCTAGTAATTGAGGTGATCACAGTTGTCCTCTGCTGTCAGTCTCAGTGATCTGGGCCACATCATCACTGAGCATGTGATTAGGAATTCACCAGGAAAAGCTTGACCATCAATGTATGTGTGAGTTTGAAACCTGAAATGGAACATGCATAAATTCAAAGGATTATGAGTAAAGTTGGCTGATATGAGGGGATTGCAGTCTGAAACCTGACCAAAAGGGTTCAAATAATCCATTTTCTCTAGAATTCCTTAGAGCTGCAGGCCAACCATGTTACCCAAAAGGGAAAATTGGAGTCTGGATTATAAATGGGCAGATATGAGAGATACATGATCATTTACTGAGGAGGGGTTGGACTTTTATTTTTTAAAAAACAGAGATGATGGACTATAAGCCTGGGGAAATTCCTGTACTAACCCAGAGAGGGCATCGAGCAGCATGGGCAAGGAAAGTGCTTGTCAGTAGCATCAATCCAAGCTTATTGCTAAATTTCAGCTTTATAAATAGACTCTCATGCTGAGCTATCTTTGAGGCAGTGCCCTGACAACCTTCTGAATCACCCAGAAAACATACTACCCCCGTCCTTCCCAGCAGGTTGCATCTGGGATCCTACAGTATGTCTTTAGTGGAATTTAATTCCAAACACAAGGCAGAAAAATACATACTGATGAAAGCAATAGATATGAATATTAAACATAAAGTAGAAAACAAAATGCCACAAACAGCCTGTCAGCTTAGAATAAAACAGTTTAGCTATGGAAAACAGCCCTGTGGCTAGAAGCAAATCTTGTTTCATTTTTTCATTAGGCTAACTCGACTTAAAGAGATGAGGAAAATGGGCTGGGCATTAGAGCTTAAAATTAGAATACTGTAAGCAGATCAATAGGGAGCCTTGCAGCCCCCTAGTGGCCAAGTAAAATCAGTAAGATAATTTTGCTTTGTTATAAGGACTGTTTTCACTAATTCTGATAGAGTAGGTCAAACAAGGAGACAAACAAATAAACCCCTCCCAAAGAAATATAGTATAAATAGCCAGTGATCCAATTTAAGTAAGGATAGAATTTCATAATAGCAGGCCAGTATTTGATGACATGAAATAAGCTGCAAAAAAGGTAAAAGTTTACCCACCTCCACAAATATTAACAATAAATGTTTTTCCATTACTCAGTCCTGAATATCAGAAAGACAGCATTTGAAGAAGTTAGACAGCTGCAAATCACAAATCAGTATCAGAGTATGTGGGTAAAATGCAGATAAGTTACTGAGAATGATAAGGTCTTCACATCCCAAGTAGGATTCATCAAAACATTTTTGTCTTGAAATAGATTATGTGGCAAATCCTATTTGCTGAGTTCATTTGATTTGGTCATGGGCTTTTCCCCCCTTGAATTTGAAATGGTTTCCTCAGGCCATTCTGGAAATGTTTAAACCCCCAAACAGCTCCATTTGAACTACAAAAATCCTATTTCAAATTTGAAATAGAGCTCTTTTGAGCTAAAATGCTTTCAGAATGATCAGAACAAGCTATTTAGAGCTCAAAACCCGTGCTTCGTTTTGAACTCCGAATGGAGCATTTTGCACAATCAAGAAGAATATTGGCCTTGATGCATCCTTTCTGTCTCCCCAAAAGTAATGATCTTCTCCCTTCCAAATTGCTCCTTTTTGTCTTTTAGTTACTTTCTGATTACATAAATCTGAAATGGGTATCTTTGTTTTTTCTAATATATAGAAATGCTATACTATTGTCTGTGAAAAAGACAAAATCAAGGAGGAAGGAATTAGAATCTTTCCATCAGCAACATTTGACAGCAGTTTGATTCTATAGTTTCTAATATATGTTAAACTACAAACTATGTTCACACATCTCATTGCTTACCTTCTTCTAGTGTAAAGGGCTTAAAAATAAACTGGTTGCCTCAAGAAAGAGAGAAACCTAAACAAATTAGCTATTTATCCAATGTACAATAAAAACTATCCATTAGCATCACTGGAAGATAGCTTCCCAAAGCAAAAGCCAAATTAAAATCTCTATAGTATTTTTTACAGGCCTGCAGTAAATATTTGATAATGGTTAAATTCTGTTCTCCATGCTCCCTCATGTTGGATTATTTAAAACATTTACCAACATTTTAATAGCAAGAGAATTGTATTTATATATGGATTTTATTTATTAATTTCTACAGTACTTATTCCTTACTTCAGTCAGAGTTGACTCTGAATGGAATATGAATCAATGGGCATTTAAGTGTCTGTAGTCACCACATAGCATACCTCACTGTTTTTGTATAAAGTTCTTTTGCTTTGAGGGATTTTTCCTCATTCTCACACTTACATTTGTCACATGACTTTTTTGATTGGCATTGAAGAGGGAGAAAATGGGGCATGCCTATCTGAGAAAAGTATGAGAACTTGTATCACCTGTCATAAATGGCAAAGATTTATTTCTGATGGAGGTGAGATGTGTTTTTATGGCAGTTGCTGATGTTGTTGAAGAAAATTTAAATGAGTTTCATGCTTCTATCCAATCCTACACATACCTCCTTTTCTTTGTAGTTTTTAACCAACAAAAAGCAGAATGAATAATAATAATAATCTTGTACCTTACACCATCAGACTTCTTACACTGTGAAGGCTTATTGAATATTGAAAAGACCAAAATGGCCTACAAGAAAGACAAAATGATGAGTAGAAAAGAGACATGACAAGCCAAAGTATTACATGGCCAAGGCACCAAAAAACAAACAAACAAGCAAACAAACACAAAAACTCTAGCAGAAAAGCAGATAACAATGGCAATGGATAAGAGCAGGAAAGTTGAAGAAAGAAACAGAAGGGCTAATTCTGGCTGCACAAAATGAAGCCTTAAAAACAAATGTATACAAAATCCAGAACTGAGAAAACAGCAATAGACAGCAAATGCCATGAATGCAAGGAAGATGAACAAAGTGCAGATCACCTAGTTAGCTGCTGGAAGAAGATTTCACAGACTGACTACAAACAATGGCATGACAAAGTGGTAACAATGATGCATGGTATATCTGCAAGAAATACCATTTGCCTGCAAGCAAGAACTGGTGGGACCACATAATAGACAAAAATAATAGAAAATGAAGAAGTTACAGTGCTGTGGGGCTTTAGAATTCAAACAGATCTGCAACATAACATTCCAGACTTAACAATACTGATGAAATAAACAATAAGAAGTTTGGGTAGTGGATACTGCGATACTGGAAAAAGGAGAAGAGAAAGAACTAGAGAAAAATAAAAAATACAAAGATTTGCAAATAGAATTAGAATAACAGTGACAAAATAAAATAAAGGTAATACCAATATTAATAGGCACCTTGAATCTAATTCCAATGTATCTGGAGCATCATTTGAACACCATTGTCATTGACAAAATCCACTATCAGTCAGTTGCAAAAGGCAGTATTACTTGGAACAGCTTTTATCCTGCAACCATTTCTTTAATATGATTAAATAACAATATCTGTCTATCCCAGGTCCTTGGGATTGACTCTATTGGTGGGTAAAATGCCAAATTTAGTTTAAACATCAGGCTGACTATGCAACAAACCATTATATAACCAGCATAGAATAGGTGGTACCTGGCTCAGTAGGAGTAACTATGAGAAAGATCTAGGTGTCCCTTTGGACTACCACTTAGTGCTGCAACTGTCAAAAAATCCAATGCTACTGCATCAACAGAGAGATGGCATCAAAATCATGACAAATGAGAGTGCCACTCTATATGGTGCTGGTGAGGTCGCCCTTGAAATATTCTGGTCAACATATGAAAAAAATGCTAAGACCCTAGAAAGAAGTTAAGCTGTATTTGAATGGTTAAGAGAACTATGTATATCTAGCCTAACGAACAGAAGGCTTAGGGGGTGACATGGTAGCTATCTTCCAGTGCTTGAGGGGTTATCATAGAGCCAACCTATTCTCCAAAGCACCAAAAGGCAAAACAAGAAGTAAATTAAAGAATGATCCAATCAGGAACTAAAGAGG
This sequence comes from Bungarus multicinctus, assembly GCA_023653725.1. Classification (NCBI taxonomy): domain Eukaryota; kingdom Metazoa; phylum Chordata; class Lepidosauria; order Squamata; family Elapidae; genus Bungarus; species Bungarus multicinctus. The sequence goes on from CM042844.1 coordinate 42,411,432, forward strand.
AAGTTACTGACAGTGAAAACAATTCATCAATGGAACAGCTTGACTCTTGGTACTGTGAGTGTCCCATTGCTGCAGGTTTTCAAGAAAAGCTTGGTCCAGGATTTGCCTCGGACAGGATGTTGAACTAGAAGACCCCTAAGGTCCTTTCCAGTCATATGATTCTACAATTTTAACTTAGCAACTCATTTAGGCCAGTTTGGCAATACTATAACTTTATAGTACTTTATCATTATAATTGCTCTCCATGGTTCTGAATCCAGAATTTCTTCCCTACCTCTTGAAAGTTTGATGGAAACTACAATCTGCTGTGTCTTCATTTTGTGAAGTTGACTGCCTCTTTCTGTAGCTTCTTGGCTGAAGTCTCATCAAGGGTTGACATTTGAGTCCTAACAGACCAAGATAGCAAAAGGATTAGGAAATGCTCCTTTTAATTTTTCTGAACTGAATCATGAACCGATTACCAATCCAATTCTGGAAAAAATAGTTTTATTTTAAATGCTTTTAAAGAATTTGTGGTATTGCTATTGGTAGGATTTACCTTAGAGCTAGACCCAATAAATAAAGTATTACTTGACTGGGAACCAGTGGTTTACAAACATTATAGGAGAATATTGCATATAGCTCCATTCATGCAGTTGGCAGTCTTGCTATCTCTGTTTTTTGCAAAAAATTTCCATAATGTAAACAATATGACATTCTCCCTTTCTTATCTTTGTTTTTGATTAGTTCTTGCAGGTGAAAAATTCCCTAATCTGCTGCCTCCATATATGTTAAGACTGTGGTTTCCAAAATTCCTGGCCAGACTTTGTCCAGAACTTAGAATGTTGAGAATGGTGCTTTCATTTTCTCTAGAATGAAGCAATTTGAAGAAGACTATTGTAAGATGTACTATTTGTGGCTGGAAACTGGAATTGGAAATATTATGAAGGAAAATGTAATTGGACTGTATGGTCTGGGAAACAGAAATCAGTTACAAGAATGACTTAATCAATATCTATCAATCCAATTATTTCTCCATGGCTAATACAATCTTCCAACAATCAAATTTTTCTCTGTAATACCATGGACACTAGTAGATAGAGTACACAGAGTTAAATGTCTATATTATTAGCATAAGGAGCTGGAAGACCTCACTTATATTAGCAAAGACATGCTAAGAAACTGACTGTGGAACAGACTGTGAAGTGTTCATGTATAAGTTCTAAATCAAATTAAAGTGTAAAAAAAACTGCAAAACAGTTTCCATGGTATGATCTTGAGCATATGCGAGGCATTTTCAAGAACACACGAAATTACTTAGATGTACTGAATTGCATTGATAGAAAAGAAAGGAACTATAGACTGAAATCAAAGAAGTTGTTAAGGCTGAATGTGAAGACAAACTGCCAAAGGCCAAGAAATAGAAGACAACAAACTGGATGTGAGAACAAATGGAACACAATGCCAAGAAGAGAATGGAAGCCAAAACCAAAAAAGGAGAAAAAGTAAAAGATCTCAAGCTCTTTGCACAAACCTCTAATTTATATCAGCAGTTTATATGGTCATTACTAAGATGGGTGTTTTATTTTGTTCAGTTTTTAGAGACTGCCTGGACATGTCTCTGCAGTTTTCTTGACAAGGTTTTTCACAAGTGCTTTTCTGCTGTCTGCTTCCTAGGGCTGAGAGAAAATGACTGGCCCAAGGTAACCCAGCTGGCTTTCTACCTAAGGTGGGACAGTCTCTCTGTTTGAAGCCTGACACCTCAATCATTGCACCAAACTAGTTCAATACTAAGATGGGCAGACATAGGAAGTGATGAAATATCTACACAAATACAGCAAACAGCAGAACAATGTGTAAAGGTTCAAATTTGTAAAGCCAAACCATGCCAGCAAATTTGGAAAAAGACAAGTGGCTAACAGATTGGAAGAGGTCAGTCTACGTATCTATTGTACAATATGTTTAATTTCACATCCTTGCAAAACATTGTTCAGAATGATCCAACACATATTAGAGCTTTATATGGAAATAGAAATGCCAGATGTTCAAATTGCCTTTAGAACAGGCCAAGGAACAAGAGGCATCATTGTTGATGCATGGTAGATAATTAAGAAAACCAAAGAATATCAAAACGAAGATAATATGCGCTTCAATGATTATAAAAGGCTGTCACTGTGTTGACAATTTCAAATTGCGGAAATGCCAGAATATCTCATTGTTCTCGTGCAAAACAGGGCAGGAAGCCATAGTACAGGCAAAACATGCTGAAATAGACTGATTCCAAGTTACTACCAGTAGGAAAGGAATGAAACAAGGTTGCATAGGTTCTCCTTATTTATTCAACCTGTCCTATATGCATATTGAGGGAAGCTGGATTGAAAGAATTTGGTATTCTTTCAAAATTGAAGGAAGAAACATTGATGACCTGAACTATGCTGATGGTATGACTTTGATAGTTGAAAATGCAAATGGTTTGTAGGTTTGTTAAAATATAGGACTAAATTAAATATAGAGAAGACCAAACTGAGGACAATAGATATAGCAACCAGCCTTAGAATTGATGCTAAAGATATTGAAGTAGTGAATATTTTTCTGACTTTTAGGATCAAGTATAAAAAATGCTGAGGAATATGCTGCAGACTAGAATTTGGGACAGTAGCAATAAAAGCCTTGGAAAAAATATTCAGATCCTGGATTATGTCTATGTCTACAGGAAATGAGGTTTTCTCTGTGAGTTTCTATTGAAATAAAAGTTGGATTTTTAATAAGCAGGATAGAATGAGTAATTATATACTTTTGAACTTTGATGTTGAAGAAGACCAAACTAAAGCCACATAACTTAATATTACTTTTTAATATTTAGAAGTTTGACACAGATGGTCCTTGATTTATGACCACAATTGAAACCAGAATCTTCATTGCTAACCAAGGCAGTTTTTAAGTGAGTCACGTCCAATTTTGTGACCTTTTTTGCCATGGTTGTTAAACAAATCACTGCAGGCAAGTGAATCATGTGGTTCTTAAATGAATCCAACTTCCCCTATTGACTTTGCTTGTCAGAGGTTGGCTGGGAAGGTCACACATGGTGATCACATGACCTTGGGATGATGCAACCATAGTAAATGGATGCCAGTTGCCAAGCACACTAATTTTGATCATGTGACCATAAGGATGCTATAATAGTCATAAGTGCGACAATTGGTCATAAGTCATATTTTCAATGCAAAATTTTTTAGTTACAGTATCTTTTATCCCATCATTATCTTGGTTGAGACTCTTACTACTGTTCCTCAAGGGTATCTGGAAGATCTAAGGGATCTATCCACATGGTCACTAAGAGTCAATATCAACTTGATGGCACATAATTATCAACATTGTGACTGGTGAGATTTGGGAACAGAGACTGCCTTCACTTCAGCTTTCTTTGAAACACTTTAATGTTACCAGGAACAACAGTCATTTCATTTTCTGCAGGAATTGCTGTTGACATTCCTTTTGCAATGATTCAGTGTACTCTGGAAATATTATTCAGAAGAGAAGCAAGAGAAACATTTGAAAAGATTCTTTCCTGTCATAAGCCAGATCAGAAATTCAGAATGATCTTATCTTGCCCATATAATTGCTGTTAGTTGAAGCAGTCTTCTAGCAGTCCTGGCAACTTTAGTTCCTTAGTGTTCTTGCTGGCATAAAATAGAATGCAGCATTTTCTAAATCAGCAGTGTCCAACCTTGGCAACTCTTAAGACTTGGAGAGATCAACTTCCAAGGGAATTGATATCCTTAAATCTTAAAGTTGCCAACATTGGACACCTCTTTTCTAAATCATGGAGCATGCTGAGATTTCCAGAAACATACTTCGGAAGACACTTTTAATAAGGTGCTAAATTTTATGCTTCGGCTAAGGTACAGAAATGATTGATACAAGTCTAACATAGAAAACAAAATATGTACATATGCAATATTGGTTAAAATAAAACCATCTCTGGTCATAAATGAATGTACATTCACTTTAGCATTACAGCATTATGTGACAAAAAGCTCTTTCTCTGGATAAAGTTCCTATGGAAGCCTTGCTTTTTAAAAAAATTAGTTGAAAACAAATATAATTCACTTTTTGCTTGTTGCATTAAGACATCCTGGCTGATATCTATGGGATCAATGCAGCCCACAACTGTAGTTTGCTCCAGAGATAATAATGTAATGGCCTATTATAAATTAAAGGTTCAGGTGTTCCTGTATTTTTGTTTCCAGTGTTTGTTGTGTACAGAGTGTGTATGTGTATTCCTGCATAAGTGGAAAATACCAGAAATCCTCCCAAATTGGGAATTGAAGACAAAAGAAAAGAGGGTGTATCTCATGCTAGTGTAGTTTGGTTTTGGCTTCCCCTATTGTCTGAATCTAGGCACTGTGATTTGCCAGCCATGTTTATAACTTCACATGTTATAAAGTACATTACAGTTTATTTAATAAAAGAAAATTAAACCAACCATGAATTAATGCAATGCTCAAACAAGCTTAAAGATAGCACTGAAAGCCAAGAATGGCCTGGAATGTAATTTTTGCCCCGGAATCCAAAGTAAATATTTGTTAGTAAATAAAAGCAAAATCCTTTGAATATTTTTTAGCATGAGTTGTACACCCTAGTATCTTATCCAAAGGACATTCAGTTGTTTGTTACAGCAACTCAATTTCTCATTTCTAACCAAAAAGAAAAACAATGCAGAACTGTAAGTTTTTGACTGAGTTAATATAAACATTAAAATGAAATGACTATATGACTTCATAAACAGTATTTTAAATGTATTTTCATTCTCTCCTTCCTAAGAAAAAAGAGTAGGTTGTATTTAATAAACTGAAGGCTCTAATCCTGGTTTGTGCTAAACCTATTAATCGTAATTCCCAGTTTAGGGAAAACTAGAAATCATAGTTAAAGTAATAGTTTTTGTTGTTTGTCCTAACTTTAGAAGGATAGGAGTCCTTCTACACCATCACCACCATCATACCCAGCCTCTAAGAAAGAAACTAACCATTCTACTATTCTTTGCCTTGAAACACTGAGAAAATACTTACCTTTATAGCATGGATAATATCCATATTTCAAAATCTGAAGATTATTATCACCCTATAGTAGCTTACTTATGGCCCTTATGCTACTCTTGGTATTGCTTCCACTTTGTTGTATAATTAGTCAATTTTGAATAGCAGTTGAAATATACATGTTGCTGTCAATGTGCCTGCATGTTCTTGTTTCTATATTGCTCTTGCTCTTACTGTGGAAATCAAAATTAGAATCTTCTCTGGGATTTCTAATTAGCTATGAATAATGGAAATTATATTTCAACAACTCTGGCAGAATTAAGCAAAGGGAGACTCATAAAAATGTATATTTTTCAAAAGAGGATACACAAACTTTATGAAAATCATTTGCTATGTTTCTAATACTAGAAGTATCTGTAAAAAGCTTGATGAATTATTAGCATCTCCAACCTATAAACAAGCAATGAACAGAAATATGTCCTGGATTCCTTGTGCCTGTTGCATAACTATATATAAGATCACATTATAGCAGACACAAATTCATTTACTAATAGTGAAACAAACTTTGATATTCTATTTCAATATAAGAGTCATACTGTCTTCAATTCATTAGGCTTGACATTAAATTTCATCATTCAAGGACAGCAGGGGAAAACCCCTATAACTGAAGTCATGTCAGGTAAATTAGATTAACAAAAATGCAGATAAGGCAATACTATATTCATTGCCTAGGAAGTTGGGAAGATGTTTTTATTTTTCAGTTCATGAATACATGTGCTGTCAGAAGTAGAGTTATTATGCTGAGCAATTTCAGAGCAGCCAGAAAAGCTAAAACACAGCAATTTATCTGACATGAATCTTCTGCATCTATATATTTACAAAGGCCTGAAGGAAGAGATCTCATTAAAACTAGTAATTAGGTTGATAAACTATTTTATGCTTCAAGAGGACCATAAAATAAGTCCAGCAAGGTTATTTGGACTGGCAAGATTTTTAGTTTGTTAGTGGAGAGAATGAGAAGCACCTATGAACTTCATCAAGCCCTAGTCCTACCTAATTTTGCTTAATGAACATCTTTGCAAACATTCAAAGAGATGCTTTCTAATTTGCTATTTGAGGCAGTTGAAGCAGAGATATACAGAATGCTCTTTGCTACTTTTTGCATGCAAAGCAAGATTTTTGAAACCTTGCTGCAACCCTTTGCCTATATTTACTTCTAACATCTATTGCTTGAAAGTAGCAAAATCTCTTGTCAGCAGCAATCTCTTAGAGTAAGCCTGTTTAAATAGTTGAGCAATACTTAAATGTACAGTAAAGACACTGATATTCTGACAGGATGTTTTGCATGTATTCCAAATTATTATGTGTACTAGATTCAATCTGTTATATTTAAGGCAAAAATCTGACAGTAAATAATATACAATATAGTTATATGGGATAAATGATAATTTCATTTATGCAAATTATACAAACAATATAAGTATAATTCTAAACAGCATATGGTAGTGTCAGAAAATAAAACATCCTGAAATTAAACCCTCTAATCTTTTAAGGATAATGATGTCCAAAATGAAAATTCTTTATCTGAAGCAACCATGACATCAGAAATCTGTCTTCTAATAAAAAAAATGAATACATTCCATGTATTGCACAATTAACTTGCTTTTAAAACAGGTTATCAGCAAATTTAAATTATTAAATTTAAATTATCAGCAAATTAAAAAACCACCACAAACTGAATTTATTATATAGAATAAATAAGAACAGAAAAGTGAAACTTAAAAACACCAATAATAAAGTATTGATAAATATTGAAATATGAATAAGACCAGGATTAAAATGGAGCTACAGCTGTGAACAATATTATTCCCAAGATATAGTAGCAGTGGTAGAATCCTGTGGTCCATTGATTGTTTGAGGGTCTTTGAAAAGCAATGCTAGCAGAAACAAAGAATGAAATCTAGGCGCTGGTTAGGAAAGCACAATTTCCATCAGCCTACAGGCCACTTTGGCTGCTACAAAGCTGGTCAAGATACAGACTTTAATTGTAGGCAGGAAAATTAGGACTTTTTCAAGAAGATGTTTTATATATAGATGACTTCCCTCTAACATACATGTGCCTGCATATAAAGCAATAGGAGAGAGAAGGCTAGAAGACAGAGATCAAAGACATTACCACAGGCTGCAATTCGATTCCTGTGGGTCATAGGCAGGCTGCACTCTTGGTTGCCTTGATTAACATAGAGAGTCCATGTATTATACAGTATATTAAATGATACCATGCAGATATTGTGCCTTTCCCTTCCTATTCTTTCTTATAGAAAGGTTCTACCTGCCAAAAGACACAGAAAATAATGGAAGGAGCGGGAGAAAATACAGATAGATTCTTCCACATGGAATCTTCCCATCTGATATTTTTAAGACAAGAAAGCATATTGAATCATTGGTGCTCTCTGAGCCTAGTTGTTTGCTTGCAGATGTTTCATTAACCAAGTAACATCACCAGTAATATGTACCTAGTGGGTAAGTAGCAAAAGCACTTAGACTTATAAACTACTTTATAGTGCTTTACAGCCCTCTCGAAGTAGTTTACAGAGTCAGCATATTACCCCCAACAATTTGGTCATCATTTTACCCACCTCGGAAGGAAGGAAGGCTGAGTTAACCTTGAGTCTTGTGAACTGCCAAATTGCAGTCAGCCAGCAGTCAGCAGAAGTAGCCTGCAGTATTGCACTCTGACCACTGCGCCACCATAAATATTTGCAAGCAAGGAAATATTTGCAAGCAAATAGCCAAGCTCAACACTAAAAAAAATCACAATTCAACCCTCAGCTACAGATATTCTCTTCTACTGAAGGCATACTGAAGATTTTCCCTTCCTTAATATGATAGGGATAGTATTTAGAAATATGTTTTCTGTCAAGCTTTCTCCCTTTTCCTCCTGGTCAGGTTGTCGTACTTTCTGTTTGTTTTTTGAATATTGGTTAAACACTGGTTTTCAGGAATCAGAAATGTTAAGGTGATGTATTAGGCTACTATCCCTCATGACAGTGTTTTTTTAACGTGTGTGATTTTGTGTGTGTTTGCAATTGCATTGCTTGCTGTAAATAGTTGTATTGGACATGGGAAGGTAATAAATAGAAGGCAGCCTTGCTCATAGCATTCCACCAATGAGGTAGAGTCACTCCACAATAACAATCTCTCTGGAGAAAAAGAATATCAGACTTGTTTTTCTGGATAAATAAAAACACTAATATGTTGTTTGCTATGATGGCTAATAAAAAGATAAATGTTCTGCATTTACTCTGTGTGAATGTGAATGTTGTTATAGCAGCCATAATTCTAATCTCTTTAATAAACTTAAAGAAAAAAAAAACATTGGTTTTTTTTCCTATTCTTATTTTTTTTTAGTTTTATATTTTAATCTATTTTTTTAAATAAAATAAACATTTGAATTTTTTAAAAAAACAAATGTCCATTATCTCCACTCAAGCATTATAAGAATTTGGTTTCAGACCCTGAAAAAATGTAATAGAAAGGCTTTTCTTACCTTTAGTATCCCTTTAACACTGGGAAAAGAGAATGGATGCTTGGCTATAAATTTTTGATAAGATAATGTTGAGAACTGTACTTTCCAGTATATTTATTTAATGATATATATGAATGACTGTCTTTCACAATCTCATGAACATTTTCATAAATTTCATAACGATTCATGTTGCCTGTTCATCTATTACATACTTTTAGATATTATTTTGTCTGCCTTAATATTTAAGGATCTCTGTTGACTCAAAAGGTGCTTGAATCCACTGTGAAATACATCAAGTCTGTAGATTAATTAACATGTTAAAGTCTAGATTTACAAAGTAGTTTGTCAGGTTAGATTTTGGCTTGAGGTATATCTTTGGTTTCATTTAGGTCAGGATTGCAGTATTCATTATACCTGAGATACAAGACTCCCTCTGCAATGTGTGCTATCTTGAGGCAATGCTACATCAATAAATATGATTGATCTAAAACAGTGATAATAATACTAATACTATATAAGCAATATTTTTAGTTGCTTTCATAGTAACACCTAAAAAGTAATCTTCTTTCCTATGGGCAAAACTTTATTCATAAACTACTTTTATGAATGTTCAAAATGATTAATTGCTATCTATTTTGTTTATGTTTATAAGACAATTAAAATATGCTTTATAAGTTTTAAAAGATGATTTTGGAATCCTGGCATTTCCTAAATTCTAGAGGAACACAGTCAAATGTACCCCTCTAGAAAGAGTATCGCATTGACTGGAAGTTGTCTGAAAAAACACCCTGTCTTGTGTATCAGATAGCCAAGTTGCTGGCAGTTGGGACATCTTCAGAGGACTTTCCTATTGATTTAAGCAACCAGGTAAGAAGAACTGGTCCCTCACATAGCTTTCTCAAAAGATATAAAGATGTTCCTCCTTTTCATGTGAGCAGCACTAATGTACAGTACTTAGAAACAGAGAGCTATACCAGAGACTCATAGAGTAATTAGAGGAGTACAGAGAGGTTGCAGGATTAAAGATAAATAAGAGAAAAACCAAAACAATAGTTAAAAATAAACCTCACAAACAAGCAGAGGGATGAATTAATTGAAAAATGTATATCCACATAGTGAAAAAAAAGTGAAATACTTAGGAATCTACCATGTTTCTCATAAAATAAGTCCAGGTCTTATTTTTTTTTGAACCCCCAAAAAACGGCTAGGCCGTCTTTTTGAGGATGTCTTAATTTTCCTCCCAGGCGCAGCCTGGTGGTAGTGTGTGTGTGTGTGTGTATTTACACCCTTATCAGTGAATGGCCGTGTTCCCATGGCACCCATGTAGCCAACCACTTTTCACCCTGTGCATTGTGCCAGCTCAGCCTGTGTGGATAGTTCTTGGTCCATTGCATTGGCAAACCTGCAGAGCTCCATTAAATGCCAATTCTACATGCCATGTGGAGCTTGGATCAAGCTGCAGCACTCAGAACTGTTACTCAGGAGGCTGCTTTCTTAACCTGCTCTGCCTGAGAAGAGTGTGTGTGTGGGGGGGAGACTGCTGAGTCTCTTAGAGCCCCCAGCTCTGGCAATGCCCGGCTTCCTGCCACTGCATGAGAGACAAAGGCAAGTGGGCTGCCTTTCTGGCACTCCCGCCGTGGCTGGCACTCTGTCAGCTCCTCTTCCCCCAGTTCGAACACCAGCCGACCGGTCTCGTGCACCAATTTTGTTCTATCCTCCCTAGCCTCTTTGCTCTGCCTCCTGGGATTTCCCCAAATGTCTCAGCCAGGCCTTTCCAAAAGAATGTAGTTGCGCCATTCAAGTGCAGTGGCCACGACCAACCTGCCCAATTTCTTCTCTCGACAAGTTCTCTTCAGAAGTCCAGGGGTTGTTTTCCAACTCATGGACTCCAAGCTCGCAACAGGGGATGGGACCACCAAGGGCCCAGGCAGCTCCGTCAAGCTTAAGGCGCTCCAGAGGTGCATGGGATACAGACTCTCTGCTTACAGAGCTGCCGCTGAAGTGTACACAACGATGCCTGCAGGTACTTGGAAGGCCAAAAATGCAGCCCAAGTGGGGGCTGCACACTGTCATTCTTGGGCCCAGCAAAGCTGGAATCTGCTGCCTGCCACGCGAACCCCAATGAGCAGCTTTGCCCATGCTTGGGGGAAAAGGAGCTGGCAAAGCACAGCTTCTCTTCCCCCGAGTGCAGGCAAGTCTGCTCATTGGGGTTTGCGTGGCGGGCGGTGGATTCCGGCTCTGCAGGGTGCAGGGGCAAAAGTGTGCAGCCCCTGCTTGGGTGCTGCCGGACTGCACTTTCAGCCTGCAAGGCACGGCCAGCAGGAGGAGGCGCCACTGCTGTGTAAGGTAAGAGCGGCTGGTGGTAGCATTGGAAGCCTGGCTGAGCGGGGCAAGTGAGCTTGCGGTCCCCAAGAGGAGCGGGACATGTGGGCTAGGCTGGGTTGCCACTGTGCCCGCTCATGCCCAGAGTGAAGCATTGGTCAAAGGTTGGTGCGCCAGCAGCAGGCTGGGTGGCTTACTCTTCTGCGGTCCTGCTGGAGGCATCTCTGCCGAGCCCTGCTCTGGCTGCCTGAGGAGACATGGATGGAGTCTATTTTAAAGTCAGCTCCCGCGCCCTTGCTGGGGTTGTGGCAGGGGAGGGGGAAACAGGTGCCCTTTGTGCAGATGGGAAAGCAGAAGCATCTGCCTCTTGGTGTGGTCCAACTTTCCTGCGCAAGAGCCCCCACAGCAAAGGTACTTGGCGGGAGTAGGGAGCTCTCCACGCTCTGCCATGATCAGCTGTTAGGAGCGGCTGGTGGTGAGGCATGGCTGCCTGCAGGGCACTCCTAATGGCAAGTTCCCCCCGCCCTTCCCCCCATTTTGCATTTTTTAAACTAGGCCTAAATTTGGGGGAGGGGCTTAATTTAACCTTATGCCTAGAAAACATGCTGGGTCTTCCTATTGGGGGGGGGTGTATTATTGGAGAAATACAGTACCTATCAGCAAGATGTATTACAATTAAAGAGAACAACTATATAAAATTAATGCATCAGATTAAGTTGAATCTGGAAAGATGGCAAAGCGTGTAACTTTCTATGATGGGTAAAATAGCTACAATAAAGATGAACATATTGCCAAAGATGCTTTTCTTATTCCAAACAACACCAATAGATATAGAGAAAAATATTTTGATGAGTTGAATAAAATAGTGTTGAAATTTATTTAGCAAGGGAAGAAACTGAGAATAAACCTGAAATTATTGCAAGAGTCAACAGGAAATGGAGGCTTTGGAGTATCAGACTGGGAACTGTACCACCAAGTAGTTGCACTTACATGGATGAAAGAGTGGGTAGCCTTGAGGCATGGAAAACTATTGGTATTGGGGGTCATGACCTTCAACTAGGGTGGCATGCATTTCTCTGGTATAGGAGAAATACGGCACATTGTTATTTCCAAAAACATTATGTAAGGAACGCATTGTTATCAGTGTGGGATAAAATTAACCAACAAAACTACATTAAAATACCAGTCTGGCTCTTCACTCTAGAAGCACTGATACATCCAAATGCTATAAACATGGAAAAAATGTTTCTTATAAAGATACATTAAATGAGAATGAATTGAAAACTAGATTAGAATTAGAAAACCAAGGAATTAGAGTGGTGGTCATATCTGCAGATACAATTGTGTTATGTGAAAGATGGTTTTTTTTATAGAGAATTAACAACATTGGATAAGGTATTAGTGGGGATGGATGACAAAGTGATAAAGATGTTATACAATTATTAAATTATAAAATGAAAGAAGAATGAGTTAAAGAGGCGATGATAGTATGGGCCAAAAATTTTGGATATAGTATAGATTTGGATAAATGGCAAAAGCTTTGGGAGAGAAATTGGAAATTGACAATGGCGACATCTTATAAGGAAAATCTCTATAAAATGTTCTATAGGTGGCATCTGCCCACAGTGAGATTAGTTAAAATGTTTAAAAATATGTCCCCAATCTGTTGGAAATGTAAACAATCACCCAGTACATACCACCATATGTGATGGACCTATATAAAAGCAAGGAAATTTTGGACTCAAATACAGATGTGGCTAGAAAAAAATGAGCAAACAACATATAGATTTTAAACCAGAATTGTTTTTACTAGGTATCACATCAGAGGCTATGACAAAGGGACAATATGTTTATTATTACATGTTTTGACCACAGCAAGTATTGTATATGCTCAGAATTGGAAGAACGAAAACACCCCACCAGAGAATGAAACAATAAGAAGATACTAGACTATTTGCAAATGGACAGACTAATGCTAAAAATAAAAGATAAAGGAGATACAGAATACTATTTAACATGAAATAGGTTCTATCAATGGTTAGAAATACGAGGTAGAAGTTGGAAGGTGAAAGAATCAGGATGTCAGCTGATGCTCCATTCAAAATCCAAGAAAGAAATACTTAGACTCCATTTTAATAAATAATAATAATAATAATAATAATAATTATTATTATTATTTATATACCGCTCCTCTCCCGAAGGACTCAGAGCTGTGCACAGCCATACAATTAAAACTTTAAATATATAAAAGTTAAAACTAAATTAAATTAAAGACCCTGGTTGAAAACAATTAAAACCCCTCCCTTAAACCCTAAAATTTGATATAAAAATTAAAATATCCAAATCTAAAATCAGCCCAAGCCGGCCTGGTCAAAGAGCCAGGTTTTCAAGGCACGCCTGAAGGTCCCCAGGTCTGTGGCTGTATGTAACTCCGGAGGCAACCCATTCCAGAGGGCAGACGCCCCCACAGAGAAGGCCCTATTCCTCGGAGTCACCAGTCGGCACATAGATGCCAACGAGACCCGCAAGAGACCCTCCCTGAGCGCACCGGACGGTGAGAGGAAAATGGCAGAATGCAGTCTTGTAAATATCCTGGTCCTATGCCATGGAGCGCTTTAAAAGTTAACACTAAAATCTTAAAGCGCACCCGAGAGGCCACTGGCAACCAATGCAGCTCGCGTAGGAGGGGCATCACATGATAGAACCTTGACGCCCCCATAACCACCCGCCCGGCCGCATTCTGTACCAGTTGAAGCCTCCGGATGGTCCCATTCCCATTTGTTAGAGAAAAGATATCTTTTACTGGAAATCAAGTGGTAGCAACAAAAGAATTCTGAATCTGAGAAAATGAGTGCGTAAAACACATATACAATGTGATCGCAATGTTCCCACCCCCAATAGTTCAATTCGCTCTTCCAATTAAAAGTGGTGCATAACATCATGTGGGCATCTTCAGGTGGTGATGAGGCCTCTGTCCGTTGATCTTGGCATAGTTTGATAAAGAGTTGCAGTTGCGCATAGCATAGAATAGAAACCTAAGCAAGACTTTCTCCCCTCCCTAACTTATACAGTTTCATTTCCTAACAACTCCAGCTCGCTTCCCATAATAATCATGGCCCACTCCCTCTCCCCGTTACTTATGACAGCCGAAAGATGCAAAGCAAAAGAAGAGAAGCAAAGGAAGAAAATCTTGAAGGCTGACATTCGGCCCTCCTGCAAAAGAGATGTTAGTCCTAAAAAAAAAAAAAAAAGAACAAAAGATTATATAATATATACGTGTAACAACAGCATTAAGGTTCAGGGTTTATCAGGATACTTAGTGCGAAATGCGTTCACGAGCTTGGGAGCTCTAACATCTCTCTCATTTACTCATTCAGACTGGGAAGAAGGAAAATGCTTCCAAGCAACCAAATATTGGATTCGACCTTTCTTTTTCCTAGAATCCAAAATTTCTTTAACTTCAAAATGTTGTTCACCTTCAATAAGTAATGGTACGGGGGGATCTACTTGAGTTGGCCTTAAATCAGAAGTATGTTCAGGTTTTAATAAACTACCATGGAAAACAGGATGGATCCGTTGGAGGGTTTTAGGCATTTTCAATTGGACTGCCACAGGGTTCACAACTCGTTCAATTGGGAAAGGTCCTACATACTTAGGTCCAAGCTTTTTCAATTTTTGTGTGGTCTACAAATATCTGGTTGATAAAAAAAACCTTGTCACCAACTTGATATGGTTTTTGTGGATTTCTCTTTTTATCTGCAAATTTTTTATGAGCTTGATGAGCATCATCTAATGCTTTGTGGGCCAGGTTAGCTGGAGATGTCTCATCCACTCATCTAATGAGGGAATGTTAAGTTTCTCCTATGGAAGCTTGGGTATGGGTACAAAGTCTTGTCCCGAAGCCACTTTAAATGGAGTAAATCCAGTGCTGCTATGTACCGAATTATTATATGCCACCTCAGCAAATGGCAGTAAGTCAGCCCAATCATCCTGCTGATAATTAATGTAACATCTAAGATACTGTTCCAATACCGAATTAGTTCTCTCAAAAGCCCCATTGGTTTGTGGATGATGGGCGGAGCTTAAACCCTGGGCAGAGTCTAATAATTTCAGGAACTCTTTCCAGAAATTTGAAGTGAACTGGACACCCCTATCTGAGATTATGCATTCAGGAACTCCATGTAACCTGTAGATATGCAGAATAAACAACTTAGCCAATGTTTTCGCTGACGGGATCTTCGCACAGGGTATAAAATGTACTTATTTGGAAAACAGATCTGTTACTACCCAAATAACTGTATTTCCTCCACTGTCAGGTAATTCCACTATAAAATCCATGGAGATTTCCTTCCATGGAGCAGTTGGTCTAGCCACATTCTGCAATAAGCCTGCTGGTTTACCAGGCGGCCGCTTGGCCGAGGCACAGACAGGGCAGCTAGCAACATAAGTCTCAATGTCCTTTTTCAACGTGGGCCACCAAAATTGCCTTTTGACCAAGTGTAGGGTATTCACGAACCCAAAATGCCCAGAAGCTTTAGAATCATGAGCTTGATGTAAAATTTGGTTTCTCAGCTTTGTCGGTACATATAATTTGGCCCCCACCCAGGCCAATCCATCTCTAATTGTACAGTCATATGAGTGGGTTAGAAACCAATCATCAAGTTTTAGAGCTTCTTTTAATTGTGCAAATAAATCATTTGACAAATCAATTTCCTTTTTCTTCTGGGTTCTGGTAACCATTGGAGCTGCCAACTGTTTGGTTGGGATAATAGGCCGTACCACTTCCTGGCGAGCACTATTATACTGAGGTAATCTAGACAAAGCATCTGCCATGAAGTTCTTTCCCCCAGGAATGTACTTTAATGAAAAATTAAAACGTTTAAAGTGCTGCGCCCAGCGAACTTGCTTGGGAGACAGTTTCCGGGGCATTTTCAGAGCCTCCAAATTTTTATGATCTGTCCATACCACAATAGGGTGTTTGGCCCCTTCTAGGAAATGCCTCCAGGTTAATAGAGCCCATCGAACTGCAAAAGCTTCTTTTTCCCAGATGGCTCATCTTCTCTCGGTTTCAGTTAGTTTACGGGAGGTATATGCACATGGTTGCAGAGACCCCGTCTCGTTTACTTGTAGTAACACCGCTCTGATGGCTATGTCACTCGCATCAGCTTGGATTACAAAAGGAACGTCCATGTCTGGGTGCTTGAGTACTGGTTCGGCAGCAAACAGACGTTTCAGTTTTTCAAAAGCTGCTTGACACTCCATGGACCACTCCAGTGGTTTACTAGGCTTTTGTTTCACCTCCCCTTTGATTTTAAAGAGATTTGTGATAGGCATTGTGATCTTCGCAAATACAGGAATAAATTGGCGGTAAAAAATGGCAAACCGCAAGAAACTTTGCAGTTGTTTCCTGGTACGGGGAGGGGCCCATTCCAAGACAGCAAGCATCTTCCCTGGATCCATTTCTATGTCGTCAGGTGATATGCGATAGCCTAAATAGTCAATTTTTTTCCTGGCGAAATTCCCATTTGGACAGCTTGGCATACAATTGAGCCGCTCAAAGCTTTTCCAGGACTGACCGCACTAGTTTTACATGCTCATCACGAGTCTCCATGTAGATAAGAATATCATCAAGATAAACTAACACTCCTTTGTATAAATGTTCTTGCAATACTTGATTTATCATTTGCATGAATATTGCAGGCGCCCCCTGTAGGCCAAATGGCAGGACGTTGAATTGGAAACAACCCATCGGACAGTTAAAAGCAGTCTTCCATTCATCCCCTTCTTTAATTCAGACTCAGTAGTATGCTTCTCTCAGGTCAAGTTTCGAAAAAAAATTTCTTTTAGCCAGGTGGGCCAACATGTCCTTCATCATGGGGAGGGGGTACATGTTCTCTACCGAAATCACATTGAGATTTTGGTAGTCAACTACCAAGCGTAAGGAGCCATCTTTTTTCTCCTGGAACAACACTGGAGCCGCCACCCGGGGCCTAGCAGGTTGGATTAAACCATGTTCCAAATTTTTATCAGTAAATAATCACAACTCTTCTAATTCCCGCGGGGTCATCGAGTACAGTTTCGGTTTTGGGAGTTTTACTCCTGGCAAAAGTTCAATACTACAATCTGTTGAGCGATGTGGGGGGAGCTCATTCGAGGCCTTCTCACTGAACACCTCTTTTAAGTCCCATATTCCTCTGGAATTTTCTCCTCCCCTTTCAGAATCTCAGTGCCAGTGGAAGCCAACTCTGTGGGAGTCTTGGTTCTCAGTTGGGATTTCCCCTCTCTTCTGGGGTTTGGTCTGTACGTATGCGTAATGATCCCCTCCTCCAATTAATGTGGGGATTCCATTTCCGGAACCAGGGCAAACCCAGTATTAGGGGGCACTCCATCCCAGGAGCCACAATAAAACACAAAGTCTCTTTATGCTTCCCCATGGTCATCTCTACTGGTTCCATTATGAAATGAGCAGGGCCGCTCCCGGCTACCGATCCATCCAATTGACAAAAAGCTATGGGCGTTTTTAGAGTCTTTAATCTTGTGAACCCAGAGTCTAACAAAGCCAACATGTCCCCTTCGGCTCCTGACGTGGGTACCCTTAATCTCACTGGAATGGTCATAGGGCCCTTGTTTGGACTTACCAGTGAGTTGTCTTCTGATTTGGATTCACTCTCTTCAGAAGAGGTTGGAGTTCCCAGCCCCTCTCCTTTGGGAGAGGCGACCTCTACAACCTCCTCCGCTTTAAGCGCCGTTTCACGAGGCTTTGCTGGAGGTTTCTCAGATTTTCTCCCTCCTCCTGTCGCCCCCTTTGGTTCCAGCTTGGCACGGCAGTCTGCAGCCCGGTGACCCTCCTTCCCACATCGGAAGCATGCACTGGTCCTGGGTTTTGCCACTGGTCCTCCTTTTTGAAGTTTTAAGGCTTCTTGAGGGCTGGTGGGAAGGGACTTCCTCAAACCAAACCCCCCCCGGCGTCTGTTTCGGGTCAGGTCAATTTCCACCTCTGCTACCAGCACGTACCACTGCTGCAGCTCACCAGGGTCTCTTCTGGCCACACAGTGTTGATAAACATCTTCATTCAGCCCATCTTTAAAGGCGTCTATCAGGGCTCCCTGGGACCAGCCTCGGATATGGCACGCCAGCTCTCTAAATTCCTGGGTGTAATCAGCTATTGATCTCCGCCCCTGATTTATGGTTTTCATCCTAATTCTAGCCTTGCGCTCAGCTAGAGGATCTTCAAACCTGGCACACAATGCTGTCATGAACTGGTCACAATTCAACAGCTGAGGGGCACTATCATTATGCAAAGTCACCATCCACTTTGCAGCAGTTCCCTCCAGGGCCCTGGTCACACATCTGACTTTGGCTGCTTCTGAGGAAAAATCCTGCCCACATTCCTCCATATGGCTCCAAACTTGTGCTAAGAAAAATCCTAACTCCTGGGGATCTCCTCCATATTTTACTTCCAGCGGAGGCACCTTTGGAGTTCTACGCCTTCTGGCAATTATCCCTCCAGCCGGGAGCTCCTGGGCTGCTGCTGCCTGTTGCGCCGGCCCAGGTTGATTTATGGGGGTGGCTGCTCTGTTCTTCTGCCTGGGGCTACCTGCCCCTCTTCCCCCTTATACCTTTGATCAGCTTGAGCCTCTCCAACAGCTTCATGTAGAAGGTGCATGGTTTGTGTTAGTAAGAAATTTCTTCTTTCCTTCTTCTGCCATGGCTCTTCCTTCCCTCGATGATGGGTCGTGGTCACTCCTGGAGGGGGCCTTTCCTCAGGATCCTTCCAACTGACTCCCAGGGACCATTTGGGCTTTGCAGCTGGGTTTTCGCCAAGACTTAGTTCTGCTAAGAAGTCGGGCTCCCCTGTTTCCTCCATCAACAGAGAGTCTGGTCCTCCAGTCTCTCCCAGGTCTTCTTGGTTGCTGGCTGGATTAGACATTGTTTTCAAACCCCCTCAGAAGAAAGTTTGTATTTCTCCGGGTGGGCCGGTAAAGTGAGATTCAGAATAATGTCAGCTGGTGCTCCATTCAAAATCCAAGAAAGAAATACTTAGACTCCATTTGTTAGAGAAAAGGTATCTTTTACTGGAAATCAAGTGGTAGCAACAAAAGAATTCTGAATCTGAAAAATGAGCACATAAAACACGTATACAAAGTGATGGCAACGTTCCCATCCCCAATAATTCAATTCGCTTCTCCAATTAAAAGTGGTGCATAACATCATATGGGCATCTTCAGGTGGTGATGAGGCCTCTGTCCGTTGACCTTGGCATAGTTTGATAAAGAGTTGCAGTTGCACATGGCATAGAATAGAAACCTAAGCAAGACTCCCCCTCCCCAACTTATACAGTTTCGTTTCCTAACAACTCCAGCTCACTTCCCATAATAATCATGGCCCACTCTCTCCCCCCGTTACTTATGACAGCCGAAAGATGCAAAGCAAAAGAAGAGAATCAAAGGAAGAAAATCTTGAAGGCTGACACAGGTGAGGAGGACATGGAAAGAGATATCATTTGTAATATTGATAGAAGAATGTAAGTATTAGAATGATAGATAGACATATTAGAACCTCAATGGCGAACTTATAGCACGCATGCCAAAAATGGCACACAGAGCCATTTCTGTTGGCATGCAAAAAGTCACCCGGAATAGCTCCATTGTGCATTTGCGTGCACCCCCCCCACCAGCCAGCTGATTTTTGGGTATCTGCCATGCATGCACCAGGGAAGATACACACGCAGGAGACATGTGTGCTTGTGCAGGGGGTGGGGGTGTGCATGCATGTTGCATCACGGGGGGCAGGCACTTTTGGCACTTGGTGTGGAAAAGGTTAGTTATCACTGTATTAGAATATGATGGTCAGAAACTATTGTACAACACTAGCACTGTTTAAAACAGTATATATGTTATTCTGTTTTTACTTCTGTTTTATGGCAATTGGAATGCCAGGACAATTACACTGTATAAAAACTCATGCAGTTTTTTTTAAAAAATCTGCCAAACATTTGACGAAGTATTTCATAATTTAATTCCCACCTCACATTTTAAGGATTAAGAAACAGAAGGTTCATAAACAGGCACAAGGAATAATCAAGGTTCCAGGAACTATATAATACAGAGAGAGAGAGATTGTAGGAAAAAAATAATTTTAATCTATAGTGCAAAGTCATAAGGAGTCTAGCAGCACCTTTTTCAGACAAACAAATATTAAATGCCATAAACTTTCATGAGCTGTAACTCACTTCATCAGAAGCATAACATGACTATGCTGATGTAAGGTTCTAAGGTGTGATAAGGGGACAGAAAGGGAATGGAAAACACATTGGTTAAGCAGATGGTTTGGTTACATGTAAGATGGATTACCACTATCTTAACAAACCCAATGTTTTTACTGAAATCTTTTGATATTGCCTTTTAATGTTCAGCTATTTCTCACATAATGCTGTAGTGAAGTCACATTTTCCAAAAATCCATATTTTTATATGCTATCCTGGGATGTTGAAATATTCTGATATTACTTTGCCCTTGTTTTGAATTGTGTGCCCATTAATTATTTTCTGTAAAGTTAGTCCTATTTGTACTACCTAGAATCCAGAAGGGCATTACTGGCAGATAATTATATATATCACATTATTGGAAGAGCAAGTGGAGGTGCTTCTAACTCCATGTTGAGCGCTTTGGTGATACTGTTGGATTTCATTTTGGGGGGGGGGGGCAAAATAGGCATCTAAGTTTGCAGGATCTTGTTCTCCTGTTGGCAACCAGTTTCTGTTTGTTACTTGTGAAATCTGCCCCAGATTGGTAGGATATGCAAATATAGGCTTGGCATCCAGTGCCTTAGAAAATAGCTATGTTGCTCATTGATGATCAGTTATATTCTGTACCCTCTTATTAGTTTTTCAATACATCCTCCTTAGAAACTGATCTAGTTCTATGTATTTCTCTGTCTATCTTTTTATAATTCAGACAACATGTAGCATATACAGTATACTTCCACCCAGAATACACCCTCAAATCTGTCATCTACAGTCAGGCTACAACCACATTTGGTCTGATCTATTTGACAGGGATGCACAACTGATGGAATTAAACTGTGGATTTGGGAGACTGGACAACTTATCAATTGAGATCAGGTTTATGGCTTTTAATAAATGTGTTATTTGGAAAAAGTACTAGCATATTCCTGATTAGAAACAGAAACATTTATTTTTGAGAAAAGTGTAAAGAAAATAAGAATTCAAAACGAACAAACAAAAACAATCCTGGACAAGAACTATTCTCCATTGTTTTAGAATTCAAGAATGGAACAATACATTTAACTTACATGAAGGTATACAAACTCCCCTTCATTGAATATATTCATGGAGGATAGGAAGCTAACTCTTGTGATCCTTTAATTTGGATTTTTTTACACTGAAATGCAATTTAGAGTCTGAATGGCTTTTCCAGCTCTATGATTGTGTCAAATTACCTGCTGTAGTCTTTAGTTGATGAAAAAAAAAATAAAAGAACATTTCTTTGGCTGCAAAGAAGTTAACCTGTTGTTCATACTTAGGAACCCAATCTGCTGCTAATGACCTGCTATTGTCATTCAATGAACCAAGAACAACACCATGGTAGTTTCTTTATTGTTGATTACCAATGGAAGAATCTTGCCAGACTACAGCACAATCTGCATAATTATCTGATACACTTTGTGAATAGTTAGGATGGGTCCACTCTGGGTCTCTTCCTCCATACCAAAAATTCCAGGCTGATTTGGCTCTTAGCTCCTTCTGAAAGACCCCCTCCTTCCAGTGACTCTGCACCAGATTCCACCATAGCTATATGTACTCTGAAACTACTGAATATTTTCTACTGTCTCTCAGTAACTCTCCCAGGTCTCAGAGAGAATCTCATCTGCTTCCAACTCCTTTTTGTTGGAGGTGCCAAGGTTTGAATTTGATAACTTCTGCATCCAAGTAAAAGAATTAGCACAGGTAAAAATGTAGACCTGGAAATGTAGAAGGATGGCAGCAGAGCAAGCTAGATTTAGAATAAGTTTAACCAGAAAAGAATATACAGATTTGGTTTGCTCTGCAGTTGCTTTTCACTATAATTTCATATGGGATTTAATATGTGCATTTACCAGCCTAAGTAAAGTATACAATGTATGTAAATATACAATATATTTTAAAATCTGATAGAGTTTTAAAGGGGGCCTCAATAAGTAAATGTCTTTTAAACATTAATCACTACTCCTATGACCAGTGATTATTTCTCATGCTCTTTCCTGAAGTTAGGAAAAGGATTAAATTGTCCATAAAAAAAGTGGCAATTACCTTTTGGCAAGGTCCTACACTGGCAATTGATTTTATACAAACAGGGCAACTAGACACATTGAACATTCCATAGAATACAAAATAAGGGATATGAATGGAACATGAGCCTTGAAGACATAGGTCAGTCATCTTTGACTGAACATTAAATCACAAAAGCTTTTTTCCCCCTGCAGAACATCCATTTCAAGGCACAGTATAACAAATATTTCCCCAGAATTATTAGAAAGGCAATATAATGTATAAATAAGCTAAACAGAAACATGCTTTAAAAATGTTTCTAAACAGAAACAGCATTGGTTGCACTTTTGGATGATCTCTGGTGGGAGCAGGATGTGCGTAGTGCATCCATCCTTGATTTACTTGACCTCTCAGCGGCTTTTGATACCATTGATCATGGAAGTCTCCTGGGGCGGCTTTGGGGGATGGGAGCGGGAGGCCTTGTGTTCTTGATTCACTTCCTTCCTCTGTGGCTGCTTTCAGTCAGTGTTGATAGGAAGGGAGAGATCCAACCCTCGCCTACTGCTTTATGGGGTTCCGCAGGGCTCAGTATTCTCTCCGCTTCAACATTTATATGAAGCTGCTGGGTGAGATCATTCGTCACCATGAACTGAGGTATCACCAATATGCTGATGATACTCAGTTGTATGTCTCAGCCCATGGTGAGTTAAGTGATGCTGTGTCCTCCCTCTCACAATGACTGGAGGCTGTTAGAGGCTGGATGGGGAGCAAGGGGTTGAAACTAAACCCTTGCAAGACTGAATGGAGTTCGTTAGTTTAGGGAGAATTACCATCTTTAGTCTTGGATGGGATGGCACTACCCCAAACAGACCCTGTGCGTAACCTAGAGGTTTTCCTGGACTCATGACTCCTGTTCGAAGAGCAGTAGCGGTCGTGGCCAGGAGGCCCTTTGCGCAACTGCGGGTTATCCACCAGGTGGGACCCAGAAGAAGGGCCTTCTCCATAGTAGCTCTGTCCCTCTGGAACATCATTCCCCCCAGAGATTAGAATGGCCCCCTCACTAATATTCCTCTGAAAGGCACTGAAGACCTGGTTTTGCCAGTGGACCTGGGGAACCCAGAGAGTGATGGAGCCCATCAGGTGGCTAGTGTGATCTGCTGTCATTAGGGGGGGGGGGGGAGTTGGGTTTTTTTTTGGTTTTTTTGTTTTGTTTTGTTTTTTGTTTTCCCAAATTTTGTTCTATTGTATTTTACTAATTTATTCGATTCTTTTTGTTAGTTTTTGTTGTTTTTATTTTTATTTTTTTGTTTTAAATATGGTTTTACATTGTGTAAGCCACCTTGAGTTGCCATGGGTGAATAGGCAGCAATATAAATTAAATAAATAATTAAAATAGGGAAAAAGCAACCCATTGTCTTCTACTTGGGACCACCAGCCTGATCTGTTGTGCCTATGGAACTCAAGCTGTATACAATGACATCTGAAGAAGCTAGCAAATTGTCAGCATATGTCCATTGTCTCATACAGCATTACCTGGAAATCATAAACCTATAGATACTAAAAAGCTATACTTTAAAAAGAAATAAATGCAGTAGTTCTTTCTTAAGTAGTTACAATATTTTTTTAATCACTTAACTTCTTGGAAATATTTAGCATTCTAAAATATGAAGATAGCAAATACAATGGCAAATAAAGATGCCTGGAGCATTCCATGAAAAATTTAAAAACAATTTGAAGAAGAAAATGTATAGCAGGAAGTTCTGCAATTCTTCCAAAAATAGGCAAAGATGTAAGACTTAGACTTTCATCATGAGACTGCAATGGGCAAACTGGACCTAATGTTCTGATGCTTCTTTAAAGACTTATTCAGCTTAAGTTAAATGGTGTACATTTTGGTACTAATATTCTTACTTTTTACTTCTCAAAGAAAGCCTTTGCCTTTGTCTGAAATAAATTCACTTTGCAAGGAAGTCAGGCAACATAATCAGTGTTTGACCAGTTGTGGTCCTCCATTCTAAAAAGTGCTCTTAAAATGTAAAGTTAACATTTATTTACAAACCAATTATTGTATGTTGGCAGGAGCTTGGGTAGTTATTAACCTTTACATAAAACAGTGAGTTCTTGAAATCAAACAGCTCAAGCTGAATGTTAAAGCACCTATTTTATGTATATAAAGTTCCAAGTTCAGTTCCTTGCATTTCCTGCTAAATTATCTTTAGGAAAAAGTTTAGGGAGTTTAACTTCTTTAGGGAGAAGTTGCTTACTAGCAGAAACTAGCTTGCTAAAATTGTTTCCATCAATTATCAAAAATAACTTTTAATCAACAAACAAACGAATGAATATGTAGGGAAAAATTTCAAGTGATTGTCAAAAGAAAACTAGACTTTCTTGGTTTTTTTCTTTGAAAATGTTTCACTCTTCATCCAAGAAGCTTCTTCAGTTCATTTCACTTCATTAAGAGCTGAAGAAGCTTTTTGGATGAGAAGTGAAATGTTTTCAAAGAAAAAGATACCCAAGAAAGTCCAGTTACCCTTTGAAAAGGACCTTTGGGACAACCATGACCTGGATGCTTGAGAATCTCCATAGACATGTAGGGAAAAGCCTGAAAGTAGAAATGTCAATAAATAATATTTAGAAGTTAAGATAATTTCTTATTATATCATTCCAGACTTGCCAGGTGTTATTTTTCAGAAAGTAGGATGGCTACTAATTCGGTATTACCTCTGCTTTAAACAAACCAAAGTGATGAAATTCATTTGGATGGTAAAATTTATCTTAACATCTCTTGGATCTTCTGATTACATTTTAAAAGTTCATCTACCAAGCCAAACTGACTTATATTTGTTTCTAGGTCTGGACAGCAGCACTGTGTTTAATGGTCTGCAATGAATATTCATAGCAAATAATCTGCATACATTGTTCATTCAGCCTTATTTAAACTCCTTCATGCTTCTTAAGAAATTGGAGCAAAACAGCCTCTGGCAGACTTTGTCCTCTTGGCACCCATTATTAAATTCTGAGTGGAACTTGACAGCACTGAGCATAAATTTAACATTCATAAATAAAAGCAAGAAAGTAAAGAAGCTATCCTGGAATTTTTCAAAAAAGAACAGATGTTTAATTATTTGGGTCTTTTAAATCAAAATACGAGTATTTTTTATAAATCAAAATGTGAGAAGTAGGTGTAGATTGTGTAGAAAAATCTGTTAGAAGGGTTCATAAATAATTTGAAATTCAATAATTCAATAATTGTAAACCTTTTAAAAAATGAGGATACCTGACAGAAATAAACTGACAGATAAAGATAACATATTGGGTCTTATTGGAAAACTATCAAGGGACCATTTAAAATCAGATCAAGAGATCAATTAATAGCAGATGGATGTACTGTAAATGTCAATGGTTTTCCTATTTACAGTTAATAAAACATTTTATATGCATAAAAAAACCTTCTATGGAGCAAATAGATTTTGAAACACAAGTGTGCATATGCATATGCAATTGCTAGAATTTACAGAATTTTGTTGAAATTTGAAACAGGGAGAACAGGTTAAAATATATGATAAAGTGGACTAAGAATGTTCGTTATAATATGCAGATCAGTCAATGGGAAAATAGCAATAGCACTTAGACTTATGTACCTCTTCACAGTGCTTTACAGCCCTCTGTAAGTGGTTTACAGAGTCAGCATATTGCCCTCAACAATTTGGGTCCTCATTTTACCGACCTCAGAAGGATGGAAGGCTGAGTCTACCTTGAGCCTAGTGAGATTTCAATTGCCAAGTTACAGGTACTGCATTCCAACCACTGTGTCACCACAGCTCTTATGGGGTTAAAGAGGTTGAAATTTACACTGTGTTATGATTTCTAAGATAATTTTTATATCATTGCAACATAATTTATTTATTTATTTATTAAATTTTTATACCGTCTCTCTCCCAGAAACGGGACTCGGGGCGGTGTACAGCCAGATAAAAACAAGATAGAAAAACTACAAAGGTTAAAACAAGTTAAAATAATTAGATTAGTGGCCAAAATAAAATTATATCAAAATATATAAAACGGGTAAAAAATTCAAGATAACAAATTTAAAACCCCACAGTTGTTACTGGTTCAGGCCGGCCTGGTGGAAAAAGTGGGTCAGTACTGCGCACCGGAAGGTCTGAATATCGGTGATGGCCTGTATGTCCGGGGGCAAGTCGTTCCAAAGAGAGGGAGCCCCCGCAGAGAAGGCCCGCACCCTTGGGGCCGCCAGCCGGCATCAACCAGCCAATGGGATCCCGAGGAGGCCAACCCTGTGGGAGTGCAGTGGGAGGCCATTAGTGGCAGCAGGCGGTCCTGCAAGTACCCAGGTCCCAAGCCATGGAGCGCTTTAAAGACGATCACCACCACCTTGAATCGGATCTGGAAGGCCACAGGGAGCCAATGCAGCTCGCACAGGAGCAGTATAACATGGGAGCTTCGAGAGACTCCCAAGATCACCCGCGCGACCGCATTCTGGACCAACTGTAACCTCCGGATGCTCTTCAAGGGGAGCCCCATGTAGAGAGCATTGCAGTAATCCAAGCGGGAGATGATGAGGGCGGAAGTAACCGTGTGAAGTGTGCCCAGATCCAGAAAGGGACGGAACTGGTAGATCCGATGGATCTGACAAAAGGCCCCCCTAGCGACGGCTGTAATGTGATCTTCTAACAATAACCGTACGTCCAGGAGGACACCCAGATTGTGAGCTCTTTCCATGGGGGGCAGAATTTCTCCCCCTACGGCCAGCGACAGAGTAAGCTGGCTGTATCTGGGCGCAGGAAACCACAGCCACTTGGTTTTGGTCGGGTTGAGACGAAGCCTGTTAAGACCCATCCAACTCCGCACAGCATCCAGGCACCAGGTCATCACTTCGACGGCTTCGTTGGGGTGGCCCAGGGTAGAAATGTGCAGCTGAGTATCATCAGCGTACTGATGGAACTCTACCCCGAACCCACGGATGATCTCACCCAGCGGCTTCACATAAATGTTGAACAGCAGGGGTGAGAGCACAGACCCCTGAGGCACCCCACAAAATAGGGGCCTCGGGGTTGACCTCTGCCCCCCTGTCAACACAAATTGCGAGCGGTTGGAGAGGAAGGAGGAGAACCACCATAAAACGGTGCCTCCCATTCCCAATCCCCCCAACCACTGCAATAAGATACTGTGGTTGACAATATCAAAAGCCGCTGAGAGGTCTAACAGGACGAAGACAGAGGAACAACCCTGTCTCGGGCCTTCCAGAGATCATCCACCAATGCGACCAACGCCGTCTCTGTGCTGTGCCCGGGCCTGAAACCCGATTGGAGGAGGTCTAAATATACCGTTTCATCCAGGTACTGAGGGAGCTGTCGTGCCATCACACTCTCAACAACCTTCGCTACAAAGCAAAGGTTGGAGACCGGACGATAATTTGGCAATAATGCTGGATCCAGGGACGGTTTCTTGAGGAGGGGCCTCACCACTGCCTCTTTTAAGGTGGCAGGTAAAAGCCCCTCTCTCAAGGAAGTGTTAATAATCCCTTGGAACCAGCCTCGTGTCACCTCCCGAGTGGCCAAGATCAGCCAGGAGAGGCACAGGTCCAATAAACAGGTGGTGGCATTAAGCCCACCCAGTATCCTGTCCATATCCTCCAGGGTAACAGGATCGAACTCATCCCAAATGACCTCACCGAAATCCACCCTGCCTCCCGCCCAGAAATGCCCAGTCGGAGTCCAGCCTGTCCTGGATCTGAGTGATTTTCTCCTGCAGAAATCTGGAAAAATCCTCGGCCCGTCCTTGCAAAGGATCCTCCCGCGCCTCCACCTCCAAAAGGGAGCGGGTCACCCTAAACAGGGTGGCTGGGTGATTTTCTGCAGACGCAATAAGGGCGAAGAAGTAGGATCACCTCGCCATCCTTATCGCCACTAAATACGCCCTAATATGGGACTGCAATAGTGTTCGGTCAGATCCGGAGCGGCTGGCCCTCCAACCACTCTCCAGGCATCTTTGCTGGTGCTTCATCTTCCTCAGCTCCTCGGAAAACCAAGGAGACACTCAGGATCGGCATCAGGTCAGAGGCCACAAGGGCATGACCTGGTCAAGGGCCTCAGCCACTACCCTATCCCAGGCAGCCATTAAGTCCTCAGCCGAGTTATGTGTGTGGGTCTCAGGAAACGGACCAAGCTCCATCAGGAACCTATCTGGGTCCATCAGGCGCCTGCGGCGGTACCATTTTGTCGGTCCCGCCTCCCTGCAGCGAGGGGGTGCGGAATGGAAGTCGAGTCTAAGGAGCGAATGATCCGTCCATGACAGAGGTTCTACAACAACATCCCCTATACCTAGATCATCCTGCCACCGATCAGAGACAAAAACCAGATCCAGGATGTGACCCCCAGAGTGAGTGGGGTCTCGAATTAATTGGGTCAGGCCCTAGGCTGTCATGGAAGCCGTGAACTCCTGAGCAAACCCCGAGGTCCCGCTGGCAGAGGGTAGGTTGAAATCCCCCATGACCATAAGCCGGGGGGTCCCAACCGCCAAGCCGGCTATCACCTCAAGGAGCTCAGGCAGGGCTGAAGTCACATAGCAGGGAGCCAGGTATGCGATCAACAGGCCCACCTGAACCACAGAACCAAACTTCACAAAAAGGGACTCACATCCGGTCCTCTGAGAAACAGTGGATTTCCTAGGACACAGATCTTCCTTAATAACCACCGCAACCCCCCCACCCCTCCCCTAATACTGTTGAATAAAAAGAAAAAAATATAAATCATTATCTATATATGTCTAAAATACTTGTTTTCATAATTTTTAATTGGGTGAAACAATGCACCACAGGGCAACAATTTTTGAACCAAGGTATTTCAAATGCCTTATTTTCCAGGATGTGTCCAAAATTCAGGAACAGTAATTCCCATGGAAATTAAATTTGGGGGAATTCTTTGCTACTTCAGTGTTACTGCACCAGCTTTGTTTGGCTCCTGCTGCAGTCATGTGATGCTCATTTTTAACATTCTGTGACAGTTTCCCAGCCACTCTCAGAACCTCTTGCTTCCTCCCACTATCCTCCCTGTTGGGAAGGGAAGGGGGAATCCAGGGACAAAAAGAAGGATTGAAGAGAGAGGGAGAGAGAGGAAGGAAAGAGGGAAATAAGAAAGGAAATATTCTGATGCTCCCTGTCAATTTCCCAAAAGGAAATACAAAGGGGAATCTGGCAACATGTCTGAAGTCACTCCTGCTCCCACTGCTTTTTTGCTCATCCATGGTCATTCTGTTTCTCTGTTTAGATAAGGAAATAATTTTGAAATGATGACTCAATTGAGCAAAAAATATTTGATTTGATTTTTATGTTCTTGTACCTTTTGCAATCCATGTCAAATCCAAAGTTTGCCACCTGGTTGGTATTTTAACAGATTGCCCATCTGAGGTTTCTGAATGCTGATCAGTACTTGCTTTTATTTCAGCCTGAAAACCAGTATTTTTTGACATCTTCGTAGTTCAGATTCCCATTTAAATGCATAAAGATACAAAATGGTTTTTCTTCTCTTTTGGGAATGTAGCAGGACTGCACTAGAGAATTACTAATATTCTTGGAAATGAGGTTTCTACTAAAAATAAAATATAAATAAATCTAAAATTCCTTTATTATTGCTCTTTATGCTGATAGAAAAAAGCTGGAACAGTCACTAAAGAGATTTATACCCCTAGCCTTTTTCTGCCATAAGTATTGAAGCCAGACAAATAGATGGAATTCAGAAACAAACTGCTGGTTTCAAAAACTGGTGTTTTTATTGCTATGTTCTGGCTACAAAATGTAGTTATACATTCAAAACTTATCATTGCTCTGCTAACAATTTGCTAATAATGATATTTTCCTTTTGCGCAGGATTACTTCAATGAAGCATATATTTTTCCTTAGTCATATCTGTCTGCCTACAACATTAATTTTCTTCTTCATTAAAAAGGAAAATGGACAAAATGAAATTCAAACCTTTAGCATGTATTTGGGCTCCTTTGAAGAATTAGGATATAATCTCCAGAGGATAACCTTACCCAAGAGAAGTATGAACTTGTATTCTGGGTAAATAGTATACTCTTCAAGACATTTTTATGCATAGCCTTAGAAGTACCTGTGAACTTGCATTTTTTTTATGTGTTCAATCTTGCTCATAGAAAGAAAAGAGTTATTTCAATTGATGGAGAAAAGACAAGATGCGAATTCAGTAAGCAAAGAAATAAAAAATATGAAATCTCTTGTTTAGAACATATAAACCAGGATTGAAGGCTTCAACAAAGGCTGTCTCAAACTTCTAGACAGTTACAGAAGAGCAATCAATTATGCTACGGCATTAGCCAAAGAGATGAGGCCATATTTTTTAGCCCATTGGAGGAGCGGACAGGTAAGATGAGATGAAGCCTGGAGATTCTGGGAGACAAACCAATCTTTTCTCTATAAGCCCCAAAATCTTCCAAGTTTGAAATAATTGTGCTAAAATTTGGTTATCTTACTGCCAACATCCAGCAACACAGGTCGTGAGTTCAAGGGAATGACATGTATCTTATAGACTGAAGGGTTTATGTCTTAATATAAGACACTTCACTGTGATGTTAAACAAAAATGTCAGTTCTTTAGAGAAATCAGTCTTGATATAAAAAGTGTATAAATGCAGGAATCATCCTTTGGAAGTATCATTCAGAGTAAATGATTTGCAGTTTTTTGGACATGGCTGCCTTTTTCTGAAGGAACAAATCCCTCAACAGCTATTTTATAATACCCATAGACCCAGATAGAGTCTTAAAATTCTAAATCTGCTTAATCAGTCCTAAAGACAGGGTATTTCTGTGTGAAAGCATGCTGCATTGCAATTTATTTGGTTATAAATTAGCATGATTGTTGAAGCCAGCCTATTATAGATTATCTGAATTTTTGCAGCTAGCAGGAGGTTGGAGTCATAGGCCTTAGCGGCCCTGTCCAATTATTTATTAAACCATTGCTAAATAAATCACAGATAGCATAATACATGACCCCAGCCTATAGCTTAGCAGGATTTATTAACCTTCTCTATAGGCAGAAGGTTTTACTCTTATCCTGTTCCCCCAGGGGAATTATTGTACTTTAAGCAACTGGAGAAACGAATCTGTCTGTCTGTCTGTCTGTCTGTCTGTCTGTCTGTCTGTCTGTCTGTCTGTCTGTCTGTCTGTCTGTCTATCTATCTGTCTATCTATCTATCTATCTATCTATCTATCTATCTATCTATCTATCTATCTATCTATCTATCTATCTATCTATCTATCTATCTATCTATCTATCTATCTATATCAGTGGTAGCCAACCTGGTCCCTACTGCCCACTAGTGGGAGTTCCAGCTTTCATGGTGGGCGGTAGGGGTTTTGTCCCATATTTTATAAATCACCATTACTGTGGAACCGGTAGATGGTTAGATAAAATTTTACTACTAACAGAGATACAAAAGTGGATGGTAGGTATGAAAAGGTTGACTACCCTGATATATATATATATATATATCTGTATGTATGTATGTATGTATGTACATATGTATGTATGTATGTGTCTCTCTCTCTGTGTGTATATGTATGTATATATATACAGATATATATATATATATATATATATATATATATATATATATATTTGTTTTTGGAGATTTTCGCGGGTATTTGTATGTGGATCTTTGGTTCTTCGGGTTTTCTCCCGCGTAGAGTTGGAAATATCTAGGCGACGTTTCGATGAAGTCTCATTCATCATCTTCAGGCTTGTGTCTTCAGCCTTGTGCTTCTCAGAGTGATTCACTCTGAGAAGCACAAGGCCGAAGACACAAGCCTGAAGATGATGAATGAGACTTCATTGAAACGTCGCCTAGATATTTCCAACTCTACGCGGGAGAAAACCCGAAGAACCAAAGATCCACATATATATATATATATATATATATATATATATATATATATATATATATATATATATATATATATATATATATATATATATCTGTATGTATGTATGTATGTATGTATGTATGTATGTATATATACATGTGTAAGGTTTTAAGCTGATAATTTAAATAATAAATAAGGGAGATATATATATATATATGTTTTCTTACGTTTTTGCAGGTATTTATATGTATCATATTTAGGTTTCTTTGGTGTTTTCCCATGTCTTAATATTTGTGCTTTTATTATAACGACGTTTCGGCAGAATCTCATCTGCCATCCTCAGGCTTGTGTATTGGGTTCTTTTTGGATGGGTCTTAACAGGCTTCGGCTCAACCCGACCAAAACCGAGTGGCTGTGGTTTCCTGCCCCCAGATACAGCCAGCTTACTCCATCGCTGGCCATGGGGGGAGAAATTTTGACCCCCACAGAGAGGGCGCGCAATCTGGGCGTCCTCCTAGATGTACGGCTGTCGTTAGAAGACCATATAGCAGCCATCGCCAGGAGGGCCTTTTATCAGATCCGTCGGATCTACCAGTTGCGGTCCTTTCTGGATCGGGATGCATTGCGCACGGTCACTTCTGCCCTCGTCATCTCCCGCCTAGACTACTGCAATGATCTCTACATGGGGCTCCCCTTGAAGAGCATCCGGAGGCTTCAGCTGGTGCAGAATGTGGCTGCGCGGGTGATCTTGTTGGTGATCACCTTTAAAGTGCTACATGGCTTGGGACCTGGGTACTTACGGGACTGCCTACTGCCAAAATCGGCCTCCCACCAGCCAGTGCGCTCCCACAGGGTGGGCCTCCTTGGGGTGCCGCCGGCTGGGCGATGCCGGCTGGCGGCTCTGAGGGTACGGGCCTTCTCTGCAGGGGTACCCTCCCTCTGGAATGAGCTTCCTACAGAGATACGGGCCATCACTGACCTATGGGCCTTCCGGCGTGCACTGAAGACCCACCTTTTTCAGCAGGTCGGTCTGGCCGAGTCCCATTAGTAGGGTTTTAATTAATTTTTAAATCTTCATTTTTAACAGGTTTTATTGGTCTTATTTTTTAATTTCAGCTGTTTATTTAATTCTCTTTTAACTCGTTTTAAGATTTATATCGATTGTATTTTATTATGACTGTTCACCACCCCAAGTCCCTATTTGGGAGAGGGGGCAGTATAAAAGTTTTAATTAATTAATAAATAAATAAATAAATAAATAAATAAATAAATAAATAAATAAATAAATAAATTTAATCTTGTGTGTCAGGCTTGGCAGCCGTTTTTTGTTACAAAATGTATGTTTGTGCTTGTGCAACCAAAGTGCGATCGGAGCTGCTGTCTCCCTATATATACTGGTGGGGAGGTTGGCTGTATTGGCATTTCTTGATTGGTTGATGGAGTTGATGTTTGCAGATTGGCTGGTTTTTTCGTAAGAACATGTGTGGCTGAGATATTGGCTGTGTGTCTATCAGCCTCCTGTGTTGTAACAAGTTGGGTAATGGGCTGTGTGATGACCTTCTGAGTTCTATTGTTTTGACATCCTGAGGTTTTGTGGTGTAACCTCCTGAGTTCCGTGATGTGATATCCTGAGCAGGTAGCTGTGATGTGATATTCTGGGTTTTGGTACTCCATCAACCAATCAAGAAATGCCAACACAGCAACCTCCCCACCAGTATATATTGAGAGATGGCAGCTCCGATCATGCTTTTCTCGCACAAGCATGAAGCCGAAAGCACCAGCCTGAAGATGGCGAGTGGGACCTCATGGAAACATTGCCAAGATACTCTCAATCTTACATGGGAAAAGACCCAAAAAAGCCAAGACCTGCATACCTGTACCCATGAAAATCTATGAATACACACACACATACATACACACACACACAACTATTAATTTTCACACAAAAAAAATTCAAAACATATACTCATTCAAATGTTTATGGTAACATTTTTTCTTTCATTCTATGTGAC
Organism: Bungarus multicinctus; assembly: GCA_023653725.1. NCBI lineage: Eukaryota > Metazoa > Chordata > Lepidosauria > Squamata > Elapidae > Bungarus > Bungarus multicinctus. Next base: position 42,445,476 of record CM042844.1, read on the forward strand.
CTCAAGATTAGATATACCTCCCTGATAATTAGCCACTCTGTGTATGTAATGAAGCAATTACCGTGTTTCTCCAACAATACGCCCCCACCAATAGGAAGACCCAGCATGTTTTCTAGGCATGAAATGAAATTAAATTAAGCCCCTCCCCCCAAATTTAGGCCTAGTTTAAACATGCAAAATCAGGGGTGGGTGGGGGGAACTTGCATTTAACACTGCCCCGTGGGCAGCCACACCTCGTCACCAGCCACTCCTAATGGCCGATCATGGACGAGCGCGGAGTGCTTCCTCCCCCTGCCAAGCACCTTTGCTGCAGACCTGGGTTTGGTGCTGGTTGCAGGCCGGGTCAGCAGGTGAGTGATGGCGCATGGATGTCGGCCTTGCAGAGCACTTTAAATCATGAGACCTTTGGCACCTGCTGCTGCTGCTTCCTCCGCTGCTCTTGCTTTTCCTTTGCATTCCTCCACCAGCAGCGTTTCAACCACTTCTCAGGCAGGGGAGCTGCCTCCATAGCTTCCACAGTTCCTGCCAGCACTGGTGCGAGAAAAGCGGCAGCGCCGGTGGAAACATGGAAGCGTTTCTGCTGCTTCTCAGGTGGGGGAACCGCCTCTGTGGCTTCCACATTTCTGTCGACGCTACCACTGTTCTCATGCTGGCGGGAACTGTGGAAGCCACAGAAGCAGTTCCCCCACCCGAGAACAGTGGGAACTGTGGAATCCACACAGGCAGCTTCCCCGCATGAGAAGCAGCAAAAATGCTTCCACATTTCCACCAGCGCTGCCGCTGTTCTCGCACCAGCGGGAACTGTGGAAGCCACACAGGCGACTTCCCCGCATGAGAAGCAGTTGAAATGCTGCCGGTGGAGGAATGCGAAGGAAAAGCAAAAGTGGTGGAGGAAATAGCAGTGGCGGATGCTGAAGGTTTTGTGATTTAAAGTGCCCTGCCAAGTTATATTAAATATTTATTTATTTATTTATTTTATCATATTTTTATACCGCTCCCTCTCCCAAAAAAGGGACTCGGGGCGGTGTACAGCCTACTAAAAACATATAAATACATTAAAAATACAATTAAAATATATATTAAACGTAATTTTCCGGCTGTATCCCATCAGAACCAAATAAAACAATATAAAATCAGGGATCTTAGATAAAAATTAAAAGTTAATTACTAAAACCCAATTTAAAACCAAAACCCATTCATTCGGCCAGGCCAGCCTGCCTAAAAAGTAGGGTTTTAACTGCACGCCAGAAGGTCAAGATATCCGTCATAGCTCGTATCTCTGGGGGGAGATCATTCCATAGGGAGGGAGCTCCCACAGAGAAAGCCCGAACTCTCGGGGCCATCAGCCGACAGCGGCCGGGCGGCGGTACCCCAAGGAGGGCAACCCTTTGGGAGCGTACTGGGCGGCGGGAGGTTGATGCTGGCAGCAGGCGGTCTCGTAAGTACCCAGGTCCCGAGCCATGGAGCACTTTAAATACCATCAGTACCACCTTGAATCGAATCCGGAAGGCCACAGGAAGCCAGTGCAGCCTGCGGAGAAGCGGTGTAACGTGGGAGCTCCGAGGAGCACCCACAATCACCCGCGCGGCTGCATTCTGGACTAACTGCAACCTCCGGAGACTCTTCAAGGGGAGCCCCATGTAGAGAGCATTGCAATAATCCAGGCGGGAGATAACGAGGGCGGAAGTGACTGTGCGAAGTGCACCCAGATCCAGAAAGGGCTGCAACTGGTAAATCAGACGAATCTGATAGAAAGCCCCCCTGGCGACGGCTGCAATATGTTCTTCTAAAGACAGCCGTACGTCCAGGAGGACACCCAAGTTGCACGCCCTTTCCACGGGGGTCAAGACCTCTCCCCCCACAGCCAGCGAAGGAACCAGCTGGCTGTATCTGGGCGCAGGAAACCACAGCCACTCGGTTTTGGTCGGGTTGAGACGAAGCCTGTTATGACCCATCCAACTCCGCACGGCCTCCAGGCAGCGGGACATCACTTCGACGGCTTCGTTGGGGTGGCCCGGGGTGGAGATGTACAGCTGAGTATCATCAGCGTACTGATGGAACTCCACCCCGAAGCCACGGATGACCTCACCCAGCGGCTTTACATAAATGTTGAACAGCAGGGGCGAGAGCACCGACCCCTGAGGAACCCCACATCGTAGGGGCCTCAGGGCCGATCTCTGCCCCCCCGTCAACACAAATTGTGAGCGGTCGGAGACGAAGGAGGTGAACCACCGCAACACGGTGCCCCCCACCCCCAACCCCTCCAACCGCCGCAATAGGATACTGTGGTCGACAGTATCAAAAGCCGCTGAGAGATCTAACAGGACCAGGACAGAGGAACAACCCCTGTCCCGGGCCCTCCAGAGGCCATCTACCAACGCGACCAACGCCGTCTCCGTGCTGTGCCCGGGCCTGAAGCCCGATTGGAGGGGGTCGAGATAACTCGCTTCATCCAGGTACTGCGGGAACTGACGTGCCACCACACTCTCAACAACCTTCGCAACAAAGCGAAGGTTGGAGACAGGACGATAGTTAGATAATAATTCTGGGTCCAGGGACGGTTTCTTGAGGAGGGGCCGCACCACCGCCTCTTTCAAGGCGGCGGGTAATAGCCCCTCTCTCAAGGAAGCGTTTATAATACCCTGGAACCAGCCTCGTGTCATCTCCTGAGTGGCCAAGACCAGCCAGGAGGGGCACGGGTCCAGCAAACAGGTGGTGGCATTCAGTCCCCCCAGTATCCTGTCCACGTCCTCCACAGTAACAGGATCGAACTCAACCCAGTTGACCGCACCGGTATCCACCCCCGCCCCCCCGCCCGGAGATGCCCAGTCGGAGTCCAGCTCGTCCCGGATCTGAGCGATTTTATCCTGCAGAAACCTAGAAAACTCCTCAGCCCGTCCCTGCAAGGGGTCCTCCCGCGCTCCCACCTCCAGTAGGGAGTGGGTCACCCTAAACAGGGCGGCTGGGCGGTTTTCCGCGGACGCAATAAGGGTGGAGAGGTAAGATCTCCTCGCCATCCTTATCGCCACTAAATACGTCTTAATATAAGATCGTAATAGTGTTCGGTCAGACCCAGAGCAGCTGGCCCTCCAACTGCTCTCTAGGTGTCTTTTCCGGCGCTTCATCTCCCTTAGCTCCTCAGAAAACCAAGGAGCCACTTGGGATCGGCACCGGGTCAGAGGCCGCAAGGGCACGACCCGGTCAAGGGCCCCAGCAGCCACCCTATCCCAGGTGGCGACCAAGCCCTCAACCGAGTCGTGTGTGTGAGCTTCGGGAAATGGCCCAAGCTCCGTCAGGAACCTATCAGGGTCCATCAGGCGCCTGGGGCGGTACCATTTTAATGGTCCCGCCTCCCTGCGTCAGGGGGTGCGGAACGGAAGTCGAGCTTCAGGAGCGAGTGATCCGACCATGACAGGGGTTCTACAACTATATCCCCTATACCCAGATCACTCTGCCACTGATCAGAGACAAAAACCAGATCCAAGGTGTGACCTCCCACGTGAGTAGGGTCCCGAATTAACTGGGTCAGGCCCATGGCCGTCATGGAAGCCATGAACTCTTGAGCAGTCCCCGAGGCACCGCCGGCAGATGGCAAGTTGAAATCCCCCATGACCATGAGCCTGGGGGTCCCAACCGCCATGCCAGCTATGACCTCAAGGAGCTCAAGCAGGGCCGCTGCCGCATAGCAGGGAGCCAGGTATGCGACCAGCAAGCCCACCTGAACCTTGGGACCGAACTTCACGAAAAGGAGCTCACACCCGGTCGTCTGAGACACAGTGGCTTCCCTCGGACACAGATCCTCCTTAATAACCACCGCAACCCCCCCTCCCCTCCCCTGGGCCCTCGGCCGATGAAAGACCCGAAAGCCGGCTGGGCACATCTCCACCAGAGGGACTCCCCCCTCCTGGCCCAGCCAGGTCTCGGTAACTCCCACCAGGTCCGCACCCCCCTCACAAATCAAATCGTGAATGAGAGGGGCTTTGTTAACAATATACACAGCTCATAGAAGAATTTCAAATGTATTAAGATTGAAATCAAAGTTAAGGCCACATCCACACTACTGCCGCCCACCCGCTGACCTGGCGGGTGGGGGGGGGGAAGAAATTAATTCACTCCTGAAAAGATGTCCTAGCCATTTTGGGGGGGCTCAAAAAAAAAAAAAGACCCGGCCTTATTTTATGAGAAACACAGTATTAGTGAAAAATCTGCCACAATTTTATATACAGTACACATTCCTATAGGGAAGAGAGAGAGGGGGGGGAGAAAGAGAAAGAGAGGGGGAGGGAGGGAAGGAGAGGGGGAATGTTATATTCCATCATGCCTTCATGTACAAGGCTTTATATTACTTCCCACATCCCCCTTGGATTTAAATATTTTATTATTGCATATCCTCAGTGGTATTTTCAGTTACATTGACAACTAGCACATACTGTACATATGATAAGCCTTAAAAAATATGAAACCAATCACATACTGCCTCCTGGCAGTCAGTCTAACTGGGGAAAGAGATTATGTAGCAATCAAGTTTGTTATATTCCTCTCCCTGAATAAAGCTGTTCCACTGAAGCTGCCATTAGCATTAAAGGAGAAAGTGGGAAAGACCAATAATGTTAGAGTTTTCATGTTTACATGTTTCTGGAAATGCCATTAACTGAAATGCCACAGAGGAGTATCCAACTTTAACTCACTTTAACCTCATTCTTTCCATCCACCATCATTCAGAAACTTTCCAATAAATGAATAGCTGAACAGCTCAACCTTGGATTCTCTTCTTTATGACTTTCCTCATCCCCTCCCCATCTAGTCTGGTTTTGAGTCAATTTGAGGAAATTATGATTGATATCCAAGTGATGTTCACCATGAATTCTTACTTATCCATCTGAAGATAAGTTTATGAAGCTTGGAAGACAATTATTGACAGTATGGCTTTTGTCAGTGTGGCTGGCTTTCTGGTTATTTGAAGATTTTCATTACTCTCAGATATTGAATGACTGAAGTTTTCTGAAGTGATTTAATACTAGAGATTAGAGAAGTTTCTAAATGGGTGCTCCATACAACACATTTTTACCTTCTGAATCAGATTCACTGGTATCAATTGGGCAGGAGCTGAATAATTGACTGGCAAAGTTTTGCTGATGGGTCATATGCACAAAGTTTTACAACCAGAGCTCCTTACATTTAAAAAATCAGTTGTTATTCTTTTTAGGTCAGTGTTTAAAAGAAGCAAAATAAATTTTAGAAGCTGTTTAAATTTGATATATTATTGAGATGTAAGGGGGGCATCACACAAATTTGAACTGCATCTAACCTCATGAATGAGTATTTTCCTGATATATTTGTTTGGATTTTGCTATTCTAACATATAATTTTCCCAATATATCTCCTCCTCTGAAAAACAATGATTACTGTGCTATATGAGAATCAGATCATAAGGGTAATGACCAGAGCAAGACACAGATGAAATAAACCCAATTTTAATGGAAGTCGTCTTAGCTCCCTTGTGCCTTACCACTGAGTATGCCAGTGATGCTTAACTGCCATTAAATATTATGCTCTAGTTTTGATTTAGATACAAATATCCATTAAGGGATAGATGAAGCCTATTAATTTCCATCTTTTCTTTTACATGGGAGCTAAGCCTAAAAGCTAATGCATTGGTCTCTCTTGGCACTGTTCACTTCTTTGGTCCCAAGGTAGTCATTTATATTTTATTTATGAAATTGTTTTAACTGACTTTCTTTGTGGAGGTAAATTTACCAATATAGTGTCTGAAAGTACTCATCATTGTACAAGACTGAAAGGCTAAAAGTAAAATTTATGGACAAACCTAAAATAATTGATAATTGGCACTATGTCATTAATTTTCAAAAAGCAATGACAAAGACCTCTCATTCAGTCCTGGTCAACAAATGTCCATTAAAGCTTACAGAGCAAACAAAATATCTATTTTAATCTTGAGCAAATAAATCAATTTTATATTCCTTTCCTTTACATTTACCTTGATTTTTAGTCCCTTGAAATAATGTCCTAGAATTGTATTTCTTTTCATTTTTTTCTTTCTTATTTCTCATAAAACTCTTTAAAGCTTTAACAAGGTCTCTTTTGTAAATCCAACATAGGAAAGGCTATTCAGGCTATTCTTTTAGTTTGTTCTTATTCTTCACTTTGCCTTAATGTCCTCAGACTTTATGAAGGACAATTCACATGTACCTCCTGTCAACCCTGAAGTTGTCTAGATGGTGGCCATCTTTTTATTCTGCTGGTGGCTTTTTTCTTCAAAACTTCAGTGCTGACACAGATTGGAGATGAGGGGTAGGGATGGTGAGGGGAGGGGTTAGAGATAGCTGGGGTGCTACAGCCAAAACAACATTCTTTCCCCTGGGAACCAAGGACATGAGTGCAGGTGGTTGGGGGTAAAGACTGAGGTTACCCAACAACTGCCCTGCATACTCATTGGACCATGTGACTTCTGACTTTGGGGAAGTGACAAACTGTTACTTTTAATTAAGGGAAAACTGGTGGGTACTTTCGAACTCGTTTTCACCAGCTTTATGCCACTATGACATATCCTAATAAAATGTTCTTTGAGGAATTTCCAGGCCTCTGAGTTCTTTCACTCATGGGTATGTTAGTTGGAACCCTGACACCTACTCTATCTCCTAATTATATTACAATAATGGGCAACTGAAAGAATAATAGTTCTATCTGAACAAAGATAAACTTTGTCTCCAAACATGATCATCTTTGTAATCTCATTTCAGATTTTCCTCTTAAGAAAATTGGAGGTAGTTGAAGAGAATGGAGCTGAATCATGAATCCCTGCATCATTTTCATGTTTTTATCCCCTGATGTCTGAGGAGAAGTTTGCTTTACTTTCTAACTTATGCCTGGTTTAAAAAGATCAGTGTTCAGGTAAGATGAACAAAAAAGTTGAAAAGGTTTCATAGCAATGTGGACTGAAAAGCATAGAGACATGGGGATAGCATTTCAGGATAGTAATTGTTAATTTTATTGCATTTTTGCTGCAACAAATCAAAAGTAAGACTAGTGGTGCTCTACCTATTTTCAAAACTGTAGTCCTAGCCATCGCCAAAAGGATTCTTTTGGAGTGCCATGGCCATACTCCCAAAAATAGTGGATATGATCTGTATCAAAAAATATTTTGATTTTTCTTTCATTTGGCTGCAATTATAGTTAATATGATTATTTGTTACTCATGTAATTACTATTCTCCTCCCATTGCTAAAAAATAATAGTAGCAATTTTGGAGATCTCTGACCTATATAAAGTCCTGAAGTCTGAGATTGTATGTCTGGTTTAATATTTCCAGCATTAAATATACACTTGACCAATTCAACATTTAACTTTCTCACACAGATAATTAATACAATTAATTCCCTGAGATTCAATGAACAGGATAAACTTTATTTTGATTCTGCATTTGCACTTCCATTATGCATCATTAGCCAGAACAATTTCTAAAATAAACCTAACATATATAGCTGGCTGCTGTCCAGGTGTTTTGATTTTGAACAAAATCAATGCAATGAATTGGGGCTTGCTCAACATATATGGAATCCATAATACTTGTCAAAGTATCATAAAGCATTTTACTTCTTAAATCTTCAAATAATACAGTTAATATATCATTTTTAAATGTACAATTAAATTCAAACATGTTCTTTTTTCCAGTCAATGTTTACATACTCCACAATGTTCACAACTGGTTTTCAGTAGCTAAAATGTGTTAAACACAGTAACTGCATTTTATTGGATAATCTCATAATGAAAATCATGTATATTTTAATCAGATATATGGCTGAAGCTGATTCCAGACATCCCATTTATTATAGAGGTTTATCTCTCCCTGTCTAGCTTTTTCTTTCAAAGTCTAAAGTTCTATCAGGACCATTTGAAATTGGTCAACACCTGCCTATATCCAGTACTTACAATATTTCTATTGGCTTATAATGAGGATCTTTTAGAAAATGGTAACCACTACTCAATTATATACTAAAATGGGATTAAACCATAATTGCAAAATATGTGAAAAACAGCAGAATAGGGAAATTTCTCTTTGTTGGTAAGTCTTCCTCAGAGTTTCAAACCTAACAATATTATGTCTAGTTAGGCAACATCAAAGTCAAGGAATTCCAGATTGTGACCAACTATTATGGGATCTTGTCTGGACCCCTCCCTTACTTGGAAAACATATAATGATTTTGCCACAGCAGGAATCGAAACTTTTCATAAGTTGAAGATCTAAATTCTAATTATACCTACCTCTCACAGCCTTCTTCCTGGCTACAACTTTTTAAAATTAAAGGGCTATTACCTGCAGGTTTTTTTAGAATGAAAAGATTCATATTCTGAATTCAAGAACAATTGGAGTGCCAATTTTGCATAGGATATCAAACAATTTCTGTTGTTTTCAAGCTGTTGCAATTTACTTTCCTTAGTGTGTTACAGAACCCAAAATTAAAGTTCATGGCTGCAGTCAATGCTTTGACATATCTGGGTAAAAAATAGCATTTCCATATATCAATTCTACTCTTTAGACAGACTAAGGAGCAAAGGGAAAGCAACACATTAAAAAAGAATTTCTTTTGATCAAACTGGTTTTCAGTTCATGAAAATATAGCTGAGGGGCACAATTAATGCCATCCATATGTTGAAATCTTCTTTCAGGAACAAGACCTGCTTTAATAAATGAATATACTTCAAAAAAAGTACAGAAAGAAAATGTGTATGCGAAACAGTGAGAACAGAGACAGATTTGATTTAGACTAAATTTGATGTCTATCAAAGGGATTTTGATGAATTGCAACAGCAGATATAAGTTTAGGAGGACCACCAAATTGTGCACCATCTTTGAATGACATTCCCTAAAGGTTAGGACCTGAAGCTTTCTTTTCCAAATTTCAAAGAATGGGCTAAGAACTCTGGAAAAAGGAATTCTTGAAGTTTTCCAGGGATCTGAGCCATGAAATGCTTTAAAGGAGACAATTAATAGCCCAAATTACACTTGGAAACAAATTGTATATAGTTCTCAGAACAGAAACATTACATGGGTAGCTTGACTAGTGCCCACACCTGTTTGACCCAGTTCCCGTTTCATGGGTCTCCAGATATAGCCTTATGTAAACAGAATTGCAGAAATCAAAGCAGGATGCAAGTCAGGGGTTTGTGATAGTACAAAGATCTCTGCATAGTAATTTTTATCACTTTATAATGTATTGATTATTCAGTTTCACCATCATCTCTTGGAAGTTGTAGGACAGTTGACTGGCTCAGCTACCACTTTATTAAATGGATCATCATGTTTATTCATTTATTGTATTTCCATTTCACATTTTCTTGAGACAACAAATCAGTGTACATGGAAATCTTCCCTATCTTTATTTCTACAACAGTGTGTGTAATAAGATAGGTTGATGTCTGACAGTAACTGGCCTGATATTCAAGCGGGGATTTCAACCTGTATCTCCTCAATACACCCAACACTTTAACACCTACATTACAAAGACTGTCATTCAATATTCTATTGAAACCATTTGCATACAAACCATCTGAGTCAATGTGCACTTTGGAAAAAGAAATTTCTTACACATTATAAAATAATCATAAGCAAAAATGGTATAACAATATCTGAATACAGTCTTAAAATTAGGAACAAATTATCAGCCAATAAAATATGGAAAAATAGATGCACTGCATATGGAAAAATAGAGCCAGAAAATTGTCAAGTTCAGTTCCCTCAACTGAAAGGCTGCTATTGTGTAATTTTTTAAAAAAATACACATCATCTATCTTTATTAACTGGCATGCCATATAACAGATTCCAATGATGATAATAAATTATAGACAATTAGATCCAATCAAATCTGACATCACAAAGGAGAAAACCTGGATCTTGAAGTGTCCCAGAAGCAAAATGGAAGAAAGCATTGTTCTAAGACCATAATGTACCTGCCATATTTTGTGTTTACAGTAGCTTCTGAACCTTTTGAAGGGCAACTTCAAAGTCAAAGTAAGCTAAACAAGAAATGGTTAAGAATACATTCTTCATTCCTTTGAAAAGGTTTTGAATCCACACACTGTAAAAATACAGTGGTTTTGTGTTAGGCTAACTATTAACTGAAGTAAGCATAAAGATGTTTTAAATAGACCTTGCTTCCCAACTTTACTAATTTGTACTTGTTCTGTTTAGCGGAATTGGAGACACCTATAAAAACAACAAATTGTTCCACACATATTCAAACTCTGTGCATCCCAGCCTTAAACCTTACCAAGTCTTAAAATGTTTATTCAGAAATGTCTTCAAAGTTCATTACTGTTTCCATCTTATCTAATGTGCTGGGTGTATTGCAGTCTTTGATTCAGAACCATACTTGAGCAGTGAGCTCAGCATACTGACTGCTGCAGTAGCTTTCATATGCAGATCTCTACCCTGGACTCTACTGAGATTTGCCAGCAATGTTCTCCAGCGACTTAATTAGGCTGGGAGCTCACTCTGAGCATCGCGTGCTGCTCAATATTCATCTCTAATCATGCAAAAACATTAAATACTCTGCCTCTGTCTACCCCCTTTATCGTTCCCAATTTCACCCTGCAGGGAGAAAAGGCTATCAGAGATCAGGGGTGATACATCACAGAGTATAGAAGCTGGGCAAGAAAAGCACTGTGCACTGATGATCTCATTAGTGCTATTAAAACATAAGCCATTGGAATACAAATGTGTTTGCCCTGTATTTGTGGTTTGGTCCTTTTGAAACTTCTTTCAAAGCTTTTTAGGCTCCCATTTGTAGTATAGACCTAGCTCCTCAACTATCTCCTCTATCTATTCTGTGATGATCTGTTGATCCAAGTTCTGGCACATAGATGAAATATGTGGGAGAGTAATGTCCTTCTCTTCCTCCTGTGTTTAGCTACCATGTTATGGTAGCTGAAATATGGAAACATTATTAAAGCAATAAACATTATGGGCAGTTTCTTGTAATTAGATATCCGTGGAGATAATTGACTGGTCCCAGGCCAAAACCAGACAAACTTGATAGGGAAACAAGGAAACTAATGGCCATACAACATGCCCTTCACTCAAGATGTGACATTCATAGATTATACATACCCAGAAATAAAGATGCTAGAGGACTATTGCAAATAAAATAAACTGGAAAAATAAAAGCATTATCGGAATGATTACATCAAGAAAAAACAGAGCCTGTATCTTATAGATGTTAATAAGAGGAAGTTCTTGAAGACAACAAACACTTAAATCAGAATAGAAGGCTCAAGTAGTAGATTAATACCTAGGAAAGCCAGCCACTTGAAGACCAATACATATAAAAATAAAAAGGGCACCAGATTAGAAACCAGGTCCTCCTTTAGGCATGACAACCAAGTGGCCAGTCATTCTCTCTCAGTTCATCCCAATTCACAGGTTTGTTGGTTGGGAAAACAGGAGAAAGAGTATTGTATATGTTTGCTGCCTTGAGTTATTTATTTAAAAAATGATACATGCAGGATATAAATAAAGATTAAATAAAAATAAATAAAAATATGTAGACTTTTGGGAAAGTAATGATGGACTAGGATTGCTTTGCTTTAGAGTAACCAATGATCCAAAGAAAGTATATCCCATCCTTCTCTCAATTATGTGACTTTGGAGAGGAGATTGTTTCATCTATAAATGTATGGTATATTTTGCTTTGTCTAGTATGATGCACTCTATTTTGTGGAGATGTTTATGTACTGATAAAGGATAAGAAATAATAATCTCCATTATTATAAGAAATAATAATCTCCATTTTGGTTCAAGCTATGTGATTCGTCTAGAGGAATCTTGAGAATAACAATAGAAAACAAATTATCTTTTTTTTTTTTTTGGAAAATAGAGTATTCTGGTCAAATGTAGTAATTGACTGCAAAAAATACATATATTTCTGATTTGGATAAAGTAAGCTGTTTAGATACTGTTTTACTTGAAAGCCATTATTAAGTGAAATATAAGGAAAAAATACCTCTTCCTCAGAGAAATCTTATCCAGATTGTTTTTGGGCTGAAAACTAACATCAATGGCTAAGAATATTTCTCTATATTATGCAAAATACTCTGTCTCTTGATAATTATAACTAATTATTCATTATTCAAAGAAATCTCTAAGTCCTTTGTTTAACAACACTTTTTTGGAAAAAGATATAACTAGTATTTCCACTGCTTCATGAATATTTATCTGAGCATTAATTCATAAACACAGGTTCGGGGAATACACTGTAATCTGAATAAGATCTATATAGAATTTTCTAGAAAGAAAATATATCACTTTCTTTCTGTTACTCTTCATGTTTACTGTAAAAACTATATAACTGAGCCCCATATTTATATGCAAGTACATAGAAAACCATTTTTCCTCTTGAAAGCAATCCTCCTATCTATAACTTCTACTTTAGCCACCAAAAATGTATTTTCCAGTCTTTTTAAATAGGATAGGAAGGAGGCAAAATCACATTATCATTATGACAGTATAAAAAGGCCATTGATCAAAGTCAGAATAAGAAATTAAACTGGGAAAGGAAGGGATCTATTATAAATGAAATAAGATTTAATTTATTCAAAATACAGCCAATAATTCCAACTAGAGCTGAGCATAAATAGCCCTTTTGAAACTCTTCACCTAATTTGTGGGAAAGAAAATTGTGTGGCTAATTATTCTGACTTTTTCCAGTGGAAAGAGAAATTCTTTAACAATTTCTCAAGGGCAGAACTCTTCTTTTATTAATAGCTGTAGTACTACTTACATTTTTTTTTTCATGATGCTCCCCTATTTTTAATTGAGCATAGAAATCGAGAGATGCTGCAAAATACAGAAAATGATTATAAAATAGAAGATAGAATACTCACAGACACACACCCTAGCTATTTCATAACTAATTAGATTCAAACCAATATAGTCCATATATGTGAAACATGATTTTAGATGAATCTCAAAAACACTTTCACCAAACTGAATGAGAAATGGCATTAAAATACAGAATTTGTCTGCTCAATTCTAACCCCAACAAGTTGTTTCATTAAGAAAACTTTTAAAAAATTCCAAAAAAGTTCCAAAAAAATTAAAATGTATGAACTAAATGGATCCAAATTTAGTTATATTTAGACAGAAGCATGATGGGACATAAGTTAGTCATACCTTTTGTAACTGATTTCAGCAGGGCTTGCATTAGCTGTGACTGAATTAAATCATCTCAATTACAATGGATCAACTTTAAAAATGATCAAAATTAACCCTCCTTTTATAATTAGAAAAATTAACCTTTGGCAGTAGGGCTAGAGTGGAGTTAATTATCTAGTCTTTAGATATTGGGCTATATTGAGCTGCTATGAAAAATGCTGTTTTCTTTATTCTGATTTTTCTAGTTATAGTCATCAAATATATTCCACAATATCAAATATTTTATCATTTATTTAATGTCTAGCTCATCCATTAAAATATTTTTTTAGTTTTTAAATATATTATGGAAATAAAAACAAAAGACAGATTATGGGAGAAAACCATCTGTCTTCAGAGGAAGTTTTTATATTTTCATCTGCATTTAGAAATCTGTTATCAAAGAAGATTTTACTAGATTTTGACAGAGGGAGGGAGGGAGGCCCAAATCTATGAGATAAATTTAGCTGTAGTATAATAATCATACAACTGACACATCCAATGGAAACCCTTTTGTATTTACATTAAAAATCATACTGATTTTGCAGACTGAATCAGCAACATATATCTTATAGGTATAAAATCTTATTGTAATCTGGGAATAAAATATTCCTGAAAAACATAGCCTAAGGAATTGATAGAATGATATTTTATTTAGATGTCAGTTTGAGAGATCCAACCACATCATCTTATACCACATGGGTGTCAAACTCGCTGCATCACATTGCCATCACGTGATATATTGCGACGTTTTTTCCCCTCCATGGAGCTGGCCTACACTTGACATATCCAGCCTGAGGGCTGCCAGTTTGACCCCCTGCTATACCATATTGAGACACTGATGTATAAATTCTGCTGGTCAGCAGAATACCCTGGCAGTATCCAACTTGTCCTACAGCTTCAAATTCAGGAAGTCCCCACAGGCACCTCCCTTCTCCAACCACCTGCTAATTAATCTTTCCTTAATATCAAAATTATGTGCTGCCCTTTCCTGCTGTAGTAAATTCAGGGTACCCAGCCCTCCCCCTACATTCTCAATGCCTCCCCCAAAATCAGGTCTTTTATTTTTATTTATTTATTTTGTCAAGTGATTCTAAGATAACAGGTGTAAGTTATGAATACATGAAATGGATACATATAAGAAAAATAAAAAAGAAACAATAGGGCAAGGATGGTAGGCACATTGGTGCACTTATGCATGCCCCCTACAGGTCTCTCCCCAACTCTCCTATCTTTAGGGATTGATGGTCTTACTACAGTATTCAACTATAGCCTGTTAACTAATAGATCTTATAATGAAATTGTAAGCCAGTATAACCTTTCTTAAATCACAAGTTGATGAAGCAATGAAGGTTTAGCAGCAGTTGTGTGTCCTCATTAATTTGGTTTTCTCTTCCCAATAACATAGTTTGGGATCAAGCTTCTTCCACTACCTGTTCCTGATGATGACCATGATATCATCACCCTGCATTCCAAAGTGATGCACACATGTGATTCTATAATTACTGTGTGATTCTAATAATGACAGGAGTGTGCATTGTCAGCCTCAGACTTATCAAAATCAATCACATTTCTGTCACTGCAATCCCCAAGCAGATGTATCAGCAGTTATTTACTTGCACCGATTCCCTCCAACCTGGAATTCCTCTGTGATTCATGCCACTCCACATTAATTCACTCTTCTCTTTCCTTTGTTCTTCATTCATATATTTTAGTTGTTCCAGTTGTTCTTGGAAATTCTGCACATGAACTCAGTGACACTAACTCCCAAATTAGTTGTGGTTTGCAGCTTATAACCAACCTTTAAGAGCCCTAGTGACATAGTTGTTAGAATGTAGGAAACTCTGCACTCAGTCTGAAGTTCAATCCTGTTGGGGTCAAGGTTGACTCAACTTTTTGTCTTCCATTCCTTCCAAGGTTGGTAAAATGAAGACCTAGGCCGTTGGGGAAATATGCTAATATTGTAAACTCCCAGAAACGGCTGTATAAAGCACTATGGTGCGGTATATAAGTGCTATTGCTTATCTTGACTATACAAGCACGTACAATTTTAAAAGATAGAAAAAAGTGTGACAGTAATAATTCAATCATGGAAGCTAAGTTGTATTGGGTCTGATTGGTCTTAGAGCTTAGGTTAGATCAGAAAGTCTAAATCTCTCTCTCCCAACCCCCTCCTTCTACTGGAATAAGACAATGGGAAGACACTTCTGTAAAATTGCCAGGAAAATTGCCTGGATGTATTTATTAACTCAGTAGAATTCTAACTCTTCATATTCTTTTTAAAGTGTATAGTAAACTGCAGCTACATTCTCAGTACCTAGTCCAGGAAGCCCTGCTGCCTGAGGAATGGAGGTCTGCCATTCTTCACTATTGTTGCTTCCTAATTGTACATGCTTTATCCAGT
Organism: Bungarus multicinctus; assembly: GCA_023653725.1. Lineage (NCBI taxonomy): Eukaryota > Metazoa > Chordata > Lepidosauria > Squamata > Elapidae > Bungarus > Bungarus multicinctus. Next base: position 42,461,087 of record CM042844.1, read on the forward strand.
AGATTTAAATTGACCTCTGATGGCCAGCTAGCAGACTGCCCTATCAACACAATCTGATGGGGTCCTCAAAGCGATGTGAAGTAACTGTAGTCTGTTGGTAGGAGAGATGATATGACTTCCATACAGTAATTCTTTGAGAACCACAGCCAGATTCATATAAGCTAGCCTGCCTGGGCAGAAAGAAAACCAATTGGCCATGATTACAATAAAAAGCTGCTTGGTGATGACTCCACAATCCACCATCTATATTGTTCTGACATTAAACTGCTTGTTTTTTCTTGTCTAATTGTTTATGTGACATCAAATCAGTGTCAGCTCTTAGCAACCACATAGATTTTCACCACAAGCTTCCCTTAACCTGGTTCTTCAGGTCTTCCAAGAGAACCTATCCCCTGTTATCTGAGTCTATTCACCTAATTCACCCATAAAATGGTCATGTAGAGATTTTTCTGGAGATAGAAGCAATGAGAAAAGTTTAATACTGCAAAGATTAGTTTGAAATTAAGACAGAAGAGCTGCCAGGGGAAACCCCCCCCAGTGAACTTTACTGAGACATTCTGTATTATATTTACAGTAATATAATATAATACAGTAATATAATAATAGAGTCTCGGTGGTGCAGTGGTTAGAATAGTGTACTGCAGGCCACATCTGCTTTCTATCGGTTGTTCAAATCCCACCAGGCTCAAGGTTGACTCAGCCTTCCATCCTTCTGAGGGTGGATAAAATGAGGACCCAGTTTGTTGGGGGCAATATGCTGACTCTGTAAACCGCTTAGAGAGGGCTGTAAAGCACTATAAAGTGGTATATAAGTCTAAGTGCTATTGCTAATATATAGACTATTGAATCATTGACTATATGTGAGCTGTGATAATAGCAATGATGGGAAATTGTTGCCCATTTTGCAATGTTGGGAATAATGATGTTTGAACAGTTGACAAAACATAGAGAGTAATCAGATCTAAGTCCTTATCTAACTAATTCTCAGGTCTTTGCATTATCAATAAGAATTGGAACAATTTTATTTTTTCTGCTGCTTTCTGCTATAGACTTTAGGGGAATTCACGAAACTAGAATATTGTTAATATGGTAACTAAGTTTTGTTTTTATTCATGTGTGTGTGTATGTATGCATTTACATTTATTTATTTATGCAAATCAGTGTTGACATCAGTGTTGGATAAATTCTGAAATTTTCTTGGCAAGGTTTTTCAGTAGTAGTTTGCCATTGCCTCTTTCCAAGAGATGAAAAAAATGACTGATCTAAGGTCACCCAGATGTTTTTGTGTGTGCCTAAGACAAGACTAGAATCCATACTCAGTTTCTAACCTGATCCTTAACCACTACACCAAACTTTTTCTCTATTTCTCTATTTATTAATAGGATTATGTATCTATGCCACATTTCTGTTTCCATGAGATTCCAGTTCTGTTCCTGTTCATCTCAAACCCAATAAAATTGTCTTGTTAGGCCATTTGATCTCACTTTGACCGTCTTGGGGATCTTTCTGTCTTTGACAGATAGAAATCTTTAGGGAACACTTTAATGATTTACTGTATACAAAAATAAGAACTGCCATTCATAGTTACCATTCCTTCAAAGTGATTCCTTTTTCATTTCAGATAAGCAGTTTTTCAATCAATGTTCAACATCTTCACAGGAAAATGAAAGAAACAAGGCTGTATGACACAAGGGCATATTTAAAATTTCTAATGCTTCAGCAGGTTTCTATCAGCTGGGATCTATCCAATGTTTCTGTATCACTGCATCCAGGAACGCCACCCACAATGGGTTGACTTGATTACAATAATGATGATTATGAGAAAACCTGAAGGGCCCGATATGAGACAGATTATCCCAGAGAAGTGGCCACTAAAGTAAATACCAATTTTGTGACACATAATCAATCCATCAATCAATCCATCGTCAGACTCTGTAGTTTTTTTGACTGGCCCTGGCTCTGAACTGAAATACACAAATACACTTAAGAAATTATCTTATGATGTATTTCCATGGAAATTAATTGAAGTGTTAGGAGTCAAGGAATCTGAAAACCCCTAAAGAGATGACTGTACAAAGAAAGGTGAAGGATTTCAACTATCTCTAAATATAATTATGACCACCAGAATTTTATGTTTCTGCATCTTTGAAATGCATCTGGGCAATTAGTTTTCTTTTCTCAAATGTGTTTATTTATTCAATTTATATAGTCACCCATTTCACAAAACAGGTAACTCTGGGCAATTTTAATACAATAAACATGCAAACACATATACATGTATAATACTTTCTCAATTTGTTTTGAAAAATGGCAATTTATCCTCTTCATGTATATGTGTGATCTGACCCCCAATTTTAATTGGTTAAGGGCAAGATAAATGTTTTATAAGACTCACCATTTCCTCACTACTCTGGTAAATATATAGTAAATGTTTATTAAAATGGCTTGTAAATTATGTCATGGGGTATGTTTCAAAAGCTGAATTATAATGAAGTAGAATGGAGGGAATGTTCCAATATATTACTTTGCTATTAGGTAGTAAAAGAAATGTATTAAATACTAAACCATGTCATAGTTGAATCCTGAAATTTGAGATTTTTTAAAGCAAAACACAGTAATCTTAAATGTATCAATTTTCTCCAGCAATAGCCCTGCAATTTCAATTATTTTTAGGATCCACAGCAAGAGCGTGCTGGTGACTCATTCATTTGCCACTCTAAATAAAGGGCAGCAAATTAAACTAGCTGTGATTTAAATCACCAACAGTGATTTAATATCAAAATCAACTCTGTCTTAATGGATTTGATTTTATTCTATAATGATGTCTAAGTGATGCCAAGCTATTTCCAGAGGATTAAGATATGGAGGCCTGATGAAAGGAAAACTGAAGTGTTAACATATACTGAAGGGAACAGTTGCTCCTGAAAATTCATTTTAATTATCTACAGGCAATAATGAGACAGTTCATGACTTTGGTATGAACCCCTCAGCCTTTGCCTGCCCTCGGTATAGAATAGAATAGAATACTTCATTGGCCAAGTGTGATTGGACAGACAAGGAATTTGTCTTGGTGTAAATACTCTCAGTATACATAAAAGAAAAGATACAGTATTGCAAAGCATTATCTATATTAGAGTCTTAATTGAGTAATATACCAACTGTCTATTTCCATAGTGGCAATGTCAACCTTGACTAAGATAAGAAATATCTTATCTTAGTATAGTATGTCTCTCTAGCAACTTTTCAGTCTGTGCAGATGTACAAATGTATTGGACTTCAACTACCAGAATTACTAGTTAGCATTGCCATTGGTTTGAATTCTGGAAATATAATCCTCCTCTAGCTGTTCTACATGATTTTCTTTGAAAAGGATGTTTAAGAATCGTCATACAACTGATACCAATTTCAAGAAGTAGCTACTCAATAATAGAATTATTTTTTCTGATTCAGATTAACTTCATAGTTGTTATACGTGATAGAATTATTTAACTGATTTCCACAGCTGCCCATCTCAATAAGTGACTCTGAGTAACATGCATCATAAAACATTAAAACAATTTAAAGAGTACAAAATAAGTACATATGACACCAGGTAAAACCGTTACTATAGATGTTAATACAGGCAGGAAATAGGAATCTATGTTAAGCATATACAAAGCATATATATCATAATAACATAACAGATGGGGAAGAGTAAGTTTTTCATGGTAGTTTCTGAAGGTTAGGAAAATTTTTCAAAATGGTTCATATATGTATGATTTTAAAATTTTACACAACATTTGCTTATTTTCTGCTGAAACATGATGGGAAATCATACATATGTAATTTGGTAGATAACTGAAGAAGAGCTTCATGGCGCAGTGGTTAGGATGCAGTATTGCAGGCTAACTTTGCCTATAGCCAGGAGTTCAATCCTGACTGGCTCAAGATTGACTCAGCCACCCTTCTGAGGTCAGCAAAATGAGGACCCACACTGTTGGGATCAATATGCTGACATTGTAAACTTTTAAGAAAGTACTGTAAAGCACTATGGAGCGGTATGTAAGTCTAAGTACTATTGCTATTGGCAGATAACTGCAAAAGTGCTTTGAAGAGGCAAATTAACTTGCACCCTATGGATTGGTCATTTATGTGCTCTAGTGTGGTCATTTGAAGATTGCATTTAGGCAGAAAAGATTAAAATCTTGATTCAAAACTAAAGTTCATGAAGAACTCCATTATAGTTATCTTTCTTTTTCTATATACGGTAATCTACCTACAGCACCATTTTGATAACGAAAGGGGGAAAGGGAAAAATAATACATACATTCTTAACCTCTTTGAAGGAAGGACAGAATCAGTTGGAAATCTATAACTTTTTTTTAACATGAAGTATATTTTGTCTCAGCATAGGTAGAATTTGAAGACCTAGGCACCTGGGCTCATCTGGGAAAATACATTAAATATGACAGAAGTTGAATTTGCCTGAATAAAGAAATAACTTTCTAAACTAGTTGTCTTTTCTTACAAGTGTTAAATTAGTTTGTAATTTTTCACAAACTATCATTTAAAGTAATTATAAATCACAATATTAATCATTGTTAATAATGTAAATGTATTTCTAAGAAAGTAGTGATTTTGCAGTTGTCTTATTAACAGTTGAAGATACTCCAGACAGAATAGTCTTAGATGACATATGGACCTGGAATAGCAGAGCTAACCTTGAAAACTACTATTGAAGCAGTGGTGGGATTCAAATTTTTTTACTACTGGTTCTGTGGGCGTGGCTTGGTGGGCATGGCAGGGGAAGGACACTATAAACTTTCCAGTCAGAGGTCAGAGGTGGTATTTGCTGGTTCTCCAAACTACTCAAAATTTCCACTACCAGATCTCCAGAACTGGTCAGAACCTGCTGAATACCACCTCTGAGTACTGACTTATTTTGGCAAAGGGAAACACTTGAAGTAGAACAGTTACTTATATGCCAAAGCAATTTAGAGGTAAGAGTGAAAATAGTATCACCATTCAATTACAAAATTAATTAGGATGTAATTTTTGCAACTAAACTAAAGCTTCTGAACGCACATTTTTAATCTACAGTAACAAGACAAACATTTTCCCCATCATTACCTGTCAAGCCCAGTGCAGCTGGGCAAGATCAAGGAAACAAGGACAACAGAATCTGGTACACTAATGCTAATCTCGGGAAATACAGACTCCTAAACCTGCAAGAGGAATTTCCAACACTCATTCATTGTGAGTTATTTATGAGAGGATCTCCGAGTGCTTTGAAATGCTTATTCTCAGGTTTCTTGCCACATGGGCTTAGTTACCATTTGTAAGGTAAAGCTGCTATCCTTTGTCTCTTGATTATTTATGTCTACTTTCCCAGCCTTCCCCAATTTCTCACACCATATTATTCCAAATCAAACCCTGTAAGCTAAGAAAGCTTTGGGTAGGACCAGAAATAACATATTTCTGTCTTTGGCTCTAACTTTGCTGTTCCTAACTACATCAAGAACATGGCCTAGCAACAGTTCTTAGCTGTTCTGATTTGAAAGTAATGTTTTCTCTCTTATACTAACACAATGTTTTGCAATGGGTAGGTTTAGTTTTTTTCATTGGCCAAATAGTTGCTGTGACAGTGAAATATTAAGACCTGCCCAGCTCTTATTGGTCACTTAAGACCTCTGGAAGTGCATTCTCTCTCGTCTAATTACCGGGTACCAAACATCAGGGTTGCCTTGGCTCAGCCTTCAGAAGAGATGGCTGCCTCGATTCTGCAAATATCTGCCTTCATAATGGCTCACCAACATTTTCCATACGATTTATGAAGTTGTATACATATTTAAAACATAAATTTAGTGCTGTTTTGAAAAAGCAGCAGGACAATTTTTTCAATAGGGGTGAGAGCTCTTTTGAAAGAATGCTACTTCTCTGCATAAAAAATTTAACCATTAAAGTGTCAGATGCTGTTAGCTGTACAGTGCTGGTTCAGTCATCATTTGATACATTATGTGCTTTTCTTTGCTTCTGCTGAAAAAAGGAGGAAATATGTGCATAATTATTAGTTCTATTGTCGCTTTCATCTCTCAGATCTTGGACAGTTGGTTGCTTACATTATGCTGATTATGGCAACATTAGATGTCATTATGATTATTGTTGTTATATGTAGACCAATCACAACTACATGAATCTGGAAGGCTATTGTAGTCTTCTCTATGATGTCCAGTGGCTTCTTCCAGATATCACCACCCATAAAGTCAAGAGCAGATTTCTTAGTTACTTGCTGCCAGCATTATCCTTTTAGCACTAGTCAGAGAAAAAAACTTACTACCTGTAGTTATCAATTGCTCTCTCCCATTTCAACATGTGTCTGTGTTGTTCCCCACCCTTGCTAAATGGGCTAATTTTGAGCATCTATTTAGTACTCTTTCAGAGGAATGCTATACCTGTGTTCAGAAATAGTCTTACTGACAAGTTACAGGTCTGCAGGATGGATTGCAAAGAGCATCAGGAAAGAGCTGCCTTACTTTTAACTGCATGTCCTCTTAGTACCTGTCACCAGCTAGACATGCGACTTGCCAGATGGTTAAACCTGCCATTTTAAGAATTTGTCCAAACCATTCCATGTTAAGAAGAGTGATTGATGGTTGTTTTCCCAGCAGCATGTGAACCTTGGTGGGAGGGGAAATGAAGCCAGAGGAATCCACCAATCTCTGTTCTAAACTTTGGCCACAATAAATAAGTAAGGACAGCACCATTCACTGGCCTCATTACTATGACAAATGGGGATTGGCAACAGGGACAGTACAATTTATTGTAGTTTTTTTCCAGTTCACTCAAGGATTGGTGGATAACATTTTAACTCAGCTGTGTGTATGCGGAAGACTATAAGTTCTAATAGGTAAGCAAACTGAAGTTGAGCATGTGCTCAAATTAGTATTCTGTCCTTTCAAAATGTGCCAACCCATTCTGATACTTGCCTATAACTCCAGTTTATAGACCTCAGAGTCCTGGAAAACAGAGGTAGTATTCAATAGGTTCTGACCAGTTCTGGAGAACTAGTAGCAGAAATTTTGAGTAGTTGGAGAACTGGCAAATACCACCTCTGACTGGCCCTGCCCCCATCTGTTCTCTGCCTCCTGAGTCCCAGCTGATTGGCTGGGTCTTCTTTTGTTGCCCTGCACAGGAAAATGGAGCTGGAAAGCAGGTTAGTGGGGTGCGGAAGGAATGGGATTTTTTTTAGATTAACAGAGTTGGAAGGAACCTTGTATGTCATCTGGTCCAACCTCTCACCAAACAAGAGACCCTACACCATTTCTGACAAATGGCAGGCCTATCTTTTCTTGAAAGTCTCAAGTGATGAAGCTCCCCCAACTTCTGAAGGCAAGCTGTTCCATTGGTTGATTGTTCTCACTGTCAAAAAAAATTCTCCTTATTTCCAGGTTAAATGTGGGGTTTAAGAATGGGGATTTTGCAGTAACCTTCCCCAGGAGTGGGTGGGAATGGGGATTGTACAGTTTCCTTCCCCTGCCATGGCCACCAAGCCACACCACACCCACCAAGCCATGCTCACAGAACTGGTAGTAAATTTGTTTTAATCCCACCACTGCTAGAAAAGATGAGAATTGGAAAGCTTGAAACTTGCTTGTCTTTATAACATGGCACATAGTATCTTTCATAAAGTTCTATAAATCACAGTGGGAAACTTTGATCATTCAGTTATTATTGGATTAAAATAAACTTATCATAGCACTAGTCATACTGGCTGGGGCTCTTGGCTGCAATGATGTAGAAACTTCTAAAGAGTCTCAGCTCATAGAAAGCTGCTGAACCATTAGAAAATTCAAATATGTCATGATGTTGCACAAAAGTGGTACTAACAAATATATGAGCAGCAAAATGAAAGACTTGTTTGGTTTATTTTTAATTAATTAGTTGGATTTATTTGACATCATAAGATTACAGTGGCTTGCAACATTCAGAATTGTAATAGGAACGACTGTTGCAGCAGCAATAATATTGTTCTAAATAAATTTTAAAAAGCAGGAATGTAACTATTGCTTTGCTGTTATAAAATGGAGGAATGCATTTTAAAACAAAATCCTTTGTTTGCTTTCCCCACAACAGAAAACTTAAATCTCTCTCTCTGTCCCTCTCTCCTTCTCTCCTTCTCTCCCTCCCTCTCTCCGTCTCCCTCTCTCCCTCCCTCTCCATTGTTCAAATATAGTTAAAATTCACTCACCTTTTTTTGTAATAACTTTCTTTGGAGAAGTTGATAATCAGTTTTTCTTTATAATACCTAGCAGAGGCTTAAAGCTTAAGCGTACTTGAGTTGTAGAAGAAATGATTGCATAAGCAGCAGAAAGAAGATTGCAAATAGGACTTTTAGTCAGCATGGATTGAGGAAACTTGTTTTTGGATATGGTATGAATTAAATAATTAACATACAAAGGTGAAAGGGCAGCTAAAATGCACATTTATTTGACTGACTTCTGGAAGGAAATAGAGGAAGAGAGAACTTAAACACTTTATTTTTCAAGAGTAAGATAAAATGAGAAAGTTCAGAAGCAAACTCATGAGGCCACAGGAAGGTTTTTCACTGGATAATTTAATAGGCATCTGATTGCTTATAGAATTACTGAGTAAGCCATATTAAACCGATATCTCTGGAGAAATGATTCTACCTATCTGTGGAGCAGCTTTTGGAACAAAATGTTCTATAAGTTGCCAAAAAATTGAAGAATTCCTGCTTTTAACTGATCCAACTATTTTTTCCAATGGTAAGTTTACCCTTGTTTTTATTTAAAAAAAAAAATGTAGCTCTCAGATGATATTCTTGGCATTTTGTGTACATTTCATCTAATTTGATGTTAGCATATAATTAACATATAATTGAAGCAAGGATTTATATTTATGCTGTAATGGCCCAGGAAGCAGATGGTGAGTCTAAATTCGAAGAAACTGCTCCAGCAGAACTTGTGGAATGTCAGCTTCAGAGGACACAAAGCCAAGAATCTCCTGGGGATAATCCAACACAAGTACCACCTGTACAGCTGGAAGAGTCAGATGATGATGATGATGATGATGATGTTGTCGACATCAGATTTCCAGCCCTACCCTGGCTAGTAGAGCAAATTGAAGAGCAAAGACATTTTATGAGGCTTCTTGTTAATAAAGGGAGTAATCACTTAATTAAAGGCAGATAGCGGAAGCCTGATCACTTGATAATTCCTTGTTGGAGTCAACCATCTGATCTCTGGCATTTGAAGATGTTGATGTGGATTCTTCTTGTGAAATTCTGGATTGCTGACAGCCCTGACCTGGATCTTGGAATTCTGAACTGAATTTTGGCTATTTTTTTGTATGCTCCTATTGAAAGTGAAACCATTCAGGCAAACTTCTTTCAAAATTGTGTTTTGGTTTGCATTTCTTATTTGCTGTTATCTCTTTGACCTGGAGTAAATTACCTGGAGTAATTTCCATGGCAACCTTGTGAGTATGTACCTGAAACCAGAAGCAGGACATATGTTGAGCTCTGATATTCTTAATAAAAATTCAACCATCACAAATCCTGAATGATTAATTGGATTTATTTGACACCAAAGGTTTATACAATGAGAGATTGTATTCTGAATGATTCACAATGTTTCATCTATGCATTTTCTTTGAAAAATGATTTGTTGAAACTGAAGAGTTCAATGAGCATTTGAAAACTGGTTTGTAAATCTTTCCAATTTTCTGGACCATCTAATTGAATCATCTCTATCAAGTGATATTTCATCTTCATGAATATGCACTAGAAGACTGGCTTCATAGCTTCAATTCTCATTGCAAGGGATTGCTGTCAAGGAGATAAGTTTTAAATTGGTAATCTGTTGAATAAATGTGGGGTATGATCAAATAATAAGTTACCTCTTCCATCCAAGTGAGTGATTTGTTTATTTAAAATCACACCCATCATACTCATTTTGAAAAAAAAATCACTTGGGTCACCTGTCTCTGCCTGAGATTATATTTTATTAAATGAAAGAATCAAGGAAAGTATGAATGGTTGGGTATAAAGCATGGTTTTTAAATGGAAAATAATAGTTTATTGTTAGATCTCAATCAGGCACTGAATACAAGGATTCAGTCTGAACTGATAAACATAAATAGTAGGTTCAGGAAATAAGCAAATATGACCAAGCAGCTGTCATTGTTTTGATTCATTAATTTATATAGAAAGAAAGGTACAATATATTCATTATCAAAAAGGAGCAATGACCTACTTTCAGATTGATGGTCATTTCCAGATGGTCACACATTTTGTTGAATTATATTTGATGCAATTTAGAATAAAATATTCTGGCTCCTCCAGGTGATTCTTTACTCTTTGGGTTAAATATGGCTTGTAATGTATAAGAATGACCAAGAAGATCTAGTAACTCCCTTTCCTGAATTTCTTTTAAAACAATGTTTCCATTTTATTTACTAAGCAGGGAGAGGAAAGTTCATATTCTTTGGAACAAAAGCCATATATGTGCCAGAACCTTCAGGAGATATCCTTCTTGAGATATTTCAGGCCATAACAAATAAGGAAAGGAGCTGCTGAATCAGTGGATCATTGACTAAGACAAAGAAATAAAGATCTCCTCTATGTTTCAGACATTGAAGTCAGGACTTTGGGCCTAGTTCCATGCTGCTTGATCTCCTGCAATGTCTGAAGAGGGATAGGCCCAACATTTGAATCTCCTTGATGCTGGTCTCAGTTAAGAACCATTTTTGTATTGCTGGTAGTGGGTAGCTGGTAAATTCCAGTAAATTCATAATTTTCTGACAATTGCACAATAGAAGAAAGAAATTGGAGTTGATTAGCAGTAGACCAAGTGTCAGGTTCTATCACATGACCGAAAGAAAGGACAACAGCCACAACAGGATTTGACGTAAGCAGTTTATCTTCTTCCGGAGTGTGTCGGCATGTAACTGACCAGCTGCTAGACAATACAGGCTAACAGAGATTACAGTCAGGGCTAATCACTTAGCCTGCCCCACCACCTTTATACACCCGATGTGCCCTGCTCCAATTATCTCTGCACGCCCTGACCGGCAGGCACACACTTAGTTTTCTCAAGAGGACTTTGCCCCCAGCTGTCGGTCCTATGTGCGTGCCCTGCGCCCACCCCGATAACCACCAGTATACCTCCCAATCAGCTGTTTCATGGCGACTTCGGTATTTCCCTCTCAACTCTTCTGCCATCGCTCGAGTTACGCCTGCAGGCTTGCGGCAGTTAAATGTTTGGGAGTCACAGGGCTTCATAGCAATGTCCACAGCCAGCAGCTTGCATGATCAGGAGTCATAGGGTTTTGTAGCAACATCCATGACTGATCCGGTCCCCGAATGGCAGCCCACAGATGATGGGGCTGACACCACGGACACTTGATTCTATTCTGAAAAGAATTCTGACATCTGATTAAGAAATCTAAGATAATAGAATCGCTTTCATGGCTTAATGATTGTGAGCTGTGGACTAACAGAGCTTTAAGAGGATTGACATATGCATAAAGCCCAGTCAAGTCTTGTTTAAAACTTTTAGATTTTAAAGGATGAATTGGGATTATTATACCTGAGATAATTGATCTCTAACCTAAATGCTTTGGTAACTAAAAACAGTCTTTAAAGACTTCTCTTCAGGTACAGCTTTAGAAGAGAGTTTAAAACTAGGCTTCATTTTTTTCTTTCAAGAGTTACCTTGTTAACTTTGATGTAATTTTCTTTGTAGGTACACTGAAATTATGCCTACTCTTCCTTTCTGATATTGGTGGTCCAGTACCAGCATGTTAAATATATGATTTGATTAAATTTGAAATAAATCTGAAATTTTTTAGCAGTGTTCAAGTTATCAAGACTTATTTTCAAGTTCTTGAATGTGTTACCGATGATTTTCTATGCTTGGAAGCTGAAATAGTCTTATCTGAAGCTTATCCTGTCCTCAGGTGCTTTGAAGAATAGGTTAACCCTCTTATCTGTGAGAGGCCTTCAAAAATGGAAGACTGCTATCATGTCATCCCTAGTCGTCATTGTTAGATACCCAGTTCTTCTAACCCTTCATTATATGTTTTAGCTTCCAGCCCCCGCATCATCTTCTCTGCATTCACTAATCATCCCCCTAATCATCTTCTCTGTACTCTTTCTAGATCAGGGGTGTCAAACTGGATTTCTTTAAAGGCCAGATCAGCATTGTAGTTCTCCGCAGGCTGGCCAGGTGGGGGGGAGACAGAGTGGACACCTCCTGCAGCACTCTGCTGGTCAACAAAGGGCTGCATGAAGACCCTGTGAGGCCCATTTTTGGCCTTCTGCACAGCCCATAGCAGAGTGCTGCTGGAGGCAAAAAATGGGCTGCATGGGGTCTCCATGTGGCCCATTGTTGTCCGGCAGAATGCTGCAGAAGGCCATGGAGGCTGAAAATCGATTATATTTTGACTGACAGAGCCAACGCAGGCAGGTCCTTTGATATTTGATATTGCAGGCCAGCCCTGTGGGCCAGATTTAAATACTCCTTGAATTTGACATCCCTGTTCTAGAATTTCGACAACTTTTTTGTATTGCGGTGAACAAAATTGGATGCAGGATTTCAAGTCTTGTCTTATCAAAGAGTATAAAGTGGTCACATGACTTTGATACTATTCCTCTGTTGATGCAGTCTAGAACTGTACTGCTGTCTTACTTTGTCTACTAATACTCCTAGATCCCTTTCACAGTTATTGCTGTTGAGCCGGGTAGCATTATAATGTGGCCTTGCTTGTTTTATACAGGAAACTTTTAGCTATGGCTAGATTTAATGTTCTGCCCTCCATCATTTTAGGAGGAATTACAATAGCAAGGAAAACGTTGCTTTTTTCTACTGAGGTGACAGAATCTTTTCTCATGTTTCATTCTATTAGGTTTGACACCTTGACTTAATAATCACTTTGTCTTTTAATTATCTGGGTAAGTCAGATGAAAATATAATCTTCTTACTAACTTACCTGTCAACAGAAACCACTGGGAGGGTCACAAGGTTTTATTTGCTTGCAACTGCTGTAAGAATGTAAATGATTTATTTCTCTCTGCTTCTGTGAACCATAAAAGTTGTCAGGAGTTGGTGTAGTGACACAGCCCAACTTCATTGCTGATTAACTATTACTTTATAATTTTTATTTTGTATTTCGTATACATTGAGAGAATTGGGATTATTATACCTAGAGTAATTGGTCTCTAACCTTAAATAAGTAAAATAAATACACTATAGAGTAAAAAGATAAAAGTTAGCATGCTTTCAAGCATTATTGCTACAAGAATTACTGCAAAAATAGAACCACATTGCAAAATGAGATATAATTAAGAGTTTATCTTTGCAAGCTGCCTGAAGTCTCCAAGAAAGTGTTGGCTGGCGATATAAATTTTCTTAAATAAATAAATTGTAGCTCAGAAACATTGGGGTTAATCACCATACATTCTGTGAATTCTACTATAGTGTCATGGCAGCTGCTTAATTTTCTAGGGACAGTGTGAAAATCCTTTTCTAGTGACTGACTTAAAATCTCAGGTCTTAAATGTTTGAAAAGGACATTTGAGTGCTTATCTAATTGCAAAGGTCATCTTATTTTAATCAAAATTGGAAACATTGAAGAGATTCAGTCCAGTACAGAGTCAGGCATACTCAATCCCTGATTATTTTCAGTATCTACTGGGTCACATTCTGGGATTTTCAGATGACCTTTTTCTTTTCTTCTTCTTCAAGATACTGAATAAGTTTTAATGAAAAGAAGAGTCTCAAATAGCAAATTCATGTTTCCATCATGAGCTGATTGATTGCCAAAAGATGGTGAAAAGCAATTCATGAAGCTGGAAACAACCCAAAGTTGTAAGTATAACTCTGTGCTACTGTGGACTATCCATCAGCAGCCCTACACGCTCCAACCCATGTAATATACCTGCCACAATCAGATGTATTATAGAGCTGTTTTTAGACCACAAAAGCCCTGATTTATAAAGGAAGGTAACAAATCCCATAGCCTGGGCTAAAACTGCTTCCTTATCGCAAACATGATGGTGACGATGTTTGATCCTAAGCAGGCATAGGTATAAAAGAATGCTGGCATATTTTCCTGAAAAGCAGTCAGAGCTGTCAAAGAAAAAGCACAGCTAAGAAATGCTACGGGCACTGGTTTTTTTGTTCCAGGTTCTCAACTTTTATTTATCTGCTTTTTCCTGTATAGAGTTCTAAAATTTTCCCTGCAGATTTATAAAATGTATTGTTGATCTTTACGTCTTGAGCTATCCACATATATATTTATATTTGTACAACATCTTCTATACCAGGGGTGTCAAACTCAATTTCATTGAGGGCTGTATCAGGATTGTGTTTGACCTCAGGGGGGTGGGGTGCGCGTGGCCAGGGTAGGTGTGGCCAGCTCAATGTCACTCCTGTTGGGCTGCCTGTGATGGTCTGAGCACTCTGCCACTGAAAACGGGCTCCTGAGTTCTGTTTTTGGCTGTAATGGCCTCCTGCAATTCTCTGCCAGTGAAAACAAGCTGCATTTTCACTGGCAGAGGCACCACAGGCCGGTCTTCTGCTGTTTCCAAGGCAATTCCACAGGCCAGATCTAACCACCCCATGGGCCAGATAGGGCCCCGGGCCTTGACACTACTGTTCTCTACGATCTACCATATGATACATGAATCTGCGTCACTATTCTTCTAGTAACAACTATTCTATGTTACTAGTGACTTATAGAATTTCCATAAACAATAATTTTAATGTACAGTTAGTCTTTGACATAATACATAATGGAACCTATCCATTATAATTATACATTGAGATAGCAATAAAATGGGCTGGTCACGACCAGAGTTTATGACTTTTTTGGTAGTGGTGTTAAACAAATATTGTGGCATTGAAGCAAACCGACTGTTTCTATGGTCTGGTTTTGCTGACAACCAGAAGTAAAATGTGGTCATGTGACTGCAGGATGCTGCAAATGACCATAAATGTGGTTGTCTTGCTGAGTGCCCAAACTTTGGTGGCGTGACTGTGCAGGGATCCTAACAGTCAGAACTTTGAATCTGGGTCATAAATAGCTCAAAGATAGATCTGTTGTAACTGAACAGTTGTTAAGTTGAGGACTATCTGTAAAGAACAAGTTTAAACAGAAT
The DNA here is from genome assembly GCA_023653725.1 of Bungarus multicinctus. Classification (NCBI taxonomy): domain Eukaryota; kingdom Metazoa; phylum Chordata; class Lepidosauria; order Squamata; family Elapidae; genus Bungarus; species Bungarus multicinctus. The sequence goes on from CM042844.1 coordinate 42,476,247, forward strand.
ATCCTGTTTAAATATTAGTAAACATATATATCAAAATTGTAAAGTTGAACTGCACAGTAGGGCTAGAGCACTTGATGGTCCATAGGTGACAAATTCTATTTTTTTTTAAAGAAAAAAAAGTTTTTGATTCCAACTCTTTCTGTGGTAATAGAAAGAGATTGTCATTATTAAAAAACAACAACAGTATTTGCCTGCAAATAACTGAGTTACTAGAGGAAAAGTTATTCTATACACAGACAGTTCAAATAATTTTTTTAAAATCCAGAAAAAAGTATTGGTAAATAAAAACCTTTGAACTATTGTTAAACTGTTCTATCTCAATATAGCAATATTGATCAAGGATTTGAACAACTTTTTACAATAGTCAAACTGAGAGCAGCTGGAACTTCTAAATATGTTATTATTGTCAGCTTGTGAATCCATGATTTGGTTGAACCCTAATGTAAATCAGCATTTCCCTACTGCCTTCAAATGATAGCATACACAAACACTTTCTGTTTGCTCTCCTTTAATCATGCTCTCTTTGTGCTAGATTATAAGGGAATGAACAGGATGAAAAAAACCAGAAAGGACTACAGTACCAATTTCAGACAAATATTTGGAGACGAATTTGTGCAAGAAAGGAAAATCATGAATGTTGATTTGAATCTGATTTTTTCAGAAGTTGAAGTGGCAGTAAAATAGAGTAACTCGTTGTCTCATTAGTTTATTTTAGTTATGGTTGATGGAACATGTCACATGAGGGCAAGAGACAAGGAAACAATAAGACGGAGAGTGGAAGAAGCTTCTTTGATGAGAAACAAAATATCTTCACAGAAAAACCAGAAAGTCAGTTGCCTCTTGAAAAAAAGCACCTTTGGAACAACCAGGACCTGGATGACTGAAAATCTCCATAGACAACAAGAGGGAGAAATATGTGTCCCCCTAACCCTCACACCATATCTAAACAGTGGTAGCCTGACATCAGCAATAATTTTTAGTTTAAAGGCAAATCTATTGATCATTAAACCCAATATTTCTTGTCCCACCACATTTCATCATGGCATTTAACATTGTAAGTGGTTAAACTTTCTTTCTTTTGAGGTGTCCCTTTCCTCTTTGTAATTTGGACTGGACATGGTTAATTCAGAAATGAGTTCTCGTTAGCAGTATTGTTTAGGAGGACGTTAAGGTTACAATACGAGAATTCCAGCAAGTACTCTACTTTCAAATGTATATGTCGGTAATCTAATGTGGGAAAAGTATGATCTGTTTTCTTGTGGTTTTCTCAGAGCAAAGGGCTTGGAGCTTATCATTTTCATGGCAGTGGAACAGTCTGTGTCTGATCATTGTTTCAGTAACTACAAGCCTTAATTGTTGCAACTGCTATGATGCTTGCCTTTCATTGCACTACAGTGTTTGAAGAAAGAGACTGGCAGTGTAGCTTTGGAGAGACCCAGCATCAGAACAGAAGAAGTTCAAATTTACTTGTTTCACACCAGATAAAAGCAATTACTCTTAGTACCATCTCTCTTGGCACCAAAAATACCTACCCAGTATGGCAGCTGAAAGTTTTTTCTTCCCTTCCCACAGGGCAACGGAAATGGGATTGAAGAAGCTGGCACTGCATTCCCTAAAGCATTGGAGTAGGCTTTTACATACAAGCCCTGTGATTTTCCAGAAAGCTGGTGGACACGCCTGACCTTTACCAGTCATGTGCTACCTTTCCATGGACATATATCACCATTTGCTTACTGTCCAGAAGATTACTGGATGTTTAGATGGTGATATTTAGATCTAAAAGACTATGAGTTTGGCATTGCTGTGCTAAAGGGGATGAGGAATGCAGCTGTATAATTGGCACCCCCAAATTAAGCTGTGGTCTGTTGTTTGACCTGTTCTCCACTTCCATTCTCATGTGGGGATTAAACTCTCCTGTGGGGGAATTTAAACCAAGAATCCAAGAGAGCCACTTTATCCAACAGACCTAGATCTATTTTATCCATTTCTCTTTTCTTGGGGGCAAAGGAGAAAGTGCAGACTGTAGGGTCAAGAGTTGCTCCACTTAGTGTTTTCTTTCTTTGCAAAGTCAAGTGGGGGAACCAAATTTTCCTCATGATAGAGGAAACCTCTTGTCTTCTGCTGCCCCTATTATTCACCTGTCACTCATGGCAAGAGAAGTGGTAAGAGAGCAGCTCCTTTGGAGATTGTCCTCTGATCCAGAGAACAGATCATTCCATGAAACTGAGAAAGTGACAGCAGAAGATTCTAACAGAAGGTTGCCCGGTTTTATTTTTTTCACTTGTGCTTCAGTTTTATGCTGTGTTAGCTGCTCAGAATGATTAAAATGGGCAAGCATATACATTTGCTAGACAACAAACAGACACTAGCATTCAGTAGAGGTAAAAGGTGACAAATAAATCCAAAACCATGTTCTACCTGTTTTTCCTACTGTATTGGAATAGGCTATAGTAAGAGAATCTTGAAAGTTTGACATTTTCCTTTCCTCTTTTCTATACAGAAGAGAGTAAAGGGAGAGTCACTGTACATTTTTGTGATATAGAACAATAGTTTATAAGGCACGTTTTCTTAAACAAACTTTATAATGTCTCTTATGTCTCTACAAAAATATTAGGTATAAATTAGGCACAATCACAAAGAAGACTTTGCAGAAGGAATGTAACAACTACCAAAGCCTGACTTGAGAATTATTTATTTACTTTGTAAAAACTGCCAACTCTGACAATTGTTCTTTTCCCAAGCTTAAAATCAGGCTTTGGTAGTTGTTACATTCCTTCTGCAAAGTCTTCTTTGTGATTGTGCCTAATTTATACCTAATATTTTTGTAGAGACATAAGAGACATTATAGAGTTTGTTTAAGAAAACGTGCCTTATAAACTATTGTTCTATATCACAAAAATGTACAGTGATTATATGAATATTTATAATAATTTACGCTAGTCCATTCCTATATTCCTGTTTAACTATGAAAATCCATGTTTGACTGTTCTTCAAAATCGTTCCCTTGAAGCATATGTTAGCCAAAGAGATACATGATCAGAGTGTAATGTGTTGTGTAAATCTAGAAAACTTTAGAAATAGAAAAAAAAAACCTGTGTTTTAATGCCAAATCTAATTTCTCAGACCTTCTTTTTTTTAGTTCTGCCTCAAATAAATACACCTGGACCTATCCCTCCAGGTCAATCTATGCTACCTAAATTTGTTATTTGCTATTCGTTTGGAAAGGTCTTTTTCTTGATCAAAGTCCTCTGGTTTTAAAGATAAAATGTCTACTAAATTCCTTTCTTCCTGCTCAGATGGTGATGGCCTTCAAGCTTTAAAGACTGAATGTTTGTTAACTGGTTTCGGGCAGATTAGCATCATAACAGAGATGAGATTTTCTCCTGCTGCCTTATCTTAGTTTCCTTGTTGCAATAGCTAATGTCATTTGGTGTCCATATGCCTCTTTAGGATAACCTCAATGTTTTGCAGGACTTTGTCATTTAGTGCCTTTCCAGGTATTTAAATGATCCCTCTGAAACTATGGCTCAGCTTTCAGTCTATCACATGTATGAGTGAGACTATAATTTCTGGCAACTGAGTTCTTTGAATTTCTAACTGGGTTGTATATATTTTAAGGAGGCATATCCCTGTTTGCTGTTTCCACTTTAAAATGAAAGCAAGAAATAATGCTCTGATTTTTCTGCATTACAAAGATGGCTGAAGTACATTAACCCCAATAATCTGTGGAGAGAAATGCCTAGATGTTTATATACTCTTTTATTTATTTTATAAAATTTCAATAGCATTCTCTCAAAAATACATTGGGCAGTACAGTATAAAACATGAAGATAAAATGTTCATATAGCCCTAATCCAATAAAGAACAACTTCCTTCAGTATAAAATATCAAAGACATAATCAGCTACAGATGCCAAGTCGGGGAGGGTCAGATCGAGGATGGGGGATTATTTCCAGGAGGGAGAGGTTAATTTTATCTGCACGGTGAGTGGAAGAGGCAAATATGGTGGTTGTGGGGGGCCATATCATGTTTTGGGAGCGCCCCCCCGCTGTTTGCGTGCGGTGGCACGCTCTGACCCCCAAAGCATCTCCCGTTCCCCGGGTTGTCTGAATCATTGGGTCCTGGGCCTTTGGTTGATGTTGTGTAACACCAGGTTCATAGTAAATAAGGCCCCCCTCATTTATGATTTGATTCGGGAGGGAGGAGCGGACCTGACGGCTATTACCAAGACCTGGTTGGGCCAGGAAGGGGGTGTTCTTCTGGTGGAGATGTGCCTACCCGGGTTTCGGGTTTTTCATCGACCGAGGGCACAGGGGAGGGGCAGAGGGGTTGCGGTGGTTATTAAGGAAGATCTATGTCCTAGGGAATCCACTGTTCCTCAGACGACCGGTTGTGAATCCCTTTTTGTGAAGTGTGGTTCCAGGGTTCAGATGGGCCTATTGATCACGTACCTGGCTCCCTGCTATGTGGCGTCAGCCTTGCCTGACCTCCTGGAGGTTATAGCCGGCTTGGCGGTTGAGACCCCTAGGCTTATGGTCATGGGGGATTTCAACCTACCTTCTGCTGGCGGGACCTCTGGGATTGCTCAGGAATTCATGACTTCCATGACAGCCATGGGCCTGACCCAATTAATTCGGGACCCCACACACATTGGGGGTCACACCCTGGATTTGTTTTTTGTGTCTGGCCAGTGGCAAGATGATCTAGGTATAGGGGACATTGTTACAGAGCCCTGTCATGGTCAGATCATTCGCTTCTTAGGCTGGACTTCCATTCTGCACACCCTTGCCATGGGGAGACGGAGCCGATAAAATGGTTCCGCCCCAGGTGCCTGATGGACCCAGATAAGTTCCTGATGGAACTTGGGCCTTTTTCCAAGGCTCGCACACATGACTCGGTTGGTGGCCATCTGGGATAGGGTGGCAGCCGAGGCCCTTGACTGGGTCATACCCTTGTGGCCTCTGACTCGGTGCCGATCCCAATTAGCTCCTTGGTTTTCTGAGGAGCTGAGGGAGATGAAGCGCTGGAAAAGACACCTAGAGAGTGGTTGGAGGACCAGCCGCTCCAGATTTGACCGAACACTATTGCGATCCCATATTAGGGCCTATTTAGTGGCGATAAGGGCGGCAAAGCGTTTCTACTTTTCTGCAGAAAATCGCCCAGCCGCCCTTTTTAGGGTGACCCACTCCCTTTTAGATGTGGGAGTGCAGGAGGATCCCTTGCAGGGACGGGCTGAGGATTTTTCAAGATATCTGCAGGACAAAATCGCTCAGATTTGGGATGGGCTGGACTCTGACTGGGCAACTCTGGATGGGATGACTGGGGCGGATCTTGGGGAGGTCATCTGGGGCAAATTTGATTCTGTGACCCTGGAAGAGATGGACAGGATACTGGGTGGGCTTAATAACACCACATGTTTACTGGATCCGTGTCCCTCCTGGCTGGTTCTGGCCAACTGGGAGGTGACATGAGGTTGGTTCCAGGGTACTATTAACACTTCCTTGAGTGAGGGTTTTTTGCCGCTGCCTTGAAAGAGGCGGTGGTGAAGCCCCTCCTCAAGAGACTGTCCCTGGACCCAACAATATTATCGAACTATTGTCTGGTCTCCAACCTTCGCTTTGTGGTGAAGGTTGTTGAGAGTGTGGTGGCACGACAGTTCCCTTAGCACCTGGATGAAGCTGTCTATTTAGATCCACTTCAATCGGGCTTCAGGCCCGGGTACAGCACGGAGACGGCATTGGTTGCATTGGTGGATGATCTCTGGAGGGCCCGTGACAGGGGTTACTCCTCTGTCCTGGTCCTGTTAGATCTCTCAGCGGCTTTTGATACTATCAACCATAGCATCTTATTGCAGCGGTTGGGGGGGGGTTGGGAGTGGGGGGCACTATGTTACGGTGGTTCTCCTCCTTCCTCTCCGACCGTTCACAATTTGTGTTGGCAGGGGGCAGAGGTTGACCCCGAGGCCCTTGATTTGTGGGGTGCCTCAGGGGTCTGTTCTCTCAGCCCTGCTGTTCAACATTTATGTGAAGCCTCTGGGCGAGATCATCCATGGTTTTGGGGTAGAGTTCCATCAGTATGCTGATGATGCTCAGTTATACATTTCTACCCCAGGCCACCCCAGTGAAGCTGTTGAAGTGATGACCCGGTGCCTGGAGGCCATGAGGAGTTGGATGGGTTTAAACAGGCTCCGACACAACCCTACCAAGACCGAGTGGCTGTGGTTTCCTGCACCCAGATACAGCCGGCTTACTCCATCGCTGGCTGTGGGGGAAAAACTTTGACCCCCATGGAGAGGGCGCGCAATCTTGGTGTCCTCCTGGATGTATGGCTGTCGTTGGAAGATCATATTACGGCTGTTGCCAGGGGGGCTTTTTATCAGGTCCGACGGATCTGCCAGTTGCGGCCATTTCTGGATCTGGATGCACTTTGCACGGTCACCTCTGCCCTTGCATTTCCCATCTTGATTATTGCAATGCTCTCTACATGGGGCTCCCCTTGAAGAGCATCCGGAGGCTCCAGTTGGTGCAGAATGCGGCCATGTGGGTGATTTTGGGGGCTTCTTGTAGCTCTCATGTTATACTGCTCCTGTGTGAGCTGCGTTGGCTTCCGGTGGCCTTCCGGGTGCGATTCAAGGTGTTGGTGGTCATCTATAAAGCGCTCCATGGTTTGGGACCCGGGTACTTATGGGACCGCCTTCTGCCACCATCAGCCTCCCATCGGCCTGTGCGCTCTCACAGGGGGGCCTCCTTGGGGTGCTGTCAGCTGGACGATGTTGGCTGGCAACCCCGAGGGTACGGGCCTTCTCTGTGGGAGCATCCTCCCTTTGGAATGAGTTATCCCTGAAGATACAGACTATCCCTGACCTGCAAACCTTCAGGCGCGCATTGAAGACTCATCTTTTTCAACAAGCCGGTCTGGCCTAGTAATATTGGATGGTTTTAAATTTGTTATTTTACTTACCCTGTTTTTATTATTTTATTGTTTAATTTCCAGCCATTGATTTAATCTGTTTGTAAATTTTGTATTTTTGTATTGTTTTAATTCTGGCTGTACACCGCCTTGCGTCCCAGGAATTGGGAGAGGGGGTGGTATATAAATTAAATAAAACCTAAACTTAAACCTAAGTCACCAATGGATTTGAGTGTCAGACCTTCAGTTAAAAAGGAAATCCTTAATTGCTTTGCTAATAAAAGAAAGAAGAGGATATATACTGTGCAGACTTTCTTTTGCAGATGTTAGAAGAGGAAACATTTATCTTCAATGCTCATATGTTGAACATTCTAGGTGAAAAGTTTCCAGCATTATATTGTTCCCCCCTTTCAACACTGAGATTGACAAACTAGGACCAGGGGATGGATTTGTAATTTCACCAGTAATTTATCTATACTTTTCTTTAAATGCGTGTATACCCAGTGGCATCAAGCATGGAATATTTAGTATATTCAGACCTCCCTTATTTTGGCCTTTAGATGAAAGGCTTTCTCTTGGCTTTGATATTTTTATCAGAAGAAGAGAAGAGTGAAGGAAAGGGAGCACAACAAATTCCCATACTGTGGAACAGGAATTGGTATTTAATAAAGAAGCTGTACCATGAACACCTGAAGTGATTAAGGAGACACTTCCCAAGGGACAGAAAACACAAATCTATTTGCAGTGATCACAACTGGTTAGGAAAGGTGTTCAGTAGAGAAAGATGTTTGTAGGCCAGGCAATATAAGGCTGCTTAAATTATTATGATGGACACACATTTTCTCCAAGGCCATTATGGCAATCATTTTAAAGAATTGGTGCATACAGTATCTGACTCACTATGTAAAGCAGGCCAGGAAATCACCTCCATAGAAGGCTAAAGTTATTTTTATTGAGATTAACTATAATAGCAGACACTTTAGAATCTGATCGTAATATACCTCCTCTTTTGTTCTTATGCTTCAACAAGCTAGGGACAAGTCTTCCTATGCATCTACTGAATATTATCTTGTTCTGGACTTAAAAGATGTTTCATCTCCTTTTGACTTGGTAATGGTTCCTGCATGTTTCTAACAACGTCATTTTCCTGAATCTCTACAGGTAGTCAATGGAAAATAAAATACAAGTATTCCAGCCCCAGTTCATGTTTACCAAAGCATCCTTTTATTGTGTTACTGAAATCTGATAGCCAAGCATTGATTGTCAGTATTGTTAATATCTGTATCAGAGGTTGTATTCAGTAGGTTCTGACCAGTTCTGGAGAACCAGTAGTGAAAATTTTGAGTAGTTCAGAGAACCGGGGGTAACCTTTCCCCAGGAATGGGGAGGGAATGGAGATTTTGTTATATCCTTCCTCTGGAGTGGGTGGGAATAGAGATTTTGCAGTATCCTTCCCCTGCCATGCCCACCAAGCCACACCCACCAAGCCATGCCATGTCCACCAAGCCACGCCCACAGAACCAGTAGTAAAATTTTTTGAATCCCACCACTGATATGTATATAATCCTAAATTAAGGCAATGATTAGAATATTTCTACTCTTCTCACCTTGGTATAATCAGCTTGTCAGCTATGCCCAGGGGCATGGTCTATGGAGCAAAAAAATACAAAGTAGGATCCCTAATGGGGACAAAATAACATTGGTCACCCCCATTTAAAACTATAATTTTCTTTCATCTGGATGGGTGGGAGTGAGACTTACGGAGGCACATGTGAAATCTGTCTCATATTACTAGCTAAGCAGGCTTGTCTCAAAGGGATTTTAGGGTCTTAACTTCATTTAATGCCTTTAGCTTTACTATTTAAGTAAGCAGATAAAAAGACAGATTTTTTTTAGTCAGTTTTAGAGCATGCTTTAAAAATGGCCTTTACAGAGATAGTTTAGAAAATGCACCTGTGATTAGGGTTGCTACAGTAATTAAAATTCAGAATATGTTTCTTGTTAATACTTAATACAGGGTAATGCTGGAAGAGAACTGTTCTTCATCTTCATTTCCCATTCTACAGTTCCATATTTTTTTCTTTTAAAAAATACGTCTTGTTATACAGTAGTTAAATATATTTGGGGAAGAATTTTGCATCAGCTATACTTGCACTGAGTAAAAAAAAAGTCTTGGTACAGCTCAAATATTCATTCACCAGTAACTGAATGTGCATTTTCCAGATACTCAATAGCTGTTTCTTATTAAAAGAATAAACAGGTAGTGGAAGCATCTTTGAGGTTAGGAATTCAGGGAGGGTAACTTCAGTATGATTTATGGACAGAACAAAGGATTTGCTTAGTCAAATGAAAGACAGATCCTTGTGGGTTTGTTATGCAATTGGTGCCCACTCATACTTCCAGACCTGTCTCCCGAAGGTATCTTGTAGCAGGTGCTGACTCAGGAGGCATGGCAGAATGTGCATCTTCATTCGTTGCCCACAGTGCAATATATTGGTGATAATACCATCATTGTTGTGACACACAGTATGTGTCCTCCAGATGCTATGCTCACCCACCTGCCAATGAGCTTCACTTGGTACAGTACCAGCACTACAATATAAGACAAAAAATTTGATTTGGCTCAAATGGGCTTTGAAAATTCTGCACCAATCTATGGGCAAAACCTGGATGGACTTCTCCTTTCCCTGTGAGAAAGGGCATTTTTTCCAACGATTTCTCAAGATAGGATTCTACCTTTGCAGTCACAGTAGTGCTCTGATGAAAAGACCAATGGAGAAAACTGGCTTGATTTACCCTGACAGTTAAAATATGTGGGTCTGATTGCAGACCATTGGAAAGAAAAGTGTTTAGTAAAAGGTAGAAGATGCACACAAACATACATTCTACCTCAAATTTATGCAAGGTAATTTTACTCTGCCCATGAAAATTGCTCAGAATTTGTATTCTCCTCTGGAAAGATTGCTAAAGAACTCGAGAATAAAAATACAAAATATACAAGGGGATTTCCCCCCTTTGTTTAATTTTTGAATTGAAATGTTAGTGCTAAAATGTGATTGGTGCTGAAATGTGGTTGGTGGAGATACTTTTCAGAATGTCAATTTCATGCTTTGCTCCAAGCAATGGTCTTTTCTTTAAAGGCATTGTGGTGAAATGATCTGGAATATCTGCAATGCACTGTAATCTTGTTGAAAGCCAGATGGGGAAATCTTTACTTTCCTCAAAACTACAGTAGGTCTTAAACAAGGCATCTTCTAAGGGCATCATGACAGCAATAAATGAGTTTGAAGCTCCCTGATGCCTGGTCAGGGTTTACAAATGAAAACAGTTGACATAGAAAAGGAAGGTGGCTGTGTTTAATTTTCTCTTTGGATCCTTGTGCTTTGGCTTTCCAATGGTAGACCTTTCCTGAATACCCCTGGGTAGTTAAGACACTGAAATACACGTGGGAAAGACTTTCAGGCTGTAGTTGAAATATTTGATTTAGCCAGCTACTTTGATGCTGTGCCTGTCTCTTTGTTTGGATATGAAGCCACTGATGTCCTTCTGCAAGACAAATTAAATCCTTTGATGCCAAACAGATGGTCCTTTCTCTGGGGAAGCATGTATTGGATTAACTTCACTTTCTTAGTCAATGGAGGATTAAAAGACCCTGATGTCAAATGTTCAGGCAGTTATAGGCAACATAACTGGGATAACTTTTTTTGATTGCATAGTTTCTACACTAAGTAGGACATGGGAGAATTAGTTTGACTTGTAGAGATGTATCAGCATATATTTAAGTTCCATCTCTGCTAAACAATTGAAGTAACTACACATGTTGAATATCTACCAGGACTTCTCTTTCCCCTGTCCAATATGGACCTGATAATCTATACAAGTGGAGTTTGACCTTTGATGTGCAAAATTACTATATGTGAGTGAAACATATTTAAAATAGAGTTATTGTATTGCAGTTTCTTTGGTTTGAACATGAATGAAAATGGCAAGCATCTTAATATTCTCATCCTAACCGTTCTTGAATGCTCAGGAGTACTGTAGGTGCAGACTGTGGATGCAGATAGATATAGAAATACATTTTTCAGAGAAAGATCAAAGCCACATGCCTGGCAATAGGAAATGGGGTTGGCATTTTCCTTTTGCCAAAGGATCAAGTCCAACTGAACCTGCCCAATCCAAATGATGCATCTTCAAAATTATAAATTGAACTGACTAATCAGGCAAACATTTCATTGCAGATGAGTACAATACTTCTGCTTCTGTGATTCATTATGTACATGGTACAGAAAATCTGGGCACACATGGTTCGGTTCATCATAACTGATCATTGCCAGGCAGGAATATACTATTCATGGAAGGTGTGGGAAGAAGGGCAGCTTCTGAATTGGACTGAGAGTCAAAGTGAAGGTAGAACTCCAGTGGCTGAGATTTCTTTCATCTGAAAAGATATACTGAACGTTTCCTTTAGTAAAAGGAAGATGAGTAAATACCACTATTAGAAAGATAAATGGCCCTTTCTTTATAGGCTATGACTTGAATTTCAGCCTGGGAATGAAAAAGACAGTTGCGTTTATCTATGTGTGCACTTATGTCAGTTGCAAGGAGGATAACTGTAGAATATTCATTTATTTATTCTAAAAGTATAAAAACAATATAATAATTTAAATATTTTAAACAATAAAATCATCCAAATTAAATATATGCAGCAGCTGAGATAAGTAACCAGTTAATATTAAAGCCAAGAAACGGGGTCCTTAGTACATTCAAAGCCCCAGGCTTGGGTGCACAGCCAAGCTATCAGAGTTAGGGATACTCTGATCTCTGAGGGGAGAATATTCTATAGAGCAGGGGCTACTGCTGAAAAGGCCTTTCATCTAGTTTCTGCCAAGCCAACACTCAGTAATAAAGAACGTTTTTAAAAAATAATAATAAAACAATAGTTCACCGAGAACCAGAAACATAAAGATGGACTTATCCAATAGCCTGACCCAATGCCAGGGGAATAATCAGACCTTCATCATCTTACACAAGGCCAATAGAGTTGGGATTGTCCAAATCTCAGGGGACATATTGACCCAAAAGAGTAGGTGGCAGAAAAACAGAAAGCATTTTCCTGGATTCCAATAGGTGGAGTGTTTCATAAATCGGACTGCCCATTTTGTAAGACTTATCGCTGTGTATGGAACTAGCTTTACAAATAATTATATGAACCATTTGTTAATTTTGAAGTATCTGAGAAAAAACACAATTGCTTTAAGGGATTGTTAGTGAAAGTGTTTGTTAAATCAGTCAGTCTTTATTTTCAGCTTGACATAGCAGTCATATAAAACGCTGTTGCTTGTATTATATATAACCGCAATAGAGGTAATATATAACCGCAATATCTAGTAGGTAATATATAACCGCAATATCTAGTAGTTTTGATATCTTTAACTTCCATGAATTTTTCTAATCCTTTTTTAAAGTCATTATGTGGTAGCTATCACTACATCTTGTGGTAGCACATTCCACAATCTAACAATATATTCTTTTATCAATTCCATTGTTTAACTGTTGGATGAACCAGGTTTTTGTATAATAACAGAGAAAAAATCTTGTCCACTTTCTTTGGATATATCATTTATGTACTTTTTCATGCAGCACTGTATGCTCATCTTTGCCTTTTCTTGCCTTTCATCTGATTGTGGAATAACTTCAGAGTAACATCTGCCAGACAAGAGTCCGTATCACTTGGGATCTTGGATGCCTGCAGCATGTGAGTTAGCTCTGAAACCTACTTTAATAACTGCTTTCTCTAAATCATTTTCACATACTGGTTTATTGGCAGACGTACACTGTTATTTCATAAAATAGCAGTGATTTCCTTCTGTAGGGGCTGCCAAACATAAAGTTTAGCTGTATGTATTTGAAATTTCAAGTGTAAATGTAGGCTCTTTACTATGACATCCAATACATTCTTTGACTGAAGGTTTAAATAAATCCAGTAAGACTTGGTAAGATACTTACAGATTATTACTTACCGACTACTGTGCAAGGCAATTGCTGTTTATGAGGTTTCTTGGCACATTATCTTCAGACAGTTAAAATGCAGAAGAGTATTTTCAGGGCCAGACCAATGTACAAGATGTATTTTGTGTTGTGGGGGGTTGCATCAAGGGAGGCTCATTTCAATTTCATTGTACATCGTGCATCGACAATAAACATTTGATTGATTGATTGATTGATCAGCAGAATAAAATACAATCTATGAAAACTTTGTCATGAATGACAATAATAGTCACCATCAGGGTTTCCTTATTATTGTTGCATAAAAAAACACTGTTCAACTTGTAATAATTGCAAGGATCATGTTATTATGGAAACTGTCCCATATACTGTAGCATTTCTTTATTGCAGTTGATTCACATTATTAAAAAAAAGAGTGAGAGAGATGATACTTCATTTAAGATTCCTAGGTGATCATCTGTCCAGGTTGTTAGAAGAGCATAGAATCATGTAATTATGGGTTCATATATACACAGAGCAGTAAAATTCTACCCTGGTTCTCTTATTAGATTATGTGAATTAGCATAAAGCAATCTTCATATTTTGTCCCACAGCATAAGGAATAGCAATCCTAATTCAGCAACACTTATGAACATCTGCTAATTATATTTCATTGTTTGATGATTATGATGAGCTTGAATTAATCCATCCCATGGTTTCATGTGAACTAAAAAGACCTCTTCTCTAAAAGTTATGCATAATAATCTATTACACTGGTTTCAAGTTACTAGGTTTTTTGTTTTCTTAGTTCCCGGTGTAATGGCCAAAGTTCCCCAGTCAGCTTCCGTTTCTAAACAAAGGCTACAACCCAATGCTGTTGGTCCTGCTCCAGCACCTTAACCATTTTACTGTACAGGCCCTGGATTTGTAAATTGGATTTGTTTAGAATCATAACTGATATATTACTATCAACCCAGAAATGTTAAGTTTATATTTTTTAAAACACAGCTATAGCTTTATGTCTTTTCCAATTTGAAGAAGTACATGAATCTTCTTTATCTGCAATTGAGCTGTTGCAATACCAGTTTTATCCTTGTCATTTTCAAGCTTTTTTTAAAGTTTAGCAAAGATTTTTTAATTATATCAATTGTAGTCTACCTAGAAGATTTTGTTGCAAACAAAATAAAGCAATATCACTTTAGCAGTTACTCTCCTTCGCCTTTGTATTCTGGCAGGTTAATCTCTTAGCTTTTGCCAAGGCATATAACAAAGCATGTATAGCAACGTTTCCCAATTTGGCATAAAGATTTTCTTCCCGTTCTTGGTTATTTCTATGGGGGGAATTGCCTTTCAGTCACAGGGCTTCTACACTTTGTCCTTAAAATGTGAAAGTGAACTATGCTATTTGGGAAGAACTTGGTTTGAAAGTCAAGCCCTAAGTAAAACATGACGGATGGAAACAAGATGCTGTGAGGGAAGATTGAGGTAAACGAAACTATGGAAAGTAAGATATAAAGGTAAAGAGCAATTAGATGAAATGGTCACAGCACAATGGTAGTGTACATGTTCTGCAGATAGAAGAGCTCAGCTTTAATTCCTAATATTTCAAGCAGGACTAGAAAAATTCAGTTTGATCACTTGGCATACTGGGTGAGTGGGACTGATGGTCTGATTGTATAGAGAATAAAAGGTAAAGGTTTTTCCTGCCAGTCGTGTCTGACACTAAGAAATGGTTCTCATCTCTGATTCACAGCCGAAGAGCCAGTGTTGTCCAAAGATGCTTCTGTGGTCATGTGGCCAGCCTGACTATATGCTGAAGGTGCAGGTACTGCCATTATCTGTTATTACCCAGATGGTCAAGGAAAGGCAGGCCTCTAGAGAGTTCTTTATCTCTGTTAACAAATGTTCCAGCTAATGGCCCTCCAATGATTGGTAAGGCTCCATCCCTATGCTACCTTGAAGGCAGCTACCCTCAGTCTCCCAAACATAGACCTGGTAGTACAAAGAAAGCCCACAGAGTAGGAACACGTCACAGGGCAAGGTCCTGGGTACCAAGTCCAAGGCAGAGTCTAGGCACAAAACAAGGGCAATCCTCAGGACATGAAACGAGTCCCAGGCAAGAAGCAGTACCAAAGGAGCATGAAGCAAATTCCAAATGCAGTCCCCAAGACAAGAGCTAGGTCCAAAACAAAAGGTGAAGAGCAAACTTCCAAGCGAGGCAAGGCAAATAGCAAGAATCACAAGTCAAAGCTGGGGGAGTATAAGCCAAAACAAACAATTGTTCCTGGCAAAAACTAACTCCCCATGGCTTCTCCTTAAGTTACTCCCCTCCAGGTATTCCTTGTGAGGAGGAATGAGGTGACTTTCTCCTGAGTA
The DNA here is from genome assembly GCA_023653725.1 of Bungarus multicinctus. Taxonomy (NCBI): domain Eukaryota; kingdom Metazoa; phylum Chordata; class Lepidosauria; order Squamata; family Elapidae; genus Bungarus; species Bungarus multicinctus. The sequence goes on from CM042844.1 coordinate 42,491,517, forward strand.
GCCTTGCAGCCCTTTTCTAAGCTTGCTTACACTTCACTTTTCTTGCCTTTGGATCAAGTGCATCATCAGGAACAGCACTGCCAGTCAGTACCCGATCCTGTGTCTATGTAGGCAGGCAGCTCTCCATCTAGTCGACCACCTCCCACAATTCCTGAGGGGCCCAGCACAACATCATGATCAGCCCTTGACATTCCTTCCCTTTTGGATAGTCTCAGTTCCAACTCCTCCTCCTCCAAACCAGGCTCCAAGGGGGGCATGACATTATCCTCCACTGAAGTGGTACCTATTTATCCACTTAAATTTACATGAACTACTAGATTAGCAGGAGCTGGGGCAGGTAACAGGAGCTCACACTGTCATGCAGTGCTTGGTCTCGAACTGCCAACCTTCTAATCAACAAGCCCAGAATCTTAACAGCTTAGCTGCTGTACCTCTCTATGCACGATAGTTTTCAATAATGAAAATTATAACAGGGCAAGCAACTGTAAAGATGGAGAAAAGTCATCATTAGAGTCCTGCTGCACAGAGAAGTCACATCTCATCCAAATGGTTTTTCTTCCTTGAGCATAATGAGACATGGGAAATAAGCCAAAGAAGTAAAGTTTGGAAAGATTTTTGAATAATACACATATATTCCTCTCACTCCAGTGGAACACTGCATTAGAAAAGGCTACAAATAAATCAAAAAGATAAAAAGTGGCAAGAATGCTTACCTGTGATACAAAATATGGATGCAGCCTGGTACAGGAACAGGTATCTCCCAATTAGGGATTCTATTTATATAAATCTAAAATCTCAATCACCCTGAATCTGCACTGTGATGGCATTTCATTCAAAGACCCTGAAGCAGTGAACAGAGCTTGGCAGGTATGATGTGTTTGTGTTTGTTCTTGCTGCTTACTCTCATTTATTTATGCATTTTGATTGAACAGAACATATCTAATGTCTATTATCATAAAATACATGTACAGACATAAACCATCACTGCATTGTACAACAGAAGCTGATTTAATGGCATTCCTTTCATTTTATTCTTGAGTAGTGCATGGAAATCAAGGTACACAGTATAAATACTAATAAGAAGGCTTGGCTGAGCATTGTGATTGCTCCCCATCTCTCATCTCTAGCCAGGGTTGTTGCAGAGAGAGTGGGAAGGAAAGAGAGAGAAATTTAATTTGCATTCTTCCAGAGTTAGGGTCTATCTCTTTTCTAGACAAAACTGAGTCCGCAATTCCTTATAGCACTCTTTCCCCAAGCTAGGACTGTTCATAATTCTTTACTCTCATAACCAAAGAATTATTAGGAATTATAACTGAGTCCATTTAAAAGACATTGGGATGAGAAAAGCCGAAGCTTATTTCTCTTTTTTGTATCCATGACAATTGACAGATAGATTCCAAAATGAACCCAAATAAGGTTGTAAGCTATTTATATTGATGTAAATGAACAAAATATATTTCCTTGGAATTCATTCTGTTTAACATAATTTGACTTTTGAGTATAAACAGCAATTTGCTTTTTAAAATGATTAAATATTAAACACTGCAATCTTAGTCCCTTTTCTGTGCAATGGCTTATATTTGTCGACCTGTATCAAATGAGCAGCGTTCAGTATGTTTGCAGAATTGGAAGTAGCCTTAAGTAAAAATTGGTAGGCAAGCATCCATTTGTATTTTCTACCTTTTTTTCAGTAGTAGTGTCATCTGTTATAAGATTTGTGTGGCAATAATAGAAGGTAGCATATCATTCTATTGCAACTTAGCAAGGATATGGTATAAAAATGGCAGGGAAGATCATATTGGTGGCTTCTAGATGTGGATTTTTTTTGTATCTAAACAATACTATTTGGAAAAATAAAAAATAACCAGAAAAAAGGGTATCACAACAGCATAGCACTTAGAGTCAAGTCACTCTGCTTTCCAAGATTCTAAACAAGGATTGAACAAAAGCTATTGATCAGGGCATAGCAATACCAATAACACTTAGACATATATACTGCTTCACAGTGCATTGCAGCCCTCTCTAAGCAGTTTATAGAGTCAGCATTTTGCTCCAAACAATCTGGGTTCTTATTTTACTGATCTTGGAAGGATGGAGGCTCAAGTTAATCTTGAGCTGGTCAGAATCAAACTTCTGGCAGTGAGCAGAGTAACATCTTATTGTGACATAACACAAGAGATTTGCGTGTAATAGAGCATGACAACTTAGAGCATCCTTAGAGTAGAGACCTGGATCACTACTGGTAGGTGTTACAGTAGCTATTAAAAAACCTTTTTCGACATTGCACATCCTACAATATCTTTAATTTATATATCTGTAATTAGAACTTCACACAATTAGACGGGTATCATCTAGCTGGCCTTGGTTGACCTATAAAAGCTAAGCAAGGTCAGGTGGAATTAATACTTAAGAGGCTACAGAAAATATTAGGGCTATAAGCTAGATAGCTAAGAGCTGTGGTGGTGCAGTGGTTAGAATGCAGCACTACAGGGCTAACTCACTGCTCACTCCAGGAGTTTGAGCCTAACTAGCTCAAGGTTGACTCAGCTTCCATCCTTCTGAAGTGGTAAAATGAGGACCCAGGGCTTGACTCTGTAAACTGCTTAGAGAGGGCTGTAAAGCATTGTGAAGCAGTATAGAAGTCTAAGTGCTATTACTAGATATGTACAAAACATAATAATGGTGAACCACTTTCTTAGTATTGTCAAGAAAACTACATGTCCACATCCATGAACTTGACCTGAGGATGAAGAACATATAAGAATAATACAGATAATCAGGGACAATACCATAATTATTTTTTGAAGCTAACCTGTAAGAAACAACAAAACCATCAAATGGAATATGTAGAATAAATTTATTTATATATCTAGAAGATTTCCATGTGGTTTCCCATTTTTTTAAAAAATATATCAAAAGCATTTAATAATAAAAACACTTTAGTAATTTTACAATTACTAAAAGCTTACACTGAAACATTGGTTAAGTTCATAACAAAACCAACCATACTATAACATTAAAATGATGATAAAAAGCAAACAGCAATATAAAGTTAAAAATTACAGCAGAATTAACAGAATGAACCTATAATTAAAACACTGGGGAAAATAAAGATACCTTTGTTTGCTATTGAAAAAGGCAGCCAGCCATTGTGCCTTGTTGTAAAGGGACTTCCAAAGATAGGAGCCAGCTAGAGGTGCTCTTATGCACTGGCTTGACATCAACATAGCAAAGTATCTTGATCAGGCCCTCTGTGGATAATCTTCAGATACTGAAAGGATAACTTCGGCTGGTCTGTCCTTCTGGTCATACTGACTGGGAGTACTGGAAGCTACTGTGTCATGCCCTTGTTGGACTCTGATTCTGAGGGGGAGATTGAGCAGCTGTCAGGGAGTGGGAGTGTGGCTCCGGTGGCTGTGGAAGAAATAGGGAAACAGTCCGGCTGGGCATTCAGAGGAAGACCGAGGGCTATCCCCCTTCATCCTAGGGCACACGGGAGGAATGGAGAAGGGAGCAACATGGCTTGTGTGAGAGAAGAAGGCCCTGATCCCTTTCTTTAGTTGCATCTGGAAGAACAAGATATAACAGGGTGTGTGTATTTGCACACCGCTCCTTGCTAGAATCAAAGCATGCATTATCTTGGTCGAGCCTTATCTGGGTTTTGGCATCCTGCCAACTGTGGATGCTGCGTTATCCTTGAAAGTCTGCAATTTTCCATCCTGGACTGCCATGTTAATTACTTCAGTGTGGTTTGAGTTGTTTTTTTTATTTCTAATTATCTTTACTTTGGGTTGGGACTGCATTTCTGCCCTTCGTAGACTGTTTTTTGAAGAATTTGATATCCAGCTGAGGATAATTGGACATTGGGGCCAAGTTGGAGGCATTAAAGAGAATTTATTCGACTTTGCTCTTGTTGTGTCGCGCCCCGGATCATCACACACTGGTTTTGTTCCTTTAATATTGTTATCATATGCCTTTTCATTTTTAAGAATGGGAACATATAATCAAAGCATATAGGTAAAATTATTTGCCTGCAGTGCAGTGGTGGGATTCAAAACATTTTACTACTGGTTCTGTGGCTGTGGCTTGGTGGCCGTGGCATGGCTTGGTGGCGTAGCTTGGTGGCCATGGCTTGGTGGGCGTGGCAGGGGAAGTATACTGTAAAATCCCCATTCCCTCCCCACCCCACTAACCTGCTTTCCAGCTCCGTTCTCCATACAGGGCAACAAAAGAAGACCCAGCCGATCAGCTGGGACTCAGAAGGCAGAGAATAGATGGGGGCGGAGCCAGTCAGAGGTGGTATTTGCCAGTTCTCCAAACTACTCAAAATTTCCGCTACTAGTTCTCCAGAATTGGTCAGAACCTGCTGAATACCACCTCTGCTGCAATGCCCCTCCCGGATTCTGTTGGACAAACGGGTAAAACTTTGCATAAAATAATTAATGGACACGGTTTTGACATATAGATTCCAAACAAGGACTACAAGTAGTATCAGATCATTATGACCTACTAGGACATCATAGCAGATCTCAAAGTGGTTGTTGTGAGAAAAAAAAGGGATTTGATTGCCTATAGGGGTGTGAGAGGTTGCTGAACCCACCCCCATCAAAATATTTCAGGTAATCTCAGAGGATCTCAACCAACTCAGTAAGCTTATAACACATTCCAATGGCAAATTCATAAAGTATAGGTAGCCCTTGACTTACAAGAGTTCATTTAGTGACCATTTGTCAGTGACTTGTGACTGTTTTTCACACTTCCATCTTTGCAGCATGCTCAAGGGTCCCATGATCAAAATTCAGGTGCTTGGCAACTGACTCAAATTTATGTGGCTTCAGTGTCCCAGGGTACTGTGATACCTTTTGCGACCTTCTGACAAGCAAAGTCAATAGGGAAGCCAGATTCACTTAACAACCAGGTTACTAACTGAAGAACTGCAGTAATTCACTTAACAAGACAAATTGTAAAATGGGGCAAAACTCACCTTTTAACTCTGTCGCTTAGCAACAGAAATCTTGGGCTCAATTGTTGTCATAAGTAGAGGCCTATCTGTATAGTAATCTGTCTCATATATATTCTGCATAATCAACCTGCCTCCCCTCCCTTCTCTGTTATTTGTTTTTTAAACAATGGCAGAGGAATTTGATTCTAGGCATTACTGATGAGACTAAAAGGCCCAAAGGTCATTTGTTTGTCAGAGGTACCTGCGTCTCTTTCTGCTCCGTTCACCATCATAGACTCTGCCTTTATTTATTTATTTGATTTGTCAATCACTTACATGATAAATAAACTTGTTTATTCTTGTTTCTGTTATATTGTAAGCTTTTGACAAATAAATAAAAATAAATAAAATAAAATAATAGGGAAAAGTATAAACATTTATTTGTCAAGCGATTATAAGATAACAAGTATAAGTATAAACATAGTATGAATACATGAAATGGATACATATAAGAAAAATAAAAAGAAACAATAGGACAGGGATGGTAATAGGTACGAATAAATGGGGACAATAGGACAGGGATAGTAGGCATGATTGTGCACTTATGCATGCCCCTTACAGACCTCTTAGGAATGGGGTGAGGTCAATAGTGGATAGTTTGAGGATAAAGGAGTGGGGGTTAGTGGATGTAACTAGAGTCAGGTAGTGCATTCTAGGCATTGACCACTCTGTTGCTGAAGTCGTACTTTCTGAAACGGTTTACACTGAGTTTGTATCTGTTGTGTGTTCTTGTATTGTTGTGGTTGAAGCTGAAGTAGTCATTGACTGGTAGGACATTGTAGCAGATAATTTTGTGTGCTACGCTTAAGTCTAAGGGTAGTAGTTGGGCTGTATTAGCATACTATGTATTAGCATAGATAAAGAGACATACTGAATGGAAGAGTCTTGAAGGCCCAGGATGAACAAAATTTTCATACAGACCAGGCCCGAAGGTAATAATAGGTAGATGAAGAGTCAACTGCGAGCGACCGGAATGATTACGGCTTGAATAGAACGAGACGCACTATGTGACCGAGGAAACACTAGGGGGCGCTGTTCTCCTTCCTTCTAGGATTTTGCTGCATGGCGCAGGTCTTTCCCTACGGCTTCCCGCAAAAGTTTCTCTAAAACTAACAATACTGGAGTAAAGGGGTGTTCGTTGCTGATTGGGCGGAGGATTTTTGTGGGCTTGATTTCTTGATTGGACGGAAGCCGTTAGGGGTGGGAAAAGTATTGATGGGGTGCGAGCGCGCGAGCGCGAGCGCGAGTGGCAGGGAGGGGGAACCTTTCTCTCTCCCCCTCCCTTCAGCCTTAGTGCCTGATCTTGTTCTCACTGTACTCTACTACTGCTTGCAATGTGACACTAGAATATAGACTCTCTCTTTTGCTCACGCCCCCACCTCACACCTCACACACACACACGCACGCACACAGACACTGGCACATACCTACACACACTTGCACACATACATACACATGCACGCACGCACGCATACACGGACCCACGCAGTGGACTCGGTATTCCGGAGTGGAGTTGTTCAGGATATATATATTGAATTATATAGAGAGAGGGAGAGAACGAAAAAGCGACGAGAAAGGAACTAAATCTGGTCCAACAAGGAACTATTTCCTTTCTTCGTTTTAAATCTGCCCCCGTTTCTTCTGCATCATGTTTGGGGCTCCCGTGGCACTGGATTTTGTTGTGCTTTTCTGCTTGGCATCTGCAATTGCAGCTGTGGAAGGTAACAAAATATCAACGAAAGGGAAGCGAGTGGGCGGGTGGAAAGAAAACTTTTTTTAAAAAAGGACAATATTCGCCGGATTGTTCAGTTTGCTGTTGATACTCGTGGGAGGAGGGAAAGCCCTGCTCGGTTCCGTTGCTCTGCCTGCCTCTTTCCCACCCCACGCTCGGAGAAAAGACGCGGGGAGCGAGCACCGACTCCACGGGACGTGCCCCCCGGTGGATTTCTCCCTTTTAGTCCGGCTGCAATGCGGCTCGCCTACCCTGTCCCGAGATCTAGAAGGCTAGGAAGCTGAGGCCAGGAAGTGGTTTCCAATCCTTCCCGATGTGGAGCTCAAGAGATGCTACCGGCGCTGGGAACCGGGTTCCGGGGGCGTTTGCAGGCGGTCTCCTGCCTCTCTCCCCAAATATTGCTTGAATGGAGAAACGGGTTTTTTTTTCCCAGGGAGGGGAGCGTCGGAACGGTGGGTGCGTAATGGGCTAGGGGACAGTAGCCGGGCAAAGCCGAGCAAGGTGTTTGGGATCGGGGAAAAGGCGGGCAAGGTTTGGCCAAGAGCAAGAGAGGAGAGACGACCGGCTACCAACTTAGTACTCACACCGCCCGTCCTCCCCCGCCCACAGCTGTGTCGGGTTACAATAGATGAAGGGTGGGAATGGGCTGGCATGGTGGAAGGTGTCACTGTGGGACCCGATCTTTAATTCTCTCTTTTCGCGTTTCAGAAAGAAAACGCGCTGGGCACAAATAGGGCGCTCGCAAATTTGGCCGGTATTTTTTCTTTTTCTTTTTGTCTGGATAGCTTGAATAGGAGGAGAATCGAACAGGGGCGGCGGTCCTGCGATTGCTCTTAACGTGGAAAGAATATAGATCGTGTAGCCTACAGGCCATTTCCACCCGAGTGATTTATAGCGACTTATACCACGTCCCGGCTCTCGTAGTGGAGAGATGAAGGCTGGTTTCGTTAGTGGTTCGACTCGTCCTTCCGTGGTCGCTCTAAGCAGATCTCCCGGTCGGGTTTCCCGGACTGTACCTTACTTGAAGTCGGGCCAATACATTCTTGGGATGAGAATGTCCTTTCCCTGTTCCTCGGAGCTGGGCTGAGGAACGAGCGCAAAACCTGCTGCTGCTTTTTGCAGGGAATGAATTAAAACTTTAACAGATAGTCAGAGTTGGAAGGGATCTTGTAGGTCATCTAGTCCAACCTAGAGAGACGCACATGTCCTTGACTCTAAATTAAGCTGCAGCCTTACCTCCCCCCCTTTTTTTAAAAAAAAAAAATCCTGCCTGGTTTTTCTCTTTGCTGTCTAAGGGAGTAGTTGGCAATCTCCCCTTTCCAAAAGAAAAAGGGGGGGAAATTGGAAGGCGGCAGCCCAAATAAACTTTCACCAAACGAGCGCGCCGTGATTTTGCTTCCTCAAATGAGGGGGCGAAGACAGCCCACTGGTGAACCTCGTTAGGTGCCCCTGTTGTAATGGGCAGAATCACTATCAAAACTCAAGGCAGGATCCAAGGGAAGAGGGAGGCGGGAGGCCGAGAAGGAGGTACTGTTTGTGTAGCTTTGATGATGAATGATAAACGTGACCATTCAGAAGATGTTCCTTGGTGGCAATTAAACAGAACCGCGAAAACCGCTTAGTGGGCTGCTCCCTGATTGATGCAACAGGGTAGGAAAACTTGGGAACCTTAGAGACCAGGCCGTGCCTTCCTAAACCACAGGACCTCTGATAATTCTTCACAGGAGGACTTTATTCTAGGAATAGCAGAAGAGAAGCGTCAAAACCCATCTCCTTTTTGTTTGGAGCTGCGGGGATCCACCTTGTGGATCCTTCCCGTCCGCGCCTTCATCCGCGATGAAAATGACGGATGAGATTAACTGGAAATAAACGTTTGGCGAGCCCTTTCTCTCTCCCCCCCTTCCCTCCTTCTCAGATGGCGATTTTCTTTTTCGCGCTGGTCTTCTCCCAGCTGGTAGCTTTGCGGGAGCTCTTTATTTAAGAAATTGCTTAGATGCAAGGGAGGAGCCTGGCTAGCTGCTAAAGCAGAAGGCGAGTCCTCTCGAGTCTCGTCGTTGACGGCGGCTTTATTGCAGGCAATTAGACCGGGGGGTGGGGGTGGGAGGAGGAGGGGCAGCGGCGTTTAGAAGAAAGACAGTTTCAGTGCAGTCTTGGCTGTTTTGTTTCCCCTTGCGAAAAAACAAAAGACTTGTATGCTTAACCAGTTCGACATTTTACCTTAACAAAAACAAACAAATTAGCTTTTGGCAACAGGCATTTTCTACAGTTAAACTAGAGAGGAAACTCTTGAACTGGGCAGGACAACAAGGCAGCTGTATATATATTTTAATTTAGGAAGGAAAAAAAACCTCTGAAATTGTTGGACCTGGGATAGGGTGCCTAGAAAATAGTCTGACATTTTCATGGTAACCTGAAGAGCTGAAGTTGTTTATATCTCTGCTTTTGTTCTTAGACTTGTGCAAGGGAAGACAGTACAGTTTGCACTGTTAGAAAATGAAAAGAAATAATAAACATGAGAATGTGTCAGTTGAGGGAATGCATCTAGGATTGGGGATGGCTAGGATGGCAGGACCATTAAATGGATATATGATTGGCTTGCAGATGTACCCAGGGTGTTCATAAATGGTTTCTCATCAAATGGTAGAATGATACCCAGTGAGGTTGTGCATAGTTTAGCCATGAATCTTCTTTTGGCTTTTAGCATTTAAAAAAAAAATCACTTCAGAGATAAGGTGGAGGTATATATATCAAATCTGCAGGCAAAATGGGTCAGAATAGTTGATGCTGTAAAGGATAGCAATAAAATTCAAAACCAGCATCTGCAGGGAGGGGCAAAGAGGCCAGACTGGCATCAGTAGTGTGGCAGTGTTGTGATGCAAGCCCTACCTTCTGTGTACATCACAACATTGTATGCATGGCCCAAGGGACAAAGTTTGCAATGAGTTCTTACCATTTCACTAGTGGCAATGAGTTCCTGTGGATGCTGCTGCTGGGTCAGCTAGAGAAATGGATGGGCAATAAATAGTTGAAATTTAATGCAAGGAAATGCAAAGTTTTATGCAAATCAAAGGTGCAGCAAGTTGATGCTTGGCAACAGTCATTGTAAAAAAGAGAAAGCCTATATCATATGTGCCTAAAACCAAATCATATGTGAATGAACAAATGTGATTTGCTGCAAAAAAGACAAATGTTATAATAGGCTGTATCATTTCTGTTGAAATCACTTGTTGAGATGGGGCAGACATATAAATTGGAAAAAGCATGTAAATTACAAGAAGTAAGTGTTCTGTTTTATCCCATGTTAGTTCCTCGCCTTCATATTGAACCTAGTTCTGGACATCAAACTAAAACATGTTCAGGGAAGGTTGTCAGGATGACCAGGGATTAGAAACTGAAACTTACAAATAGTGGTTGAAAGAATTAGAAATGTTTAGCAATGAGGCAAGGACAGATATCATCACGTTCTTCAAAATACCTGAAAGGATGTTGTATAGAATGTGACCAAATAGAGAAGATAGACTGATGGATTTAAGTTACTAGTAACCAACATTTATTGAATATTAGACCAAAAAATCATGGTAATTGTAGGAATTATTCAAACAGTGGAATCAATTACTGAGAGAGGAGAAAGATTGATAGGTATCCTCCACTGGAGATATTCAGGAAAACGCCTGAACCACCAACCGCTCTGGATGCTTTCATGTGGATTCCTGCACTGAAAAACAAAAGGGATCTAATGATTGAAATATCCTCTTTCATGTTCATGCTTTTAGGTAGCACAGTATTTGCAACACTGTTATTCCTGTACAAAAGCACCAAGTAGTTTTGACATTTAAAAGTTTATTTTAAAAAACAGGTTGTTGTACCCTTTCTGACTATATTCTGAAATTCCTATATTAATTTATAAAAAGGCATGCTTAGATTTTCATAAGTGCTGTTGAGGAAGCTTTCTGAAAGCTGATTTTTTAAAAATGCAACTTACCTCCAGTAAGTTACTGATAAGATATAGTAATAAGTCTGTTTTTCACTTGCTCTTGTACTCTGAAGGCTATTTGCACACAGGCTATGTCCTGCAAAAATCTAATCACAATCTGATACCCTTAAGGTATAGTAAGCAGACCTATGAATTGCTCTCTACTCCAGTCTCAAATTATGAATGGTTGCAGCTAATTTTCTCCTTATTCCCCCCCCCCTCGCCCTTTTAGAAATCTCAAGGGTGTGGAATCAAGTTAAGCCCAGAGTAGACAGCTTAAATCATTCCTAGCAACCATCATGAAAATTGTTTTGATAGAGCGAAGGGGAAGAGGAGGAAGGGATAAACTGGGAGTGGTGAGGGTTGGTTGTGCTGCATAGTTTTTGTAATACCTGCACCTTTGTTTGAGACCCAGGGTGGCTTCAGGATTATAGGATAGTTGAAATGTCATTGTAAGAAGCAAGAGGAGGACAGGAAAGTATGAGAGCATGCTGTTAGAACATTATGTTGGCATGACTGAGCTTGTGGCAGGAAGTATCTCTTAGCATCTGTACCAGACACTAGAGAGGAGGAGAAAGCATAATAGTACATTGGAATCATTCAAATCAAGTAGAGACACCTCAATATTTCTAAAACTTCGTGTATGCTGACAAATATATTTACAGGAACATTAGCTGGGGCTAACTTTCTTTCCACGTGGATGTTAGGATAAATGTTAGGATGAGTGGTTTGTGTGTTTTTGAATATAAGTATGTGTGTGTATGCATTGCTTCTTAAAAGTGTTGATAATTCTTAAGGAATTTCAAAATATAGTTCATCAGTTTTGCTTGGACATTTCAAGTAATGTTTTGTTAAAATTTGATGAAACATTTTAAATATTAAAGAAGATTAAAAAATCATGGACATATTCAGACATACATAGAATATTTGATATTTCTTTGTGCATTAGATAACAGTTGGCAACTGCATGTGTGAAAAACTACAGCTGTCAGGTGTGAAATATCAGGTCCATATGATATATGAAATATCAGGTCCATATAATATGCAATTAAACTGATTTATTGCTAAAAATCTTATGCATGGGAATCTTCTCAGTGGTTAGCTTGGAGATAAATAAGGGTCAACAGAATTCAAGGGGGGGATAATGGACTTTAATCTGCTTGTGGCTAGTTGGGATTCTAGGCTTTTAACGCTGTCCTCAAATTCTGCCACTCCTACATCAACTGAGAAATCCTTTTTTCTAAATATGTAATGAAAATGCTTGTAACTTTGGGGCTTGCAATACATTATAAAGTTAAAATGGCCTAATTGATATATGCTTGTTTTCATGAGCCCAAACACTGATGACTCTAGCTCAACTGATAGGAAGTTAGGGAAGATGAAGGTCTAAAAAGTTCAGGAAGGACGTTCTGTTTTTCCAGTGCTAAAGAAGTTAACTCTCTGTCTCAATTTTCAAAATATCTAAATTTATGAGGACATAAGGATAAAATCTTTCAACAGGGCACTTCCATTTTCAAAGGAAATGTAGATTTTTTTTAAAAAAAAAAAAGTTGTACCAAGGAAAAAGTAATGGCAAAAAAGAGTGCACATTGACTCAGAATCTTAACCAGATAATGAATCAGACATTGCACTATTTGCTTTGTTAATGTATTTTTGGGTGTCCTTTCCATAAAAGTAATCTTCTCTGTGACTTGCTGTTATATAATAATACAATACAACGGTATACCATTACAATAGTTTAAAACTTACCTCCAATACCAAAGAGTCCACTGGAATTGGGAAGCCAATATGAAATAGCAAGACTCCTTTCAAATCAATTACAAAACAACAATAATGAAACCCATATTTTCATAACCTGGCATCTGAATGCTAACAAAACAATCTTAAAACTGTCCAGTTACAAAAAAGTCCATAGTCCAGGCATCAATCTGTTTTGTATGCTTGCAGTTATATTAGCAATAGGACCCGCAGCATAACTTTCACTTCCTTGAAGATGAGAATAGCGGACAGTTTGATTTCTGCTTAAAACAAGCCGGAAGCTAATAAAGATTGTGTAATATAAACCCTTGACAGATGGATCTCTATGTGAATTTTGGGCTCATCTTCCAGACTTTGCCAAGTAATCCACAGGAATATTCTGGAACCTGCATGATTTATGGTTCCTATTTCTTTCATAGTATAGTGCTAGTATTTTATTTTGACTAATTTATTTGTACAAGTTATTGTTTTGCCTGATTTCTTTTGTATTCTTTTAAATAATGAACTCTTGACAGCATGAAATATTAAACCACTTTTCTTAAAGAAAAACATTTCACTTGAATTAATAAGAAAGACCAATTTGCCTCTGCATGATGATCTTTGTGTTTTCGTACATACAGTCTGTTCTTGGATGTTGCAGTCACATTCATATCCTAGAGAGATTCTTAATTAGTCCTTTAGTTCAGCCCTTCCATGTAAAAGAAGATATGGGAACATTTCCAAAACTCTCAGCATTTCTTGAAAAACAAAGGGGAGGGCATATACTGTAAGCCCTTCATCAGATTCTTCCATGAAGTCCCATGCTACTACAGTATTAGCCATTTAATAAAATATTGTAGTTTAGATTTGTACATAATTCACACAACCTTTTTCCATTTGGCAGCTTCTCCCAGCTCTGACATGCCTTGTATCCCCATTGTTCTCCAGTATTATAACGTGGAGAATCATCTACACAACAATCAACAATTGAGCCTCCTTTTCTTCTCCCCATCAATAACTTATCTATTTCTGTAGACATTTCACTTTGGGACATTTTATAGCATGTAACTTTCAAAATGATCTTTCTTCTGAATGCTTTTTTAATCTTCTGCTCTTCAACATTTCTCTGTGAAACATGCGTGTATCCTTTTTATCCTCCAAGCAAGTTAGTACCGTAGGGGGTATTTCATTCATCTGGCTAATGGTTTCAAAAGATTTTGTGTTTGTATCTTTGGAGAGAAAAGTGTAAAGTATCTTTTTCAGATTTGCTAGATTTAGGAACAACGAGACTATCTGTTTGCAGAAATAGGTCCTTGCTTTTGCTGTGGCATTTTTTCTGAGTCTTCACTTTATCATTTCTGTCATCTGAAGAATATAAGTGCCTACCTACTGAGAGATTCTTGATAGTGAGTTGGGTGACATATATAATTTATACATAAATAAAAATAAAATAATCATTCAAATGTTACTGATCAGCTAATCTTTTAAAAAACTTGCGTGCATTCATTAGATACATGGGTGGATAAATTGATAGGGTCTCTTTTTCTTGAGGGGATGAAGGGAATTGTGTATGCATAAAGCTTCATGCTTGCTCAGAATGGTATCTGAACATGAGTGCAGAAGACATGTCTCAGTTGGCTAGTTTAGAGGCAGCAAAAACAAACACTGATTAGTTGTATGTGCTGAATAAGTGTTCCAGTGTTTCAACTGGATTAGACATACAACATTAGACTAGTAGCAAAAAGGCAGTCAGAAATGGAGTCCATTGAAGGTTATACTAAAAAGATTAAGTAATATATGAGCTGGTTGTCTAGAAGAGTGCACTGATGGAAACTCATTCATCATCCTATGGTGCTATGTTTTGTTCGTATTTGACATAGCTGATTGCATTAAGTCTGCCATTGTGGTCTATAAACCATGGTTTATGACAGTGCAGAAGATGAAGACAACAATTGTAGTTGATTTAATATTTTCTCAGCATCAATCACTGATTGGCTATAATGTGCTTCTGTGGGCTGATGGGATGCTGAGGTTCTACGTGATCCTAGGGAAATCAGGAATGTATTGTACTAAATGTTTGAATAAGGTTTCCAGAATATACTGACCATGATTTAAAAATCTGCAGGACTTGCAATTAAACTGATATGCTCTGAGTTCTTGTGTTGTATCTTTGGGTCTTGGAGATGCTGAAAAATGGTAAATTCCTTTAAAATTGAGAATTCCTGGGTTCTTATGGTTCCTTGAATAATAGGAACCCATGTAATATTTTTTGCCTGTGAAGCCCTGTGAACACATGGTATTTTTAGGAATAACCAATGTGAAAGATTGAATTCATCTTGTCTCATGCTTTTCTTTGAGAAGATTTTATAGAATAGCAGACCTATAGATTGATCTTTGTGACATGCCGATACCTATCAGTTCATCTCTAGATTTTTTGGACTTCCAACTTTATGATAATATGTTTAGACCACTTAAATAGATTAAACCAAGAACAAATTGTGTTTGGTATCAGGTATTTTGCATCTTTTTAAAGTTGTGCACAAATTTGGTACTCATGATCTATGAAATCACTATGCCCTTTGAAAATAAGCAGAAATCTTGAATGAATGAATGAAAATAGCCTTCAGATATATCTGTGATCAGAAAATCTGTGAAATAGTGGATTAGAGATTGTTGAATGATTTCAGGAAATTTGTAGGTGAGTTGTTATTAGTCTTTCATGCAGAAGCAAGGTAACTAACTCATTTTCATCCAAAAGGTAAAAAATGATTTGGACAAAGTCCTTGAAATATTGTATAAGCGAAGTATCTTTTCGTCATTCAGTGAAACAACTTTTGTCCCCTAGGCTTCAGCATTACAACTTTAAAAAATTGCATTAATTTTAATTGTATTAGTCTACTGACTAAGATAGAGGATTATTTGGTTGCAAAAAAAATACACATGGATTGTTGTCACATTTGGCATTTTTATAGAAATGTGCAATATAAATTTATTTCAGTTGAAAGGTCCTGTGATATTTAAATCATGTTATAAATTAATAATTTAATTTATTCTGGTTTGTATTATTACAATATAATTTTCCTCCCCTCCATCTTTCTACTACCTACCTATCTGCATAGCAGCCTGATATAGATATTGACTGTCTATGCAATTGCACAGATCAAATCCTGCTTAGGCAACTAATTCAACTCTTGAAACTAAAAGGGTGCCCAACCCCATCCTAGTTATTGAGCTACATAGTTAGGTACAAAATATCCATATGTTTTGTATCTCTTCCCTAGCCTTTTCTGACTTTGCAATGGATATGGTAATCAGAAACACTGTGATGATTAATTTTGATTGGGAGGCTATTGGTAGCTATCTCTTGCCATTCAATTGTAATTCTTAAAGACCTATTCATTGCAGCCTTCAAAATCCACTGCCATCAAGTAATTTCCAAGAATTTCCCCACTTTCTCTTAAAAATCTCCAGTCAGTTTCCTACCATCTCTTACTTTGTCTCTAAACTTATCAGACAAAACAGTTTAAAATCAGGCCATGCAAATAGAGCATTTCAGCTTTAAAACTGTAGTTTTAAAGGAGTCTTCTTATTTGCTGAACAGTTTTGGAAATAGTAAGGGGAAGTGCAGATGGAGTAATCTTCAATAGCATCTGGGTTATGTTCATGTAGCCTGAAGAAATAAGGGAGCAGTTGAGCATGAGCAAAGCCATCTGATTTGTTTGGCTTCCATTGTTATCTCTTAAAATTATGGTCCTAAATTATGCTTTTGTAAAGTTTAAAAGACTTTGAAATGTAGGAGAATTCTACATTAGTGCATATTTTGTTAAATATTTGTTACCTAGGGCACAGTTCCTCTTCTTTCTCTTTGGATTAAAATAGAAGGCCATTTCATTCCTGCACCAGAGAACGATATTATATAATTTGTTGATAATAAAGAGACATGGCTCACAAGGAAACTAATGTATGTACAAATTGTATGCACAAAATCTTTCTCCTGCAGCCATTTGTGATCAATGTGCAATTGTCCCTGAGTGGCATTAAGAGAAGTCAAATGGAATTTATATATACCGTAGGAAACTGATTCACCAGAGGTTAAGCATCTTCTAAATTTATTATACCTCTACTTCTTTTAAACCTCCATGGGATGCTTTAATTTCACACATTTCTCAGTATTAATCTCTGAACTAGCCAAGGAGAAGTTTGATATTTCTCCTCAGTTCTGGCTGAGAGTTCCCAAAAGGACCACTTTTGTTTTCACCCCTAGATATACACCAGACCCCCAAATTAGCTAAGAGATCTAAGTGTTACAATTGCTTTGAAGTAAATCCAAGGGGATCTCATGTTGTAAATTTTAGGTGATGCATCCAGTGCTTGAGGAAATTGCACAGCTGGTATTTTCAACAATTCCCTTTACAAAAAAAAAAAAAAAACCATTTGAATTACTATTGTGTATGAAGCCTAAGCTATTTATGTTGTTTCCATTTCCAGCCTAGCATCACTGAATATTTGAAAGTATTTGAAGGGGTGGAAGAAAACAGATTGGTTTTTTTTTAATCCATAGAATTTATCCCTTCATAATGTAACTTTTTTTTGAAGGAATGGGGAAGAAAAAAAAAGTTATTTCACCTGGGGTACTTGAGTGTGTAATACAAAGAAGCACTCAGATGCCAGGGTGCTATGCTATGTCCTAGTATGAAAAATGGAACAATTGAAAGGTGCTTTTTTTTTGTAGGCTATAATCTATATGACTAATGCTGTATGGAGCATGATATGCTATTATGTGCTGCAAATGCTGAAAGGGAATCTTTTTTCTGGCATTCAAAAATAAGACATTATTCGAGTCTTGCTATGCTGCCCATGAAGTGGTGGAAATTAATATGCAGATATTTGTTTTCCAACTGCTGCCACTAGTGATGTAGTGGAAGGAGAAAGCAAAGGACTGATTCTGCAGGATTTTTTTTTCCATAACAGGACAAATGGCATCATCAACAGACTGCCAGGTAAAGTGATGGACCCTTATTGCTCTGGCAGGTTAATTCAGTTTGTTTTTTAAAAATGATATATCAGCTTTTCTGCTGGACAAATAGTTTATCAATTCCTCTTTATACCAAATTAACTAAACCATTAAGTTTTATCATAGAAAAAGATATAAATATGTCACAGCTGTTCTATCTCAGCTTTTACCACAAATATTATGATCATAATATTGTTTGCTGATAAAGAAGCTTGAGGTAGAAGAAGCTGTGAAATTGTTTATTTATTTATCAAATTTCTTACCTGCCTATCTCCTTCATAAAGAAGCTCTATATAATATATTAAATATATAGGTATACAATTATATAGGAGTGTGCCTGTATACGTATAAAATATTTATTATATTTATATATTTAATATATGAAAGAAGTGTGCCTTTTAGGTGTTACTATTGTATTTGGGAAAGATTAGAAATGCAAGGCTGAGAACAAAGAAAGTAATTAAGAAGAGATTAAATATTCTCCTTTGATGGAGATCCTATTTCACTTTTAATGCTTTTCAATGTTAACCCTTATGGGAATGTTTTTTTGGGGTCATTTCTTATTAAATGCTGAAGCATGTATTCAGGAATGTGGAAGGGCTGCTAAAATCAGTATTTTTTTGCAAATTAATCTTACTCAATTAAATCCACAATGAAACGTATTCCCATACTTATTTAATAGGATCACAATCATGTTTATTGCAGTGGAGGAGTACTGTGTTATGTATTGGTGATCTGTCTATCAGTCAGACAATCAGTCAAAATGTATTTAAATATAGGAATACTGGAAAAAGTAAAATCAATGACAGGTATATATATGAAACATTTTATTTCCTCTTTTTAGTTGCAAGTGGTCATAGAAGACCTCAAGAAGAGCTCTTATTTGCACAAAATGCAAATAGGAAAGGGGAAAAAGCCTCCACCTTTAGGCATGGCTTCTAAATATTTTATACTATATTTCTTGTATACAATGGACATGGATGTTCATCATTTAAAAAGCTGTCGTTCAGTACTATAAGAAATAAACAAGCAATATCACAACCACTTGATTTTACAGGGTTGGCATTTTAGACTCTGAATCTGCTGGTCCTTTCTAGGGTTATATTAGCACTGCCTTAAGAACATGGTTCTGATATCCATGAAGCCTATTGGTAACCATGAAGGGAAGAAGTGAACAATCTGAGATGAAAAATGAATGCACAAGTGGAGTTGACACTCCACCTGTGATACTCATCTACCAGATAAAAGAGCTTTTTAATGCACTTTCACACCTGAACTGAAAAAAACAGAAGGAAAACTAGAATGGAAAATAAATCCAAATGTCTCAGTAAAGGAATGATAATTTATATGTAACAGATAATCTACACCATAAAGATGTCTTGTACTGTTTATATTCCAATTTCAAAAAAGGAAAAATAGGAAAATGGGGTACAATGGGTCAGATAATAACAAGAAGTAGTTATAAATAAGTAATAGTTATAAATAAATAAAATACTTGGCCTAGATGGAAAGACAGCTGTTTACTATACAACATTTACAAAAGCTACACCAAGCCTATAACTGCCAGAATGAATGAATGTGGATATATTGGAAACACCCCCAAATGCTGAAAAAAAGTGAGGATTTTAGTAGTATAAAAAGAAGAATATGTGTGTGTGTATTTCTAACAAGCTATATTGACAACGAAATTATATGCAAAAAAAAAAGCATTTTGTTTTCTAATAAAAACGTATTTGGAACACCTATGAGACCTATAACTTACATATAACAAAGGTATAGAAATTAGTGATGATATTCAACTGTTGAAAAAGCATTTGACAAGGTGGAATACACTCTTTTGGGGGATGGGGGGTTTGTTGCCTTAGAACAACATTCTTTAACTTGGAATTCTCCAGTGAATTAGAATTACAGTTTCCAGCACTTGCAAGCAATTTGTCTTAGCAATTCTAGACTAAAATTCCAACATAACTGGAGGGCACCAGTTGGGACATCTGCCCCATAAGCTGTTCCTTTTGGTACTTTTTAGAATAGGATAAAATCTGAATATTCCAAGCCTGAAATGAAATGAATAATTAAAGGCTAGAATAAGTTGCATAATTTCTAAATATAGGAGTATTTTTAAATGCTTTAATTGAAAAAAAAAAGATAGCCATTAAAGTATGAGATCAAGATTAAGGACAGTGATGGTTAAATCTCCCTGATGAAGATTGCTGCATGACTTCTCAATTTAAATTGATCTTATGTTATGGAGTTATAAAATGAGATTAAAGAATATAGTAGAAGTATAAATGTCACAAATAATTCTGAATTATACTACAGCAAGTTCACAAAACATTTTATAATCATTCAGAAAAATATAATATATATTTAATATATAGAGCACCTCTATGAAGGAGATGGGCAGTTAAGTTTTATATATAAACACACACACACATCTTAATAATGAAGTAAACAGACGCCTGATTTTTAGATTGTTCTTTAGGAAAAAGGCACACCAATTTTCTATATCCATTGATCCAGTTGCCATTTACTAAAGTCAGGTATCATGGATTGAATATAGAACCTATGTTCTGTCAATGGTTCATGGCTCTTTCCTAGGAATATACAATCTTGGACCATAGATCATCTGTAGCCTCAACAATTTTGGATATGGCTCACAGTCTCCCTCCAAAAGTATACACCTGATTGTAATTTTATGATAATAGAGAAAACCTATTAAATACATAGGGAATAACAATATTAAATTATTAACATGAAATCTCATTTCATTTTTCTGTCTGGCTTCTATCCATGCACCTGAACTGCAAGTCTTGGCATACTATCCAAAGAATGGCTCTCAAACCAAACAAACTGATGCAATTTTGCTTTAGTCTTACTATGCTATCTAACTGAATATGAGTTGATTCTAGCATTTGCAAAAGTGAAGTAAAACTCCTTATAATAAATGAATTTTATATTGTAAAATCTCTAAGTTTTGAGGTCTCTATATTTGTTCTACATTTAAGGATATTTTTTGGAAACTAGGATTGAAGAAAGTGAATAGAATCTCTAGTCCTGTAAAAAGAATAAGGTTTACAAGGTGGAGGGAGTCTAAAAGTTAAAAGTACTGGTACTAGAAGGTTGGGACTTGTGAAATACATCATTAATGGCTAATCTGGATAGTGTGTGATGGATGAATTTATAGATAGAAGGTTTTTCAAGGATGTTATCTAGCCCAGGGCAGTCAAAGTAATGTCTGTTGGCCGGATGCAGCCCGCAGAATGCTTAGACCTGGAAACAGTGAAGGACAGGGCCATGGTGCCTCTGTCAGCAAAAATAGAGCTTGGGAGGGCCACATACAGCCTCCCCAAGCTCCATTTTCATTGGCAGAAGGTTGCAGGAAGCTGTTGCTGCCGAAAATGGAGCCCTGATGAGTGATGTTGAAGTGGCCATGCCCACCCAGTCTCCTGAGGTCAAGCACAACCCTGATGCAGCTCTCAGTGAAATTGAGTTTAATACCCCTGATCTAGCCTAACAGAATGGAGAAGGTGTGAGTAAATCAATTAATTACAGGCTAACAGTGCGTCATCTTTCAGACAAATAAACTTAAGCAAATGTGAAACAAAGGTATTTTCTTCAGCTTGCCAAATAAACTTTTGCAAATTCTCAGTGTGATTGATTGCAACTTTCAGCATAGCTGATTTTTCAAGAATACACATAATTGAGAAATATGAAGAAAATCTGGACAAGCAAGAAAGGGCTTAGCTTTTTTATTTTATATTTATGAATTATCCAAGAGTACTTTATCAAGATTGTTTGTTCAATGTTTATTACTGTTCATTTTCTTTGTGGTAAGAAACATAGCCTCTACAGTTGCATGATGATTAGCACAAAATATCAAACTTCCTTTGGCTGAAAACCCAAGTTCTAATTTCCTGTGGAGTTTTGCCATTTCATAAAGACAAGGTAATGATACACCTGAGTCTTTCATATACCTTCCACGACTCTTGCCTATCTGAACACTATCTTTTAATTTTTGGAAAATTCATGTCATTTTCTCTTTGGAGTAATTTGGAATTTGGGCATTTGCCCCATGTTTAAATTGTTAGTCTAATAACAAAACTCCAGAAAACATGTGGACTTCTTTTTTTTTTTTTTGCTCCTGCGTGGCAGTCCTAAGATATTTTGCTGCCAAGACAGAATGGTGAATGATGCTTCAACTATCCTGTTAAGGTTCTGAATATCTAAAAACAGCCAAATGATTTTGGCAGATGAGGCAGTAAATCCCGCATGGGTCTCCCTTCATACTCTGCAATAAAGAAGCCATAATAGTGAAAGATATAACAGTCTGCTGCACTTCATAATGTTCAAATCTTCTCACTCAGATGTCTTCAAATTGGGTGAGAAGACAGCCACATTTTTGTTTTCTTAAAGTCATAAGAAATATCTAGCAGGTCAGCTTTTCACACCCAGATATCCTCCACTTGGATTAGATTTGTGGAAAGTTATACAGTATATAGTAACAAATAATTTTTTTAAAAAAGAATATATTTTCCCTATTTAGCAAATTCCTGAGATTAAAAGTAGATCACTATATTTTACTTTCCACATGTGACTGTTTTCTATAGTTTTTAGCACTCCTGCAGTATCTAAGATCTGATTAAGGATTAGTAAATTACTAATGGTATTCTAAAAGTTGTCACTGTTATTTTGCATTGTTGGTTCAATTGTTAAAGCCTTTTCTATGTATTGGTACTGGGGCACTGTTCACTGGGCTTTCTGGAAGTAATGTAAAGTGTAGCAATGGCAGAGGCATAGAAACATACTGTAAGAGACAATTACTTTAGGAATTGGTGGCAAATGGCATCACCTTCCGAGTTGCATTATTCCGAGTTGCATTATCCAGCAGCACAATTAGCAAGAAAGTGAATATAACAAATAACAATCAGTGTTGGAAGGAATCTTGTAGGTCATCTAGTCCAACCCCCTGCCTAAGCACACCATTTCTGACAAATGGCAGTCCAATCTCTTCTTGAAAGTCTTAAGGTGTGACACTCCCACAACTTCCGAGGGCAAGCTGTTCCATTGGTTGATTGTTCTCACTGTCAGAAAGTTTCTTCTTATTTCCAGATTAAATCTCTCCTTGTTCAATTTCCATCCATTATTCTTTGTCTGGCCTACAGGTACTTTAGAAAATAGCTTGACCCCTTCCTCTCTGTGGCAGCCCCCCAAATATTGGAAGCCCGCTATCATGTCTCCCCTGGTTCTTCTCTTCACTAGACTAGCCATGCCAAGTTCCTGTAACAGTTCTTCATATGTTTTAGTCTTCAGTTCCCTAACCATCCTGGTTACTCTTCTCTGTACTTTTTCTAGAGTCTTAACATCTTTTTTATAATGTGGTGACCAAAACTGGATGCAGTACTCTAGGTATAGTTTTACTAAGGCTTCATAGAGTATATTAGTACCTTATCTGATCTCGATTATATCCCTCTGTTAATGCAACTTAGGTTTGCATTAGCTCTTTTGGCTGCTGCTGCACACTGATGGCTCATATTTAGCTGGTTGTCCACTAAGACTCCAAGATCCTATATTATAGGAAGTTGCCTTGTGCTGGGTTATCTAACTTAAATTATTTACATTGGATTTCCTCATTTGGTGTGTTGGAGTAGAAGCCCCATTATTCCCAATCAGTATTTGGTAGATACTATGGGAGTTACTAATATATCTGGAGGATGCCATGTTGAAAAGGCCAGTACTGAATGGTAGCAGCTTTTCAAGTTTCTGAAGGAAGTCTTTGCCTTGACTTGAGCTGGCAGGGACTGGACTGTGGAGCTTTCTAGGAAGTGCAAATGTTTTATCACTAAAGACAAGTTTTTCTTCAATGCATTTTCCTCTTCTTGCTTAATTCATGAAGGAGACAACATTGCATTTAGCTCTGGATAGTGCAACTTTATTTTTTGGGATAAGTTTGAAAGAAATCAAGGTTGATTGACAAAGTGATCAGAACAATAAAAACTTATTGTGAGGCAAAAGATGCAGATCTGTGCCTGGGTGCTAATATGAAAAGAAGGAAAAGGGGAATGCTTATTCCATTTAATACACAATATTGAGCCCATCATGCTTAGAGAGCTAAGCAAAAGATATAGTTCCTAGTGGGTGTGAATGGTGACTGGGAAGGGTTTTTGGAGTGCAGTTGAGACATGTAACTTCCTGCTTGTTACTGTTTCGGTAGCCTGTTTTGCTGGCAGTAATACAATATTCATGGGAATCTTGAGGCAAAATCTCAGTGCATCATAATGAAAACATGTCAGTTAGTGTCAATTTGTGCCTGCCAATAAAACACAAAGAGAAAAGCATCTGTTCAACCGAAGAAAGGACTAATGATAAACACAATTGCGATCCCTGCCTTAAATAATTGAACAAGAATACCACTGAATATTTTATTTTGTTGATATTTAGTTAGCGCAAGCCTTAGTCCTATTTCAGATGCAAGATGATCCATATAAGAAATAAGGAGGCAGTGGGAGAAGAAAAGACAAGAGAGAGATTCTTCAAGGAGGAATTTTTTAACTAGCCTACCAGGGATTTTTATTAATCAGTTAGCTAAAATTGGTTAATGAGCTGAGCTCAATTAAGAAGCAGAGACATTGAAACTTGATGTGGCTAAATAATTACAGCTTTTGTCTACAAAGCCACTAACCCCAGGTGACCCAATTATGAGAATTCATGTGTTCTCATCTTATTTTTATAAGTTGGCTGAGCAAAGCTTTTTAGCTAAAAAGTGCTATAGTGGGTGGTTATTTCTTTGATAATATAAGAGAAGGCCTGGATTCTGTCTCTGTGAGATAATTACCTGGACACCTTTTTCATCTTTATGACTTGCTCATAGGCGTGAGCAAGCACACACATATGGATGCACACATACACAGAGAGAGCCTGGGCAATAAACATGGTAAGGAGATTACTTGGGTGAAATAGAGTGATAAATTGGGTGTTTTCAGAAGTACAATAGAATGCAGGTTTTGACAGATTCTACATCACCACAGAATAGGTAGCAAAAATTATGTCCAATGATGAAAATGTTAGAGCATTTAGTAAATGCAAAATAAAGTATTGGTTCATTCAAGATCTCATTGGAAAAATATCTGGCAATGATCAAGAATCATAGTAGACCTATTTCTATGTAACTATCAAACAATACTTTTGCCATTGTGTTTTTTTACATTTGCCTTTTCCCCCTTCTCTTGCATAGTACATTTTCTCTTTTAAATAGTGTCCTTACCCTCATCAATTTTACTCTAGGCACTAAACAACTTTGAACCCTAAGGCAGAAAATTCTAAAACTGTATCTATCTAGATGCTATGGCTTGGCATAGTTTTAAAGTGATATTCCACTCTGGAGATTTAACTGTAAAGGAAAGTGGCTTCCTACTTCTAATAGTTAGACTGGCCCTAGCACTCTGTCTTTGTCATGAATAACAACAGCAGATGCTCATGAGGCAAATTTGTCCAATAGATATGAATCATCAGTCAGAATAGAACTGGAAGAGCTCTTGGAGTTCTTCTAGTCCAATTCTCTTACTCAAGCAGGAGACCCTGTACCATTTCAGATAAGTGGCTGTTCAGTCTCTTCTTAACAACATCCAGCGATGAAACACCTATAACTTCTGATGACAAGCTCTTCCATTGGTTAATTGTCCTGTTAGGAAGTTTCTCCTGAATTCCATTGAATCCAGAGTGAATCATTGAACTCACTCTACATTTTATCTTGGCAGAAGACTGACATGGGTGGCATATAAAATTAAATACATACATATGTATGTATGTAGTAATACATAAATACATAAATACATATATACATACGTACACTGCATTTAGATGCTTATTATAGCAAATAATCTATGAATTTCACAATCATAATAAAAGACCTGTCCTGTCCTTCAGGACCTCACAGATCAGTTGCTTCCCTCTCTTTACTTAATGGTAAAGCTGGCTCTTATAAGATAAAAATAGTAGTTGCTACATTCAAATCAATAAATGTTTTACAAAACAAATATGCCTGCAGTGCAAAGACTAGAAAAACGTATTCAATCCAAAATCAATGATGTAGTATGTAGATAATTATGTATTCTCTCCTTAAGAGCCAGGCAAGAATGTATGCTCAGAAATATGGCCCAGGATGTATAAAGCCTTTTCCTCAGGTAAGAGCAAAATTAAATCCAATTTAGAAAAGAGAATTTGGAAATGGTTAACTGAAGTTTAGAATAAAACAAAACCTTTGCTAACAAAAACCAAACCAAACAAAAAACAAATTTGAAAATTTATCAGGATAATTACAAGCAGTTCCCTGAGCCTCTGAAACAGGATTTGGTTTTTACTTTCTGCCAACCATTTGAAGACAAAGCTAATTTACTGCCTTGGGCTTTTCTAGAGGAGCAGAAGTAATTTCCAAGGTGTCAAGACTCAAACTCTAGAAGATGCCAGTTTATGTGCTCAATTTAATTGAATGGGAGAACAGTAAAGTAGATTAGATAAAGAAATATTTGTCATCAATGGACAACAATAGGACTAGAACATGGGGTCCTTAGTGCTCTCTGAGCTTGGTTGTTTATGACCAAACAACCAAGCTCAGAGAGTACAAAGTATTCCACAATCCAACCCTGAGCTACAAATATTCTCTTCTGTCAGTAAAAAGACTAGAGATTGAGAAAAACCAAGTCTAACTTTTTTTTTTAGAGAGCACAAGTGTCATTCTTAATATATATTCTACATGAAGACAGGTGGAGAGCTAAAAAAAAGTGTGAAGGAAGGAGATGAAGAACAATTTCAGATAATGACAGTAATTTGTTTATCGGCTTTGACAATCATACCTCTAATAAGCAGGTGGCATTCCTTATAAGGATTTTGCTGTAAGACAAAAATGGAAGAGCATTAAATATACTTTGTTTCTTCCTCATTGTGGAATGGAATTTAACTGGAAAATAAAAGCAATTTCTGCTTTTGTGATATGTTAGTTATAATATGGTGCTCAATATCTGAGCAGGACTCAGAAGTTAGGGTGGGGAGTGCATCCAAAGATAATTCAGAATGTGACTGAAATGCTGGTTGGCAATCAGATAAGTTTCGTAATCCATAATGGAGCAAAATATTTCAATCTCTTTCACAGCCCTAGATATGCAAAGGAAAATATTCTCAAAATGTATCTTTGGGTCCCTGATGTCCCCTCTACTTGAAAATCCCTTGAAGTTTTAGTTAAACAGTGTTGGGATCCCTATGGGATCCATTGTGCTTTGCATTGTACTGTGCTGTCTTTCATTCTTCTCCCTCAAACTGTTGAAGTATTCCCATACTTTAAAAATATTTTTCAAAACTCTTGTCTTTGTTTGTTTTGCTTCTTGTTTCTTTCCCTATTTTGGACTTATTTAGATTGTGTTAAATATTGAACAATAGCAGGTATGGAGTCAGATATTCCAGATCAAGTGGTATTGGTTGTCTAATTAGACACACAAAACTATTGCAAAAATTTCAACTCACTTTTTTTCCAGAAATGTTTGGCACCATAGTTGAAAGACCACAAGTGTCTCATTCTAGTTTTAGATTAGGGTTTCCAGAAATGCTCTTTATTTGTTGCAGAGAAGAATAACAAAAAATTTTGGAAGCTGTTGAGTACGTTTTCCCTTCTCCAAGACCAGATCTGTATTTCTTCAATTTTCTAAGTTTGAATTCATATGTTTCGCTAACTCAACTAGTCCCTTATTTTCTGCTTTGTTGTTTTAGCTGAGATCGTAATGACTTTAGTTAATTGGCTTCATTCTTAAAGCACACAGAATTCAATAATATTTACACTTATGATAACACCTAAAACAATAGCAAAGAATCATAATAATAACCTGATTCCAGAGTCTTTTGCTCCAGCAGTAAAATGAACAATAAAGTATTGTAAAACAAAAATGCAAACAAGTTCTTCTATTTTGGGAAATGCCAAATGGGATTGGTTTACATTTCTGCCAGAGGCCAAAGTGCACCATTACTTTGAACTTATTTATTACGGTAGTGATTCACATTAGATAAATAGCAAGATTAATCATAATTACCTGTTTTGTAGGGAATGTCTCAAGTGGGCATTATGTGGAATTGATATAAAATGTAACAAAATGTAAAAATGAACAAGTCAAAATTGGTATACTGTGATTTGTGATCTTAACTGCTCAAAGCAGTTAAAAATTGGCTGAATTAGATTCTAGCGCATGTACCCATGCATTTTGTTTTTTTCTATGAACAAGTTAGAAATTATCATTTCTACATCTGGCTTTTGTCTGGGCATAGCCGACTCTAAGTTACGTAATTCACTGTCACCCTTGATCCTGCTCCCCACCATCATCCAACGAAAAATGTCTGTAACCAAGAGTCATCAATCATGATTTCCAATTAGATTTTTGTGTGGCAAAAGCTTCAGTCACCTAATCAGTCTCTGAAGAAAATATGAATGGAATGTACTTTCGATTCCACACTGCTGCCTGCTCTTTGAAACTCCCCCCTTCTTTCTGTTGTCAACTATAAAACGTGCATACAAAATGTTTTATGAGTTGACATTCAATTATGTGAGTGGAAAGCCCATAATCAGAGTATAAACTCTATTGCTTTCTTCTGACACTGTTTCTCAAAAACTTTATACAACCTGAAGATAGCCTATTGTGCTTCCTAGTAAGTATTAGCAGTCTTGTCTTCCATGGCTTTGTCTAATCCTAATTCAGTCCTGGAGCACATTTTTCAGTGCCTCATTTATGTTACTGCTAATTTCTGTGATTGATGTCTTAAGTTTTTCACCAGGATCAGAAGCAAGAGAAAGATTTAATTCAATTCTTAGAGGCTTACATTTGATCATACCCCACTCCAGTAAATCTTAGCTGAGGAAACTAGACATTATCCTTTTCCACTGGGGTCCTATTTATGCAAAGATAACTGTTCTGAAATCTAAAATTAACAGGGAGGATTTGAGCTGATGCAAATTACTCGTATCTTCATCCACTTGCAAACAGCTCAGTGGAAGAATGATAAAAAATCTACTACATCTGAGAGCTAAGGTTTGGTAAAACCTGAAAGAGTTATTTCTGATAGGGTTTCTCATCTATCCCCACATCCATCACAAATACACAAAATCAAGAATTAAAACACAGGACATCTCTAAGAAATGGATACTTGCATCTACTTAAAATTCTCTAGTAGAAAACAGATCATCATCGTCAGCAATTTTGTTAAGCCTTTCTGTCATCAGGGCATGTATGACAATTGATCTGATCTCTTCATCTCTACTGTTGTGCAGCTGAAAAAGTTTTGGAAAGTGAATCTACTCACAGATGTTTCTAAGAATGTGAAGAAGGAAGGGTTTAGGTCAGGGGACCCCAACCTGTGATCTGTGGCCACTACTGGACTGCGGGCTAATCACATTGGGCTCATGCCCTCTCTCGCATTAGCCTTATCGTGGGTACTCATGGCTCCACTTGTGCTCGTGTCATCATGGTCACTTGTGGATATGCTTGGCTTACATTGTCATGGGTGCTTATGTCCCCACTCACATTCACATTGTCATAGGCTCCCACAGTCCCACTTGTGCAAACATCGCTGCGAATGTCAAAGAAGGTTCCACACCCATTTGCACTACTCAGGTGATCCTGAAGACACAGATAAACCTCCAAATGCCCTCAGTGGCTCTCTAAAAGGATGCAAACAACCAGCTATCTGCAAGGAATATAAATCATTCCATTCCCCACCATCCAATCAGAGCTGAAGAAGCTTCTTGGATAAGAAGTGAAATGTCTTCAAAGAAAAACAAAGTTGCCTTTTGAAAAAGCACCTTTAGGCCTGAGATCTATGAGACAAAAGCGAGCAGTATGTTGGCAGAAAGCCATGCTTAACATATGAGGACCACAATGGATGGACCATAATGCAATGTGGATGTGCCATGTCATATTTGGATAGGGCTAGAATTTTTTGTTTTAGATTTTCAGACATTTGCATCTATTTTAGGGCATATATTTATTTTGTTATTCTCTACTTCAAAATTGGGTTTACTGTTTGGGGAAATTAAAAGTGAGATTGTTCCCTGCCACAAGGTGCCTTCTGCAGCCCAATTTATTTTACATTTTTTTCTGGCTAGATGGGCAGATTTCTAAACAAAGCTGTGCTAGACAGTCATCCATCATTTTTATTTTCTAAGACTGCCTCTAGAACATATGTGGTGGCCAAAAGCATCCTATAAATAAAATGAAGCTGCTTTGTTTTGCAGCATGACAAGTTCCTTCTTTGGAAAAATTTAAAACATCTAACAGTCAAATGGGCACCAAAGGAGATGCCCATGAATACATAAGTGCCATAACTTATCCTTGTCAAGAGTCTTTAAAAATAGAACCCTAGTTGGCTATATAACTTTAATTTTTACAATCACTACCAAGGACGGGAATTTTGGAAGCTGAAGCCCACAACTTCTGATACATATGAAGGTAGGAAAACTGTTGGATGTGTTATTTCAGTGAAATTCTTGTTCAAGGGCAAAGCTTCCAACTGTAATTGCTAGCTAACTCTTTAAGCCAGTTTCTTCTTCCAGTTTCACTGGGAATTCTGTCTTAGAAAAGTATCTGTTGTGAGAAAAATGACAAGAATGACTTTAAGCAGAAAACTTGCTATTCTGAACAGCAGGGACTTGTATTTTTGTCTAGGGCTTTTAAATAATTATTGGGTGGAATAAATCGTTTGAGTGGTTTCAGAGCCTGCTAAGACAAGCACATAAACCCTTTTCCTATGGTGGTTTCTTTTTTTCTGCATTCATCCATGCTTGTATGGAACACATACTTTCATAGGAAGTCTGCTTGCAGAAAAAACTAAATAAATCTAGAAAATAAATCTAGATAATATTCTGGAATAACAAGTTGCAAGTAGAAAATTGGAATCTCTCCTTCTATCATTTTAGGAAAAGCAGTTAGAAGTAGTCTATATTATGGACAAGCAGTGGAATTAATTGATCTTTCTGTTTAATGCAATTGTCATTTTAAAATAAATAAAAACTGCAAAGAAGTTAATAGCACTGATTTATTTTGGAATTGCTGCTGATTTTTCTTTTCATAATGTCAGTGATTCAAAATGGGGAAAAACAAAAGATACTTTTGACGCAGAAGCCAAATGTGAAAAATAAATGATGAAACTATAAAAATATTTAAAAAATTAAAATTTAAAATTTAATAATTTTAAAATGTAAGATTGTATAATGTAAGTTGCTTTCATCTTTCTTGGAAAACATTTAAAGTTTATCTATTTTTGCAATCTTCTGTTTAATAAATTGTCTTCATTTTTGCTAGAGTTTCAAATCTTATAAATTGTTTATTAATTCCTGTTTTTCTTCAAGAAGTGAACTGATAAATAAATGCCTTTCTATTTCCAGTAAATTTATTGTCAAATTTTGTTTATGAAAGTAACCTAAGTGTCCTAAACACATCAAAAACCTACTATAATTGATCTTATTTATAAATGAAAAAGATTGAAATATATGCTAAAAACCCATTTTTCAGCTAATGAAAATGCAACTTTATGCATGAACTTTCTAAGAGAAGTATCAGTGAAATATTCTTAAATTATCCTTAAATTTCAATTTTTATAAAATGCCATTCTATTTTTCAAGCCACAACTTAGTAGCATTATTCCACTGCTGATTCCTTACGTACTCAGTGTTCTGTTTTTTGGGGAGAGGGGGGAATATGTGTGTGTGTGTGTTTCTATTTCTATATCTCCATATCTACTCTATTTGTAGATTTAGTAGTATTAGAAGCATTCTTACCACTTAAATTGCATTTGCTAGTTTGAGGCCAATATCTCCATCTCTTACCATTTTAACTTATAACTTGTACATTGTTTATTAAGATCCATCAGCAGTAGTGATTAAAATTCCAAACATATATTAATTTAGAAAAGGTCTAATTATAAATTTAAAAATATACATAAGAAAATCAGTCTCAGGGAGTTTTAAAATGTTTTACGGTTTACAATTAATTGTATGAAGATTGTTCCTTATATTGTATGTGGGGCAGTCTGTTTTCAGAGGAAGTAGAAGGGCCAGTCCTTTTTTGAGGTCAGCATTGACAATAATTAGGCTTACCATTTAGTCAAAATCCCTGTCTTTATATTATTCTCATTCCCATTATACATTCTGAAATAAATCACCATTTTCCATAGCAAGTCTCCTATGGTTGTTTATTTGATTTGTTTATTTGATTTGTATAGTTTCTTCTATGTATCTATATGGGGACAAGTGAAGTTGTAGAATTATTTGAAATGTACCCCAAATTCTGTATTTCATATAAATACAAAAATAAATGTAAAAATTAATGGTACATATCAATGGAATCACAACATAATAGAATCTTAGATGTCTGGTTCCAAACTCTTTCCTTCTTAATTTGCTTTATATACATTGGTATCTCACTCTGTTCTTAGTCCTGGCACCTGCGTGAATTATGCTGAGACTTTTGCTTTTTATCCTAAGATCCATGGCTTTTAAATGACAATTTTTTTAAATATTTATTTTTAATAAACATTTATATGACATACATTTAAAACAGGCAAATCAACACACACACATATATACATATATAAATTTTACAGCATATGTTGAGCAATGGTTTCTCTTTTCTTTATCATTATCATTGACGTGATCTACCTTGTTAAAGTAGTCCTTCGTTCTTTTGATATTACATTTTCTCTTCATCTTTTTAATTAAACGCACGCTACTATCATTTCAATAGTTTATCCAAGTATCCAATATTACCTTTTTCTTAATCACAATTATTTTATAAATAATTTATAAAATGGTAAGAAAGCTGGAAAAAGGAAGTCTGGAAACTCTCTGCTATCATAGTCAAGCTTGATCAAAGTTGGTAGATTTGTATGACTTCTGGGTGCAAATCTGTCAATTTGATAAGCAATTGGATATTGCTTTATCCAAAGAGCAATGACATTCATTGTCAGGTTTTGTTCCCGTGGTATTGACAGTCCTGCTTTGCTCTTCTCCTTAAAAACAAGATACAATCTGGAGTCCCTCTGGATAGCTGTGCATTAAATCTGGGGAACCCTCAGAAACATTGGTCTGACAAAAAGGCTAATGGAATCAAAGACTGATAGAAATATTCTCAGTAGTTTTTGTATCTTTGCAATCTGATGTAAGAAATTCAGAAAACAATTCTCAGAAAAACTGCAACACCAAATAATGTTCATGAGTCACTGAATAGTTTTGCAGTAAATGGATCAATGAACAATTTAACTGAGTATATTCCCATTAAATGAAAAAGGAATGTAATTGGCTAAATGTGCTGGAGATAGCCAGGACTAATTATTTATTTATCTATCAACAATCTAACAACTATCGAAAGAATATAGAAGAATCACAGAAACAATTTTCCAGAATATATACTGTAAACAACGGTTAAAAATTAAGAGTAAGATAAATAACCCAATTTAGTCATAATAACATTGAAGGACTATGTTAAATGGAACTGAGTATTCCTTTTAAAACCCAGGAGCAAGGAGACCAAACATACTGTATCTAAGGTCAAAATGGCCCACAATGTTGGGGATACCATACACAAAGCTTTTCTAGTCACCTCTGTCATACTTCGCATAGGAGTGTGACCTTAAGAATGTCTTCTATAAGTGACTTGAAATAATGGACAGAATCATTTGGACAAGATGTTGCTTAAGATATTCTAATGCAGGTATGTCAAATTCACAGCCCGCTGGCTGGATGCGTCACATGCTGGCAACACCCACACCCGAAGGGGAAAGAAGGGGAAAAAAAGTTGCAATACGTCACGTGACAATGTGAGTTTAACACGCCTGTTCTAATGTCATACTATATATGTTAGAGATAACTAGTACACTGAACTGAGCTCAGAATTCTAGCAGCAACCAATGCAGTTACTTTAAAACAAGCAGTGAGAATCATCCAGTAGAAATATAGCTGCTGCATTCTATATCAGTTATAATTTCTGACTCATCTTCAAAGTAGAGTGACTTCAATATCCAATTGCATTACTTCCCACCCCCCCAGAATACATTATTGTATACTATATGTGTTATATCAAGCTTAACTCAAAAGCTTGCTACAACATTGCCATCTGCTGCCTCAGCTTGACCCACTGGAGAAACAGATGCCATGTGGAAATTATCATTCGTATTACTCACCTGAAGATTCAACAGGGAATAAATTAGGAAAATTGCCTGGCTCCAGGGATCAGTAGCCAACAGGGACTCCTTCTAATATATAGTAGAAATAATTATTCAAATGCCCATTAAGCAATGTTATACAAAATATTTCAAGTTTGAACAGCTTTAACAATGAAACACCTTGTTTTGAGTATGAAACAGTTGTTTTACATTTTAAATCACATGTTTTGATCATTAGGGTTGATTAAAACTTCCAAAATAATTAAAACAGCCAGTTGGAATACCTCTTTTGAACTTGAAGCAAAGTCCCTCCCCCGCATCGGACCATATAGCCTAAGGCTGACAGTGTGAAAACAAAACTTATTTAGGGTGCTCAACTATACCTTGATTTATTTTGTTGATCCATTTTTCCCCACAAATGGAAACTGACTAGTTTTGGACAACACTCCAGACTACAAAGTTCTTGTCTAATTTGTGGATCAGTGTTTTGTACACATCATGCCATTATGTGGAATGTTCATTATTACATTTTGTGTAAATATATCATCACCATCTATTTTTGTTTTGGTAGAAAGAAGCTTAGCATTTGGTGAGAGATACAGCATTGGCTGCCTATTTTATACTTCCCTGCAGTGCCATTATCCTGATATAAAGCTTCTCATTCCATAAATCTGATTTCTATTTTCCTCTACAAGGGCCATGAGATGTACTAAAAGATCATAGGGAGGAAAAGATGAAAACCTTTCTTATCCCACTGCTTTTGAAAGTAGAAATTACTATTTTGGAGATCTGACTGTTTCTGCATGATAAATAATTTTTCCTCTATGTATGTCTGATTTTGAAAAAAAGTGGAAATTATATTCCAAGGGGAAATTGAAGAATTCATAGTAGCAGGTAGTCTCTAACCAGATCTTTCTTGTGTTTAAATTGAAAACTCTCTTATTTTCCAGATTGTTAATGGGAATGCTGGGAAGTGCAGTCCTGCTATCTCAAAGTCACAGAGATTGAGAAATGCTATTATATGTTCCTTTATTAGATCATGTGAATAAATTGGATTTGTTTTCCAGATTTTACTTAATAATAGTTGAAAGGATCATAATGGTAAAGGTAAAGGCATAGCATATAGACCCCAGGTTACCATGTGGCTAGTGAAAAGAAGAAAATTTCATTCTGCAGGTTTGCCATTATAGACATGTATATTTTCCAAATCATATGAAAATTAAAGTACAATTATGGAATATTGAGGATACAGTTGAGATTAAAGTTTCTCCAATTCATTCCAAATTGGACTGGAGCTTTCAGCAGATCCTGGGAATTTCAATAAAGAAATAGGTTTGTATGGATAAGATCATTCCTCTCTTTATAAATAAAATAAACAAAAACCTCTAAAAGTTAATAATCTGTGTTGTACTTAAATATTTGGCAATGTTGCCCAAATTAAATATCTCTTTATTTAGCTGAGTAATAAATTTGAATTTGAGGCATATCTGTTTACATTCCAAATAGAAGTAACGCTTTTCCCCCCTGTGGTTTGTTTCTCAGATGTCTGTATTTAAGTCAGTCTTGACTTCTGGCCACTGCCTAAAGAAGTGGCTACAGTTTTATTGGCAAGACCTTTGGAAATGTCTTTATCATATATAAAAAAGTAAAGGTGCATGGAATGCTGTTATCTTTATCATATCAACTGAATTTAAAACATTTTACATCCTTATTTAAAGGAAATGTGATTATCCCACAATCTTAATGATTTACTGTTCAGCTTTAAAGTAAAAATGGGAAATGTTGATGACATTCTTTCTATATTTTTTATTCTAATATACTAACAATTTATTCCAAGTGAAATATCTTTTACTTTTATGATATTCCTTTAATTTTTTTAAAAAATTGAGAGTTCCTGCTTTATAACACATACAAAGATAACCACTGTTTTCATTCAGGTATGTTAGATTCTCTGTCAATGTATTAAAACAGTTGCAACCACAAAAATCAATATTTGCATTCTGCGAGCAAAATTCAGCTTGCACTATGGGATTACTCTCTTCTTCTTTAACAGTGTCTTCTACAGCTTGATCTAAAGTGTTCCTTGGACTCTGAATAGGGCACAAATGGGGGTTGGGTGGGGTTGGAACTGGGCTGTGAAAGATAATGTATTCCATTTGTGGATCCCTTTGCTTTGGCAAAACCATTGGAACCATCCAGACTTATAAGATTTGCCTTCACAATGGAGGCCTTCAAGATTCAGTAGCCATACAGAACTAACAATATTTGCAGAACTTCAGAAATTATAAGTACTTTAAATGGGTTCTACTTGTCAGTCATCTCTTTAGTTCTGGCAAGGAGCTCCTTCTCCATCTTCTATGACTCACTATCATTTTCTCCAACCTTCCTTACTCATTGATGGGCTTTAAAGCTGGAACTGCAGAATAAGTGACCTGTGAAAAGAATGTGAACTGGAAGATGTAAAAGATGTATATTTTCTTTGAGCCACTGAATTTTTTGAGAAATGGTAATATTTCTAAACTGAGAATGGTGACTGTATTTCAATTCTATATTCAACTCAGAATACAGATATAAAAGTTGCTATCAAGCTTTTTTTTACAGCTTCCTCATATTTCCATCTTGTTTAAGAGTGAAATATATTTTCTAAAGATATCAAACAATATTAGATTTTAATTCCTGAAACTTAATTAGTATAATTAAAGCATCTAATAATTGGTTGATACCCTTAGAAAAGATATTTTATTATTGAAAAGCAGAACAAGATGAAAATTCATGTTAATTCAGGTACTCTAGCTTCAAAGTGGTTTGAATTGCTCTTTAAAGCTGAATCATATGAAGGAAGTTTATATGGTCAGGTGAAATTGCATTTAGTTTTTGCTCAAGGAGTTCCTGAAAGACAAGTAGTTGAATGTTTGTTATTTTGTTTGCAAGGAGAATGTCTTCAATGAAAAATGGAAACAAAACTAGCCTAGAATCTTTTGTTTGACTTTTATCCTATTTATATTTCTTACCAGTTATTTTATAACGAGAATAATGTAAGAAATTAGGGTAAAAACAAATACTAAATTACATTTTTATGGCATTCCTATTTACTTTTCTAGCATACATTCTGAAAGAATCAATGAATGTATTGTAGGTTTGCATCAATATCAAAGAGCAAAGGAAAAGTATCTCCTTAAGTGAATTCATTTGTATAATATCCAATTAGAATAATTAACTATAGAAATTATTTATCAATTCATAAATTCCTTTTCTTTAACTGTAATTATTACCATAAATACTCTAGTCCTTGGTTCACTGGGGCATATGAACAAGCAACAAATATATCTGTATTAAATAAAGCTCTAACAATGTAGCCTTGTTAGAAAATTGAATACATAGTAACTGTGGTTAAGACATTCCTTACCAGATTCCATCTCTTTATGACACCTTAAAAGTCACCTCAAAATAAAATAAAATTGGATTTGTCCCTTTTTATTTGTTTGTTTCTTTATTATTTTTATATAAAAAGCTTTGCTTGTTTTTTTATAACAGAAATGTATCAAACACCTATACAGTGCCTGGAAAGTTATTATGGAATGTAAACTCTACAGGTGCCAAGAAAATGAACAACAAACTGAATACCAAATGGAAAGATCCAACTTTCTTCAGTATGGCTTTACTCTAGAGAAATCCATTCTGACAATTGAGTTAGATGTTTTATTTGACACGGGCTCAGTCTGAAAATATTCCCCTTTAAGAAGTCCTTATCTGTCGTCCCATAACATTTAATTTGTCCTTATGCTGCTGTAGCTTTGTGCATTCACCCATCTGTTCCAGTCGCAAACATTATACTGTTTGCATAAGTGAAAGATACAGTATGTAATATGATATCAGAACACTGATATCAGAGTGGACAGCTTGATTTGCCATCATTTTTGTTTCCACTCAAGTAGTTCAGTTAAAGTAAAGGCAGTCATATCACAATATTTTTTGTGGTGCCCTTATAGTGCCCTGTAGTGCAGTGGGGTGCTGTGGTATATTCAACTGGTCTCCAAACAAATATTTATATGCTATAAAATGATGGGGAGGGACAGGCAAGTTAATTCAATGTTGAATAAATTTGGTAAGACTTTTGAAAAGAGCATCCTGAAAGAGAATATTTGTTTGTTTTTGAATGGTGAGATTAATTGCATGGTTGAACAGGTCTAGAGTAATTTTTGAGGCATACACAGAGCACAGTCTGCAAAGGTAAACATTTTTTACTTAATAAAGGGAGCCTTGGTTACACATTCTGACTTCCCTGACTGAGTCAGTATTTGACTTTGACTTTTAAAGTCCTATGTGCCTTTGAATGTTCTGAAGATTATTAATAGAGATTTTAAAGCTCCTACAAACCTTTACAAATCATTGTAGATATCCCCTACATCCTGAGTAACAAAGTTATTTAGTTATTTAGCCTTCCTCTGTTTTGTGTAGGCCTTTACTAATGCTTATAAAATCTCCCAGCTTCTATGTAACATCTTAACATCTTAGTACCATGTTTCTCATATAACAAGGCCGGGTCTTATTTTTTTTTTGAGCCCTGAAAAAATGGCTAGAATGACTTTTCGGGAGTGAATTAATTTCTCCCCCGTGTACCCTCACCTGGAGCGCCCTGCGGGCAGCCATGCCTTGCCACCAGCCGCTCCTAATGGCCAATCATGGTGGAGCGTGGAGGGTGTCAAGTGCGTTTGCTGCAGACCCGGGCCAGCGGGTGGGCGTCGTCATGGTGGATGTCTGCCGGCAGCATTTCAGCCGCTTCTTGGGCCTTCGTAGCATCCATGGTTCCCGCTGCTGCTGCCGCTATTGTTGGAGATGGCACTGGCGAGAGAGGGACAGCTGCAGTTCGACCTGGGCGCACTTGGAATGCAGGAATAGGCTGCGCACCAGGACTTTTGGAAACTTGCAGAGCCCAAGGCTGGAGCAACAAGGGTAGCAGCGGCAGATACTCTCGCTCAGCTCTTCTCACGCCCAACCAACCACTCAGGATTAAACGAAAATGCACCGTGCGGTGCTCCCAGGTACCTCAAAGTGTTTTTTCCCTGTTGTTGCAAGGATGGGGATGGGGGAAAAGTGGGAATGACTCAGATGCTGTTGTTGGAACTGGTGCTGGCGAGAACCGTGGAAGCTATGGAGGCCCGAGAAGGGACTAAAACACTGTAGGCAGACATCCACACCGCCACCCTCCCACTGACCCGGGTCTGCAGCAAAGGCGCTTGGCGGGGGTAGGGAGCCCTTCGCGCTCCACCATGATCGGCTGTTAGGAGTGGTAAGGCATGGCTGCCCGCGGGGCGCTTCTAATGGCAAGTTCTCCCTGCCCTACCCCTCATTTCACATGTTTTAAAATAGGTCTAAATTTGGGGGGACGGGCTTAATTTCATTTTATGCCTAGCAAACATGCTGAGACTTCCATGCGGGGATGTATTGTTGAGAAACATAGTATAGTTAGTGATACTTGGTGAACTACTGTGTTTTAGTCTTCTTTTTTCCAAGTTAACTTTAGTTATCTTTATTTGGTTGAAACATTTTAAGAAGGTGGAGGAGCCTCCATATGGACATTCATTGAGCAGTTCTTTATGCAAAGGTTGCCACAAAACTGAAAAATCATACAATATTCCAAAGCATTTTATACAACATAGCACTACCATGTTTCAATATTTGTTTGATAAAAGTGATTTTCCAGAATTGACAAAAGAAAGGATGTAAACTGTACATTTTAATGATATACAGTATAATTGCAGGTGCCTATAATAATAGCATACAGTAAATTATAGCATATAGTAATTCTTGCCCCTTTAGTCCTATTTTATTGTATAAATCTTCACAGTTTTTTTTCTTATTTCTAGCACTCACTGTTTTAACACTCAAAGGCTTGTTCACCCCTATTCTTTTCTTACCTTCCTAATCAGTAAAGGGATAATCACTCACCAAATCTTTCAGACTCTAGGTTAATATTATTTTCACATTAAGTGCTTATTAGTGCAAGCCCTTTCACCTTTAGTACATTTGATAAGACAAACCTATATATTGTTTGGATATTGGACACAAACTTAGTGATTGTTGTTTTTGGTGGGATCTCACACCAACATTTCATCTAATGGTGGTGTCTACGCAATTTCCCTGCCAATAAAAATGATTGAATTGGTGTCATGATGCAGACACCTCTTGCCTAAATCATCCAGGATCCCACACAATTCCAATTATACATAAGCTGTAGTAAACCAGGCAATAAATATT
Source organism: Bungarus multicinctus (assembly GCA_023653725.1). Lineage (NCBI taxonomy): Eukaryota > Metazoa > Chordata > Lepidosauria > Squamata > Elapidae > Bungarus > Bungarus multicinctus. The sequence goes on from CM042844.1 coordinate 42,531,421, forward strand.
TTAATAGATTGGACTTGGAAGGTGGGGATCTGGAAGTTTTTCATGTCATGGTAGTTGTTTCTATGTCACATGGAGAAACAAAGGTATTTGAATTATTGCTCTAGATTTGTCACTATAGATAGAATTGCATGATTGGGACTCTGTCCAAAGTTACTCTACAGCAGTGATTCCCAACCTTCCTAATGCCGTGACCCTTTAATACAGTGTTGTGGTGACCCCCAACCATAACATTATGGCTCGGTTCCTAAGATCATCAAAATATGTGTTTTCTGATGTCTTAGGTGACCCCTATGAAAGGGTCGTTCAACCCCCAAAAGGGTCGCGACCCACAGGTTGAGAACCACTGCTCTACAGTGAGTTTAAAAAGAGTATAGCAATCTGTTTGGATTGACTTTGATATGTTCACATTGTAAGTGGATGCTTTTATTATTTTGTGATCGTGAATGCACTTTGTCCTGTTCTATCTTACATTTGGTCAGGATATCCTCTAGTCTCCCATTTTTTGTCTGAAATTTGATATATTTTGAAAATAATGTTTTTGCCTCTATATTGTACCTTTTCTCCAGAGCAATATTTTGTTACATGATATAGTAATGGCCCTCTCTTCATTTTGTGACTTTACAAATTGGTCTGTTGTGTTTTTGTGCAGTTGCATAGAAACTAAACATTAATTTATCTCCCGATTTGTAGGATAAATCTGGAAAATAAAGGCTGTTCAGTTTTAGCAATTTCAAAATACTAATGTATATTCTCTATATTTTGACATTTTTCCATTGAATTTTATAATAAAATATATTTGGAAAATAGAGTACTTTACATCCTGTTGTATTTGAAAAGATATCCAGTTTGACACATTGGCCTTTTCAAAATAACCGACAATTTGGATCTAATGTTTGACATTACTAAACGTAGATTACTGTCCTCTTCAGTGGAAAGCATGATGGTTGCCATTTCAAGAAAACTGTCCAATATGACATGCAATTTATCCAGCTTGGTGGAAATATTTGTAATGATCCATAGGGCTTCCTGTCTGGAACACTGTAGCAAAAGCTTTTAGTGACTATTTCAATTAGGCCATCAATTTATTCTTCTTGACTTTGTTGACAACCCATTACACAACAATGAAGGATTTTTTTTTTCAGAGAGTGAGTTTCAAAACTTGGAATCAGGCTAACACCTTGGATTTTATAGCTTCTAAAAATAACACAAAGTAAAATTGGGATTTTGTGTATAGTTCTTTTATTTTTCTTAATCTTTATCATTTGTGTATTGTAGAATCTGTAGTAACAAGGCAGAATGACTTCAGTGCCTTCTCCTCCAACAAGATGCATGTTGCTGTTCTAGCCCTTAGATTTGTAGGCTTGTAGGTCAATTTTGTATTAAACAAATCAGCCTCTATGTTGCTTGAAGAAAAAGCCTTAACCTCTGCCCTCACATGTCAGAACATTTAACCAGCATCCCCTTTTGTTCAGTGACAAATGTTTTTCCATGCCAAGTATGGTCTGGAGTAAGAACAGTTACAGATCTTCCCTTGCAAAATGTGCTTTGTGCAGATAAGTCATTAAAAGAGTGTGTGTCTCTGTTCAGTTGAAAACTTGTAGCAAACTTTTGCACATAGGAGTTTAAAGTTTTTTTTTTTTAAACTAGTTTTTGTTTTCTTTCAGAAACGCTCCAAGTAGGATTTGTTCTTTTTTCATTGCTTGCTGGATGATATGAGGAACGGGCATGTGTGTTTTAATTAAACATTGTAAATTATATGCATGTATTTAACTTTCAGAAAAGGGGAAAAAGCAGGTGTAGCTTTAAAAGTTTTCTTTAGTCTGTATTTAAGAAGTTGTGTATGTATGTGTCTGTTTCTGTGTCTCAAATGAGACCAATCACTGTTGTATCATCTGCAAACTTCAATACTTTAACAGTGGAATCTTTTGAGATGCAGTCATTGGTATATAGAGAGAAGAGAACTGGAGAGAGAGCGCACAGCCTTGGAGGGCACCTGTGCTAATTGTACAGGTATCTGATGTGATTTTGCCTAGCTTCACCAGCTGTATTTATTTATTTTATTTTTATTTTATTTATATATTTATTTGCCAAATATCTAAAGTACCCAACTTCAGAATGACTCTGGTCAACTTTATGAAGTGAAAATAGACAAAAGCAGTGAATATAAAAAGGACATACAATTTATAAGAAAATAGCCATTGCCTAATATACCATATCCCCTTTAACTATTGGCCTAAATTATTTTTTCCCTTTTTCATCATGTCAGATCCATAATATGTTACTTTTCTACTACTAATCAGCTGAAATGCAGTTCTGTCTTTGTCTAGATATTTTAACAAAATCTTGCAGTGACCTAAATTGAACAATAAAACTAGATTGACTGAATAGCTGATCTAAACCACTGAAACAGGCTTTGGAGAATTTTAAATATTTTTTCTATCCTTCCTATTGAATATTTTTTTGTTAAGAATTGGCAGAATAGGACAAGAACTGACCCTTCAATACAAAGGTTTCTGGAATGAATCTAGGTTCTGACAAATTACAATCTTGGTTAATGAAGGCAATATTTGAATCAATCTCAGGGCTCCTAAAAATCATATGTGAAATGTCTTGGAAGTTAAATTACTTTCTAGTTGATTTGTGTGAAGTTCAAAAAGTGGAAAAGCAGGGAATTTAGTAGTCCTTTAGCTACAGCAGTTATTCTTGTATGTTATTTAAAATAATGATAAAAATATTTTTGTCAGAGTTCCAAGTAACACCCCCAACAGAATTAAAACTCTGAGCAGGTATTTTCCTCAAAGTATAAATTTATTGGAGATATCATATTGGCAAATCTGGGGAAAACCTGACTCTGAAGCCCTGCGTTTCCCCACCCAAAGTAAAACCAAAGTTCCTTCCCCTGAATCCACATCTGCATCATATGATCCAATCAAAGCAGTGTTCCAACTTCAGCCAACTTTTATCACACCTTCCCAGGTGCACGCTGGACATCAGTGGCTCCCAAGGGAAAGAATGTTTTATCATTATACATTCCACACTCATCTTCACCTCTTCCCTCCCATTTTCACTGCTTGCTCAGCCACCGCTATGGCAACCCTGTAGACTCTCACATAAGATGGCTATAGGGCTGACAATTTTATTTTGGATTTAGCAACTTTTCTATCCTTTATATCATGGCAAATAAACCATATATATTTGTCATAAGTTCAAAGGCAATTTATAATTTGCATTATTGATATATAATCTTTCCCTTCTATTAATAATTGTGTAAATTAAGAATAATTAATATTTTCCTACACTAAATTTTAATTAAAATTTTCTTACTATATCCCATGGCATGTATATGAATATACTGTATGTGAATAGTTTTTAAGGTATTTACTATCAGGATTTACAAGATATGAAGATTCTATTGTGAATATGCATTTATCAGTGAATAGACATACCCAAAAAACCTGGGGCTACTCAAATAACAATGTCCATTTTACTTGATTTATTGCAATTTATGGAATAGACTGGGGCTTACTGTGGTTGCAGTCCGGAACATCTGGAGGTTACAATTCATGTATCCCAGACTTCTGTTTTTGTTTGGCTGAGATTGGCTCATGTAATCTGCTTTTAATTTTTCCACAACATAGAATGGACCACAAGAACAGTAGTATGCACAGAATTGTCCAGTTCTTTTGTGACTTATGAAACCAACTTTCTCTCTCTACCAATAAAACTACTTGAAACAGAGTAGCAGTAGTGAAGAATATTAGCGGTGCGCTCCCACAGGGTTGGCCTCCTCTGGGTGCCGCAGGCTGGCCGATGTCGGTTGGCGGCCCTGAGGGTGCGGGCCTTCTCTGTGGGAGCACCCTCCCTTTGGAATGAGCTACCGGCGGAGAGGTGAGCCATTACTGACCTACGGGTCTTCTGATGAGCACTTAAAACCCACCTTTTCCAACAGGCCGGTTTGGCGTAACGTTATGAGTAGGGTTTTTAATTTGATTTTAATTTTTATGGGTTTTATTGGTCTTAGCCATCTATTTAATTAATTTTTAAACTCTTTTTTAACTTTTCTGATTGTATGTTTTTATTGTGGCTAATCCCTTTTTGGGAGAGGGGGCGGTATACAAATCGAAATTAAAAAAAAAATATTAGAAACATCAAATAAGCATTTCCTCTGATTTCATTCTATTTATATACAGTATGTCATATGTATTTGTGTGTGTGTGAGTAGGTGGGTGGGGAGCTTCAACTATATTTAGGGGTCATAAAGCATACCTAGCCAACTTCGGTTGATTTCAAAAGTTAAGCAGGGTTGAATCTAATTAGAGCTTGGGTAGGCCCGGATTTACGAGGATACCCCACAATTTTAGAATAGATTTAAAGGTTGAAAAAAGTACCTTGGAAAAAATTGAAGACAAACCATTCAATGCAAGTCTTTACAAAGTGAATGTGGAGGAAACTAATCTAACATTATAATCAATAATTGTACTGGGCCAAATATCATTTTATATCTTTTTTAATCTCTCCCCTGAACCATTCTCTTTTTATTTGACAGAAAGGAACTTGCAGTAAAAGACTGTTTTAAAATTCTCATAGGTAGGGAGTAGGGTTCTTGTACTTGTCATAGATACAACTTAGTGTATGTGCTTTATTAATTCTCCACAGTAATTCTCCACAAATCATTTGTATAACAGTCCTCTCTCCAATGGTCTGTAGTATTACTGACTTTCCATATTTATAGAGAATTCATTTCATGAATCTTATCAGAGCAACCAGGGAGACTGCAGAAAGTTGGAGACATGGTTATCACACACACACACAATCACATACACATAACCATGATCTTAGTAATAGTATAAGCTTCTACCGTGTTCTCAGAAAACATGACCACACCAATAATAAGTCCAATCCTAATTTTCAGGTGGGCCTAATATTACCCCTACCCTGAAAATAAGCTTGGGGGAATGGGCATGGTCAGCATGCGTGGCAGCGTGTGCACCAAGGGGGCAACTCTCCAAGTATAGCTGCAGCCCGGTGGCCCCTTGGGGCAGCACAAATACTATTTTTGCCATTCTCTTTCTGGGTGCAGCACTTATGCTTGTTGGACTACTTCCCTGAACCCAGCAGCTCCACAGCCAACTGCTTTGCTTTTTTCCTCTTTTTGGGAGGCTCACGGGAGGCTTTTCGGCGAACAGGGAGAAAATGGGACGGGAATTTTGTTGCCTGTCATCTTTTCCTCAGTCTGTGCTGAGCTTGAGGAATGGATGACAGCTAGCAAAATCCCCCTCCCCATTTTCCTCCCATTCACCAAAAAGCCTCCATTCTGAATGCTGAAGGTTCAGAATGGAAGCGATGGTGCTCACTGAGTCTGGCCTGCTGCACTCAAAAAAAGTAAGACTGCCTTGAAAATAAGCCCAAGTTGTGATGATCCTGGGCATGGCACAAAGGCAACACAGTCAGATAATCAGTAGGAATCCCTTTATTAGCTCCAACATTGGCCCAAATGTCCTGGTTACCTTCTGTCTGGAGAAAAACTCTCCCAGGAACAGCCTTTGGTGTAGAGAATCAAATCCAAAACGTGGTCAACACTATAAGTCCAATCAAGGCAAAATGAGGTAATTAGTCCAACAGGGCAGTAGAAGTAATTCCAGATGTGAAGGCATGGCAATAACTCAACATTGTTGGGAAGACACCAGAAACACAGATAAGCAAAGTCAACACAAGATAAACTCACATTTTTCTCCCAGTAGCTGCCACACTCAGCATGCATTTCTTTTAAACTCTCTTCCCAGCTGTGGCTAATGAAGGGAATCAGAGCCCTTTCCTCCCCCGTAAGCCATGCAACCCACATTGCTCTCTTCTTCATTCCTCCTGTGTGCCCTAGGATGAAGAGGGAGTGGGCCTAGGTCTTCCTCTGAACTCCCTCTCCCTTGTTCTACCTCTCCCCTGCTCTATACAGCCGGTCATTGCCCTTCTCCAGTTTCCTTCACAGCCAACGGAGACACACTCCCACTTCCTGTCAGATGTTTATCTTTCTCCTCAGATTCAGACTCCGACAGGGGCATGACATATTTTCAAGTCTAAAAGACTTGGTCTTGTTTTCTGAGAAACAAGGTAATACTATTAAGAAATGTGTAGGATCCAGAGTGTAGCAAAGCAAGAGGATTTTTACAAAAGAAAAACAGTGTGGAATTAGAAGACAAATCTAAGTAGCCCTTCGGAAGACCCTGAAGACCTGGTTCTGCCAGTGGGCCTGAGCAACCCAGAATGGGATGGAGCCCATTAAATGGCTAGTATGTTTGTGTGTTATTGCCAGGGTGGGAGTTATTATTTTATTATTTTAATTTATTTTATACTGTGTTTTTATTTCTTGTAAGTCGCCTTCAGTCGCTATGAGAGAGTAGGGGCAATATAAATTTTCCAAATGAATAAATAAAATAAAATAGCTCAAATCCCTTTCCCCACTCTAGTTTGCAAGTATATCTTTATATCCTGTGAAAGCAGCTAAGGTCCTATTGAAATGCAAATGTAAAATTACTCTGGCTGGACTGTTCATTCATATTACAGATGCTTCTCTTCTTCTTTCTCTTCCCATTAATAAGGTTCAAACAATAACATGAATAACAGATGCGAGACTGACATCTAACCTTCCTTTATAAAAATGATGTTACTTCAGGAGCTCATATTTACAAACGAGGTAAATTTAGAAGAATTGATTAATGTATACATACAAATAAAGAGAATGTGCTTAGTTCTCTGGTCACGAAGTATTACCTGGGGTGCTATATTGGACTTTAATTTTACAACATTTTACATCTATTTTTAAATAACATGTGGCATTTTGACATCTATTAACAAAAACAAGGTACTTAACAGTAGTGAGGCTGTAACTGTATACCCTCTGGTCTCACATAAACACACACTGATGAGGACTTGAGAAGATCAAAGGTAATAAAGAATTTGGAATGTGACATGTTTCAGAGTGTTGAATACCAGTTAGTGACATGAAATTAGTACTTATATAGTTGAAACGCTGAAGGAAAGCAACTATTTATTATGTTCACTGTCTAGGAAGAGGAAATGTTTCAGTTCTAACTAGATAATTTAACATTTCTGGTTTTTTTTTTGTAAGGTAGATTTAGGACAAATATTAAGAAAAATTGTATTGGATAAGGATGGATATATTTTCCAAATACTGTATATTATATTGAAGCGTAGGAGATTTTATACTGAAAAGATTTTAATGTTTTCTTTTGGGAAATAGAAAAGCAAGTGAATGTCTGTTGATTTTGCAGCAGAATACAATCTAACAGTGACAGGATGCTGTTTTCCTTGTTCCCTCTTAATTTAATCTCTCCAATTGTCCCCACCATTGTTGTTTTGATTTGGTTTCCTGCCCTCTAGGGCAGAAATATCAAACAGGCTATTTTGCTGATTCCAAATGATGAGATCATGAATCACAATCCGTTTGCTCTCTACTGATGGATGATTCACAGGGGCAATCCTGGGTTAGGTCTCTTCCTTTTTGGGAACTAGAGCCAAAAACCCACCTCTTTCCTTTAAAATGGACGAGAAACCTGCAACTCTTCTAGAATAACTTGAAAGGGTAACCTAAATCTGAAATTACAATAGCCACAAAGAATCCACGATATGAAACAATCCAAATATATGAAAATAAGCCCACTTAACTTTATACCATAAAAATAATATAATATTAATACAACTGATTAATACAAAGTCAGTTTTCTGCTACCTTCTTTGAGCAGGGAAGTTGTGCAAAAGTATGACCCGTACCTTAATTTTTTTCATGAATTTTCCAGTATCTGATCTCCATTCAACATATAGACAAAATAAATGGATTCTGTATCCTGTTCTATTTAAAAACACCAGGGAATGTATATACTCTTGAAATATCTTAGCATCAGATTAGGTTTTTATTGTGTATATTATCCATGCTTCATTTGTAAATACTTGTACTTATATAGGCATGAATTCCAGACATTTTCATATTCCATTTGTGATTGTCTTGTGTTTTTCCATTGTTTCTGTTTTCTGTTAAGGAGAAACAATGGAACAGTTGTGTAATTTCATCTGCTTTGTACATTAGAATTTGTCTGCATACAAGCAGGGGTGGGATTCTGCAGGTTCGTACTTATTCGCTAGAACCGGTTGTTAACATTCTAAGCAGTTCGGAGAACCGGTTGTTAGAAGAAAATACTGGCCTAATCCTGTAAGGAAGGCAGGAAGGAAACATTCTGGTGTTGCTTGCTCCATTAACCCTTATTACATTCTTGGCAGGACTAGACTTCCTGTCTCAGGAACATCTCTGGATTTCCCCCCCCCCCTCTTTTGCTGGTACTTTGCTTGTGTGGAGTGACCATTCAAAGTTACAATGGCACTGAAAAAAGTGACTTATAACCATTTTTCATACTTATGACTATTGCAGCATCCCCGCAGTCATGAGAGGCCAGGCGCGGAGATCCGTGCCTCGATGTGAGTGATATTGAATTGGCCATGCCCAGCCAGTCACATTACCACCAAGCCACACCCACTAACTAACCAACTACAGAACTGGTTGTTAAAAATTTGAATCCCACCCCTGCATACAACTATTGTGTTATACAAGTGATAATATCATTAAATTATATTTTCAGGATCTGCAAAACAAAAATGAAAGAAGTGTGTTAGCAAATTCACAAACCATGTTTGGTTTCATGGGACTTGAAGCCCAATGTATATAATAGGAAAATTCTAAGACAATAAGCTGACAAAAATGCTTTAGAAGTAGATGGCATGTTGACTTTCATTCCACTATGATTGACTCAGTTATATTATGAGAACAGAATATTAAAATAATCTATAATTTCTCAATAAATGAAAATAACTTCCCATATCCAACATCTTATAATATCCTATTAATTATATAGATATTTTTTAGTACAGCTCCATCAGCAATAGCCTTGAAAGGTAGGAGTGGAAAAGCTACCATCAGGTCTAAGTGGGCTGTTTGGGTGAATCAAAAAGAAATTAAGAAGAGAAATTAAAGATGTAATTTGAGTGATCTACAGTTAGGGACATTTTAAAGGAATAGGAACGTATCATGGCACTGAGGAAGACTGGAATGAATAATATTTTCCTTCCTGTATAATTTTCTTTATTTAAATTGATTCTGGAGCTGCTATTAGTTGTGGAGGGGAATAAACATAGTACATCAAGGACACCTATCAGGCTGTTCTCCATTGGAGGCTAATAGCAACCATGAAGGCAAGTCTTGTAAGATGATAAAACTGAGACTATAAAGATTTCATCCATTCATCCCACAGCTGAATCCCTGTTCTAAATTAAGCTTCACGCATCTCTGGATATTATTAAGGAAAGAGAAAGATATTGACCCCCTTTTTCCAAGGAAACATTGGGACATGGTATATTGTGTGTAAGGAAGTTCTGAGTTCTCATATCAAAGGCCAAGTCTACATGTATTACTGTTTGAATACCAACCAACTATAGGATTTTGCATATATTTATGCCTCCTACTGGATTGTATACTGTTGGCCCAAGCAGGAGAGTCTAAACTGTTTTAAGGATGAAGTTCACTGGTAGCCATTGATTGAACTATCAGGGACCGCACAAACAAAAGTGAGGGGGTAAGATAAAACATACATATAGTCCAATTTTAAGATAAATGGTTAATTATAGTTAGTGGTTACACTGTTAACATAATTACTCACTGTATCTTTAATTACCTTTTTTTCTCTCACATTAACAAGGCACAATTTGGCAAGAACTTTTGGAGAGCCAATCCAGGGTTTTAAGGAGTGGATGTGGTAACTCCTTAAATTGTAACCCAAGTTTAGAATACCCTCCCTCAACTTTTAGAGAAAACAGTTTGAGGGTTATTTAATCACCTCTTTAAGAAAGAATTTGTAACAATAGCCTTGAAACGGGGACACTCCACCCCCAATAGTTATTTTAAAATCTGTCTCACTGTTCCATTTGCAGTTACAGATGCTTTTGTTTCTTTTTCCCTGTGAGTGGAGTAATTGTTTATACTTAGGCACCTGGGGTTATATGTTGTGGGCTTTTCTGTGTTTTAATCACTTGTGAGAGATGGATGGCAATATAAATCACATAAATAAATACATTTATTTTTTATGGCAGTGGGCCAGCCAGACAAAGCTTCTTTTAAAATAAGGTTGTTCTTGTGCCTCATTTTCTCATCTTTATAATAGTATGATTGTTTAAGAGGCATGAGAAGGGGACTGGAGATTGTCAGCAAGACTGTTTTTAGCGCTGGAAATTCAAAGCCATCTGGGTATTTAAACAGTAAAATTTTCCAGATGAAGAATAGGCCAAGGTAGTCACATGAGTGTGGCCAACATGAAACAAAAGAATTCATTTATTATCCTGGCAGGAAATTTGTTCTCCAAGATGTTGTAGCTGCAGACATAATGATTTCATTTCCTCTACTTTGCTTAGATTAATTGCTTGTGCGTGTGTGCATGCTATTTGTAAGTATTCTCTACCTAGGTGTATTTCTATGCTCTTAAAAGGTGTTTGTGACAGACTGCATACAGGCATAATTCAATGTCTCTTTTTGTGACTGATTTTTAAAATTTTTATTGAGGTCTCAGGTATGCTGATCTCATTCCCTTGTAGTGAGAGAGCCGATCAGACATGCATCACCTGAGAATAACAACAGCAACAACAAAAAATCTATAGGCAAATACCTCAAATATTACAGCCAAGAGTTTTCAGCTTCAAATCCTTAAGGAATTGGAGATAGGTACCATAAAACTGTGGCTGTTCCTTGTTGTGCCCATCCAGCCCTCTAGATATTGCTTACAGGGGACTGGGGTATCTTTCCAGAAAGGGAATGAATAGAATATACAAAGAAATGTTTGCACCCCTCATTTCCATGGGAATTGCTGGTCAAATGCATAATTGTCCATGGGCACTAAGCCATATACAGAGGTTGGTTTGGTGTTTCATGCACATCTGTCATGGTAATGTGTGGCCTAAATAAATGATCTGAATGTGTTTCTCATAACAAGGAGGTTGCGGTAATGAAGTCTCTTGCGGTTTTCTGAAATGTGTGCCTTTGCCAGCTCTGTTCAGTTATAGAAGATATTTTTGTCACGAAGGGTATATGTGTATCTGTGTTTGAATTGTTATGGCCTGATTGCTGGATACACTGCCAGCAATGTATTGACAAAAGCAAAGTTTGCCTAGTGAAAATGGAGACATAAACTAATGTTGGGATTTTGTGGTTTTCTATGTATGAGCAAGAAAGGTAAGATTAAACTCTTCTGCATTTTAAAAACTTTTTTCTCAGGCAAAAGTATAGGCTTTTCGGTCTTGGCAATATGTTGCTAGCTTGTTCAAACTTCGCTCTTGTTTTGTTGAAATAAAACTTTTCCATAGTTATACTAACATTGACAATATTTCTTTTTTAGAACTAAACACTAAACTTGAAAAATAAGAAAACTTATTTTTTTCTAAAACATATCCTTAAGAAAGAAAGGGACAAAAAAAGATAACCTGTTCCCTATATTCAGTACTCTCAGAAAATCCAGTATGCTCCTTCCATTTTAAGAAAATCCAGTATGCTCCTTCCATTTTAAGAAAATCCAGTATGCTGCTTCCATTTTAAGAAAATCCAGTATGCTCCTTCCATTTTTCCATCTATTCTTTTAGATGAGCGCGGCAAATACCCTCACAAAGGAAAGTGGGCTATGATTTGGCATAATAGCTTCTCCTTGCCCAAGGAAGCAGGGGCTGTGGCTGTATTTTTTAACATGACAGTTTCCCAAATGCTTCTCGAGAGTAAGACATAATGGGGTATTGGATTACTCTAGAAAAATATTTTGTCATACTGGTTTTACTAATAAATTGGAAGAACACTGGAAGAATCAAGTAATGCCACTCTTACTGAACTACAAATCTACTATTGCCATATTGAAACACAAGCAAGAGCCTCTACACTTACAGTATAGAGTTACATAGTGGCTAGGTTCAAACAATATGCTGAAAACACAACAGATAGATCTGTGTAACAGGCTATGCTGAAATGAATAAATAATATATAATAGTCTGTTATAAGAAATAGTGACTACGTTTTCACAAATAACTGAATTACATCTTCCCAATTCCACTTCAGCCTAGTCTAGGGTGTTACATGAACACAGCTACAGTGTATTCGGGTGAAAAGATTTAATTATCATTATCATCAATGTGCACCTGTAGCATTTAGCCAACAAGCCTCTATTTCTCTCTCTTCTAAGACCCATCCCTTCTTTTCTCCTTAGTAAAATGCTCAAGAGTTCTAGCTGTTAACTTCCACTGAGAACATTTTAAACCAACCAGTGTGCAAACCATTAACAGGCAAGGACTGGATGACTGCAGCCTAACAACATCCTGCTTGGTCTGTTCCTTGAATTTTTTAGTGAGGTGAAAGACTTTCTGATAGTAAAATATGTTGATGTGCTTGCCAAATGCAGTGAGGCTGAAAACAGACTACAATTGGAATGTAATTGATGCTTCTTACATATTATATTTATTCTTAGTCTTGCTAGCGTCTTCAGTAGCAGATTCTTTTTTTTTTTAATTCAAATATATCACATAAGGTTAATTGAAAGAAATCTTTCTGGCAGGATCAGTGTTTCTCCTTTTTAATTGCAAGAATGAGGGCTTGGTCTGTTCTGCTCTTCTGTCGATTAATTTTGTTGTTGTGGCAGCAGGCCTGATTATTTTCTGTTTTGTACTTCTGTTGACTTTTCATTTCAACTGCTAAATTCTCAAATAATTACTTCCTTTTTATTTAATAGTTTTTCTCTAGTATTCCTTGTGATAGAAGGAGCAGTAAATCCTATTATAGCAAGCAGTACTGTCTTGTTCACAAAAATAATGGCCAATCCAGAAGTGCATTAAACAAGGTAAAAAAAAAATGAATATAGTAGAAAATGTCCAAGAAATCTACAGGCTTGTATCCAGTCTTCTTCATGAGGAGGAGCAGCCATTTTTTAAAAAGATAATAATGAAAAAAATGCATGGAAAATCTGATACTTCATACCTGAGAAAGGTGACAACATTCTCTCTCTTTTCTGAACCACCTATCTCCTTCAAACATTCAGGATATATGAGAAGGTGATTGAATTCTGGAGGCCTAGCAGGGCCTACTGCGGCTGATCCAAGTTTAATCATGTTCATCCTTTTAACCATGCTTTTGTTAAATTTCTAGCTGTTCACAAATATTGTACTATGAAAATCATCAGTTCTTCTTTTTTATATTAACCATATATTATATATTCCTTTTCTCTCTCTCTCCATATCAAGAGTAGCACAAGTCAGGATATACATTTCCATTTGAAGATAGCTGAATGATATATAGTTCTTAAAATTGTGAGGATCACTTATAGGAATGTAAAATATATAGTAAAAGTATATATCCTCCAGTTTAGATATAGAATATATGCTGTATTCTCAGGTCTTTAATATGTACAAAATGATCCAATCCTCTAAACAAACCTGTAACAAGATTTGAAGAAGATTAAACATTGGTACTTTTCATTTAGAGTTCATTTTGTTTTGGGGTAATCAATCTTTCTGTGGCAGGAGGAAGAAAAAGTCTGTGGGACAAACTGTAGATCAAAGAAGTAGAAAAAATCCAAAATAATTTTTCAATTGAATTGAAATTAACTAAGTTAATAGGATAATTCACCATATATTTTATTAATTCCTCTTCTTTATCTATTATAAATTAGGAAACTGTAATCCTGGGATTACATTTTGTGTGTTGCTACCAAGTTTGGTTGAATATTTACAACAAATGTCATCTCTTGTGAAAATCCCTACACAATGTCCCACGTTTGCTATGTTATGTTGATATGCTTGGAATATCTTTCCTTTCAAAAGTGTGAATATTAATGTCTAAAGCATCCTAACTATAGATTATAACTATCTAGTAGATTACAATATATGTAAAAATTTTGGTAATTCAGAAATTTGAAGATCCCAAATACACTGCATTTTGTTGTGGCTAATACAAGAACCTAGCAGTCTAAACTACTGCAGATGAGTTGATAATAAATCTAGCAACACCTATAGGTTTGGAAGCAGCTACATTTCTGTTTCTTAATTTAAAATACATTTGATCGCATTGTTCCTTATTTTATATAACTGAATGTTACAATTTTCAGTTTATAACCTTTTATGCAATTGAACTTTATCTTTGTGAGGCTCTGCTTCACTCTATTTGTCTGACTATCTGTTAAGGATGCTGTAATGGCATTATTGATCTTGCATTGAATAGGCAACTCCAGATGACTTCCAGAATTTCTCCCAATTTTATGATTCTAGGCCCATGGTGACGAACCTATGGCATGTGTGAGAAAAGTGGCACACAGAGCCATCTCTCCAGGATGTTAGCCATTGCGCATTGCTCTTCTGGGTTCCGGCATGCACATGTGTGCCGGCCAGCTGGTCTTTGAGCATGCGGGAACACTGGAAACTGGAAGACCAGCTCCCCGGGGTACTTGTGTGTGCTGGGAAGTTGAGCTTCCGGTTTTTGGTGTGCACATGCGTACCAACCAGCTGATCTTCACGCATGCATGTGCAACAGGAACTGGAAAACCAGGTGGCCAGCGTGCATGCGTTCCTCAGAAACCGGAAGCTCAGCTTCCCAGTGCACACATTCATGCTGGGGAGTTGCTCTTCTGGTTTCCGGTGCTCCTGTGCATGCACGCCATTGCTCCTGTGCATGATCTTCTGATTTCTGGCGCTCCCCTGTGTGCCTGTTCCTGTTTCAGCGCTCGGTGTCAAAAAGGTTCACCAACACTGTTCTAGGCCTTCTTTCTCCTTGGCTGCTTCTTATCATATTTCTTTACTTCTCTAAATTCGCTTAATTTTTAATCTTTATCTCCAGTCTATTTTATTGATCTCTTTTCTCATGTATGAAATATTGAATTATATATTTTTTGAGAAGGATATACTTTTCTTGTCAAGAATTCAGAACAGAAATACTGTCCCAGATCTGACCGCCACCTTTCCTAGCCTAGAACTCTGTTACCTGCCCATTAAAGTGCCTTTTGGAAATATATCTCCTGTTCCCACAATTTAGGTATTTAGCATCTAACTCACACTGATCCCACAGATTATATATAGCCACATATAGTAAACCTCTGACATTCTTATATGTGAGAAATTTGCTGACATCCAGTAGTTTTCTGGGAGAGATGTCAGTTCTGTCATCAGTTATTGGCTTCAGGGCTAAGAAAACCCAGGGGGAAAAAGAATCAAGAGAAACATGGGGAAAGCAGGAAAAAAAGAATAGTTTTAAACTGTTATGGATAGTATGAGAAGGGAACTATACCCTCCTAGGGATTGGAGAAAGTCAATTGTCCAGTGGCCTTTATTTTGGTTTACAGTAAAGTTTGTATGTAGTTGATTCATGTCTTGTGGTTGAGAGATTGAGGCCAAGCCTAGTAACCAAATAAGGCTATATGAGATGGGGAGATTTAAGATTTACAGGGGAGTCATGTTAATAGGGACACTGGAATTATTAGTTTGATTATTAGTGTGTTAGTCTAATCCTCCTTTTAGAGCTGTGGCAGTAGTAATAAGGCTTACATTTAATCATGAGGTGTTCATATGAATTTATTCTGTAAATAAGTCCCTTTTGGGAGAGGGAGCGGTATAAAAATACGATAAATAAAATAAATAAATAAATAAATGGCTACATTTTTAATGGCCATAACAAAATCAAGAAAAGAGTACCATAAAAAATTCCTGAGCAAAAAAGTTATAGTATATCCAGGAAACTGCAAAATAAGACACTGCTTCCAATATATCATAGTACAGGTGGTCCACGACTTACAAACACAATTGAGGCCAACTTTTGTGTTGAGACATTTGTTAAGTGAATTTTGCTCCAGTTTCTTTTCTTGCCACCGTTGTTAAGTGAATCATTGCAGTTGTTAGTAATACAGTTGTTAAGTGAATCTGGTTTTCCCATCGACTTTGCTTGTCAGAAAATCACAAAAGATGACCACTTGACCCTGAAACCATTATAAATATGAGTCAGTTGCTAAGCGCCTGAATTTTGATCATGGGGATGCTATATTATAAGTGTGAGAAATGGTCATAAGTCACCTTTTTCAGTGCCATTGTAACTTCAAATGGTCTCTAAATGAATGGTTGTAAGTCTAGGACTACTTGTATATTTAGAAATGAGAAATCCTAGTCCCCAGGATATTATCTCAATAACATTGGTTACAATATACACTATGGATTATAGATTATAGGGACAATCAAGTCCAAGAATTCATTAGCTTTGGTAAATGGGCTTGTAGAACTCAATAAAACAAGATACTTTATGTTGAATAGGCTTCTGAGAATAGCATAGGAAATCTGTGTGCAGAAAGAAAGCTTGGTGGCATGAAGGGAAATCTGAACCTGCCATTAGCTATAAACTAAACATGTAACACCTGTACTACTAAGTAGAATTTTATAATTTATTCCAGACTTGAAATAAATGGCTTCATTCCTTTAAAAATTAACCCTTTGACAGTACCACGTTGAAGTCTATGCCTGATCACTGCAGATCATTTTAGCTATTTCAAGCAATTGGTTTGATGGAAAAGGAATTCTGTTCTGGGAAAGGGAGGGAGAGGAAATGTACTGACAACATGATTTATTGCAGAGTTCCCATTCCTTCCTCATATCCCTCTTATGATTTGGGGGCACCTGCAGGCTGCTTTTATATACAGAAAATGAACTCTCAAGTCACTCCACCCTAATGAAGATAATTAGAGGAGCTTTTGACGAGACAACAGTTTGGGGGTTAGCTTTAGCCACTCACTTTGTGTCCATACAAGGTTAGGAAAAGTTTTCTGCTGCCAGCATTGTTGGAAGTATGGAATTTCTCCATACCCTTTCCTAAGGAAACAGAGCTATCAAATTATGGTTTAGTGTTTCCATTCCATTCTAAACAATGAAACAAATCAATTAAAATAATCCCCAAGATGATTTCTTTTCTCTCAGTGTTCACATTCTCTCATTCTCCAGTTTACCATTTACTATTATTCCCATTACTTTCAAGGTATAATAAATAATTGAGGAAAACCATTGGCACAGATTTTATTAAAAAGAAAGAGGCATATGTACATGAACAGTGGAGACAATGACAATTTTGCTCTTGGAGTCTTCACGGCTTTTCAAATTCTGTTTTAGGTAATATTTCAAGATGTTTTTTTTAATTAAATTTATTTCCACTATCTCCCTGACAAGGCAACTCTGGGTGACTTACAAACAGTAAAAAAGTAAGTATAAAACAATTAAAAATTAAAAATCTATATAAAAAACTAGAATGAAGTAGATGGATGGCACAAAGAGGAGATCTTCTTACCTCATCAATCACTTCCAGCAGTGGCGACCCTTCAGGGCCCCAAACCAACCAGCAAAAGCAGGTTTGAATACCTTCTGGAAGTCAAAATGGAGCAATTCTCATCTCTTTTGGCAGAATCTTCCATAGGGTGGAGGCCACAGCAGAAAAGGCTCTTCTCCTTGACCCCATATAGAAAAAAAATCTTATCAGATATAATCCACAGCCCCTTATGTTGAAGCAAATACAGAATAACATAGTTGGAAGGGGCCTTGGAGGTCATCTAGCCCAACCCCCTCAGGCAGGAAATCCTATACCATTTCAGACAAATGGTTATCCAATCTCTTCTTAAAGACTTCCAGTGTTGGAGCATTCACAGCTTCTGGAGGCAAGTTGTTTCACTGAATAATTGAACTCTAGATTGGTCCTCTCGATTAGTTCCCATCCATTGTTTCTTGTCCTGCTTTTAGGTATTTTGGAAGATAGGTTGACTTCTTCTTCTTTGTGGCAACCCCTTAAATATTGGAACATTGCTACAAGATCACCCCTAATCCTTCTTTTCATTAAACTGGACATACTCAATTCCAGTAACCATTCTTTATATGTTTTAGCCTCCAGTCCCTAGTTATCTTTGTTGCTCTTCTCTTCACTCTTTTCAGAGTCTCAATATCTTTTCGACATTGTGACGACCAAAACTGGATGCAGTATTTCAAGTGTGGTCTTACCAAGGCATTATAAAGTGGTAGTAACACTTCACATAATCTTGATTTTCTCCCTCTGTTTAAGGCAGCCTAGAACTGTATTGGCTTTTTTGGCAGCTGCAGTACACTGCTGATTCATATTTAAATAATTGTCCACTAAGACTTCAAAATCAAGGTCCTTCAAAGAAACCTTGATTATGTGTCTGAATGGTCAAACAATTGGCAACTCCAAAACTCAACCAACAAATGCTCTGTCCTACACATTGTTAAAAAAAATCAGTACACCAAATACAAGCTAGGAGGATATGACCTTGTTGATGACTCTCAGTCTGTCAAGGACCTTGGAATACTCATATCAAATGACGTAAGCGCCAGAACTCACTGCAACAGCATTGCCAAAAAGGCATTAAGAGTTGTAAATCTAATCTTATGAAGCTTCTCCTCTAGTAATACTGAATTGCTAACTAGGGCAAACAAAACCTTTGGTAGACCAATACTGAAATACAGCTCATCTGTCTGGAATCCACACTGTATATCAGACATTAATACAATTGAGTGAGTCTAGAAGTATTTCACGAGAAGAGAACTACACTCCTCTGATTGCAACAGAATATTCTACACCACCAGGCTTGAAATTTTGGGCTTGAACAACCTAGGTTGGACTTAAGCATAGTGCACAAAATAATCTGCTACAATGTCCTACTAATCAATGACTATTTCAGTTTCAACCGCAATAGTACACAACAAATACAAACTCAATGTAAACCGCTCCAAACCTGATTGCAGAAAGTACGACTTCAGCAACAGAGTGGTCAATGCCTGGAATGCACTATCTGACTCTGTTGTTACATCCTCTAACCTCCACTCCTTTAACCTTAAACTATCCACTATTGATCTCACCCCATTCCTAAGAGGTCTGTAAGGGGTGTCCATAAGTGCACACAATCATTTATTTATTTATTTAAATTTATATACTGCCCCCTCTCCCAGAGGGACTCGGGGCGGTGAACAGCCAGAATAAAATACACATATAAAACACATAAACAATATTTAAAAATTAAAAGAATTAAATACATTGGCTCTTACAAAGATTAAAAATAAGGGAATTAAGAAAGTTAAAACCAGATTAAAAATTTTTAAAACCCCTAGGCCAGACCGGCTTGCTGAAATAAATGAGTATTCAATGCACGGCGGAAGGTCAGGAGATCAGGGATGGTCCTCATCTCCGGGGGTAATTCGTTCCAGAGAGAGGGTGCCCCCAATGAGAAGGCCCGCATCCTCGGGGTCAACAGCCGTCCAGCCGGCAGCACCCCAAGGAGGCCGACTCTATGGGAGCGTATCGGTCGACGGGAGGCCGATAATGGCAGGAGGCGATCTCGCAAATATCCTGATTCCGAGCCATGGAGCGCTTTAAAGATGATAACTAAGACCTTGAAGCGCACCCAGAGGGCCACCAGGAGCCAATGCAGCTCGTGCAGAAGTGGCATAACCTGGGAGCCCCGAGGAGCCTCCAACACCACTCGCGCAGCCGCACTCTGCACCAGCTGGAGCCTCCAGATGCTCTTCAAAGGCAGCCGCATGTAGAGAGCATTGGCATAGTCTAGGCGGGAGGTCACCAGGGCGGAAGTGACCATGCGAAGCGCATCCCGATCCAGAAAGGGCCACAACTGGTAGATCCTACGGACCTGGCCAAAAGCCCCCCTGGCGACGGCTGCCACATGGTCTTCCAATGACAGCCGCACATCCAGGAGGACACCCAGATTGCGGGCCCTCTGTGGGGGCAAGAATTTCCCTCCCCACAGCCAGCAATGGAACCAGCTGGCTGTACCGGGGTGCCGGGAAGCACAGCCACTCAGTCTTAGATGGGTTGAGCTGGAGCCTGTTCCGCCCCATCCAACACCGCACGGCCTCCAGGCACCGGGTCATCACTTCGACGGCTTCCTAGGAGTGGGCCGGGGTAGAGATGTACAGCTGAGTATTGTCAGCGTACTGATGGAACTCTACCCCAAAGCCATGGATTATCTCACCCAGCGGCTTCATATAAATGTTGAACAGAAGGGGTGAGAGCACCGATCTCTGAGGCACCCCGCAAACCAGGGGCCTCGGGGCCGACCTCTGCCCCCCTGCCAACACAAATTGCGAACGGTCAGAGAGGAAGGAGGAGAACCACCGCATAATAGTGTCTCCCATCCTAGCCCCCCCAGCCGCCGCAATAAGATACTGTGGTCGACAGTATCAAAAGCCGCCGAGAGATCTAATAGGACCAGGACAGAAGAATAACCTCTGTCACGGGCCCTCCAGAGATCATCCACCAATGCGACCAATGCCATCTCCGTGCTGTACCTGGGCCTGAAGCCCGATTGGCATGGATCCAAATAGACAGCTTCATCCAGGTGCTGGGGAAACTGTCGTGCCACCACACTCTCAACAACCTTAGCCACAAAACGAAGGTTGGAGACAGGACGATAATTAGATAACAAAGTTGGGTCCAGGGACGGTTTCTTGAGGAGGGGTCCCACTATTGCCTCTTTCAAGGCGGCGGGCAGATATCCCTCACTCAAGGAAGCATTAATAATACCCTGAAACCAACCTCGTGTCATCTCCCGAGTGGCCAACACCAGCCAAGCGGGACACGGGTACAATAAACATGTAGTAGCATTCAGCCCCTGCAGCAACCTGTCCACGTCTTCGGGGGTCACAGGATCAAACTCCTCCCAAATAACTGCCTCAAATTCCGCCCCCGACCCCCCACCCAGAGTTGCCCATTCAGAATCCAACCCATCCCGGATGCAAGTGATTTTATTCACCAGGAAATTCGAAAAGTCCTCAGCCCGTCCCTATAAGGGGTCCTCCCGCGCTCCCCCTTCCAGGAGGGAGCGGGTCACTCTAAACAGGGCAGCTGGGCAGTTTCCTGCAGATGCAATAAGGGTGAAAAGTAAGAACACTTTGCCACCCTTATTGCCACTAAATAGGTCTTAATATAAGACCGTAATAGTGTTCGGTCAGGTCCAGAGCGAGTAGTCCTCCAAATACTCTCCAGACGTCTTTTCTAGCGCTTCATCTCCCTCAGCTCCCCAGAAAACCAAGGGGCCGAGTGAAAGTGGCGCCAGGTCAGAGGCCACAAGGGCATGACCGGGTCCAGGGCCCCAGCCGCCACCCTATCCCAGGTGGCGACCAGGTCCTCAACTGAGTCGTGTGTTCGAATGTCAGGACATGGCCCAAGCTCCATCAGGAACCTATCTGGATCCATCAGGGGCCTGGGGCGGTACCAACGTATTTGGTCTGCCTCCCTGCGATGGGGAGGAGCGGCCTGGAAGTCCAGCCTAAGGAGCAAATGATCTGACCATGACAAGGGCTCAACAAAAACGTCCCCAACACCAAGATCATCCTGCCACTGTCCAGAGACAAAAACCAGATCCAGGATGTGACCCCCAATGTGAGTGGGTTCCCTAATTAATTGGGTCAGGCCCAAGGCTGTCATGGAAACCAAGAACTCCTGAGCAATCCCCGAGGCCCCACCAGCCGAAGGCAGGTTGAAATCCCCATGACCATCAGCCTGGGGGTCTCAACCGCTAGGCCAGCTATGATCTTGAGGAGCTCACGCAGAGCCGATGTCACATAGCAGGGAGCCAGGTATGTGATCAATAGGCCCATCTGAACCCCGGAAAAATCATGCCTATCATCCCTGTCCTATTGTTCCCATTTATTTGTACATATTTCCTGTATTCATACTCGTGTTTATTCTTATACCTATTATCTTGTCCAGAGACAAAAACCAGATCCAGGATGTGACCCCCAATGTGAGTGGGTTCCCTAATTAATTGGGTCAGGCCCAAGGCTGTCATGGAAATCAAGAACTCCTGAGCAATCCCCGAGGCCCCACCAGCCGAAGGCAGGTTGAAATCCCCATGACCATCAGCCTGGGGGTCTCAACCGCTAGGCCAGCTATGATCTCGAGGAGCTCACGCAGAGCCGATGTCACATAGCAGGGAGCCAGGTATGTGATCAATAGGCCCATCTGAACCCCGGAAAAATCATGCCTATCATCCCTGTCCTATTGTTCCCATTTATTTGTACATATTTCCTGTATTCATACTCGTGTTTATTCTTATACCTATTATCTTGTAAGCGATTGACAAATCAAATAAATGAGTACTACATCTGTGCATTTGGTTTTTCTTGTTTAAATGTAGAACCTTACATTTTTCACCATTGAATTTCATTTTGTTAGATGGTGCCCAATGTTCAAGTCTGTCAAGATTCTTCTATATCTTTTAAATCTATCTTCTGGAGTGTTGGCTATTCCTCCCAGCTTGGTGTCATCTGCAAATTTAATGAGTTCTCCATCTACCCCCTCATCCAAATCATTGATGAAGATGTTGAAGAATACTCAGCCTAAAACAGCGCCTTAGGGTACCCCACTACATACTTTCCTTCATGTAGATGCAGTTCCATTGAGGACTACACATTGCGTGCAGTTAGTCAGCTAGTTACTAATCCAACTGATAGTAATGCTGTATAACCCACATTTTCCTATCTTTTGCCAAGTAGTAGGTTGTGGTCAACCTTATCAAATGCCTATTGAAGTCGAAATAAACTATATTTACAGCATTTCTCTGGTCTACTAATTTTGTCACGTTGTCAAAGAATGCAATAAGATTTATCTGGCATGATCTGTTTTTGATAAACCCATATTGGCTTTCAGTTATGACTTTGTTTGCTTCTAAGTATTCACAGATTATTCGTTGCTTGATTAACTTTTCCAGAATCTTCCTAGGTATTGATATCAGGCTGATAGGTCTGTATAATATCAGCTATTTGCTGATATTCTGCCTTAGTTATGTGCCCTCTTTCTACTTTTTATACTTGTCCTTTTAGTTCCACTGGGGCAAGATGTTCCCTCAGATATCCAGGATTCATATCATAAAGAGCTTTAAAGGTAATAACAACACCTTGAATTGGACATGGAAGCAAATTTGTAACCAATGCAGCCCATGCAAAATGTTATACGTGCCATCCTAGGGGCCTCAGAACTCTCTGTGCCACTCCCTTTTGCACCAGTTGTAGCTTCTGAATACTCTTAAAGAGTAGCCCCATCTAAGGGCACATTGCAGTAATCCAAATGAGGTGAGCAGGCATGAATGAATGTGCGCAGGATTATAATAAATCAGTACAATAAAATCATGTCTTTGCCAAGGAGGAATTTGTCTGTTTTACACACAGCATATTATAGTTTGTACTTTTGCATGTGTTTGTGTGAATGAGTAAATGTGTGTGCATGTGTGTGTATGAGAGTGAGTTCCAGTACAAATCTGGAATTGTACTTAGCTTTCAGAGCTAGGAAACATCACTGAAAGTATAAAACAGTTATGCAGAATAAGGAACTTGTGGCAGGAGGGCTGAATCCTCTGGCAGTTTTAACATCCATAACCAGAATGGAAACTGTTCTCATAAATAAAAGCTGTAATCTGGCATCCATCCCAGTGTGCAGATGGTTTCCCCTATGCTTGCTCCTTTGGAGTCTTTTTCTAGCTGAGGCTTACATAAGCATCTAGGCTGGAAGCAGGTGTGTGCTTTGCAGGAAAGGTGCCAAACTTCATGTCCTGCCAGCTTTTTCTTACCAGTTCCTCAATAATTAAGAGCAGGAAGCCAAAGCTAGGTATGAAATAGAGACAGGCCTCTGTGTGTGCACTCACATTGTGGCATACTTAGTAATCCACGTTTGATCTTTTCTGTTGCTGCTTCTTAAAAAGTCAACACATACAGATATGTGAAACTCATTTGAATTCCCCCATAGTCTTTCTTTCTTTGAAAACTGAGTAAACATTTGTGAGGTAAAATCCATTGAGAAATTTAACCGGAGGGAGTTAAATTCTTTGTCCCATTCTTTTCCATTGATAATCTTGAAAAAAAACCACTGTAGACACTGGAATATCAAAGGGTTTTTCTAAAACTAGATGATTTATTGATTGTAAATGTAAATCTGACTTTGATTCTGAAATGAGTTAGGATTTATATACAGTATAAGATCTATTTTATCAGTTCATGTACAACTTTTAATAATGGGAAGTAGGAATAATCTTGAAGACAGGAGAAAGAGCCATGACCTAGGTGCCAAGCTCCTAACACCAAGGCACATTATGTTTATGTTTATTTAAACTTCTATACCGCCCCCTCTCCCAGGGGGACTCGGGACGATGTACAGCCAAATAAAATACATATATAGATACAGATACAATGGTTAAAATGATATTAAAAGAATTAAATAGATTGGCCAAAAAATTAAAAAATTATCAAGGATTAAAAGATTAAGAGATTAGAAAAACTAAAACCATTTAAAATCAGATTTAAAACCCTACACATAACTCTAGGCCAGACCGGCTTGATGCAATAGGTAGGTTTTTAGTGCACGCCGGAAGGTCAATAGGTCAGGGAGGGTTCTCATCTCCGGGGGTAATTCGTTCCAGAGGGAGGGTGCTCCCAAAGAGAAGGCCTGGACCCTCGGGGTCACCAGCCATCCAGCCGGCGGCACCCCAAGGAGGCCCACCCTATGGGAGCGCACTGGTCGACGGGAGGCCGACGGTGGCAGAAGGCGGTCCCGTAAGTACTCAGGTCCCAAGCCATGGAGCACTTTAAAGATGATCACCAACACCTTGAATCACACTATGATTCTTCTAAGCAGGTTTCTTTATTATTCCTCATCTATGGAAAGAAATCTTACCAAACTCAGGCAGACTATTTGCACCATCAAATATATACTCTGAGAATTATTGTTTTAATTGTCTTTCTCATACAAAGTATCTAAACTCTTGCTTCTTTTTCCATTCTTGGAAACCTGACAACATTCCATCACAGATGGTCATATAAAAAAATATGTGTCTGAAGCCAAAAATTAATTTGATAAGATATCTCATATTTGACCCTAATATCACAAAGATAAAGAGATGAAGGGAGAAAGCACATTCGGACTTGCAAGATTCTGACACACACAGTGTAGAATTAGCACCCATATTTTACGGTTTTTTAATCTATTCTAATTTGAAGAAGTGATTCAACATGGGAAAGAATTTTTGTGAAAAAACACAGATGGTGGATGTTTGCTTGACATGCATTAGGACAAACTGCAATGAAATTTCTTTTCTTAAAGATTGATTGATTGATTGATTGTGTGCCATCAGAATAGGTTTTTTTTTTAACTTCTACAAATCAATGGATATATTTTTTCCATGATAAACTGTCTTTGACTGGTCTTTCAGATATTCCTACAGGGCATGCATTGCCATTGTAGCTATTCATCCATTTGGCTGCGGTTAATCCTCTTCTTTTCTTTCCTTCTACCTTTTCCAGTGTCTGAGCCTTTTCCAGTAAGCTAGGCTTGTACTTTTATTATGTTAAATATTTGTTGCTGGATACTGTTTATATATGACCTCACAAAAAGAAAATGAATTATTTCAACTACAAACTCATTGGCCAGGCAATAATACAGTTTAACTGCAGCAGATGGTGGTTGCAATTTAAATGTGCTGTTTAAAGACTGAAGAAGTTATTGACTTTGTTTTCCGGCAACACATATTATGAATCATTCTACAGATATAAACAATGCATAAAACTGTCCTACACTAAGGGTAGACTCGATCTTTTATCTCATCAGGGAACCCAACAGGAAAAACAATAACTTTTGAAAACTACATTTTTAATAGCGTTGGAATAAGTGCAATCTCTTGATTGCAGAAAAACCAACAGACAATGTTTTATTCATTATCTTTTGTGACTAAAAGAAATATTTTATTTCTAATCAAAATCTTAATTATTGGGACCAGAATATGGGGTGAAATAACAAAACTACATTTTATGCTATGTTTATCCCCCCCCCCCCCCCCGAAAACTCTGTGCATATGAGGATATTGCTGTCCATGATTTTGGATAAATCAAGAGTACGTTAACCTCTGCAATTAAAAATAAGAAGAAATGTCTTTCTATCTTATCATTTCCTGTAGGCCCAACTAGCCCACTAAACAGTCTTTAGGTTATATGTGTGCAGGAGATAGAAAAGAGGAAGAAACAGATGTTATAATATTTGGTCCAATAGTTGCCAAAAAATTGACTTCACATAGAACTGAGATATTTCAAACAAGTCCTCAAATTATAAATTATTAATCTTTCGTAGCCCTTTTGTTACAAATATAAGTAGATAGATAGATAGATAGATAGATAGATAGATAGATAGGGCTTGTAGTTGCATCATTTATCTGTCATTTCATCTACAATACTTTTTTTTTTTTTTTGCATTTATATGCCGCCCTTCTCCGGAGACTCAGGGCGGCTTACAGTCTATGGAGCACCATGCTAAGTGCTCAGCAATAGCCTTCATTCCATTGTATATGCCTGCTTATTACTAGGGCTTTTGGTCCCCCCAAGCGGCATTTTTACAAAGTCAGCTTACTGCCCCCAACAATCTTGGGTCCTCAATTTACCTACCCCGAGAGGATGGAAGGCTGAGTCAACCTTGAGCCTGGTGGGATTCGAGCCTGCACTAATTGCAGGCAGCTTGCACTAAGTGCTAGATGATTACAATCTGCTGGCAAAGCAGAAACGGACCTGTAGTAAAACTGAATTAATAAGTTGTGTAGGGACTTGTTTAGAGAAAATCCATTTTAAACTTTCCATAATTTATATTCAAGTATAATATCTGACTTCTAATAAATATATTCAACATAGAAAGAATACACTGACATCTACTTCTCAATGATGTTCATGTTCATGTGCTCGTTTGTATTTAGATTTATATTCTTTCCTTCTTTTGGAAGTTCATGGAACTACAAGTGAGAATTTCCCCTTATTTTATCATAACTTAAAATAATGAACTCATGGTCTTTCCCTGAACATCATGTTAGGAACTTATACCACAATCAAACTGGTACATCGCTTATGGGAATGTATGCAACTTCTGAATTTGAGAGAACTTAATTACACTGTATGTTCCTGAAAGAGGCCCTTGTAAATTTTAAAGAGATGCTACTAGATTCAGCTCTAATCAGTCCTCCCTCCCCCCCCCCCCCCAAAAAAAAAAAAAAAAAGCTGGGATGGTATTCTCAGCATTTTTCAAAGGTATATTCCCCTGCTCTTGTACTGCTTTGCCATGGAACAGAAACTAACAACTGACCTATCCTGTTCCATTTGGATGGTATGGCCCTTAACTATTCCAAGTGGAAGGATTTTTTTGTTCTTTTGCCAGTGAAATAAGTTCTGCCAAAGGACCAAGGGTATGATATGAAGAATGAGATGCTCTGAATCATGTTTCCCACAAGAGACTGTAAGACAGTAAAAGACCATTGTCTTTTCAGGAAAAAATATCAATTAAATGTGAAAGAATTATGGTTTGAAGCCATCCTCATTTGCAGATAGGGTTCTGGACTCTGCAACACTTTGAGCTATAGTTACAGTCAAACACATGACCTTTTCTATCGCATTCAGTTTTCAGGTATATGCCATTTTGTTCATAGTCTAACTATACAAGAAAACCAGTGGTGGGATTCAAATTTTTTTACTACCGGTTCTGTGGGCGTAGCTTGGTGGGCGTGGCAGGGGAAGGATACTGCAAAATCCCCATTCCCTCCCCAACCCACTAACCTGCTTTCCAGCTCCGTTCTCCTGTTCAGGGCAACCAAATAAGACCCAGCCAATCAGCTGGGACTCAGGAGGCAGAGAATAGATGGGGCGGGGTCAGTCAGAGGCAATATTTGGCAGTTGTCTGAACTACTCAAAATTTCTGCTACCAGTTCTCCAGAATTGGTCAGAACCTGCTGAATATCACCTCTGAAGAAAACCTATTTACTGTTTGCCATATTTGTTCTGATCCGGGTGGGATCCGACCGGTGTAACTACCGGTTTGGTGATTTATGTTTTGCTGCACACGTGTGTGAAATATTGTCAGCTTGCTGCTGGACAGTTGAGCACTGCGCGCGGGTGCGTAGCATTTGAAAAAGCACTTTTTTCCTGCTTTTTAAACTGCAACTGTGCTGCGCAAAGCAGTTAAGGTTGAAAAAGCAGAAAGTAAAAGTCAGATAAGAGCTCAGGCTGGTGGACCAAAACAGCAGCAGACATAGAACCGGTTCGGTGTCTGCTGCTCTTCAGAGCTACCCATTCTACAGAGTCAGACAAAACTGGTAGAATCCCACTCCTGGTTCTGATCAACAATTCTGGTTTCAAAAATTATTGCTACTTTAAACTCATATACATGCAAAGGGAGCACCAGTGTGGGCTGGATCAAATTTAATTATAGCACATAATACAGCAAAACTAAGACCTTTGATACTACAAGGTAGTGTTATTAGCATCAGCAACTTTAAGAGGTGTGAACTTCAAAAACCAGAATTTACATACTGGTGAGGTTGAGAAACACCTCTATAATGGTTGCTCATTCTTCATTATTTCCTGGTGTGTCCTTAATTGGAATTAAGTTTTATTCTGGACTGTATCCAGGTACCATCTCTCTTACTCTTACCCATAACTCATAATTTTATAAAATATTTTTACTTACTTGTGGTTGAATACAGGGATGGGCTTCAAAAATTTCAGTAACCGGTTCCCTGCCCAGTTGCTGGGCAGGAGTGGCCATGGTGGGCGTGGCCTAGTCGGCCTCCATCATAGCTGAGGGGGGCATTTTTGCCTTCCCCAGGCTCTGGAGGTTTTCTTTGAGCCTCTGGGAAGACAAAAATAGCCTACCCTGGGCTCCGGACGCCCATTTCCAGCCTTCTGGACCCTTTGGGAGGCTCATTTCCCTACCTCTCCAAACCTCCACACCAGCCCTGCATTATCTCACATCCAAAATGGGCCATGTGGAGACTCCTGAAAGGGGAGGGGCAGGATGGGCAGGGCCAGCCAGGGGTGGGATTTGATGATTCACCGAACCAGGCATAACATTAGCTACAGGTCTGCGCAAACTTGGGCAAACCCGTAGCAGCCCAGCCCTGCTGTTGAATACCTTTTTAAGTGCTCTAAAGACCTCTGCTCATTTCTCATTTTTCAGTGACCAAGACGTATCTACCATTCTAAATTTCCTTTAGTGCCCCAACATGATAACTTCCCTACACATGCAATATGATCCATCTCTTCAGCACTGCCTCTACCCTCCTCTCATACCTGGAGTCAGCCTTATTTAAACATAAGGTAAAGAAAACATAAAGTGTATTTGACATTAGTACTATGAGAACAGAAAGAAGAGATGTGAAGAAGAAAAAATATCAGAGATATCAAGTGGGAGAATTAAATGTGTAGGCTAATCCATCCTACCCTGAATCCCACCAAAATTTGAACTGTTTTAACCAATTTTCCATTTTACAGTAGATTCTTATTCTCCCATCTTGATCCTTAACATAAACCTTAAAATAATTTTAACATAATTCTTAAATTGGAACTTAACAATCGAACTGCCCAAACCCATCCAATAAAATCCTAGTTCACCAACTTTTCATCACCAATTTAGCCACTGCAGCACCTAAACTATGTTACATGCCTCTCTCTCCAACCACCATTAAAAGGTTGTCCAACTTGTTGCTTCATCTTTGGCCCCCAGGTATGAGAGACAGGGTAGAGACAGTGCTGAAGAGACAGATCATATTGTATGTGTAGGGAAGTATCATGTTGGGACATTGCAGAAAATTTAGAATGGCAGATGTGAGTGGAGATTGGTAGCTGACTCTAGTTGACTTGGTTTCATTTTGAAGACTAATCTATTCTGAAAGGATGTTTGTGTACCTCTCTATAACCAATAAAATTCACGACACTTTATTCAAGGAGCATCTGTTGGCCTGATTTGAGTTCAATCTTGATGTTACTGTAGGTTGGAAGAACATCTTAGTACTTTTTCTCCAAATCAAATACTGTGAGTTTTTTTAAAAATTTATTTCAAATTATTTTTATTTTTCTAATTGGCAACTGCTAAAGTATATTTTTCTTCATAGCAGGTCTGTCTTTGTTTATTTGCTTTGGATGTAGTCTATTTTCTTTATTCCAGGACTGATCCACGAAGAATTCTGCAGCTGGTCCAGTTGATATAGAAATAATACTTTCTTCATTCCAAATAGAGCAAGCGGTCAACTGTATTCCATCTTCAGGTGGCTTATCATGTTCTGCTGCCAGCAGGCACCACTAACAATTCCAGACAACTCCGGTCTGCAGTTCATTCATTATTTTGTTTGTGGCATGGTTAAAAAAAAGGAGGGAAAGAGGGAGGGAGGGAGAGAGATGGGACCATTCTGATTTATTAGCCACAGCAATAGCCAAACCAGTATTTTAACAATACATGCCACTAGTAAAAATTTCTGTGGATGCAAACTCCAAACCATCCAAATAAAGTAGGTCCTATCATTAGATATGTCACGTTACCTCAGGAGCAGATGCTGAGAAACAGTAATGGCAACCTCTCAGCTATTTCTGTTGACCTCCTGATTATTTAGCTCAGAAGGCAGAAGTGTACATGCCACACAGTCTGTCATTGGTTCCCTCACCTAGCCTGCTGTCTTGGCTGTAGTGACAGACATAATCATTTTGTTAGTCTTGACAAATGATTCGGCTGCTGGTCCAACTAGCTTATCTATGTGGAATGAGGAGGGCACACCATCTTACCCTTCACTATGGGCAATAACATGGTTCATTATCCAATGGGGCTGTATTGGCAGCAACATAGTACTCTCTGTCATGCCTGCAGCTATGGCAGCATAACAGAACAGTTTTTCATATTCTTTGTGCTGACTTTCACTGCAGGGATTCAATCCTATGCACACTTATTTTGGAGGAGGTCCTAATGAGTAGAATGGAAAAAATAGAAAGGGAAAAAGGCATGCATGATATCATTTGGGACATAAAAAAGTAATCCAGAGACATATTCTGATAGATGTGAACCTTCCATAAGGATCCAATATTTTTTTAGCTTTAGCTTGTTGTTCTGTCATATAACAAATGACAGAGCTGGCTGGCACGCAATTATCAAGCTATCGGGACAGATTTATTTCTCTTTGTTTCTCATGTTTCCTGCCTCCTTTGGCACTCATTCCACATGGTAGAGAAATTAGATGTTTGGGACACTCACCAATTTTGAGAGAGCTGATAATGATAGTTTTTGGTCTAGCTATTAAGGCTAGAAAACGGGACTGTGAGTTCAAATCCTGCCTTAACCATGAAAGCCAGGGGCCAGTCACTCTTTCTTAGTCCAACTCACCTAATACTATTGCTGTTATGGGAAAACAGTAGGAAGAAGGTGAGTTAGATATATTTGCCACCTTGAGTTATTTGTAAAAAATAATAAAGATGGGAGATTAATTCATTAAAGTACACTGCTGTGTTCTAGATTTATTGGACATAATATGAGATTTTTTTCAACATAAAGAAGATTTGTTCCTATAACATTTAGTGAACTCTACATGATGCAGGATATGTTTATTTGCAAAGTTAGACACATTGCATAAATTATTTTGTTGTGCTTATTTTACTTGGTTTGATGTTTTGTACTCTGGTGATTATTGAAACGGAGCTCTTGTACACTGTACTGTTACTTTAGAATCAGTATTTCAAGCTGCGTATGAAAGAGAAGGGGAACGTCTCTTCTGAGACCTCTGAGGTTCTTCTAATCAGTATTTGTATAAAAATAATATTATAATAATGAAAATACAAGCACTATTTTTATCTTTTACAGATAATTTTAATTCTGACTGTAGATCTAGGGGACACAGTGTAATACATTAGATACAGTTTTGGAGTGGCGAGACAGAGATTCTAATCCACCCTTAGGCACAGAAGTTGGCTGGGTGACTTTGGGCCAGTCTTTTTGTTGAGCTCTTGGTAGACAAGCAAATAAATAAATAAATCTACAAACTTACATTGGAACAGTGTAATAGATTATGGTCAGAACTTTCCGTGAGAAGGCCTTTATGATATAATGGATTAATCTGACCTCGAACACGATCATCACCATCTCTTCCTCCTCCTCCGATCTAATCCATGTCAGCCCATGCAGCATTACAGTACTTGAAATTCCCTTTCTTGTCCTCCACTGTGATCTCCAACTATTTTTTTCCTTGATCAACCCTTACCTTTATTTTGCCTTTTCCACAAATGAATGATCATATAATTTTTCCTTCTTTTCCTCTCTTTGTTCTGGGCCTTCGTGTATTTTAGTTATTGCTTTTCTCTATGGACTTGATTGGCCTTCAGAATTTTGAGGAGCAGGATTTTGTAGAGCAAAATAAACTAACTTGGATGAGGAAAACAAGGGACCCTGCATTGTTTCAGAGAGCCATCTTATTTTGCTCCTCTAGCCCCAGCTTCGATGCAGAGTTTCTTGAAGTACAATTGTTGGTTGCAGATGCCCCACAGAAACCTTCTTCAGTTGTTTGCCATTGTTAAAAGAAGAAAAATCCACCATGGGGAAAGTGAAGAAGCCTGTGCTGATTTAGATCAGTGGTGACGTAGATAAAGATATAAATATTTTCCTACTTTGCTGATAGACACTTGAAGTCAGACACATGGAGAAAGATGATATCCCAACTCTTTGTGGAAATTGTCAGTCATCCAGGCCATAGTTGTCTCAAAGGTTCCAGTCTCAACTGTCAGTTTCACTCATCTGTAGCCCAGCCAATTAATACAGAAACAAACCAGCAGGCTTGATACAGGTTTAATGAAGACCAATGTCCGGCACAAATGAGTCTTTAATAGATGCAAAATCAGGGCTGGGAGCTACCACCTACCAGCACTGTAAATAGTCATAGCCATACGCACGGCCCAGCCCCACTTCTGTAGCCAGCATCCGGCATCCCTTAGTTCTCCTCCTGGTTTCTTCCTGGTTTTCGGCAGCTTCTCCATCAGCGCCAATCAGGTGTTCCAGCTACTTCACAATCAGCACCAGTGGGAGAAGATATGCAGCCACTTCGCAATCAGCGCCAGCCAGCCAGTAGGTGAAGAGCAGGTAGCCATTGGCCTCATCATGTGAGCAACTGGGGTGCCACCCTATCAGACAACTCACCATCCGCTGGACCCATACCATTCCTGCAGCTGGTTTCTGCCTTCCCCTCTCCTCCCCGCCCCAGGTTTGGCAAGCCGGTTGGGGTTTGACAGTACCTTTACTTCCATTCTTCTGGCATCAGAACTGATGAAGCTTCTCAGATTAGAAGAGAAATGTTTTCTTCTTCTTCCTCCTCAAGGAAAAAGCAATCTATTTTCCCTTTGAAAAAAAATAGCACACTAAAGCATGAAATGATTAAAAGCAATAAAACTATTCTGTTCAATCACCTGGAGAACACAGTTAATTCAGGAACAATATAACCATTTGATAGGCTATGCATCATCACTACCTGATCCCTAGGCCTTTCCAGGAGGCCAATAAGTCAGACCCAGTCTGACCTTGGAGAGAATGATGTCCCACAGGGTGTTTGCAGTGGTGATAAGAATTCTTCTCCTGAGTCCCAGGGGCTGCGATAAGGGACCACAATCCGATAAGCTAATTCTACTTTATTGGAAAGCTCCATTGACAGAATCTTGTAAGTTTCAAGGTACACTGAGCTTTAAAGCTAGAAAAGTTAGGGAGGAACTTTTCTGAGTCTCTTGCCCCACTCATTACCCAGTTCTGGGCTATGCTGGCTCTTATCTAACTATGTTTCAGGGCAAGTCTTAATGTAACTTCTTTTAATTGCCATTTTTAACATATATTTAATACATTTCCTCTGTGTGGATTTCTCTCTCTCTCTCTCTCTCTCTTTCCACACACACCTGTGTATATATGCATACATGTATATATTTAGATAGATAGAGTTTCAATAAAAGTTTACTTTTCTACACATATCTGCCTTGAGTGAAGCAAGATAATTGCAGTCATGTTATTGTAGTGAATGCTTTTTTACTTCCATTCTTTAGTGCAGCACTTGTATTTGTGTGTGTGTGTGTGTGTGTGAGAGAGAGAGAGAGGGAGGGAGGGAAGGAGGGAGAGAGAGAGCAGGGAATGGTACAAATGGTACATGTATGTATCAAAAGTGTGAAGCTTTACTACAGAAAATTGTGGGAAAAAAGAATCATTCTGAATTGATAAGTAAACTCTGAAATGTCAAGAAACTGTGGATAAATGTTTTGACATTGCTGTGCTCCTTAATGGTCTTTTATGTGTTACCACAGAAGTGATGTGAAAAAATGGAAAAGAGCTAATATGATGCAAAGGATAGAGTGATCACTCTGGATGTGGATGGGAACATTCCAAGAAGCCCTGCTAAATAAATTGAAAATACTAAAGTACTTTATAGATTAAAAGTGCACTATTGTCTTCCAAATAATAAGAATACTCCTAATGGATCCACAGTTGCACTGTAAAAAAAAAGTCCAGGATTTTTAAAACAAAGCGTCTAGCATAAAAAGATATGTTCAAATAATTCAGTTTTTAGAGGGGAGGGCTACTGTATGTTCTCCTAGGTCCTGAGTTTGAGCTTTTATTACATAAAATAAAATTGCTTGAGCCTGCCTGTATGAAAAAGTAATTTTATATTGCTGGCCAAATGGCTGTCATTATTTTGATAGAAAGGAGAGAAGAGGCTGCCTGGAACTGTTAAATATAGTAAATTATACTATATTTAGTAGGACTCAAGTTAGAAGAATGAAAACACACTCAAAAGAAACAGGATTATTTTAAATTGCCCTAATTTTTCTCTGAAATATTTAATATAAGTTATAATTGATTAGGTTTCTTATCTTATTTTTTCCGGGAGCAAATAATGGAATATATTTTCTGTAGATGAAATTTTGATGGATGTATAAGTGATTTTACTATCTATCTAAGAGAAATATAAATGTATTGTATTTCTTTGACTAGATTATCCTACCACAGCCCTTGAGCATTTTATTTCCATGAAATTTATTATTTTATCCCTAATTTAATAAAGAGTGACCTTTTTGTGTATCACATACAAAAACCACATTCCCATTTAGAACTTATTATATGTTTTAGTCATTTCTGATAAACATCTAAATTGAAGAGTAATTGACTGCTTCAGGATATATTTCTCTAAACTATTGCAATATAAGTTGTATAAGAAAAACAACTTATCATTTCATTCTCCAGATCTGGGAAATTGTCCATTCATGAAAACAAACAAAATGTAGTTCTAATTTAAAAGCTATGATAGAAAAGAGTTTTGTTCTATCAATATTTTTACACAAATTTAGCCAAATTTATATGTATAAAATTAACCTGGATACCATAATTGGTACTTGGAATAATGTGTTAAAACTGATAATTCACAAATATGTGTAACATATTGTACACAGAAATGAATGTATCAAGGAAGAATACATTGAAATATGTTTATAAATGTATGTATAAAAAGACATAGATTGATAAAAAAGTATGCATTTCAGTTAAACAATGTACAAATATTTTTATTAGGAGACGATATAAGCACAAAATGTTAATAAGATAACTTTTTGCCAAATTTGCATAGTTAAAAGAAAATGGGTCCAAAACAAAGTTGCAGTTGGAAAATGAAAATCTAATAACCTGAAATTGGTTGAGTCTCCAATTGTACTTAAAATTGTCTATACTGTGAGCATAAGATGTGTTGTCAGTCAAAATGGCTTGTTTCCATCTTGCCATGGGATCTGCTGCTATACAAGCTTTTTCTAAAGGCTTTTTACATGTGTCAATTTTCTTTACACATACACACACACAGAGAGACACACACACATACACACACACACACACAATGAGTTCTTCATTTCAAGATGAAAGCATGAATCTGATTGCCGCTGACACTTCAAAGAACAGGAAACTGGAAATGAGAACTCTGAATCTTGAGCAGGGGACGGAGAACCGTGGCTTATTTCTCAAGGCCTTAGCTGACTGGTGGATGAGTAGAATGGATGGAAGAATAGGCAGGTGCTACCTTCCTAATTTAGAGAAGATACTGATAGATGAAACTTAGGGCATCGCTCTAAACCTCTTGTGAAGTGGACAGTGTGATTGTCTTGATTCTTGCTGTCTTCTGAATACTGGTGAGACCATGACCAGAACAGATTTTGTTATTGTTATGGTGTTCCATCCTGTTCTGGCAAGTCCTGATATAAAAACACATATATCCTCATTTCAGTTCTCATAGAAGAGGAACTCAATGTATTGCTTGCCTCTTTCCTTGCTTTTGGTACATGGGTCTGGCTATTTCCTTCCTTACCAACCTGCCATCATCTCAAAGTGATATATGAAGATGTATGTCCCAATTGCAAGATATTAAGAATATGAAGTTGTTTCAAAATAAGTTGTAAGTAGTGGTAGTGATTGCCAAATAAATTTCAACACATCCCCCAGATGTATTAAATTCAGACTTTTAAAATGGCATCTTGGTTGAAAAGAGCCATGAGTTATTAATAGGATTACTTTTTTTAAATGGCTCAAAACTCTGTTAATGGTCCAAAATATTCTTAAGCTTGCTGGGCTTCTAGAAATGTTTTATGCAGACCATATTTTATTTTTTGAAGTATTTATTTAATTATTTTACAAGTAGTACAATCCAGTGGGAGGTTATGAAGGAGAGAGAGAAAAAAATGAAACTATAAAACTCAGACTTAATATAGGAATGTGCATGTATTCTCTTGTAATGATGGCATCTATTGTATAGTCTTGGTCCTGCAAGTGAAAAAACTCTTTAAATATAATCCAAGTGCAGTCTAAGTATAGAATTGGACATAAATTAATGAGGCATCTATGAATTGTTCAGGTTTTGGTTTAAAATTACTTTCTATGGAACTCTGTGGTAATTTTCAAACTGTTCTTTGTTTCTTCTTTTTCTCCCAAGATGCATTGCTTTTCAATTTTCTTTTTTCTCCACCCCCCCCCCTTATTTTCTTATCTTCCCTCTCCCCACCCCCTCTTGTGTAATTTGTTTGCAGGCAGGTTGTCTGCTTGATTTACTGTGTCTTTTCTCAATAAGATTATGATAAATGGGCAGTTTGCTCAGTGAGAACTATTTACACAGCGAGGTCAAGTCCATGTAAACAGATGAACAGTGCTCATCCTACCTTTCCCCTCCTGCTCCTGCTTGTAATTTATTCCCATTTTCTTACAGCAGAACAGAATCACTAAGATAACATAACAAAGGTCCTCCAGTTGCTAGAATCTATAGAATGTTGATTATGACACAGGATTAGACCTTTATAAGGAAAAGTGTTCCACAGAACATCTGCCTATGAATAAAGATAAACCTGTTCTCTTTTTTAGTTTTATTCTGACACTATGTGAATGTCCTTTGCTAGCAATTCTGGCTAAAGTTCAATCATCAGAATAGGGATATATGAGGATCAATCTCAATTTAAGTAAAACTTGAAACTTTTGGAATCCTAGTGGTGCAGTAGTTATAATGCAATATTGCAGGTTAACTGGAGTTTAATCCTGATGGGCTCAAGGTTGACTCACCTTCCATCCTTTCAAGGTCACTAAAATGAAGGCCTGGATTGTTGGAAATAATATGCTGACATTATAACCTGCCCAGTAAGCATTGTGGGGGTGGTATATAAATCTAAATGCTATTGCTATTCTATGAAGATGATGTAAGTGTTGGGAATAAAATACAGTATTTAAAAGAGTTTATTAGAAAAACTGGAACACCAAATGCTTGATCTCCTGCATGCCCTTTGGAGAGAAGAAGGGCTGTTCCTGCCTTTTCTAAGGCCCTGAAGGTGTGCCTGTGTTCCTGGGCATGAAGGTTGGAAGATTGGCTGTGAAGGTTTTTAGGGTACAGCTTCAGAATTCCCCAGTTTTCATCCATACAAATGTGGAGTACTGCAATCCCAATACATCTGAAGGAGTGACAAGTTAGGAGACCATTGTACACAATGTTCCTGGAAATAGCTACTTTAGCATAGAAAATCCCATAGCCCAGAAAACCTCCTTAATGATGGATATGTCCTATGGTTTGTCTTGAGTTTCAGATTCTTGTAGACATGTGATTGCATAAATTCTAATTAAGTACTGCATTTTATATCTATAAAATATCTATACCTTTATGAAAGAAACCATATTAGTAAACACCATTATATAAATAATCTGTCCCGTAAACGTTTCCTTCCCTATTGTGGGCTTGAATCACCTGTTAATTGGTTTGGTTAGTTATCTTAAGGTACAGAAGGTTTAAAAAATACAGATTCCTTTTACTCACCTCCTTTTCACTTTTTCAAGTTATAAGTTTAGGGTTCTCCACCTTTTTTATACCATTTGTATTTCTTTTTGAATTCTTTTAAGCTCTTCTTTATTCACAAAATAAGTAATGATCTGCACAGTGAATTCCAGAGTCTAAACGGTTTGCTAATATCCTCTCATCCTGCACTTTAGATATGCCCTATAAGAGATCTACAATAAAATTGACAGATAGAGGGGTTTGATATGTATAAGAGATCACAGAAATGCTTTAAAGCTTTGCAAAGTGGTAAACTTGTATAGCTATTTTAGAGGTAATTCCTGATTGCAATGAATCCATGGGAGACTAATGAGGATGCTTCTTAGGTACTTGCCAAGTTATTCTGCCATAATTCTGGAGTGGCAAAAATGCGCCATTAAAGGCAAAGAGCCATGGGAATGATGGACCATAATTAGTTGTTACCGTAATAGTTTTGATTGAATGTGTGTAGATATTGTAAGCAGCTCTTTTGGGAGCCAGTGCTCTTAGGGAACAGTTAAACAGAGTGGTGCTTAGTAAATGAAAAGGGTCATCCTGCCCTTACCCAGCCTGCCTCTCCAGGGCCATAATTAAAATATCTGGCAGTTATGAGAGAGCTGTGGAATAATCATGTCAAAATGTTCAAAACATGCTATTCTTCAGCTCATTGAGAAGAAAAAGATGGGCCACAGACCATGCAGCTGTACTCTTTCCAAATTAGGAACCTGGAAAAACTTTTTTCTGCAAAAAAAATTCTTTTTATAGGTCTAAAGATTTAAAGGTGAGATAATGGAAAATATGGTATTTACTATATATTACTGAAATGTGAAAATCACTCCAATTTTCTTTTTTCTTCAGTATTTCCAATCGGAACCTTAGGAATCAGGTGGTATATGGTGAAAAAATGTTCACTTTTTCCTTCCTTCTCTGGATTAAATGAAAAATTATCTAAATACACTAAGCAATTTGTTTGTTTGTTTTGAAATGTTTGTCCTTATTTTCCAGATAATAGAAGCAAAGATGCATATGATGTGGGAACAATGGATATTAACTGTTTGTAGTCCCCCCTCTCTCTCTGACAGGGGTTATATTCATAGTTTTGTTTTTATAAAGCTAAGACATTAATAGTACATATGCTTATATCTAGCTAAAATCCATCCAACAAGGAAACTGTATTTCGGAGTAAAAATGGCTTCAATTTTTTGGAGAAGCTTTCTGTTAATAAAGGCAGATTTCCAATAAATAATTCCATTCTAAACATGTTATTAACACACTATATATCTTATGTTATATCTGTAAAACATATATTTAGTATAATTCAAAAGAATAATATAATCGTAAATATTTCACATATTTAATTTCACCCCATGCCATGCTTGATTCTTCCTAGAAAAAAAATGTATTGGGGAGGATTTTTAATCACTTCATTTGCAAATATTAAATCTGCATGGGTCAGATATATCCTCATGACTATTTGACATGTCTTATTCTTTAAAATAATCGCTAATAGTATATTTACTTAACGGATCCTATTATTTTAAACAAATGTGCATGCTGCCATTCTTTAAATCAGATAGGGTGTAATATTAAGCTGAGGCATCATATCCTTCCCAACTCCCAGCATATGTGGTGGATGTATTTTTGAAAGATACATCCATTCTCCATGAGTTCATCTGACTTTGAGCAGAGCAGTCATTCTAGTGTGCTTGTAATTGGCTGTTGTTTCAGTTATGTCACACCTTTGTCAGAGCATCTGAACCAAGCTTCCAAGTGCTTTAGGTGAGGCACTTGGAAATATGATTCTGCTCCTCAATCTCAGGGAAAATGCAGGGCATGTGAGATATGGCACAATTTCAGGATCCTTCTGGTTCACTGCAATGAACTCTAGAAATTATGGGTGCCAGGCAAAGTCAAGGGAAGTTGTGGGGGTGCTAAGACAAAACAATTTTTGTAAATATAACAGAGACAGCTCTCATAGCAGGTGATGGGAAAGGAGTACTGTAGATGGACCCTTGGCCGAGATGATTGACTGGCCAGATTATGGCCAGATGATTGACTGGCCAGATTATGGCCAAATGATTGACTGGCCTGTAGGACAGAGCTTCTTCAGTTGTTTGGTGTGGGTTGCTGACACTGCCCTCAAGGCATAACCCATCAAGTGAATAACAGGATGTTTAGATATTTGTTAGAAAGTCATAATTGAAAATCGTCCCTATTAGGACCATTAAAAGTCATTCCAAAGCCAATTGAGTTAAGTCTTAATGAATGGCTTCCTTCTATAGTGTATAGTTTCTGAAGGAAGTGGTTGAAACCTTAAGAGGTTATTGCATATTATTGGTCATTCAGATTTCTATAAATTTCAATAAAATTTTCTTCTAGCTTAATGGCAGGTGCTTTAATGGCCTATTCTTAAAATTTGCTGTGACATGAAAGCTCTGAGAGTTTCAACCGGAAAGATACAAGGCACCTATTGCCTTCCATGTTAATATCTATGGAAGCCACTTATAAAGTCTTGAGGATATTATTGTATGGTACACTCATTTTATTGTACAGGAGAAATGAGACAGACCTCTTATTAAGATTAAACAGTGATTAATTGATGAAACAGTGGTACCACTATGGTTCTATTCAACTGCAGTCATTTTCTGTTTTTAAATAAAATCATTTTTATTTAATGCTTTTCTGGAACAGAAATGAAACAAAGATAAAAATAACATTTAAGTTCAAAATTATTTAAAGCAATGTTATTGATTGAGAAAAAGCTAATTGCTTTAATATGAATGTTTAGAGTGAACTAATTTTCCTCTTTGTAGTTTGTAATTTTCCTTAGTAGGCCTTAGATTTTTCCTAATCTCCTTCATTTGCCCTTGTTTTCATTCCTCTTTATATATCATAAAACTTTTAACTGGGTTGGTTTTTTGTCAGATGTTTTAATATGCTGCAACAGGAATTTTTTTCACTATATGTGTGAAATGGAATATTTAGTGTTTCAAATAATTACGTACTGTATATTATTAAATTGATAAAGAACAAGTAATTATAATGAGACTGCAAAATTCTTGGCTGAATTCACAGCAATAGAATATTGTTATTGTTTATTTTTTTAAAATTATATGTGTCATTATAGCATACTTGGAGGTTTTGTTACAGATCTCCATCATCTCGTTCTCTCTCTCCCCCCCACTCTCCCTCTTCTTCTTTCTCCCTCCCTCCCCACTTCTCTCTAGTGTGAGAGAGGTTTTTCGTCCCATGCCACCTTGTCCCTTGCTCCCCTGTTTCGGGATATTTACAATTAGGTGCAAAGACACCTAATACAACCTCCTCTCCCATCTCAACAGTTTCCCCCCCCCCACCCTCAATTAACACCTCAATATTCTGGTTTAGTTTCTTAGAAAGTGTCTTTTCCCTTT
Source organism: Bungarus multicinctus (assembly GCA_023653725.1). NCBI lineage: Eukaryota > Metazoa > Chordata > Lepidosauria > Squamata > Elapidae > Bungarus > Bungarus multicinctus. The sequence goes on from CM042844.1 coordinate 42,573,080, forward strand.
TAGTTTCTAAAGACTTTAATTTCTTTTAATCGTTCACGTTTCCTTTAATTTCCTAGCACTTCTCTTAATCTGAAACTATAGAAATTGATTATTTTTTTTATAGGGATGATCTCCTTTTGCTTCCCAGAATTGATTATCACTTAGAAGTTTGTTTTTAGAAACACTGATTCTGTTTGTTTTTGTGTGCTTCAGAGTTATGTATATGGCTTGCAAGATGGATTTCAGTTTGAGCCAAGCAAACCATATCAGGAAACTGAATCTGTAGGGAAAGTAGAGGTATACTTTATTGGAATTAGCTATAGTATCAGAATGTTGCAAGCCTAATTTAGCTTTAAATTCTCTCCGTGTTACTGTATATCCCAATTAGTCAATGTGGATCCTTTCTGAGTTGCTTCTGAATATTATCTTGCCTCCTAGGACTAAAAGAAGGTTTCAGTCCTATTTGCTATATTAGTTGTAATGACTGGTTTGTCTTTCATTTGATACTACCTTATTTATTTATTTATTTATTTTTTTTATTTATTAATTGCATTTATATACCGCCCTTCTCCCAAAGGACTCAGGGCGGTGAACAGCTCATCTAAAAACCCCACAGAAAATACAAAAGTTAAAAAGTAATTAAATTTAAATCAGCTGCATACTAAAATTAAGAAAACCCCCCCCCACCCTTAAAACCCAATTTAAATTAAAAATGGAGATCAAATTTAAAATCATCATCTCAGCCCAGGCCGGCCTGCTCAAAGAGCCAGGTCTTTAACGCGCGCCTGAAGGCCCTCAGGTCCGTGCCGGTACGAAGTTCCGGTGGCAGAGTATTCCAGAGGGCGGGGGCACCCACAGAGAAGGCCCTACTCCTTGGCGCCGCCAGACGACCTTAATATTGTTACCTTACTTCATTTGGCAGCTCGGGCATGGTATCGTTGTAATCTCATTAACCTGGTTGTACTGATTGTCGTAGCAAGGATTTTCATAAAAACTTATCCCATCTCAGCAAAACTACATTAAAAGAAAGCTTACTTAGAGGAAGATGTGTAAGTTGGTTTTATGTGTCTTGGGAATGAAGAATTCCCCTTCCATTCTCAACACTCTGCTTTCCTCCCTCCTGAACTGATTTGTGTGTGGAATGTGAGAATAACATCACAGATGGATATGCTGCTCTTCCAAGAGTATGTTCATGCATTTTAATTGCTGGCATCTTTACTTGTTACTGGTGTAATTGTGAGTAGACTTTGTTTTTGTATTGATAATTAGGGAAGCTAACAGATGGTGAAGGTTTAGTTTAAAGTAATGTGTCCATTAAAGAAAATCTACTGTATGCAGCTGAAGAGTCTTCGTTGTTGCAGAACATCACTGCTTTTAACAGGATTCATTGTCTTGGCAGACTTGCATAAAATAGTTAAAGAATGGCACAGTACTTTTCCAAACAACGTAATGACTAATTTTTAGCCTGAAATTCTAGGGAACAGTGTAGTCCAGGTACTATATTTCCTTGTATCTGGAACAAGATTTATTTAAGGGATTTTTTAAATGAATCCATAGCATGTGGCTTGGCATAAATTCAAACACAGAAAAAAAAAGAGTCTGCTCCAAATCTGCTGAGTTCACTGAGCAAAAATCACACTTACAGATATGGAAATGTAGTAGAATTCATCCTGGAGAAGATCTATTTGTTTAAAGTTGACACACAGATATATAATAAAATTTAATAGAATATTGTGTGTTCATCTTATTTTATTGCATTTTTTTGTGGTACCCTAGATTATGATTCAGTGACTTATCACTGATTATATCTCTACCTTAAACAAAACTTGTTTCATGCCCCCAGTTTCCTAAAGCAGGAGCTAAACAATCATAATTCTATAGCCCTTTAGCAAACACTCTGATAGAGCAATATGTCAGAAATAGCCATGTTAACCTTGGAGAATAACAGTATTAAAGAATGAATTATAACTGTGATAGAATATACATAATCAGGAAATCATTACTTCAAAATGTAGAAAGTCCTGTATAAACTTTCTTTCCTACTTTCCTGACTGAGATATGATGTAAAATACTTTATTTTGTATACATATTTGGCATATTGCTTATACTATTCTGGTATTTAGCAAATTCAAGTTTATGACAATAAGGATATAAGCAAAACATTTTGAAGAATTATAAAGGATGCTAAGATGAGAGTCCCTATGTCTTCTGATGTTCTGTTTAAAATAATTTGTACCTTGGCAAAGCTGCCAAGAATGTCAATCCAAAGCAAAATTGGAGCCATTCCTGTGAACTGATATACCTCAGGGAAATTCAGAGCATATTGTTATGTTTTGGTCTGCTTCATATAGCATATACATATTATACTCATGTGAGGATATTGTTAAAATGAGGTAGGAAATTGCCAGTTTTTGAGACAGTCCAGACAACAAGTCAAAGCCATGAATACAAACATTATTTTTGTTATAAGATTATTGTAACAGAATTTTGAAATTCTAAAAGTATCTCTCATTCCTTCATTTTTTACTTTCCAGAACTAGAAAGGGTCCCTTCTGAAATGTTTCCCTTCTGTAGGCTGAGATATCTTTTGAATGACAGTTGTGTAAGCTGCAGCTCCTCCTCTTGTCTCCCAAGGTCATTCAAACATACCATTAGAGAAGTAGAATAGACAGTTTTAAATTAGATGTTGCATTCTAGCATTTATGCAACAGATTTATATTTCAGAAACAATAAATCAAATCCAACAAGGGAGGAATATCTGAAAAGAATGCACCAATGCTGGAAAGAACAACATCCCGAATCAGAAATAACTTAACAGACGCTAGCACTTCTACTCCAATTTATAATATGAAATTCATGGAGGCAGAACTGAAAGAACTGGAAATGTCTACTCAGGACAAAAATAAATAAATCAAAACCTTGCCAAAATAGCTCTGACTATAGAGAAAAACTCTAGGGGGCATCTCCATCTCACTGCAAGAAACAAACTAACTAATGTACAGCATGGCTACTGTTATAATGGGATACTTTGGATTTAAAATCAACAAATAAGAAAAAGAAAGAAAATGGGTATCACCAAAATGGGAGAACAGGTGAAGAAAAAGAAGATAAAAAATGATAGTCATAATAGCAGTGTTCCATTTGAGGGGCTGCCACAGAGAGGAAGAGGTCAAGTTATTTTCCAAGGCACCCGAAGGCCAGACAAGGAATAATGGATGGAAATTGATCAAGGAGAGATTCAACTTAGAAATAAGGAAAATATTTCTGACAGAGAGAACAATCAACCAATGGAACAGCTTGCCTTCAGAAGTTGTGGGAACTTCATCACTAGAGACTTTCAAGAAGAAATTGGACTGCCATTTGTCAGAAATGGTGTATGGTCTCCCACTTGGACAGGGAGTTGGACTAAATGACTTACAAGGTCCCTTCCAACTCTATTAATCTGTAATCTGTAAAATATCTGACAAAGAAATATCATCTAGATTCTAGAAACAAAGAAGATTAGGAAGCACTGGAAACAATAAAGCAGCTAAAGCCAAAAAGATAACCAGATATGAAGATCACATTGTACACCATAAACAAGAATGTTGAATCAGAAATGTTTCTACCAATATATCAATGGAGAGACTGCAATGAACCAGTAAATACCTGACAAAAAAATAAATGGTGCAGTTCTTGGTGCAGCTATGGGACAACCGAAAGAAATATAACAGGAATGCAGTTTGGATAAAGAAGGTTTAGAAACATAAATAATAAGCTGAAATGAAAGAACTTGCAATAACAGCAGAAATGGTGGAGAAAAGGGCAAGGAAGATAATTGATCAGCACCAGGCGAAGATTGAACTATTTGCTTGTTGGTTGAAATATCTGACTGATCTATACCCACCCATTGCCAAGCAGTTTAATAACATATTGCAAGAAGATGAAATTAAAGTTTGGTTAACATCCCTAAACCTAACTGATAATGAACGATCCAAAAATAATTCTATCACAAATAGACAAATAGAAAATGAAGAAGCAAAAGTACTGTGGAACTTTAGAATTCAAACAGTCAGGCACTTGCCACATAATACCCCAGACTTATGAATTGTCAATAAAGAAGACAAAAAAGTCTAGATTCTGGATGTGGCAATACCTGGAGATAGAAGGCCCATAGTTACATACAGATAACATCACATTTGAGGCAGATTCTTGCAAGCAACAGGAAAAAGGATAGTGAGACTAACATAGGAACAAAAACCCTGCAACAAACTCAAGTATCTACTTTGCCCCCACATTTATGCCAACACCATCATGGACCTCAATAAGTATATAAGTTTAGAGGTGCCTTTCCATGCACTTTCTCTAATATGATATATTTCACTATCTTCTAGAAGTGCCCCTCTGGATTTTATGTAGGACAAACGAAGACAGATTTTGTGCAAAAGAATTAATGGACACAATAGTGTCCATTGATAGTTGTGCTCAAAACAAGGACAAAATAATATTAAAGGATTTCAACCTCTCAGGACACTTTATTGTAATAATTTTGGAAGAAAGAGCCTCAAAATAAGATTGAGTGAGACAGAATATCACTGTACATCAAAAGTTTTCAGCTTCTCTAAAGGTCACCACAAACACAATAGACTTTTAACATATTACAATGCTTAATTGATACGGTTCTAGTAATATGTAACTCATGTTTGCATAATTAAGCTTCCCGCAACAATTCATCCTTTTTTAAATCCTACATTACTTTAGCCTTTCCATAAAGCTGATGAAGTGACATGTAGTTCAGGAAACTTAACAATTTGTTATCAGAAAAGGATTTTGGTCACCCTACAGCACAGTTATTCAGAGGAATGGCTCAGTTGTTGTCCACTCATTTATTCCTCATTGTGTAAAGCATGCAAAGGCTGGTTGATGGTCAATCCTGGCATTTCCCCCATTAGTCAGCTGAAAGGAACACCAACCAGCTCTGTAAGAGACAGAGTAAACTGCAGGGGTCTTCAAACTTGACATGTTTAAGACCTGTGAACTTCTACTCCCAGAATTCCTCCTCCAGTCATTTTAGCTCAGGAATTCTGGGAGTTGAAGTCCACAAGTGTTAAACTTGTCAAGTTTGAAGATCCTTGGAGTAAAGCAATAGAGCCATTGGCCTGGCAATTAAAGACAGTGCTGAATTGATCAAGTTAAACCTGTGATAAAGTGTGCTAAATATGCAAATTGATAGAAGAAAGAAACTATAAAAACCCATTAAAAGAAAAACAAAGAGAAGGAGTTGTGAGCTTCAAGAATGTATGCAATGAGATGACAATTGAACTTATTGAGAAAAGAAATGCAGTAATCTTCGGTCTGATCTAAGTATGGTATATAAAATCATTCATTGCAATGTCCTATCTGTCAATGAATACTTCAGCTTCAACCATAACAACACAAGAGCAAACAATAGATACAAACTCAAGGTTAACCGCACCAAACTTGATTTCAGGAAATACAACTTCAGCAACAGAGTGGTCAATGTCTGGAATACTCTACCTGACTCTGTAGTTTCTTCCCCAAACCCCAAAAACTTTAAACTTAGACTGTCTCCTATTGACCTTACCCCTTTCCTAAGAGGTCTGTAGGGGGCGTGCATAAGTGCACCAAGATGCCTACCATCCCTGTCCTATTGTTTCTTTTATTTTTCTTATATGTACCCATTTCATGTATTCATATTATACCTATTATCTTGTAAGTGACAAATCAAATAAATAAATAAAAAATAAACAATCAAATTACTTATATTTTTGTTTTGTTTTTGTTTGTTAATGTATGAGTACTATAAGCCGATGAATCTTTATGGGGGTAGAGAGTGGGAGAGAGGGGGATACCATACACTTTGTTTTTTGTTAATGATGAAGAGAAGAGCAATTAAGAATTGGGGGAAAATTACACAGCATGGGATTAATCTTCTTTCTGCACCCTATGAAGGCTTTTCAGTGGGAAAAGAGCCCCACAGCGAAGTGAGCTTTTGATATTTAGGACATCACTTAAATTTGGGGGTAATTGCAGGAAATCAGATACATTTACAATGAAAAAGGGATATGGTTATGATTTTCTTTTATTTCTGGTGATGAGAGGGTAGACCTTTGACTTTTTATTTTAACTTCAGTTATTTTCAAGTTCTTTAATTCTTGTGTATTCTCCACCTCAGAAATGAGGAAATATCATTTTGGGCATCAATTTTAATTAAAAACCATTTCAGCCATCAAAGAAAAAGAGCTTAACAGAAATATATAGCTCTGTGGCAATGGATTGTCAATTTTGAATTAAAACATTTTTCTTTGTCCACCTATTTTGTACTTCCAAATGTAGAAATATTTTTTCAGCTTTAACTTGAACAACCAGTCCAAATGAATGTCTTCTAGTATAACTTTTTTTAACCTGCCTCCCATGCATAAGCCCTTACCTTAAGGTATAAGAGGGGTACTGATATGACACATCCTCCTTCTATTATACCATATTTGAAAACCATACAGTTAGTTTTGACATCTCTTTATATACCTCTCTGCTTCTGTCTGTCTGTCTTTCTATCTCTCTTTCCTGGTTCAAAATTCCATGCCTGCCTCCTTTCTCTCTCTGTTAGCCCTGAGATTGCAATATGATAGGCTAATCTCTTTGAATAATTATGTCGGCTATAATGAATGGCAGATTCTTTCAAGAGTTCACCCAGAGAGTTATTCTTTCTCTCTCATTCTTTTACACCTTGGGAAATAATTGCATTTTTTTATCTTGGCTTTCATTCTGTACTAGTCTTGTCATTGTCACAATCACCATAGAATGTGTGACACTTTCACATATAAAGCATTTTATAGAAACAGGAAATCTGCTTAGCTGGACACTATGCAAGGGGTGTTTTTGTTCCTATTTCATTGATGCTTGGATTTTTCTTTTTAAGGACAGCTAGCCCACATTGACTTATTCCGGTGTACTGTAAGATTTTCTAAAGGAAATCGATCCTAATTGTTCTTTGGAAGGTTAGATACAGAAGCTGAAGCTCAAATACTTCCAAGAAAAGAAAACTCATTGGAAAAGACCCTGATGTTGGGAAAGATTGAAGGCAAAAGGAGAATAGGATGGCCATCAATGCAGTGGGCATGAGTTGGGCAGTCTCTGGCAGACAGTGGAGACAGGGGCCTGGCATGATGTAGTCTATGGGGTTATGAAAAGCCAGACACAACTTAGCAACTGAAAAACAGCAACAAAAAAATTGTAACAGTATATTATATATCTGACTGAATATTTAATATATATTAAATAATCAAAATGATTTCTAGTTCTTTGTGATGCAACTGATCTTGCATCAGTTTGACATAGAGTAGTTCTTAGTGGATTGAATGATCTGGACTCACGTGTATTCTGACACAGTGTTCACTTTAGCCTCTTCATTTGTCCATATTAGAGAAATCTACACAGAAGGTTTCTGCACAGAAACAAACAAATTATACACAAAAAGATGTTTTTTCTGTACTGTAGTACTTGGAAATTGAGGAGCCATAACCTTTCAGTTATGCATGCTGAGATACTTTTATAGTATCCTTCTAAATAATAATTATTAGTCTGACTCTGCATATATGCCTTAACTATTACCTCATTGATGTCATGTTCTTGACATCCTGCTATGTAGCTGGCATTGATGGGTTGATTGACTTTTGATTGCGCTGAGGAAGATATTGCCTTTGTGGTTTCAAACCTCACTGCTGGTAGTATCAGAGCAGGTCATACATTTGGCTGATAATGCACAAACAACAATGTTAGCACTCATAAAAAAACAACATTGAAACTCTCTAATTTATCAGGCATCTCAGACTTGTCATGAATATGATATAAAAAACCTATACAAATGCCAAGAAGTTCAATGGACAATCACAAATAAGGCTCTAACAAATAGTTCCAATTCTTTAAATAATGCTGCGATGTAGCTCTTTCATAGGCTTCTGTTAACACAAAAAGAAGGAACCTATCATCTCCATCTCTCCTGCATATCTTGTATAGTGGTTGAAGTGCTAGGCTTTAGAGTTGCCTGAACTTCAAGAAGGGCAGCAAATAAATTTGATAAACAAACAAATGAATAATAAATATAGATCAAAAATACTTGAGCTATGAAAACTTAAATAGTTCTCCAGTTCAGATCATTCACTGTGCTTCAGCAAACTTACTTGGTTGGTTGTGGGAGAAAATTGGAAAAGAGATAAATTTAACAAACAACTAAATATTGGGATTCTTCAAAACTTCAAAGAGATATTTTTATGTAACAAAGCTTTTAACAAACCAATTAAGCAGATTCCTTTATGCATCAAATTGAATTAAATAGCTATAAAGTGCTTTACCTTCTCAGGAAGTGCTTCACTGATTTGATAGATTTGGTAGATTGATCTGAGGTTATTACAGACCATATATAATATTGAAATTCCACTTCCATATCTGGAGAAGGAATAGAGCACTTGACTGTCACATGTGTTCTAGTACCTCATTCAACTCTCTACTAATTACAGTTTTTAGCTTTGCCATTTATTGCTTTTGTAAGTAGATGGAAAAGTTACAAATGTCACTTTCTCAATTTCCTACCTATTTCCATGACATTGTATCTCATTGCACCATACTTTTACCACCTATTCTAACTACAGTTTTGCCAGCAAGCAACATCCCAGAAACAACTGTTGTCTAAAAGAGGAGTAAATTTTCTACTGCAGTTCCACAGCCACCAACTGAAGCAAGTAATGTACTTTTACAGTTTTTCAATTTTTTTAATTTTGGGATCTGCATTGATTTTGAGAGTAATGTAGATCACTTTGGAAACTATTGAGCTGTCTCTTCACATTTCTACTGCCACTGCCTTGAAAGAGATATTCACATTTTTTTGTAATGTATGTGTGGAACCCTTGAAGAATTCCAGCTGGAAGGCTAATATCTTCTGAAGAGTGTACCATTCTTGCCAAAAATGAAGTAGTTATAGTTTTGGGTGCTTTTCTTATAGACTATGGATAAATATTTTTCTTCTTAATCAGATGATAAAACACTTCAAAGAGAATTTATTTGTCCTCAAACCTGGAAATACAAACTGAAACTAAATCACACCTTATTTAGATCAGCAATTCAAACTGAGTCTAGGCTGAATGTACATGTTCTCATTCTGAAAATATATGATCTACCTAATCCTTGTTTTTCAAGTGAGCCTATTGGAATGGCATGGCATTGTCTAACTTCAGAAATGGAACTTTTTACAATTTTTCAAATGTGAGATGCTATGCCTTATGTACTGTATAAATGTGAGTATGTACCATCTTAAATTGCAATAAGCTAGAGAGAGAGAGAGAGCTTTAAAAATTGTTATTCACATTCCACAATCATGTATGATGTTGTTTTCCCCCCAATATTTCCTTGCCATTTGCAATAATATAATACCTCTGGAAAAGTGAAACCTGTTTTTACTCTCTGCACTGGACACAGAATGAATTGGAAAAACTTCCACAGGGAAAATGTTCAACAGTTTTGCGCACATCCAGTGGGTTGGCCATTACAGCCACTTACATATTCCTTACCAACTGTCTCAAACTCCTGAAATGTGGCATTGGCACTTAAAAGAAACAAAACCCAACTTTGTATATATTTTTGCCTAATGAGCTATTGCTATGAAATAAATTATGCTGGAAAGGTAGCTTGTTGACAGCAACTGGATAATGCATACCATCAACAAACCAACCAAATTAGAGAGTTAGAAAGCAAGTTAGTTAGAAGGATCTTACAACTGGAAAAAGAAAGGCTTGATAGGAATTGAGGTTGTGAGGGAGAAAAGATAGAAGGAATTGAACATCTAACAGCACTGAAGAAGATGAAATACCTACTGAAAATGAAAGAGCAAATTACAGAGGAGAGACAGGTGTCTTAGAAGCTTCTGTTCTGATTAATAATGTTCAGGTTATGATCCATTGTAATCTTCTCATTAGCAAACTCTGAAAAACAATTTTATAGTGGCCTCTGACCGCCTTTCCTTCTATAATCCCTCTCCATCTAGGATGGATATTGCTTGCAAGTTCTTTGCTGTCCAGATGGCAAAGGAAAAACACTGAATTCGTATGTAAACTTTTTCCTCTCTTAGAAACATATCAAGATTTAGATCAAGCTAATTGACTCTTAATGTTGTCATTTGATATTTTTGGCTGTTCATATCAGGAATCGGTGTTATTTATATCTTTCTTCTTTTTCATATACATTTTATGAAGTTTTAAAAAGAAGATAAAAAATCCAGCAAAAATTAATACAAAGTAAAGATAGAAAGGAAAGGAGGAGGAAAGAACAATGGTAAAAAAAGAAAAGAAAATAGAAGAACCTTTCAATTTCTATGCAGAAAGTATGATTGTATTATTATCTCTTACTCTAGGGTTATTAAAAAAAACTTGTTTTTCTTATGGAATGTTTTAACTAATTTTATACATTCTAGATAGTTTCTCTGGTTTCATTTATACAGTATCAACAACACACAATTATACACACATTACTGAACACTTTCTTTAAGATTATAACAGTGTAAATGTCAAGCCTTTCAACTACATATATTTCTGTTGTTCAGTTTGTATATTATAACCACATTTTTAGCTTTCAAAGTTCCCTTTGCATATCCTTGAATTCTGAATCTCTGTTTAAAAGTAAAAATCATGCTTTCCAATTTATCCCATCAAAATGGGATCTTTGTTTTAATATTTAAGCCAAAAAGCATGAAAAATGTGAAGTTCCTATTGAACTGATTTATTGCTCATGCTTATGTACAGGAATCTAGGTCATTAATGGTTAGATTGTTTTGGCGCTAGATAATGTTAATGGAATTCAAGGGAGGAGGTTGGACTTCGATCATTTGTGGCTATATAGATTCTAGACCGATTCCTCTTTTGACTCCATCCCTGGGCTCTTCCTTCTCCAACAATCTTCTTTCAAACAAATGGGGCACTTCTTGTTCTAATTAGTTCAGAATTTCTTTATCAGTTTCTATTGCCATACCTTATTTTTCCCAGTCCAGATAATTTGCCAAGCCTCTAAGAAACTGTTGTCTGATATTTTCTTTTGAAACCTTTGGAATAGCTCTGAATCTCAAACAAAATTCTTCCTCTTTTAACTCCTTTTAAAGCAAGAATATCTATTTCTTTTGCCAATTCTTTGTCCATATTTTCTATCTTATTCTCTAAAATTTCCACTTGATCACTGATTTGTTTTACCTCTCCAGATACTTTGTAGAACTCTCTATCCTTTTAATATATTCTTATATCTCCTGTCTCATCTCTACAAATTGTGGTAAACTATAGGCCAGAGTTGCAGGAAGGAAGGATTGTTTCTCAGGGAGCAAAGAAACAAGACGTTTGGGAAATTTGGCAGAAAAAGAATGTAGACATTTATATTTATGACTTGCATTTATATAATTGAATGTTTCATCCAAATATTTCTATATTCAGTGTTGCTTGTAACAAATGATAATTAAAAAGTAATAGGTTTGTTGTGGAAAAAAATGAAAGAAGGTGGAGCTCTTTAAGGCTTTGAGGATGAAAAGTGAGATATAACTCGTAACAAACAAAATAAACATTTTATAGGGGATTACTAGCATATAAAACCTAAAACATCAGCCAGAACAAAACCAGCAGCATGCAGATCTGTAAAAACATGTTAAAATAGTGAGTCTTTTATCCATTATCTGAATTCATTCACAAAGGGAACTAAGCAGCTATCCTTGGGCAATGAATACTGTTACCATGAAAGAACAGCTCACATATTCCTAGTCTCTGTACTTTCATGGACAGTGACAGATATATGCAAGCCCTGTTGAACAGCCTGCATAGAATTAAATGTTCACATGGGAAATTGGTGATGAAATACATTTTCCATATGCAATCATCATTCTGGAATGAGTTCCAACTTGTATTAACTTGGACTGTTCACAATATTTCTTCTAATACTGTAGCCAGTTGCTTAATTACTTCCAGCTCTTTAGAACACTAAGAATCAAATTCTGCCAAAATGAAGAGAATACTTAGCAATTGTTTATTCCAATAGTAAGTTGAAAGGGCTAGCTGCACAAAAGTAGGATGTTCATCCAGAGTTTTGATGTTGAATCTCCCTGAATCCATTAGAACTGAAGGCAATAATAGTTCTGAAGGCTTAGAAACCAGGAGAATATGAGTTCCAGGCCCACCTTAGATATGAAAAGTGACTTAGTGATTCTGGACCAGTCACTTTCTCTTAGTCCAACTTATGTCACAGGGTTGTTATGAGGATAATAGAAGTATTAGATATATTTGCCATGTTGAATTATTTAGAAACGTAATAAGGATTTTTAAAAATATCTCAAAAAAGAAGAATCTAGGTAAATTCTTGCCATTGCAAGAACTGAATAAACTTACAATATCTTTGCTATTTGATTGGCCTCCCCTTCTGTCTCTTTAAAATGACTTTTTATTGGTAAAATATAAAAGTAACACATAAATTATAGTGCAATAAGATGCATGCGTTATAATCACTGAAGTAAAACTTGAGAAGAAAAAAGATCTGTATAATATTAATAAAAATAGTCCAATCTTTAACATATTAAATCTAAACAATATAGAAACATACTAGGCCATATTTTCCTTTTTAAAATATCATATAAAGTTTCAGAAATTAACACATAGTTTGAATCTACTCTTTAACTCCTGGAATATAAATTTCTTCCCACCTCTGCAACACAGATTGGTTTTGAAATAATAGAGGCAGAGGAGTTTTCATGAAAAGTTGAAGATCTTTCCTGCATCCACATGTACACATTTAACTGAAATGTACATTGGCTGGGCAACATTCCTCTAAATTAAACTATTAATTTCTGCAAGATCAGACTTATCAACCAGGTACTTTTCACATACCGTTTTCTTTAAATGGAACGTTGTGGTGGACTGAAGGAATAGTTTTTCAGAAGATTTCACAATAATTTTATGCTAATTTATATGGTAGATGTACTAAAATCTGACCACCAACTGGCAAGTAGGTAAATAATAAATGAAAGAGGGATGTGACTCTTATTTTGTGTAAAAGAGGACTTTGGAAGTTTCAACTTAATATGCTTTAATTCTTTTGGTTTAATTCTTAATATGGTTTAATTCTTTTTTAACTATTTATATTTGTCTACATGTATTTTAGTTGGCTGTTCACCGCCCTGAGTCCTTCGGGAGAAGGGCGGTATATAAAACCTAAATAAATAAATAAATAAATAAATAAATAAAAAAAATGCAGAAGTCAGGGAAATTTACTTTTCTGTACAGCTGTCCTTGGGCAATGTTAATCAGAGGAAACGAAAAATAGGGATTCCATATCTTTACATAAAAACCAACACAGGATTCTAAAAATATTGTGACCTCAAATTGATCTCCAAGCTCAATTAAAGAGTCAACGTTCTGTTTAAGATATATGGAAATTACATATTTCAGAATAGATAAATTTTAGCTTTCTATCCTGTCATAGCACTTGATAAAATAGAGAAAATACTGTGCACATGAACAGAAGCAAGTCATTATATCTTTGGCAATATAAATTGTAACCAAATTATCACTAAATCCCATTTAAAAAAGAAAACAAAACTGTATTCTGTATATCAATGCTCAAAGCATATCTACAGCCAAATACATGGCTTCCAGCACACTTAAAATCGTTTCCAGTGCACGTAGTCTGTATTAGAAATTAATCTTTGCTCAAACAGCATATGTGTGCTTGTGAGCTCACATTTTCTAGATGTTTTTTTTTTAAATTGGCTTGCTTCTGTGCCAACCACAGCCTTCTGTTTAGAAATTAAGCAACTAATGCTTTAAAAGAAGCTTTTAAGCTGAGACTGAATGGTCACATATTGTATTATTGGATTTTCTGTACTAGCAGATGACTTGGCCGTATAACCTTGGTGTTCTTCCATGAAACTCTCCCTGTCTTTTTTTATCTCCACATGCTAAAACATGTCACAAGCTTAATTGTCTTTAAGTGGATTTTATAGTGGTTGATGCAAAGCCATTAAAGGAATCTTTTTTCAAAAGAATCACACGCTTACATCCAGACACTCTCTTCTTTTCCAATGTATTCACTGGGCAAGAAACTCCCTGTAATGTCCTACAGATGTTCTGTGTAGCGCCCTGGAGTAAAAGGGGCACTCTAATGGACTACAGGTGTGACCTATGATGAAGTAACATCCTGCCCTGCCTTGGAGAGACTTACTGAAGGTCAGGTGCTAATCCTGTGTCTTTAGAAGGTTTTATTCTCCATAAATGAATGAGACTGAACAGATGAAAAGAAAAAAGAAAAAAAAAGGAGAATCCTGGTGTAGAACAGAATGCTCATTTGTCATGTTAGAAAAGCAGAAGGCCCAGGGCTAATTGCCCTGGGTATTGCACTCATGGCTGTCATAGATAAGATTGCTTCAAAGAAAGCAGTACTAGCCTCCTCTCTTTTTATGGTAGTGGATGATGAGAAAAGTGATAATCTAACAGGAATATTTTTCTTCCTATGATTATTATTTTTGCTTGTTGAACCACCAGCGAGATGTTTAGTTTTTATTTGGTATTCATTGCCCTATAGAATCCTTCCCAAGAACCTTGGATAAATCACTATTGTTTGATGGTGTTAAAAGTATTGTTGCAGGATGTAAACTTTTCCAAGTAAAGCTGATTTTGCAATTGACTGGAAGTGGATCTTGTCAATGCCAATGGTGTTCAAGCGATGATGTATTGGGATTGCACCTGAGGCGTCTATTACTTTTGGTACTATCTGATATTATCTTTTTCTTTTGCTACAGCCATAATTCCATTCTAATTCCATTTGGAGGTTTTGCATGTTGTGATTTTCTCCTGTTCTTTCTTTTCTATTCTATTGTCTCCAGGTGCTAACATGTCCACTATGCAGACTTTTTTTGTCTTTTATATTGTCAGTTGAGGTGTTATGAGGCAGATGCTTGTCTGTTTAAATTCTAAGGTCCAGAGAACTTTAGTTTCTTCATTTTCTATTACAGTACTTTGTTTATTTTATGGACCCACAAATTCTTGCTTGCAGATCTTTCAATGCACCACTGTTGTTACTTGTCATCTGCATCTTTTTGAAGCAGCTAATTAGGTGGTCCACTGTTTCTTCAGCTTCTTTGCAAAGGCGGCATTTAGGATGACAATGGGCCAGTCACTTTCTCTCAGCCCAATCTACCTCACAGAGTTATTGTTGTGTAGAAAACAGGAGAAGAAAAGGGTATTAGTATGTTTGCTAATGATTGAGTTATTTATAAAAATTAAGGTGGGATAAAAATAAAATAAAATAATAATCTTATTTTCTAGCCTGATGTGCCGCTTTGGTAATACAGTGTTTGACTTTTGATTTTTCATCCCAAGTTGATAGGCATGAGTAACCTGCAGTCAGATTCACAATCATAGTTAATTTACTGATTAACTAGCCAAATTCTTAAGTATTATTAAGATAGCATTTTAGCATATAGTTACAGGTATTGCTATTTGTAAATTATTATTAGTAATATTATTTTTATAGTTTCTAAGAACAGTGGTTATTCCCAAGACTTGAAGATGTCAAAGGCTTCTGGCAAGGGAAGCACATAGTTAACTGGTTGAAATTTGCATCAGCACATTCCTATGTCATTGCTCAGTCAGAAAGAAAGCCCCCCTGGGAAACCAGTCAGGAGTTTCTGAACTGTTGGACAGGAAGGAAAGACAGATGAACATAAATTCTTTTGGCTTAAACAATTGCATTTAAAAAAGATAAATAATGAAAATGAATGCGCAAGAGAGACTGTATACAGTCAATTAACTTTTAAAAATAAAATAAGAAAATCAGATTATAATGGGTAAACAAATCAATTTCTAACTGTTAGGATGGATATGGGCCATTTTAAGTTCATTTTTTTCTGTTGCATGCAAAAAGTCTATTAGGTGTTTTCAGTCAGCAATAAATGTAGATACATAATGTCTTTTCTCAAACCAGAGAGGTCAACTTGGCCACCTCAACAAATCCCATCATCTTTACAATCTATTCCTCACCTGAGGGTATTGTTGAATCTTTCTACCTCATTGAAATTATCATATATAAAAACAAAGTTCTATGACTTTTTTTCCAACATCAGACCCAAAAGAAAGGTCTCTGGTTTCATTTGTACATTAATCTTTAAATTTTTCAGAATTAGTGTATGTATTTGAATCCAAAACTTTCTGTCTTTTTTAAACATGTGTACAGATATGATAAAAAATATCCTTTATTGTTGACATTTCTAACATACATTTATATATTATAGACAGTGTCTCTGGTGACATATGTCATATATTCATTCACTTGTGTTTAAGATTCCAATAAAATATTCATTTTAACAAATACATGTTCATTATTTGTACGCAGTTGAATTTCAACTTTATACTTTTTAAAACAAAAAAATATTTTGTCTATTTAGCTGTTTTAATAACTATATATAAGAAAACTATTGACAAATACAGACAATCCCCAACGTATGACCATAGTTGACCCCAAAATTTCTGTTACTAAGTGAGACAGTTAAGTGAATTTTGTCCCATATTACAATCTTTCTTTCTACAGTTGTTTAGCGAATCACTGCATTGGTTAAGTTAATAAACATGGTTTTAAAGTGGATCTGCCTTCCTCATCGACTTCCTTGTCAGAAGATCACAAAAAGTAATCACATAACCCTGGAATACTGCAACCATTATAACTATGTCAGTTGCCAAGTGTCTTAATTTTGATCATGTGACTATGGGGATGCTGAAATGGTTGTGTGACAAATGTCATAAGCCTTGTAACTTTGAACAGTCATTAAATGGACTGTAGTAAGTTGAGGACAACCTGTATATCTCTCTGTTATAATATCTTCTCTCAATTTTAATTTTGCATTATCCTTGACAAAATTCTAATACCTTACAATAATTGATCCATTTATGTTTAATTTTTATCTCTCATCTATAAAATGCTTCTTGTGCTGAAAGCCATAGAGGTGTTTTTAGGCACAACCTAGGTTTGTATCTATTCCACATTCTCAATATGGCATGTCTAACAACCTTAGCTTAATTGAATCATAAATATTCATGCCACTCGAATCTCAAATGATATCCTTCTGTTTCCCAAGTCTTCTATTTCTCAATAACACCCACACTTTCATCCAAACTCAGCAGCAGGATACAAAATACATTTTTAAATTAGGTAGATCCAATCCTGCTCTTTCTTTTACATCTTGTTTAACGCCTTATATTTCTTTAATCTTGTATTTGTGGCTTTCTTTCTCCGCCACACAAATTTAGATGTACATTTTGCCATTCTTTAAATAGTCTATCATTTGTCAAACAGTATTGTCTGAAACAAAAATAACATTTTTGGATAAGGTATTTAACTCAATCATAGAAATTCTCTCCAGCAATGACTTTTGTCCCATATTCACATATATTTTTAATGTCATTTCATGCTTTAACTTAGTTATTTTGAAATAGCAGTTGTATATTTTCATAGTAATATCATAATATTTTACACTTTTCTCAATTTTAAAAATTGTTTTATTCATCAGTTCTGTTTGATCTTGTATTTTCATATTTTTTGTTAATATGACTGTCTTCTTTATTAATCTTAAAACTTGGTAATGCACCAAATTCTTTTAAATTACTCCTTCATATTTAAATTCTTCTAAAAGGATCTTCCAAAACCAACACCAAGTCATTTGTGAAAACTCTTTAACTTACAAGTCTTCCATGGAAAGTATTTGTGAATTACTACCCAAACTTCATGTTGAGTGAAATGACTAGCAGGCATGTTTACTTATTTGATGTATATCAATTGTAAGGAAGATTCCAGCTGTTACTTGAAGTGGTTGACTAGAGTTTTTCCTGCTAGCAGACTGAGCCTCAAGGAAGTATCCTTCCCTGTTGTTTTATGTGCCCAACCTCAGTACTTAATATGTGTTCATGTTTAAGTAAGCCAGATTGTGATTTGGCACTGCAGGGTGTCAAACTTATTCAATGGATTAGTCACAAGTAGTTGCCCTCTTAGCTTGTTTTCAGGCATAAAACATGTAAGGAAAAATATTTCTTCTGATATCTACAGGAACAAGACTTGGGATAAAATAAAGATAATACCAGCTGTTTCCAGAAATACAAGTTAAAATATAATGATTTGTGGTGGAGCATGTAAAAAAAACCATCTTGAGATGAGCATGTTTTCTAGGTTGGAAATTATTGTCATAGGTCAAACTTAGATAAATAGTTTTGCATCAATCAAACCTGATACATCCTATGCATATATTGATAGGTTATAGAACTTTAGATGGATGCAGCTAAAGTGCATTCTGGTACATTAATTTAGTGGATTCTGAAGCCTGTTTTGGTTAATTTATGATGGTGGCTGACCTGATTCCGCTATCTTGGATCATTTAATTTTGATTGCACTAAAGCATGTTATGACTATTGCTTAATCTCTTTCCATGTCAGCATTCTGTACTGTAGGTGTATTAGTCAAAAAAACCAGACATGTAGCAATCCTCTATGTGATGATAATGTGATCATTGAGGGATTCAAAATTTCCCAAAGTTTGAGTGACAGTGGGGTGATCAAAAATGCTAGTTTTGCCAGTTTGCCACAAACTTGGTTGCTCACTGCTAAAGAACAATTAGCTCATGGAGATAATATATTTAATTCCAGATTTGGAAAAAGAGATAGAAGAATGTGCTGAAGAAGTATAGGGTGCTTCTAGGCACCAGTGAGTAGAAAACCTATAAGATAGAAGCAGGCGTGGGATACTAACCTGATCAGATCGGTTCTGTAGAACAAGTTGTTACAATTCTGCGCAGTTCAGAAAACCGGCAAATCATGCCCCTGGCTGGCTCCTCCCCTCCACTTACTCCTTACCTGGCAAGCACACCATCCAACTTGCCTTTGCCTAAATTTTGGTAAGTTGCTATTTTTCCTTTTTTTCTCCGACCATCAGCTGTTCTGACTATCAGCTGTGTTGGGAGATTTATATTAGCTAGAAAGCAGGAAATAGTTGGATTTTTTTTTCTTTCTAGCTAATTTAAAAGCAGAGCTGAACCTTCCTTAGGACTGAAGCTTCTATTTTTCAGTGCAGACTCAGGTTGCAGATTTCAGAAAGGTAGATCTCTGAGTGAATCTGTAATTCTGGGAGCAAGTCAATCTGCTTGCCTGCTTTGCCTGCTTTTGGGTAAAAGTTGCTTTTTTAAAATAAAAAAACCAATATTTACATACATGATGTGTTGTGAGTTAATTTTGTGTTTGCTTGCTAGCAAATTGTATATGACAGGCTCAGACAGCAGATTGCTGAGGGGTAGATCTCTGAGTGAATCTGTGATTCTGTGAGCAACTCAATCTGCTTGTCTGCTTTGCCTGATTTTGGCTAAAAGTTGCTCTTTTTAAAAAAATTAAAAATTCAAAATTTACATGAATATTTACAATATTTACGTACAAGCCATGCCCAGCCAGTCACATGACCACAAAGCCACACCCACAAATTAGGTCACACTCACAGAACTGGTTGTTAAGACATTTGAATCCCACCCCTGGATCAAGGCAAAGAAATAAAGTGATTTTTAATGTTTGGTATAGTGGTTAGGTACTAGGCTAGAAAGCGGCAGACCATGAGCCATGAAAGCCAGCTTGGTGACTTTGGATTAGTCATTTTCTCTCAGCCCAAGTTATCTCAAATGGTTGTTGTTATGTGAAAATAGGAGGAGGAAGATGTGTTAGATATGTTCACCACCTTGAGTTAACTTGAATATAAACGAATGTTTTCTGCTGCAGTAGCTTTTGTTGTGGAGTTACCAGTGTTGAAATATAGTTAAAATTATGATTAGAATTGTCTTGGAATATAAACTGATGACTTTAAAACACAGTCAACTGTGTTGTAAAGAAAAAAGAGGAGTGTGTGTGAAATGCCCAGAATGGAACTACTTGATCATAGATTAATGACACATATGTCATTTCCTTCCCTCACATTTGGTGGAAACATTGGAATCAAGCAACTTAATTTTTAAATAAATCAATAAAACTTCCCACTCCATCTGTTTTTTCTGTTTCTGTTGTGTTATTACTATTATTGGTCTTCAAAAGGAAATTGGGAAAATATTAACAGTAGAACAGCTTTACTATATTTTCAAAACATAAAATAAATTTAATTCTTCATGTACAAAAGCCTATATCCAATCACATTGCTTTAATATTCATGGTTTTTTTTGCCTGTTGACAAGTTGTTTAAAAAACAAATCAGTGTATATTAAACTATCAATACATCAACATTCTTGATTTGGTGAGGCAGCCATCAATTACTCATAGAAATGCCTATGTTCAACCCCATTGCTAAGGAAAAGCAATGGAAATGTAGGCCAAGCTATAGCAGCTGGCATATTCTCCATTGAGCTGCTCCGAGCATGCAGAGATTGGGAAATGCTTAGTCTCTGGTTTTGATAGGCTGAGCTTAATTGGTAGGATGCTGGCTCCTCCTCCGTCTCTCTCCTAGCGTGCCCCAGTTTTTGCTCAGCCTTGGAAGAGATAAGCAGCTTTTCCCTTGATCGGAGCAGATTCTTAAGGTAATATTGTGATTGTTTTCTCTTAAATTGGCTTCTTCCAAATTTCTTCTCTTTTCAATTCAACAATTCGGTCACAGCTTTTCAAATTGGTTTGGAGCGATCGCGGAGTGCTGTAGCTGCTCTAATTGCGATCGCGATCTCCCAGCAGGGGGCCTTTCTGCCGCTTGAGTTTTAAGGAGCAGCTTTTTTCCTTTTGGCTCCTTTTTCATTGATTTGGTGTTTCCCTCTCTTGACATTGTCTGTTACTCTCTAGATCGACATTCCTCCCCAGGAGAACGCAGGGGTAAAGGCGCTGGAGCCCATTTCCCCACTTTCTATTTGTTTCTGGGCCATCCAATATTATAGTAGCGAGTTATTGCGCTGCGGTTTTGGCGCCATAATTATATCTGCACCATTGCTGGGGACAGTCCGCCATTTTTGTGCGCGTGTTTCCTACAGCCGGACCTTATCACATTGCTAGTGAAGGCCTCATTCATATCAGGCCAGGTCCCTGTGAGAGGGTATTATTTTCCTTACTTCCCGGGTTGGGAAGAGGCTGCAGAAAGAAATTCCTCCCTTTAACTCCAGTTTGGGAGTTGTTCTTTTGTATTAACCCTGTTGGCTACCCTCACAGTCTAAACAATTTACTCGGGCCTGAGGTCTGTGGTATTATTGTTCAGAGCTTCTCAAATATAGCGGCCCTATTCATATATATACGAATCTCTGAAAACAAATATATATATATATATATATATATATATATATATATATATATATGTGTAAGGTTTTTAATACAAAGTATATATATATATATATATATATATATATATGTGTGTAAGGTTTTTAAGCTGATAATTTTTAAATAATAAATAAGGGAGACTAGTATAGATCTATTTCGAGCTAGTTAGCTCTCTTCAGCTAGCCATACCCTTACTGGGATTCGAACCAGGGAAGTATTACATGTGAGGCAGTTGTAATTGCCTCTACACCACTGGCTCTCTCCTTATCAGCTCATATATATATATATATATATATGAGAGTTCTCCATTTGGTCCTTTTTTTGATTGGAAGTGTAAATAGTTAATTTTTCTATATATATATATATATATTTAAAAAAAACAAAATAAAATAAAAATAAAAAATACAAAAAAAAGGGGAGAAGTATAGTTATTGGGCTTTCTGTCCCTGGTGTGGTACAGGAGTCCGGACATGCCAACAGTCCATTTAAAACCCATAAGCTCATATCTATACTCTGGGTAATAGAGAGTTATTTCTGGTATTTAACAATGGCAAGCAGAGGGGAACCTACGCCTTGAACCCAAGACAAGTCCAAAAGGACCAAGGGTTCTTTAAAGGTGGCGGATAAAGACGCCTCTAGGCATCAAAGGGCTTTAGAAGGACAGATTGAGAAACACTCCAGAGATAGGGGGAGAGTTTCCATCCCTGCTAACATATCTACTCAAACTCAGGCTCAGGATATGCCCAGTCTGTTAGATATATCTTTACCATCTCGTTCACCTAGTACCACAACTCCCAGTCATTCTCAGGTCCCGAGAAGAGCCCCTGAAGCAACCTTCACACCTACAGCGGCTGGACTACGTCGGGAAGAAATTCTTCCAGGGGAGGTTCCAGAATCCTTGAGGTCTTGGATGGAGGTAGCGATCAGTAGGGGTATCGCTGCAGGTCTACAACAATCAAGGACCAGACAGACGCCATATCCAGATCTTGATGCCCATTCTGTACGTTCTTTAGGCAGAATGGATCCTTATTATGTCCAGGTACCTCTCCCAAGAGAGCCTTCCTTGTTTTCGCATGCTGCTACTCGACTTAGTCAGGAGGAGGTTGAAGGAGGTGTACATATGGAACAGTTAGATGCTGTTTCACTTCAAGATAGCGAAATTCCCCTGGAAGAGGGATCACCAGAAAGAGGCATGTCTGATGATGAAGATATCAGACCTGACCAACCCATTTTTACTGGTCTTTTCCATCCACAACTGTTTAAATCCCTATTATCCAAGGCAAATCATACTGCCCGCTTGGACAAGAATCCATCTGTTCCCCAACAATCCGAGGAGCAGTTGGAGGACTTGGTTTTCTCCCAGCCTGTGAGTGAAGTTGAAATCATACCGGTCCCACAAATGTTTTCGGACCTCCTGCAAAAGCAGTGGTCTGCAGCTGCACTGTACCCACTGGCCACAAATTTTGATAATTTTTTTTTTAATTTGGTTCCAGAGTTCACAAATCACTGAATACTCCTATTGTAGATGATCCCATTGTAGCCTTGGCATCTCCCTCAACAATTCCCACAGAATCAGAGGATGCGCTTAAAACAGAGGACAAGAAAATTGAGATAGCTCTTAGAAAAAGTCATCAATCTGATGCGTGGGCCATCAGAGTGGCTACTGCCACATCGTTTTTTACTAGAACTTCTCTTAGATGGCTTCGTCATCTCAGGTATATGATCCCAAACTCCAACATCAGAGCACATCAGGACATTGCTAAACTGATTGCGGCGGCAGAGTTCTCTGCGGATGCCACCTTTAATTCTGTCAAATTTTCTGCTCGAGCCATGGCTTTATAGGTCGCGGCTTGAAGACTTCTCTGGCTAAAGAATTGGCAGGCCGACTCTAAACATAAATGGAAGCTTGCTTTCTCCCCGATTTCAAATGAAAAGTTGTTTGGCACTGCCTTGGATCCGCTATTGATAGAAACTAGGAACAAGAAGAAAATCTTCCCCTCCCTTTTAAGGCGGTCAGACACCAGATCCTACCAGTCCTTTAGGAGGAATTCCTTTCGTCCCTACTATAGAGGGTCGTTCATGACCAGATTCCAGAGGGTATCAGATTCTAGGGGTGCCCAACAAACAGAAGGCCAAGAATTTGGTGATAGATTTCATAGGGGAAGCCAAGGGAGGAGATCCTTCAGGGATTCCGGAACCAAGGGTTTCATCGCCCAAGATAGTTCAGGTGATCTGGTTCCAATTGAGGGTCATTTAAAGTTTTTCGCCAACAATTGGGATTCCTCCACATCAGATTCCTGGGTTCGGGACACCATTCGATTTGGTCTGGCTCTGGAGTTTGCTTCCACTCCCCCAAATTTTTTTATGCCATGTCCTCTTTCCAGGAATTCCAATAAGAGGGTCTTGATGGAGGAAGCAATTAATCATTTGTTAGACATTAAAGCTATCCAACTGGTACCTAAGGATCAACAGGGTCAGGGTTTCTATTCCCTTCTATTTGTAGTGCCCTAGAGTTCGGTGGGCTGGAGAGCCATTTTAGATTTAAAATGGCTAAACCGTTCCCTTGTTTATCGTAGGTTTAAAATGAGTACCTTGCAATCTATTCTCCTAGGGATAAGAGAGGGAGATTTTTTATCCTCCAAAGATTTGCCGGAGGCCTATTTGCACATTCCAATTTGCCCTTTTCATTTCAAATTTCTCAGATTTTGTTATGACAACAGACATTTTGAGTATGTGGCCTTGCCCTTTGGGTTGGCGTCGGCCCCTAGGACATTTACGAAAGTCCTGGCAGCAGTAGCTGCTCATTTACAGGGCTTCGGCATTAGACTACACTGTTATCTGGATGACATTCTGATCTTGTCGTCCTCCCATGAACAGGTGAAATTGGATGTGCAAACCACATTGCAAGTTCTCCAATCACATGGTTTTTCAGTTAACTGGGCTAAGAGTCATTTAGTTCCTTCTACTCAGTTGGCTCACTTAGGGGCTATTATTGACACTGTTTTGGGATGGGTATTTCTATCCCCAGAGTGTTTGGAAAGTATCAAGACACTCGCCCTACAAGTTAGGACCCTGAAGCGAGTTCCCCTAGCGGACCTTTCAAGTCTTCTTGGAAAAATGATTTCTGCTATTGCTATTGTTCCTTGGGCTCGTTTCCATGCTAGACCACTATGGTTCTTGCTTCCCTACCAAAGATCAGGGCGAAGCAATTCCAGACAAGGGGTTTTGGTCCCAGCGAAAGTCCGTCTATCGCTGCTCTGGTGGACCGTACCGAAAATCAACAGCGGATGCCTTCTCAAGGAACCCCACAGACTCACCATTACCACAGACACCAGTCTGTCTGGATGGGGGGCCCATTTCCGGACCATATCACTTCAAGGACAAGGTCAGTGGCAGAGCATTTGAAAAACATCAATTGCTTGGAGCTCAGAGCAGTTTTCATGGCCCTTCGCAGTTTACTTCCCCACATTCACAAAAGTCATGTCCTGATACTCACAGACAACGTCGCAACAAAGGTACATCTCAACAGGCAAGGGGGTACTCACTCGAAACAGCTCATGGATGAGGCAGAGAGATTGTTTCACTGGGCGGAAAGGAATTTGGGATTCATCACAGTGGAGCATATTTCGGGAGCCATCAACACAAAGGCAGACTGATTGAGCAGGGCCACCATCGATCATTCGGAATGGCGTCTATATCCGGATCTCTTCCAGGAGATAACTCGAAGGTTTGGTCTTCCGGTGGAGGATCTGTTTGCCTTTCCCCAAAATGCACAACTCCCCAGATTCATTTTGAGATTTCCGTCATAGGGGTTGGAGGACTTCAATGCCCTCTGTTGTCAGTGGCTGCAGGCTCTGCTCTACGCATTTCCGCCTCTGCCTCTGATCTCCAGGGTGATCAGGAAGATGTTAGAGGAGAAGGCGGAACTGATTCTCCTGGCCCTCCACTGGCCCAGAAGGCTGTGGTTTGCAGATCTCAAGAGATTGTCCACAGACAACCCTTGGAAGATTCCACTGCACAAAGTGAGCCTTTCCCTTGGGCCAATTCAACATCCCGAACCTCAATGGTTGCAACTACCCATTTGGAGGTTGAGCAGCAACAACTAAGTCAAGAACGGTTCTCAGCTAGGGTAATACATACTATTCAGGCGGCTCAACGTCCTTCCACGAACCGCATATATAATACTACATGGTTGGCCTTTCACAAATGGTGTACCAAGTTCAAAATAGACCCATGTTCGCCGTCAGTGGCTCAGGTGTTAGTTTCTCCAGGATGGGTTAGACAGGGGTCTTTCTCCCAATATCTTAAAGCGACAGGTGGCAGCCATCGCTTCGGTGGTGAGCTGGGAAGGTTTCGCTTCCATTTCCCATCACCCCCGCATATGGAGTTTTTTAAAGGGAGCTGTGAATTTATGTCCTCCAACAATACATCATTATCCCACTTGGGACCTCAATAAGGTACTCAATGCTCTCACCAAAGGTCCATTTGAGCCTCTGAGATCTACAAGCCTCCATCTTCTTACTTACAAAGTAGTTTTTCTAGTGGCTATTACATCTGCAAGACGTATCTCAGAAATAGTGGCTTTATCGGCACGCAAAGTTCTGTGTATTTCCATGCAGATAGAGTGGTCTGTCTGGATCCCACATTTGTACCAAAGGTCAATTCAGCCTTTCACAGGGCTCAGGAACTGATTCTTCCTAATTTTTGTCCTAAGCCTGCCCCGGGCCTTTCTACTGGCATCGTCTGGATGTTCACAGAGCTATTCGCATCTACCTCCATCAAATGGCTCCCTTCAGGAAGTTGGAGGCCCTTTTTGTGTCTTTTCAGCTGGCTACTCAGGGGCAAAAAGTCTCCCCATCAACTATAGGTAGATGGTTGAAGGCCATGATAGCTAAGGCTTATGAAGCTCACTCACTGCCAGTACCTAGTGGTATCAAAGCGCATTCACAAGGAGCACAGCAATTTTGGTGGCCTGGGCTACCTAGGCTCCTATAACTGAGATATGTACGGCAACTACATGGGTTTCTCCTTCACCTTTCATCAGGCACTACAAAATTGACGTGTTTGTCTCTGCGGAGGCTTTGTTTGGCAGGAGGGTGTTACAACGGGTACAGTCGGACAGGGAAGGAGTTTTGGATCAGACGGGGACCCTCCCTTAGGACAGGCCAAGCTTTGGTATGTCCCAATCTCTGGATGCTCGGAGCAGTTCAGTGGAGAAAGGGCGTTGGTACTCACTTGATACGCCCGTTCTCAGTGAGCTGCGATGAGCATCCAGCCCCACCCGTTTCTTTCTGTCTGTTTGCATCTGCTCCAATCAATGATCCTTTATTTAATGCTTTTTTTTTGGTCATCGGGTTCTTGCACTGGGCAAGGGCGGGGCCTATATTACCTCGACTTCGCCAAAACTGGGGAACGTTAGGAGAGAGACGGAGGAGGAGCCAGCGTCCTACCAATTAAGCTCAGCCTATCAAAACCAGAGACTAAGCACTTCCCAATCTCTGGATGCTCGTCACAGCTCACTGAGAACAGGCGTATCAGGTGAGTACCAGCGCCCTTTTATGTTAACTTTCCTTTTTTTTTGGCTTCTTATACTTCTCACTTTTTTTCTTAAATCCCATATCTATTAACAACTTAAAAGTGATATCCAAGATGTTAAGACAACCTGAAATGGTATTCTATATGTTCATTTGATTGCTTAAGTTCCTGTGTGGAGATGGGACAGAGTTTCAGAAGGACAACCATCATTGCAGCCCTTCATCGATCTGGGCTTTATGGCAGAGTGGCTAGATGAAAGCCTCTCCTCAGTGCAAAACACATGAAAGCCCACTTGGAGTTTGCAAAAGGAAAAAAGCATCTGAAGGACTCTCAGACTGTGAGGAACAAACTGTAAGCGGGCTTTCATGTGTTTTGCACTGAGGAGAGGTTTCCATCTAGCCACTCTGCCATAAAGCCCAGATCAGTGAAGGGCTGCAGTGATGGTTGTCCTGAAACTCTGTCCCATCTCCACACAGGATCTCTGGAGTGGCTATTGGGTTCTTAGTCACTTCTCTTACTAAGACCCTTCTCCCCTGATTGCTCAGTTTGACAGGGCAAACAGCTATTGGAAGTGTCCTGGTTGTGCCATTTGAGAATTATGGAGGCCACTGTGCTCTTAGGAATCATCAATGGAGCAGAAATTTTATCAAGGCCTTCTCCAGATCTGTGCCTTGCAATAGCCCTGTTTCTAAGCTCTGTAGGCAGTTTCTTTGACCTCATGGCTTTTGTTCTGCTACAGTATGCATTGACACTTTCTATAGAGAGGTGTGTGCAAATCATGTCCAATCAATTTAATTTACCACAGGTCAACTGCATTTAAGGTGTAGAAACATGTCAGCAGTGATCAAGAGAAATGGGAGGCACCAGAGCTAAATTTTGTGTATTGTTGCAAAGGTCTGAATGCTTATGCCAATGGAATATTTCAAGTTTTTAAAGATAAAATTTACAGACATTTTTAATATTCTGTTTTCACTTCATCATTATGGGGTACTAAATGTAGATTAATGAGAAAAAAATGAATTTCAATAACTGTAGAATTAGGCTGCAGCTTAACAAAATTGACAAAAGTGAAGGGGGTCCAAATACTTTCTGATGCACTGTACTAGATCCATCTAGAATCTTGTTAATGCATAGTACTAAAAATTAGAGCTATTAATTTGGATGCAGGAAACATTTTAAATTTACATCTTTTGCTCATTGCAACAAAGTTATTTTGTAAAAAATGCAATTGTACTCTTTTGGCACAACCAGAACTAGATGAAAATCTAAAAATCTAAAAATTGGTAATGCCTTTTGGGGGAAGAGTTAGCAGAACATCCAACCTTATGGTGAGGTCACAGGTATGAATCAATCTTGGGTGTAGGTGGATGATTTGGAGAAAGCTCAGTATTAAATATCTAAAGAGATAAGGCCCATATAATAACTTGCAATTTGAAGGTCAGTTGTGATTGATATTTGGAGATGAACAGGTAAATAGGTATTGATATATCTCAATGTCATTTAGCTAGAGACTGGATCCAGACCTTGGCTTTTTGATTATCATTCTAAGTAAGTTTGATTTATTGAGGTATATTAAAAGCTGAATTTCCAAGAAAGTAAGTTGAATTGGGGCATTACTTAAATCAGTAAGACAAGTTACCTATGACTTTAAGACCCATGATTTTTAACATGCAACACAAATCTGGAATTAAAATTGTGCAGTTTCCCTTAGAAAGAAGCAATGAACTTCTAGATGATACTGTTGTGTCGTGTGTATTATAACAAACCAAAATAATCTATATTGCTTTCTTTTTGATAGCGGGTGTTTTAGGAAATGCAATGGACTTTGAGTATTTCTGATAATTCTGACTGAGTTAGCACCATTACTACTATAACAGAAAGCATATGGCACTATTATTAGAAAATCTAAACATTTGTCAATACAATAGGAGAATAAGCAAATATTTCCGGAAACAAAGACTCCTTTCAAAAGAAAGTGAATTACCCATTTATGTTCATGTAAAGAATGTTTTATAGTAATTCAGTATCAATATGTTCATTATGACCTAAGCTTTCTTGAGTTGAGTGCTTTAGATACATCCAATGAAATGGATTCTTGCCCTTAAAATCTAAGGTAATAATAATTTGGTAATCTTTAAGAAACTATGAAAAGTTAGATATATTAATTAGAAACTGTATGGTTACCTCCCTGGGATGCTTTAAAGTCAACTCACTCATCCAAATAGTCTCTTCCAGTTCCATTATTGTGCTTACTAAAAGTCATATGCAGGTCTTGGCGTGTTCGGGTCTTTTCCCATGTAAGATTGAGACTATCTTGGCAACGTTTTGACGAGATCTCACTCACCATCTTCAGGCTGGTGCTTTTAGCTTTGTGCTTTGCTCACGCATAGATACACAGATAGACACACAGCCAATACCTCAGCCACACATGTTCTTAAGAAAAAGCCAGCCAATCTGCAAACATCAACTCCATCAACCAATCAAGAAATGACAACACAACCAACCTCCCCTCCAGTATATATAGGGAGACAGCAGCTCAGATCACGCTTTGCTCGCACAAGCACGAAGCCGAAAACACCAGCCTGAAGATGGCAAGTGGGATCTCGTCAAAACGTTGCCTAGATAGTCTCAATCTTACACAGGAAAAGACCCGAACACACCAAGACCTGCATACCTGTACCCATGAAAATCTACGAATACAAATATATGTATGTATGTATAAATTTTGAATACAAAATATATCCCAATATTTCTTGTACTTACATTCAGACTCCTAACTTGCTTCCCCCCTTCTTTGTGAATCCTCAGAAACACTAATGGATACTCGGACAGCCACAGCTGAACTTGGTTGGACAGCAAATCCACCATCAGGGGTAAGTCGATGTCAGCTACTTAAATGGTTTGTAAAGGGAATGGTGTATCTTGCATAAATTCAACTAAGTAAGACTGGTCAAATTTTCAGGTTTGGTTATGCTTGCCTTTCCAGTCACACTCCCTTCTAGTTTTGCTCCTATTGGTACTCAGAATTTTTTAAAAGTCTGCATGATTTTTTTTACCTAAATATATGCATTTCAAAGGTGCCATTATAAGATGCACACTTTATGCATGCAGATTTATATAAAATTATTTCTGGTGTAGATTTCCTTAGACTGACAAATGTATAGCATAGTGTGATAGAATGTGTAATAGACATTAGGAACACAAAGGAAGCAGTAAGGCACTTAAAGGAGGAAATGGATTCTTAAGTCCAAGGAAGGGAGGAAGCATGAGAAAGAAACCCAGAGAAACTCTGTCCTAATTACACTAGGTTTTAGTTGTATGTGACTGTTTTTTGAGTAGGCTTTCAAAATTCTCCTACATTATCCTACCAGCAGTAAAGATTGCCAGCCTCAAAAAGTTTTTCATGAATCTTGAAATCTTTTATATACTGCCTTGTGAAAGAAGGGTCAGATCCTGCAGATGTGGTTTTGGATCTTTGAGCTTTCTTGTTGTTGGCAGAGTAAGAGGCAATGGTATTATTGCAGCATAGGTGACAGATCACATAAATCAGGGACCCCAGCTTCTGGTCCATGGCCCACTAGTGGGCTGTGAGCTGTTTGCAGTTGGGCTGTAGAAATGGTAGGCTCCATTTGGGTGAATAGCAGGTGGGCGTGCCTGCCACTCGCACAAATGGAGCTGTGCATATGCACTTGCCGTCCCCTCTCCCCTCCACTTGTCCGCAAAGCCAGAAAAGGTGGGGAACTCCAACATAAATCACAAGTTTACATAATACTACAGTGCAGTTACCTCAGGGTTTACCTCAGTTAGAAGGAGTAGCACAAGTGGTGTTATAGGAATAGGAGTTATATTTCTTGAAAACCTGTCTGAGAAATTAAGGAAATGCAGGAGCTAGGACTATTGAATACTTTTTTATTCTGTGTGAATTATTCATGGTGAGAAGGTTAGGGTTCCCTACAGATTTGACCAAGGTGACATTATGTTCTTAGACTTTTGAAAGGAAAAGCAGGCAGATGGGCTTTTATACTGACTGAAAGTAAAGGTGGCATACTAGACAGCTATCAAGATTTTATGCAGGAATTCAAACCTGTCTTTGGTAATTCTATCAAAGAGAGAGAGCAGATGCTAACTGGGAGATTTCTGACAAGGAGGATGCAGAGAATGTGAGGGCACCACAGATTTTCTGTTATAACTCAGGGATGTGCAGTAGAATGGTTTTACTTTCATTGATTTTTGGGAAGGTCTTTCTGATGACCTGGATGAATTGGAAGATCTATTTCAACATTGTCTGGCGTTTGATGGTAGACTAGAGGATAAAATAAGAGAAAGTTAGTTTCAGAGCCTTTCTTACCCCTTTCCCCCTTCTAGTTATCTCCTTGGATTTCAGCGGCATGAAGCCTATGTAAATAGAGATGATGAAGAATTCCCTGTCTATAGTAGAAAAAGCAATGAATATGACATCTCAGGTTGAATGCTTACTGTGGATCCCTTGATCATTTATTGGAGAGTTCCCTGCTAAACTTTCTTCCTCTGAATTTCCTGAAAAAATTGCATTTGTGGAGATTTAATAATAATAAATTACCTTATTACAGACATTAACCAGCAAAGGAAATCTAGTACATCTTATGAATAAATGCCCAAATTGCTCTAAAGTCTTCATGAACCTCCTTCTAAAGAGCTTTTCAGGAGGGACCTTGGATAATTAAAAAGAGTTCTTAAAAGAGTTTTATTTTGTACACACACACACACACACATACCACACAGCTTGGAACTTCAACTCCATAATTTCTTTCTGATTCTGGAAAACTGTAAACTGAGCTATTGTGCAGCAATTGTGTTGCACTATGGCTGGAAAAGCCTATTCAAATAAAAGTGACCAATGGCAAATGCCTCAAATCAAATCCTCAACTCAGTTACAGCTGAGAAGAAATAATCACAAATAATTATTGTAATGAATTTGCAAATAATTATTCAACTGCTTCTATATGTGTCCCAATTTTCTTGGCTATAGACTTGCAAACATCTAATCCTGAGCCATTATTTCTTTCCTTCCAAACAAATAAAATAAAACAACAAGAATAACAAATAAAAAGGTCAACAATCGTGGTTGCAGCATTAGGTTTTCTTCTTGTCTTTGTCTCCTGCTGCACTGCCTTCATTTCCTTCTTTGCCAGAAAAGTATGTAGAATTTGGCAATGTTTCAAGGCAAAAGGAAACTGCAGCCTCTCCTCTGCATTAGATATATAATTATACTATCAACTTGTTACTTAGAGCCCGAATCTCAGAACTAAATGGCAATATACATGTCTACTCAAGAATTACCAGCTTTGAAGTAATTTCTGAACAAAAATCAGAAAAAAAGGACTTATTTAACCTCCTTTTTCTTACTGTTCCTTTGAGTGAAAAAATAAAGATAATTTTTCTTTGATTATAGACTTCTCATTTCTGAACTCATTTCTGAACTATTAGAGGTCACTATCTATTGCCTCTTATTTTGGATCTGCTGGTCTACCTTCAGAAATCACACATTTTTACTAAACAGGTTTGAGAGAAGCTTACAATGTAATTTAGTTGTAGAACAACCATTAATATTTAACAGCCTTTTGACATTTGTATAGCATGGAGAGCCATAAGGAAGAGTCTCAGAATAACTTTCTTACCCACACTAGGTATAAATTGTGCAGGAGAATTGCTTTGGAAGGTTTTCAAGTTTTTGTACAATAGCTAGCTTACTAGCAATAAAGATTGTTCCAGAAATCCAAGTGGTTCTTTTTTCTTGAGTTTGCCAGCTCACGGGGCTTAATACATAGTTGAGAACAGTGTGGATTTGCACACAGAATATTCTTATTTTAGAAGTCTTAGAAAGTTTTGGGAAATGCAAACTGGGTGAAGTTCATAATAAAATGAGAACAAGCATTATTTTTACTTCTTTTAAATATAAGTGTCAGGATTCCAAGTAATAGATCCATTGCAAGCAAGAACTCCAAGGCAAGTGAACTCCAGGAGTGGAAATTCTGGCTCAAGAGGCATCATCACTGACAGCAGACAATAGCAGTAATGGAAGTGAGAATGACCCGATGAAAATCCTCTTCAATTGAGGGAGGGCAGCCTGTCAACTCTGAACCTGACCTGGGAAAAGCCATCTTGGATCTTCAGTGATGGACTGAGGGATAGGGAGGAGGGAACAGAGATAGTTGGGCTTGTGTAGTCATAATAAAATACTTTCTCCTGGAAACCAAGGATGTTTTCACACCTGGCTGGAGGAAGAAGCAGAGATGTCACCAGACCAGCTGATACTGCAGTGATTGGGCCATGTGGCTGATTGTTTGGGGTTGAGGGAAAACAATTACCTTTAATTAGGTGAAAACAAAGGGGCCCCTCAGAACTGGTTTTCACCAGATATGTGCCAATTTGATATTTCCAATAAAGCTATTCTTTGACGGATTCACCTGCCTCAGAATTCTTGCTTGCAGTGGATCTGTTACTTGGAATCCTGACACTTATATTTAAAAGAAGTAAAAATAATACTTGACATTAGATTTGTGGAAAGGCAGTGAAGAAATTTGCTTCCTATGTCATTATAATCTTAAATAGCCTTGATTTTTGATCACTTCTCAGACAATGGAAACTTATTTAATTACATGCAGATGGAATTGTGCACTATTTTTCCACATCTGAACTGTGAAAGAGAATTCTTGTCACTTTCTCTTGTTCCCTTCCAAAACATTTTCCATTTTTAAAAAGCAACCCAATTACTTAGGGCTGGACTTCCATTTTTTTCCATTAAACCTAGGGCTAATTATGAAACTGAAATATTCCAAGTGGCAGATAGTATCTAATCCTAAATCTCGACTCAATCCTTCTCTTAACACTTTTTCATATTGGAAAAAATAGACACTAGAATAAATTCATATGTTCTGTGGATTTTAAGACAATAATAAATACAGGGACAACTAATGGGAATTTTGGTGTAGTGATTCAAAACACTGGCTTAAAAACTGTGAATTCCAGTCCTGCTTTAACCATGAAGCCAACTACTGTATGTGACTTTGGTCCAATCACTCTTTCTTAGCCCTGTGTCAGATAACAGAGTACCAAATGCATCACAGATAATAATAATAATAATAATAATAATAATAATAATAATAATAATAATAATAATAATAATAATAATAATAATAATAATAATAATAATAATAATAATAATAATAATAATAATAATTTATTTATATACCGCTCCTCTCCCGAAGGACTCGGAGCGGTGCACAGCTGTACAGTTAAAACAATAAATATATGGGAAAATAAAACTAAATTAAACCAAAACCCTGGCTGTAAACAATTTAAAACCCTTCCCTAAAACCCTAAAATTTAATAAAAAATAAAACACCCCAAAACTAAAATCAGCCCAAGCCGGCCTGGTCAAAGAGCTAGGTTTTCAAGGCACACCTGAAGGTCCCCAGGTCCATGGCTGTCCATAACTCCAGGGGCAACCCATTCCAGAGGGCAGATGCCCCCACAGAGAAGGCCCTATTCCTCGAAGTCACCAGCCGGCACATAGATGCCAATGGGACCCGCAGGAGACCCTCCCTGTGGGAGCGCACTGGATGGTGAGAGGAAAATGGCAGAATGCGATCTTGTAAATATCCTGGTCCGATACATGGAGCGCTTTAAAAGTTAACACCAAAATTTTAAAGCGCCCCCGAGAGGCCACTGGCAACCAATGCAGCTCACGCAGGAGGGGCGTCACATGCGAGAACCTCGACGCCCCCATAACCACCCGCACGGCCGCATTCTGTACCAGTTGAAGCCTCCGGATGCTCCCATTCGGGAGCCCCATATAGATGCTCACAAGCACTTGGGCAATAGTGATCTTCCAATTTTGTTTCTGAAATGTTGATATTCAATTATTCAGGACATAGAGGTGTAGGTGGAGTCACAGATAGTCTGATCCCCCTGTTTTAAAATGATCTAAACCAATGGTGGGATTCTACCAGTTCAGCCTGGTTTGAATGAACCAGTAGTAAAAAATGTTACTGTTTTGGTCGAACCGGTATTTCTTTCATTTTCCACCCAACGATCAGCTGTTTTGATGATCAGCTGTGTCTGGTTCCCCCTCACTGTTTAACTGCTTCACCCAGGAGACTTCCCTGAGGCCCAGGAGGCAAAAACGGGTGCATGGGAAGGTGCTGCATGGGCCCCCAGTGCTTCATTTTTTGCCTTCCTGTGCCTCAGGGAAGCTGCCTGGGAGCAAAAATGGCCTCCCAGGAGGCATCCCTGATGCACAGGAAGCAAACAACAACAAAAAAACCTGGAGTGCGGGGTGTGCTATGCCTACCCAGTCACATGGCCACGCCCACCTACCACTCCCACCTAGGCATGCCCACAAAACTGGTAGTAAAAATATTTGCATCCCACTCCTGATCTAAACTTGTGATTGCCATCCCGTACAATGGCAGCAATGAGTTCAATGAGATATTTTGTGTTCAACTATAAACAATTATGGAGCATGAAACCATACATCAGGATTTGGAAACAGAACTAACAAGGACTTTACAAGAGAAACATGTTGGATGCATGCAGTATGGTACCATACATAGAATTGTCTTTGTAGGAATGTCATAGATCAGCCCCCATAATTTAGTCCTTTCCAGATGTATTAGAGTGTACCTCCACAAAACTATCACAGGAGCCATTTTTCAGCATTTCTAGAGAGCACAAGACCAAGGAAGGATGCTTTTGATATTAGATTAGGTCCAGTAAAATCCAAACTATCCCAACCCTGTCGTGAAAAGTAAATCACCTTGTATCAGGGCTTTCATAATCAGAAAATACCCCGTACCATTTTTGTACACGTACACATATGCATAGAGTCTAGCCTACCCAATGGAATTGCTATATAAGAGGAGGAAGATTATTGCATCTTGGTCATAAAAGTTCAAATAGCATATAATCTAGCAAATAGATTATATACAAATATAATCCAATATATAAATAGCATATAATCATAGGGTCACTTCTTGTGTAGAAATTTATATACTAGATAAAGATCTGCATATGAGCTGTAGAGGTCAGAAATAATCATGCATGGTAATAGGAAACAATTAAGAAAAGTCTGGTTGTTTATTGCATCTTGGTCATAGCATATAAACAACCAGAGTTTTCTTAATTAACTGTTTCCTCTCACCGTGCATGATTATTTCTTAACTCTACAGTTCATATGCAGAAATTTATCTAGTATACAAATTCCTACACAAGAAGTGACCTTAATGGCAGTGGACCTACAATTATATAAGATTTTAATTCTGAAATAGGTCTAACAAGGCATATTAGGACTTCCTGCCATGCTGCCTATGTGTAGGATTGCACTTTTGTTCTATCCATGTTCCCAACTACTTTCATTTTCCATCTCCAGAATTAACAGATGTCTATGGAGATTCTCAGTCATTCAAGTCATGATTGTCCCAAAGGTGCTTTTTCAAGAGGCAACTTGCTGAAGAAGCTTCTTGGATGAGACGTGAAATGTCTTCAAAGAAAAATCATAAAGTCCATTTGCCTCTTGAAAAAGCACCCTTGGGACATCCAGAATTAACAATTTTGCTAATGCCACTATTTATTGTTGGAATACGGTATCTCATGTCTTCTCTTGCTAACACAACTCCCATATTTCTGTTCCATGAATGCTAAGTTAAAAGTCAGTCAATGTATGAAGAATTTCCCCAGGATTGCAGGCGATATGCCAATTTCAAAACTTCATATATGCTTACCTGCTAAAGGTACCTTTTTGGGTGAGATATTTAATATATTGAAGGTGGAGATTAACTCATGGCTGATTGTTGCATAATGTTGAGATAATCATTTTCCAAGCTGCTGTTTGTATAATAGCATCCCTTTCCAGTTATACACAATATGTCATCAGAAACTGAGATTAGTAAAGGCTGCAATCATCTGAATTTAAGCTGGGAAAAGAACCACACAAAGAGAAACCAAATGTTTGGCACAGCCAACTTTCCATAATAGAGAGAATCAATGCTTTGGAGGTGACTGAAAACAGAACGGGTAGCATCCAGTCTGTATCATTCATACAGCTAGAGATAGGTTTGGAAGGTTAATGGCAGGAACACTTGCCACAGCATAGTCAATCTCAAAATAAGAATGTCATACAGCAAGAAGGAAGAGTCAAGTAATAAACTATCTATTTTTGGCCATATCTTATAGCCAGAGAATCTGCCAAGAGTTGGTATGGTCCTTCAGATTTGTTCTAAATTCTGGTTACTCCAAGGAGAGAACCCTACATTTTTCTTGTAAACATTTCAGAAGTGAGCATTTGTGATGCATTTGTCTGACACAGGATGCTGTAAGTTTTTAGTCTGCTCAAGAGAGTTCCTACCTTCTTTTTCCTTACTTGACCTCATAGCATTTCTCTTGATGAAGAGCAAGGGAATACAATACGTTTATACTTACTAATAGTGTTTGATTATCAATTATTTTTATTATTAATAAAGCATACTGTCTGTAAATGGAATGTCTTTGTTTCTTTTCTCTGTCTTTTGTTTTTGGAAATTTGCCTTGACTGATTATTTGGTTTATCAGGCATTGTCCACATGGAAAGGATTCATGTGTGTCTGTGGTTTGCCTTGTGTCTTTACATGTTGCATCAGTTTTAGCTGCACAATACCAGTTGGCTTATTGTATATTAATACATTAGTATCAATTTCACAGAGAATTTCAAAATGAAGCTGCCAAAATCTGCCTGACTTTGCTGACTTTTCCCTCCCTCTTGGAGTGTTCTAGCCTTTTCCCCTAGCCTTGCCTCCCTTGCACTCAGTACCTGAAGGATCCTATAATTAGGAAGCATTAGCAGGCTTGAAGCAGCTTTCATACTCGAACACCATTCATAATTGTACTCAGCAGTGCTCTTCTTTGGCTATTAATGTCAGTTCTGTGGAATAATGAGGAACAAACCACCTTCAGGCACTTAAAATATCTTCTTTATACAATAAGAGTGTTTGAAGAATGGGAACATAAAATACCCTGACTTGCATTCCTCTAACAAAGAAGTGATCAACAAAGACTTGAGCAGGTACATGGAAAAAGATAACTTAGAGAGATGGTGTTAGCTTCATAAGGAGCTTAATCAGATGACAGAAGGGAGAGAGGCTATACCAGAAATTATTATTTTGCAAAGCAGTGGAATGATTAAGAAAATAGACATGTCAAAGCAAAGGAATTTTGAAGGAGTCCTAGCAAAACAGAAGACAAATAGTTAGCTGTTACTGTAATTGGTCTTTGCCTGGTTTTTGTTTTCTCTGTGCAGTTTGGAAACACCTTGAAGCTTGCAATAAGAATTCATTTTGCTACAAAACTTCACATCTTGGGATAGTTTTCTTGCAGTTCTATCCCAAAAAAGTACTCTGGAATTATTTTCATGGAAGGTAACATATATAGAGAATGTTAAAGTAAAACCGAGTGGCTGTGGTTTCCTGCGCCCAGATACAGCAAGCTTATTCCATCGCTGACTGTGGGGGGAGAAACTCTGGCCCCCACAGGAAGGGCGCGCAATCTTGGTGTCCTCCTGGATGTACGGCTGTTGCTGGAAGATCACATAACGGCCGTCGCCAGCGGGGCTTTTTGTCAGGTCCGATGGATCTGCCAGTTGCGGCCCTTTCTGGATCTGGGTGTGCTTTGCATGGTCACTTCTGCCCTTGTCATTTCCTGTCCTGATTATTGCAATGCTCTCTACATGGGGCTCCCCTTGAAGAGCATCCGAAGGCTCTAGTTGGTACAGAGTGCAGCCGCGTGGGTGATTCTGGGGGCTTCTCATAGCTCCCATGTTACACCGCTCCTGTGTGAGCTGCATTGGCTGCCGCTAGCCTTCTGGGTGCAATTCAAGGTGTTGGTGGTTATCCATAAAGCGCTCCATGGCTTGGGACCCGGGTACCTACAGGATTGCCTTCTGCCACCATTGGCTTCCCATCGGCCTGTGCGCTCTCACAGGGTGGGCCTCCTTGGGGTGCTATCAGCTGGACGATGTCGGCTGGCTACCCCAAGGGTACGGGCCTTCTCTGTGGGAGCACCCTCCCTTTGGAATGAGTTGTCCCCGGAGATACGGACTATCCCTGACCTGCGAACCTTCAGGCGCACATTGAAGACTCATCTTTTTCAATGAGCCAGTCTGGCCTAACAGTATTGCAGGATTTTAAATTTGTTATTTTATAGACCCTTGTTTTTATTATTGTTACTATTATTTAACTTTGGCCAGATTATTGATTTAATCTGTTTTAATCTGTTTTTAAATTTAAATTTCTTTGTATTGTTTTAATTTGGCTGTACACCGCCCCACGTCCCAAATGGGAGAGGGAGCTGTATATAAAATAAATAAACAAAACTAAACTAATTAATATAAATTCAAACAGAATTTGTTAGAAAATCCCATTTAATGTTTGTGTGTGTGTTTCCACAGCAATCTTGTAACGTAAGCCTGGTAAAAGAAGAGGCAGTGTGTTTCAATCAATTAAAAGACCAGAATGAACAATAAAACAATATACATTATTGGTAATAAATAGCAAAAATTTCAACAGTTAGAATGACTCGGTAGATTCAAAAACTGATTAAAAATAGAAGTTCAGCTACCTTTCTAAATCCAAGTTACGAAGGAAACAGATACCTTTGATTTCTAGGGATGGGAAACTATCCTAGAAAGAGCTCTCACTCTATTAGTTCCTGGGCAAGAAACAGAGTGTCCATAGAAAGTCCCCTCTTCATTTATAATAATTTACATTCTAGCCTTGCAAAAATATTCTTAAATTGGAAAAGTTTTGTATAGTTCAGAGGGTTGGGAGAGGGAAACAGGATGATATGATTTTAGTCTTCTTTCTTCAAGTCAATATTCCAATCAGAAATTCAATCAGCATTGGTGTGTCTGTATGTTTGTGTATGTGTAGTGCTTTGATCCTTAATTTTTCCTTTCTGGGATGTGTCTCTCCATTCCTACATGAGGTCATTGGATGAGATAATTTTTTGGAATATAATGATACATCTTAGCCTTAGTTATTCAACTGTTGCCATTAGTATTCAGTATCTGGAGCAGAGGTGGTATTCAGCAGGTTCTGACCAGTTCTGGAGAACCAGTAGCAGAAATTTTGAGTAGTTTGGAGAACTGGTAAATACCACATCTGACTGGCCCTGCCCCCATCTATTCTCTGCCTCCTGAGTCCCAGCTGATTGGCTGGGACTTCTTTTGTTGCCCTGCATAGGAGAACAGAGCTGAAAAGCAGATTAGTGGGGTGGGAAGGGAATGGGGATTTTGCAGTATTATTCTCTTGCCACCAAGCCACACCCACAGAACTGGTAGTAAAATTTTTTGAATCCCACCACTGATCTGGAGGGTGTTGGGGTTTGGGTGGGAAAGAAATACTCATACTTAATTCTGGCAAGTCCAAATGGTTTTAGATTTTGAGACCTTTTGTATCTGGCCATTTTAGTTCTGAGTGGGGTTGTATTCCCTAATATAGACTTAGTGTGCAATCTGTGGATCTTCCAGGTTGAATGCTCCTATTTGAAGAATAGGTGACAGTGATGGCTCAGAAAGCCTTTGCACAAATCCATCTTGCTCCACCCTCCTTCCTGGATGAAGAAAACACTTCCCTTATGCCTTGGCCATTTATTGTCTACTTTATGGTAATGTGCTCTAACATTTGGTCCAGAATGCAGGGGCATGGAGGTGATTATGGCTGTACCTTGATATGCCAATGTAATGCAAGTACTTGTCAAGCTGCAGTATTGCCAGTGGACTTTTAAGTATGTCAAGCCCGTCCAAGCTGGAAAAGTTAGGAAACAAGAACCACTTCAGTTTCTGAAATAATCTTTATTGCTAAAATAATGTAGCAGAATATTGAAAGCTTGTCAAATCACTTCTCCAGATTAGCTTACACCTAATGTAATTAAAGTAGAGCTACTCTGACTCTCATTTCCACAATTGCTCCTTTTCTAGCCTAAGGAATCTTCTTTGTAATGCACATGTTCTTCCATATTCCCAGATCTGCTAGATATTTTAACCCAAAGGGTAATTCAAAATTCTGGTTATTCCTTTTAATCCCTCATGACACAAGTCTGGCTACCCCCAGAGCTTTGATCAATTTTGATAGTCCAGTAAAATATCATATGGCCAACACACTTCAAGTCCCATCTCTTAAACTATGCCATCTTATGGAACTAAGTGACATTCATTCTATATTGCTGCATCTACTGTAAACAGAAGTACTTGATCAGAAATAATAACCTCAATCTTGCCTGGCTTTTGCAAGGCTGCAAAGAGTTGTTGCGCCCCTCCCCCTGGCTTTAGATTAGGAAATTTGTGAACCCACCAGACACTATAATTATTGAACAATTTTCATTATAATTTGTTTTAAATTTCATTATATTTTATAAGTGTTCATTCTTGTTGCTCTAATTGTATGCTGCACTTTAGTCATTTGTCAAGAGTGGCTACATACATTGATTACATAAACAAATCTAGATTTGTTGTACCATATTTTCTGGCGTATAAGACGACTTTTGAAACGAAAAAAAGTCAACCGAAAATCAGGGGTCGTCTTATACGCCCGGTTGTCTTATACGCCGGAAAATACGGTACATCAGGAGTGAAGCTTGAGCGCTTTTATGCTTCCTCTTCGAGGGAGCCGAGAAATAAGTTTGCGGGCGCTTCCTCCAAGGCAAGGGAGAGATGCGAAGCGCAACCAGTCAGCTCGATTCGGAGTAATGCAGTGGTTCACAAGGACAAGGATCCCCCCTCACTCCCACTCGCCTTGAGCTTCTCTGGAGCTGCCGGCACGGAAGGGACGTCAAGGGAGGAGGTGTCACGGAAAGCTGGGAGCTCCCGGCGTGGCTCTGTGTTGTTTGCCTCCTGCAAGAAGCGAGGGATAACGGAGGGCGGCTCTAAGCCGCTCACCCGCCCTGTGAAAGAGACACTTCGCTCTTCTTTGACACCTTTGGGAGGTCGCCCGGCTTCTGCCTCTTCTAGCTGCTATTCTCTCCTTCGGAGCTCTAGTGGCGGCAGATCGGGCTGTTTCCTTTCGCGGAGTAGCGGCCGGAATTTAAAAAAATATGTCATTAATAGAAAGTTGTAGAGTTCATTTATAATGCTGACTGTATTGAATTGAATAAAAATGTATTTGCCTACACACTTAAGGAGAAGCATCTTAGTTTACAAATCCTTGCAGCTTAATTTTGAATACCCGTATTTTCCGGCGTATAAGACGACTTTTGAAAAAAAGTCAACTGAAAATCGGGGGTCGTCTTATACGCCCGGTCGTCTTATACGCCGGAAAATACGGTATTTAAAAAGATCTTCGACCCACATTTGGGCTTGAGAACAAGTCCCTACCAAATACTGAAACCATTGATTTATTTGCTGAAATATCTATACTGGTCAATTCCTGCAGGCTCTGAGCAGCTTGCATACATAAAAAAAGATTAAAAACAATATACACAGGAATCCAGATTGTCTCAGAACAATCAGAGCACCACAAAGCAGGCTGGGACTCAACATCCAAAAGAAAGTCACACAACCCACAACTCCGCATCCAACCCACCCCATCCAATCCAACATCAATCAAAACTAGACATGAACACCCCTAACTACCTCTATTCCAACCATAACTGGCCTTAAATGCAAGCTACTCAATGCAATAAGCCTTGTAAATAAAATACCTGAATTTCTCGTCTTACTAAATACGGCTAAATTCGACATAATATTTGTCTGTGAAACATGGCTCAACGCATATTTCCCTGACTCCATTACCACAGTAAGAAACTATCATGTTTACTGATCAGATCATGAAAATTGTAGGGGAGGTGGTGTTGCTATCTTCTATAAAAAGTCCCTACATCTAAAAAACATCCAAGTTACCCAGGAGCTTGCTATTCCTGAGACCATTGTCTGTGAACTGTCCTTAAATATCATATTTTGGTTCTTACTATGTTACAGAGCCCCTGATTATGACATTGAACATGCAAACAAGCTAAATACACTACTAACATGGGCAGCATCCTGCCCACATGCTTTTATTTTTCTTGGTGACTTCATTCTACCTCGTATTAACTGGACCCTTAACGAATGTACAAGTGAACCCATACATGCAACCTTCTACAATGCAGTAACAAATCTGGGACTAGAACAACTAGTAACCAACAACACTATACTTAACAACTGCCTCAATCTCATCTTCTGCAATAGTTTGAATTCAATTTATGGAATACAAATTAAAGAACCCTTTTCCAACAGTGACCACAACATGATTGACTTTTGTCTCAACATACGACCACACAAAAATAATCACAATGATGGACTCCCCAATTATAACTTCAAAAAAGGAAACTATGATCTTATAAATAACGATCTCTCATCCCTTGATTGGCAATTTCTATTCTCTGGATGCAATACTGTAGAAGACCATTACAATATATTTTTACTTGAAGTCAAAAGAGTCATCAAATTATATGTACCATTAACAACTCCCAAAACCAGAAAAAAACAAATTACCTAAAACAATAAGGAAGCTTCAATCCAAAAAGAAATCACTTTGGTGGAAAAACAAATATGGTCACGTTGCCAACTTCAAAAGCCGATACAAAAATTTATGCCACCAGATAAAAACTGAATGCACCAATTATCACATTAAACAAGAAGAAAACCTATGCACCAATTCCACCCGCACTTTCTATAATTTTATAAACAACAAACTAAAAGACTCAAGGTCCATCCCACCCTTGAAAGGACCTAATGGTAAAGACTGCAACGACGACACTATTAAAGCCAACCTCTTTAACACATTCTTTGGCTCAGTATTTGTAAACAGCAGTGGATCATGCCCAGTATTTCTTAGTCGAACCACAGAAAACTACAATGATCTAATACATATCGATTTTACAGAAGACGTTGTTGAAAAAGTACTGCGC
The DNA here is from genome assembly GCA_023653725.1 of Bungarus multicinctus. Classification (NCBI taxonomy): domain Eukaryota; kingdom Metazoa; phylum Chordata; class Lepidosauria; order Squamata; family Elapidae; genus Bungarus; species Bungarus multicinctus. Next base: position 42,616,864 of record CM042844.1, read on the forward strand.
AATCTAAAACCATCTCTTATCTATAGGACCGGATGGAATATGTGCCTATTTCTTTAAAAAGCTATTCACTGCTATAGCCAAACCTCTAAGCATAATCTTTGAAAAATCTTTCAGGACCAGCTCCTGGCCAAAACTATGGTCACAATCCATGGTCATCATCATCTTCAAAAAGGGAGATCCCAGCCTAGTTGAAAATTACAGACCAATCTCTTTATGCTGCATCACCTGTAAAGTCATGGAATCAATTATTAACCAATCCATCATCCTCCACTTAGAGACAAACAACCTACTCTCTACAATTTCGCTTCAGAAAAAAACTATCCTATAATTTGTAACTCTTACACTGCAAATATATATGGACTATACAACTCGATCAGTGCAAAGCAATAGACACAATCTACATAGACTTCTGTAAAGCCTTTGATTCAATGGTACATGACAAACTACTCCTAGAACTTAAATCTTATGGTATCTCTGCACACCTGCATAACTGGATAGAAGCATTCCTGTCAAACAGACAACAAATGGTCAAAATTGGGAATGTAAATTCTGTACCTGTCAACAATGGTGTCCCCCAAAGCAGTGTTCTAGGACCAACTCTTTTCATACTCTACATAAATGACCTCTGTGATCATATCAAGAGCAACTGCGTTCTCTTAGCTGATGATGTAAAGCTATTCAACACCACAGACAATACTGCTACCGTTCAAAAAGACCTTGACTATGTATCAGAATGGTCAAACAAATGGCAACTTCAAATCTCAACAAATAAATGCTCTGTCCTACATATTGACAAAAAAATCAGAAAATAAAATACAGGCTGAGTAGTCAAGACCTTGTTGATGATCCAAACTCTGTCAAGAATCTTGGAGTACTCATCTCAAATGACCTAAGTGCTAGAGCCTACTGTAACTACATAGCCAAAAAGGCATTAAGAGTTGTTAAGCTAATCTTACGTAGCTTTTTCTCTGGTAATATTACACTAATAACTAGAGCATACAAAACATTTGCTAGACCAATACTCAAATACAGCTCATCAGTCTGGAACCCACATTACGTATCTGATATTAACACAGTCGAGAAGCTCCAGAAATATTTCACAAGAAGAGTTCTCCACTCCTCTACTAATTACAGAATACCTTATGCCACCAGACTCGAAATTCTAGACCTAGAAAACCTTGAACTACACCGCCTTTGGTCCGATCTGTATAGTATATAAAATCATACATTGCAATGTCCTACCTGTCAATGAATACTTCAGCTTCAACCATAACAACACTAGAGCAAGCAATAGATACAAACTCAAAGTTAATCGCACCAAACTTGATTGTAGGAAATACGACTTCAGCAACAGAATGATCAATCTCTGGAATACTCTACCTGACTCTGTGATTTTTTCCCCAAACCCCAAAAACTTTAACCTTAGACTAGTAATTTGCTGAAATTGTCAGGAAAACTGGAGAATGGGGTGGGGATATGTGAATGCTGTTAAAAGACAGAGCAGGTGAGTAGACAGATACAGTGTCTAACAATAAACATATGGATAGACAGGTATGCATGCACAGCCAGAAGCTGAAGAGAGAGAGGGGGAAATCAGAGCTGGAAAGCAGATGGTGGAGAGACAAAAAGAGGATAGGTAGGGAAAAAAATCTAGTAGCAAAACAAATACAGTAACAGAAGGAAGACTATAAAGAAAAACTGGAAGCTTCATATGTTTTCCTTTCTTCTATATATGTATCATTTGGATTTATTTTTGTCAGTAATTTTCTTCTGTATTGCTTTACTTTGCAATAGCAAGTTTAAGCAGAATCTTTTTAAATTAAATTGTTTAAATAATTTTTAGACTTGGCTCTGGTATTACTTGCAGGAAATGAGTAAACTCAAGTACTCAAGACTATTAGCAAGAAGACGGTAAACTCAAGTAGAAATGTGGTGACATGGCCTCTTTATCATGCACACATTTTGATAGAGGGATCTTCTTAGAGTATTGTTTCTTAGAGGATTCCCCACACCTTTTTTTTTGACTGGGAGGGGGTGTCCATCTTCTCTCCAGATCATTAGAATGAACTTTCATTCCACACATACCAGTGCACCCTAGACACCTTGTTTCTGCTTGTCAGTTCTCTGTGGATATTTTAATGGGAAATAAATGAACAAATAAATGTGTTGCAGAACAAAACACCAAACTCTACAATCATAATTATTTGCAATAATGCCCTTGGCCTCCTGTAGGGTGTCAGAAAATATCTTGTGGCTAATTTACCTTCTGCCAAGTGTGCATTGTATGACCAGCCTTACAAACTGTGGGCACATGTTTAGGTAAGTTTTCCATGACATACATTTTATGTATTTGCCCTAAAAATTCCAAATGTGAACACAAACACAATCACTACAAAAATCAATATATTTTTGTTGTTATTTGTTACCAATAAATTTCAGACAACAAAATTTAGATGAGTTGTAGGTTTATTATTATTTTTATTATATCAATTTATGTAACTGCCCATCTCATTCTAGGCAGTTCACACAGAGTTAAAATGAAATGAAACAAAACACAATAACAATAAATCACTAAAAAATTTAGTAAACTAAGTTTTATTTTATTTATTCCACAAGGGGTAACAATAATAAACAATTACATTAAATAATGGAAGACAAGGATAAAACCAACCCACATCATAAGAAAGACATCTCTCATTGATGACCTCACCTGATACCAAGCTGAAGGAATATCCTAGTCTTGAAGAACTTGCAAAATACTAGCAGGGTCAGGGCTCCATGAATCTTAGGGGAGATGGTTTTTAGAGGCAGGTTAGAAGCATGATTCTTCGATCCTATCAGATGTTACTGTTTCATAAGCAAGATCTGGAACATGCCTATCTTATTGGATCTATTGTCCCAAAGGTGCTTTTTCAAGAGGCAACTGGACTTTCTGGTTTTTCTTTGAAGATGTTTGCTTCTCATCCAAGAGAGCTGAAGAAGGTTCTTGGATAGGAAATGTCTGCAAAGGAAAACTAGAAGGTCCTGTTGCCTCTTGAAAAAGCACTTTTGGGACAACCATGACTTGGATGACTGAGAATCTCTATGGACATTGGATCTAGTCTATGGACATTGGATCTAGTGAGATAGACACAAACAACAAGGGAAAATGTTCCCACAAATAACTTGGTCCCATGCCTGGAGGTCTTTATAAGTGAAACCACTACCTTAAATTGTATCTGAAAGTCCACTAAAAGTCAGTGCAGCTTCCAGAGCACTGGTGTACTGAAGATATATGAGCATACACACAACTGTCTATCTTGTAGTTTTTGAGTAATCTTCAAGGGCATTGAAGATTGCATTGTAACAGTCTGCTTGGGAGGTATCCAAATCATGAGTGACTATGAGTAGTGCTTCCCAATCCCAAAAAAATGCAGTTTGTGCACAATATGGATTTGCCAAATATTTGCCATGGCTGCCACTGCTCTTCCAAGAAAAGGTGTACGTCCAGGACAATCCCCCAAATACATATCAGTCCTACTTGTGGCAGTGATACTCCATTAAGATTACAAGTTCTGAGTTGCCCTGAAACTAGATAAACCCTAGCAAGGCCACTAGGTCTTGCTAGGGTTTATCTAAAGCTTATTCTTCCTCGTCCAGACCTCCACAACTTCTAGCACTTAGAAAGAACCTCAACTACATCACTTTGTCTGTCCAGGAGACAGATGTATAATTGATACCCTGATGGCTGGCAAATGAACTCACATAGCTGGACTCATGTAGATGTTAAATAGGAAAAGGGACTGTACAGAGCACTGAAGAACCCACAAAGAAGGCACAAGAAAACTCCTGTCACCTTTTCATGCAATCTAATAATCATCTGGATTTTTATTACACAGATTCCGACATTTCTCTTATTTGGATACTCCTGCCAACAAAGTTCTGGAGAAACTTTTTTTTGGTATAGGTTATAAGTCTTAGAATCATTAGAATCTGTTTTATATCAAAACAAAATATTTTCCATCTAGCCAACTGTCTACTTTCCAGCATCTTAAGAAGAAATACTTTTCACTCTTGATAATTTACCTACCCTCAAAGCTCTAGTTAAATATATAATATATTTAATATATTAAATATATTAAAACAAACATTTATTTAAGCATCGTCTTTTCAACAGATGGGTTAATTTGTTTGTATTTTTTCACTACTCTCAAATTCTAAATTTTTACTCAACAAAGGAGAATCTTGAAGTCTACAAGTTGAATCAATCCTGCCATTATTTTTTTGCCATATACAAAACATTAATCTCCTGATTGCTTGGCATGCTTGCATACTCTTATGATGGGCTTCCAGAGAGATCTATTGAAAGCCCTTTCCAACTACTTCTTGCAGTACAGGTGTGTATGTTGTAAAATTGGCTCATATCCTTAATTCCCAGGTAGGACATGAAGATTAGCTTTCTATTGGTTGTAATATATTTACAACTGCGCTGTGGCAGAAAGGTGCCTGTTTTATGTAGTAATATATTACTGGTTTCTCTCTACTGAAAGATTGTAGAAACCATAACTGTTTTGATTTGAGCAAACCTAATGCACCCTACTGAGACTATAACAGGACTTAACATCTGTGTCTTTAAAAGGAAACACAGCAGCACCCCTAGCCTTAGGAAATAATTGTTCTCTTTAAAAATAATAAAAGCCTGCCAGATCAGGATAACCATCTGCCAAAGTAGACAAAACTCAGAGAGGCTAGATGTGCAGTTTGTGTAAATGAATAGCAGAAGAAAGAGGTAGATGTACCAGTGCAAGAGAAGATGCTTTGTCTTGGGGAAAGAGAGAAGGAGAGAGAAGGAGGGAGGTGGGACTGTAACAGGAATTTCTTATATAGTATACCAGAATGCTACTATTATTCAATAGCACAAGCTCTTCCATATGTCTTTTATGTAACACCTACATTTTTCTTATTCAGCAACATTGGGCAATGATGTTAATTCTTATTTAATGTGATGGAAATCTGACAGCAAGAGACAAAACCTACTACAGTCCTTTCCCTAATCAATGCACAAATCTAATGGCCAGTTTTCATCACCCAACTTTCTCTGACTAAATAAACATGTCAAAAATGAAGAGCTGATCTAAGACATGTTCCCTGCAAAGTCTTTTGCATTTTATTTATTTATTTATTATTTATTTATTATTCAGATTTTTATACTGCGCTCTCTCCCAAAAGCGGGACTCAGGGCGGTGCACAGCCAGATAAAAACCATACAAGTTATAAAAGTTAAAAGCAATTTAAAATAATTAAATTAGTAGCCAAAAGATAAAATTTTATAAAAACACATAAACATAAAAACAAATAAAGATTAATACCAATTTAAAACCCCACAATTATTACTAGGCCAGGCTGGCCTTTTGGAAAAAGTGGGTTTTGACTGCACACCGGAAGGTTAGAAAGTCGGTGATGGCCTGTATCTCCGGGGGTAAGTCGTTCCAGAGGGAGGGAGCCCCTGCAGAGAAGGCCCGTACCCTCGGGGCCGCCAGCCGGCATCGTCCAGCCAATGGCACCCCGAGGAGGCTGACCCTGTGGGAGCACACTGGGCGGCGGGAGGCCGTTGGTGGCAGCAGGGGTCCCGTAGGTAGGTATTGGGGTATTGTTAAGGATCTGATCCTCATGATAGAATTTAGAGTGACAAAATTAAAGCAGATCTATTATGGGTTCAGTACTTGAGCATGAGATATTAAATGACAACAAGAATTGGTTTATTGCTATCCAGCATCTATTTGATTTTTTTTTTCATTCTAAATATGGTAGCCCTACCTTACACAAGGTAAAGTGCAATTAATTGTATTTGGACAATCAGGATATGCAAAAGCACAAACAGATCAAATAAAAGGTAGACGACATTGCTGCCAGACTTCCTGTTCAAGGTTTGTAAAACTCCCTCAGTTCTTCAGAGAAGCCCAGTTTACACTGCTGCTTGAGAGCACAGCCATTCCTCAAAATGGAATTCTAGTTGGGAAGACAAAGAACAAATTGAACAGTGTTTCTCAAACTTGGCATCTATAATATATGTGGACTTCAATTCCCAAAATTTCTTAGTTACCAAGTTTGAGAAATATTGACTTAGGGCAAGAGTCTTCAAACTTGGCAAGTTTAAGACTGGTGGACTTCAACTCCCAGAATTCCTGAGCTAACATGACTGGAGGAGGAATTCTGGGAGTTGAAGACTAACATTCCAGTTTACCTGTTGATGAGGGAGAGACCAAGGAATGTGAATCTCTACAACCAGGACAGCTTATTGGAAAGTATAAGTTGATTTAATACTTTGGCAGGTTGAAGCTTCAAAGGACACTGCATTTGTTATAAAAACCCTGCCCCTACGTACTTAAAAAGACAGGTATGAATAAATTAATAGGTCTTTTTATTTGTTTGAAATGATTTCTGAACTTGGAAATGCTTGTCTGCTCCCTACCCCTTCCTAAATGGCAGTTACATAAGGTAACTATCATGTATGGACTATGAATAATCTATGCTTTGTTGGATTCACACATCAGTGATAAACATTAAATTGTGTCTTATAAACCATAATACTGACTTTGTCTAAGATACTAAGCCCAAAAACATACTACTTATGGCTCACAGCAATATGTTATTTTCTGTATTATTGAAAACAATATGAGTGTTTTACAGCATTTATACATAATAGAAAGCTGTAACAGATTACCCTTTTCCAATGTGAATTTGTAACAAATTGGTCCTCCATGCAATTGTATATAATACCTATTTATATGATTAAATAATTTGAAGTTTGAAATGAGTCAAGATGGCTTGGGCTGAGAATCATATGGAAGATTGAGCACATAAATATTGGGAAGAGGGAATAATGATGGCTAATGAAAGTACACAAGTTAACTCAGTTTTATTGTAATTATGATAACACTGATTTTCTACAGATGCTTAGCTATGGTGACAAATTATTTCCTGAAGTAGATGAGTTCTGTGAACCTCAAAAATTCCTAAGATATTTGTGACATATCTTTTATCCTAGGAATAACTACAGATGCCAGACCTAGGTTAGGAATCCATCAAAGTTTTCTGAATCATTTTCTTGCATCTTGTGGTTGTCTGCATTCTTACAATCCAGATATGAAAGGCTTAGGAATGACTGTATTTATTTGATAATTGAGATAATGACATATATGAATCTTTGGAAAAGCAATAGCTAAATAGACTGGCTAATACTGCCATGGTTACCAGCCAAGCTTTCTTATACTTTTCCTTCCCACTCCTGTTTCACTAATTCTCCTCATGAAATTTTCTGGATGTCTGTTATTGTTGAATTACCTTTTTAGATAATGAATGGGCGGGAAACTGTGGGATAGAATAGTCCATTATAGATCTTTAAATCTCCCATCTGGAAATGTTTTAAAGCTCAACAGAGAGAGAGAGAGAGAGAGAGAGAGAGAGAGAGAGAGAGAGAAACATTGCCTCAGTTATTAACTCTCTGTGAATTATTTAAAGGAATCTTGTCAGAACAATGACTTTATCATTGTGACAGTATCCATAGCACAAACAGCTGTCTCAATGGCTGTCCCCCCTCCACCCCCAAAATAGGCTCTGAAGCATGGAGAAGACAGGTCACTTGCCAAAGACAGATGGGATTGTTGAAATTATTTGCTTCTGTAGACTGCTTCTTCAGAAGAAAACGAACAAGCAAAAATAAAAATACAATATTAGTAACATTTGAAGTCCCTTTTTTATTACAGGTGAAACTCAAAAAATTAGAAAATCTTGCAAAAGTTCATTTATTTCAGTAATGCAACTTAAAAGGTGAAACTAATATATGAGATAGACTCATTACATGCAAAGCAAGCTAGCTCAAGCCGTGATTTGTCATAATTGAGATGATTATGGTTTACAGCTCATGAAAACCCCAAATCCACAATCTCAGAAAATTAGAATATTGTGAAAAGGTTCAATATTCTGGGCTCAAATTGTCCCACTCTAATCAGCTAATTAAGCCATAACACCTGCAAAGTGTTCATGAGCCTTTAAATGGTCTCTCAGTCTGGTTCAGTAGGAAGCACAATCACGAGAAAGACTGCTGACCTGACAGTTATGCAGAAAACCATCATTGACACCCTCCATAAGGAGGGAAAGCCTCAAAAGGTAATTGCAAAAAAAGTTGGATGTTCCCAAAGTGCTATATCAAAGCACATTAATAGAAAGTTATGTGGAAGAGAAAAGTGTGGAAGAAAAAGGTGCACAAGGAGCAGGGATGACTGCAGCCTGGAGAGGATTGTCAAGAAAAGGCCATTAAAAATTTTGGGGACTTTCACAGGGAGTGGACTGAGGCTGGAGTCAGTGCATCAAGAGCCATCACACACAGACGGATCCTAGACATGGGTTTCAAATGTCATATTCCTTTTGTCAAGCTGCTCCTGAACAACAAACAATGTCAGAAGCGTTTTACCTGGGCTAAAGAAAAACAGAACCAATCTGTTGCTCAGTGGTCCAAAGTCCTCTTTTCTGATGAGAGCAACTTTTGCATCTCATTTGGAAACCAAGGACCCAGAGTCTGGAAGAAGAATGGAGAGGCACACACTACAAGATGCTTGAAGTCCAGGGTGAAGTTCCCACAGTCTGTGTTGATTTGGGGAGCCATGTCATCTGCTGGTGTTGGTCCACTGTGCTTCATTAAGTCCAGGGTCAACGCAGCCATCTACCAGGAGATCTTGGAGCACTTCATGCTTTCTTCCTCAGATGAGCTTTATGGGAATGCTGACTTCATTTTCCAGCAGGACTTGGCACCTGCCCACACTAAAAGCACCAAAACCTGGTTCAATGACTGTGGGATTACTGTGCTTGATTGGCCAGCAAACTCGCCTGACCTGAACCCCATAAAGAATCTGAGGCATTGCCAAGAGAAAGATGAGAGACATGAGACCAAACAATGCAGAAGAGCTGAAGGCCTCTATTGAAGCATCCTGGTCTTGCATAACACCTCAGCAGTGCCACAGGCTGATAGCTTCCATGCCAACCGCATTGAGGCAGTAATTGCTGCAAAAGGGGACCAAACCAAATACAGCATGCTTATACTGTACTTTTCAGAGATCCGATATTGTTCTATGTGCAATCCTTGTTTTATTGATTGCATGTAATATTCTAATTTTCTGAGATTGTGGATTTGGGGTTCATGAGCTGTAAGCCATAATCATCACAATTATGACAAATCACGGCTTGAACTATCTTGCTTTGCATGTAATGAGTCTATCTCATATATTAGTTTCACCTTTTAAGTTGCATTACTGAAATAAATGAACTTTTGAACAATATTCTAATTTTTTGAGTTTTACCTGTATGTGCAAAGAAGTTATAGCTCAGAAATGAACAATGCATTTTCCCAAGGTGTCACATGAGAAATTGGGACTGCTGTGGAGGGTTGAACCAACAGGCTGCTCAATTCTGCTCAATATTAATTTTATTGCTTTATAAAAAGCAGTAAATTATATGTTTTTGATTAGTGGCTACATGTTATGTCTTACATTTGATTTCTATCTTCTGATTGACTTCATGTGGACAGAGAAGGACAGTGAAAGGGACAGATGTGACTGGTGGGCTGTAAAATGCCCAGATCAGCTATAGCCTAATGCTGGTTCTATGAGATGGATGCATAGCAGCATACATTGGTAGAGTCAGGTAATTAATGTTGGGGTTTTAAATAAAGTGTGATAAAATTCAAAATATCAAACTCACATTGTCATGGCTGCGTCATGTGACATATCAGGACTCCTTCCCTTTGCTAAACCAGGCATGGGTGTGGGCAGCTTGTTAAGTTTCTTTCAGAAGCTGAACTATATTGGTTTACCATATATAGTTGCAAGTCATAATGACTCAGCACTTTACTGAAGCCACAATATTAATTGGCTACAAGAAGCAGGATTACTATATAGTAAGAAGCCAGAGAGCACATAGTGGGCTTCTACTGTGGGCTTCTACTGTTGGCTTCTACTTGGACTGCTACTTGGCTACTGCTGCTTCTACTCGGCAAGTACCTTCATCACTCTGTAACTATATCTCTCCATTGCTGCATGGATGTATTGAAGATGCTGTATTGCTGTTATGCCCACTGACTATGATGGTTAGTTATATATTCTATTGACTGATGAACTCTGTATGAATATTGGGCTGAATCTTGGACTGTGCTTATACTCCTGTATATAAAACCCTTTACCCTTCAATCTCTGTACTTGTGTGACTCTATACTCACTACTACAATTTTGCACACTACTTCCGTTTGCTGAATACTTCTTGAAGACAAAACTCTGCTAAATACTTATCATTTGTTATACGCCCAGGCTCATGCAAGATATCCCAGATCCAGTGTCAAAGGTTGTTAGCATGAACTGAGTGAGTCACTATACAGAAGATTCATTGTGGTACATGGTTGAAGTGAAGATGGCACAAGAACGTATGTCCACTTAGCTATGATTACCCGGTTGGATGGCACCAACTACATTACCTGGTCCACCAAGTGCAGTTTGCTCTTGAAGAGAGAAGGACTATGGAATGCTGTTGTCGATCCACTGGATGTAGACACTTTGGATGCCTCGAACGATGCTGACCGAAAGAAGCTAGATGAATTTGCCAGAGACAACGAGAGAGCTTTGTGTGTTATCAGACTTACTCTTGGTGATTCATAGCTTGTGCATGTTCATGGTGTGGAATCTGCAGCCGAATGCTGGAAGACCCTCAAGAAGCTCTATGTTAGAGACAGTGTTGGTTCTCATATTAATCTAACACGAAAGATGTTTAGAACGCGTATGCATAAAGGCGATGATATGCTTACTCATTTGGAGTACATGAAGAGAGCTCTGCAACAACTTCATGAACAGGAGCTGATTTTCTCTGAACTTCATCAAATCTATATTATTCTTTCATCTATAGATGACTCTTATGATGACTATGTATCTTCACTTGAAATATTAGACAAGGAAGAAATGACTTTGACTAACATAACAGGAAAGCTAAGAGAAGAGTCAAGACGGCGAAAGGACAGACAACAACTGAGATAAGATGACCAATCTATGGATGAAGAACAAACTGCAGTTTATGTTGTTAAAAAATGTTATGTATGTGGGGTTAAAGGTCATTTGGCTAGAAATTGCATGAAGAAAAATACACAGTTGAAAAAGAACAGCAATAATTTAGCTATATGTAATACTAGTTTAACAAGAAACCATGATAAATGGGTTGTAATGGTGGAGCATCACATTGTATTACTAATAGAAAGCAACAGTTTGTTCATATGGAGAACAGTGCTCCAAGTATTTTACTGGCCAATGGCTGGAAGCTCAAGGCTTCAGGAAAAGGTAATACATTTTGTTCTTGTCTAAATGAGGAGTTACCCATGCTGTATGTGCCTAATGCAACATATCAGTTGTTATCAATGAGTGTACTGATAAAAGCGGGATATACAGTAACATTCAAAGGATTAGAATGTGTATTAGAGAAACAAGGTAAGCGTATTACGGCTAAACCTAATAATGGCTTGTTTATATTACAAGATAACCTAGTACTAAACACTAAAGTGGGATTTGAGAACAGAAAGCCACATGACGAATGTATTCATCTATTACACAGACGTATGGGGCATGTTAATGTTAAAGCATTAAGAAGAACTGTGGAATTATCAAAAGATATCAGGATAAAGCCTTGTAATCACTATGTAGATTGTAATGTTTGCAACATGGAAAAAAGTAAAATAACTCCTGCTAATAGAAAAAATGGTTTTGAAGGCAATGAGCCTCTACAAGTGATAGTAACAGACTTAATTGGTCCAAAGGAACCCAGCTTTGGGGGAGCGAGATATATATTAAGTATTGTAGATTTATATTCTCGATATGGGTTTTGTTATTTAATGAAAAGCAAGGCTGAAACATATCAGAATTTTACAAATTGGTTAAGATTTGTAGAAAGAAAAATAAAACGTAAAGTCATGACATTAGTGACTGATAATGGGTCAGAGTTCACTAACAATAAGTTCATAACTATGTTGAAGAAGGCAGGTATAGACCATAAGTGGTCTGTGCCTTATAGACCTCAACATAATGCTTATTGTGAACAAAGAGGTCAGACATTACAAACCATGGATAGAGCTATGCTCAGTGATTCTGGTTTAAATAAGAAATTGTGGGGAGAAGCCACAAAATGTGCTAATCATATCCTAAATAATGTAGTCCACACAGCAACAAATGAATTGCCGTTTGTTCGCTGGCATAGTAGACAACCAGATCTTAGTTATCTCCATGTATTTGGAACCTCTGCATGGGTACATATCCCTGCTCAGCTGAGAAGCAAGGAGCAATCTAGGGCTAGAAAAATGTTTTTTATAAGATATAAATCTAATCACAGGTCATTTAGATTTTGGGAACCAGGCACAACTAAGGTTTATCGTAGTGCTAATGCGAAGTTCCTAGAGCACATAGGATGGGAGAAAATAGACCAGGATTATGTCATTGTAGAATCAAAGGTACCAATTAAGGATAAAGATGATAATGAATCTGTAGAAAAAACACTAAGTGATGATTCAGATATAGAGGAATCCTCTGTGAAAGAGGAAGAAGTAGATGAAAGCTCGATAGGGGAGGAAAAAGAGGAGTTTAATCAGGTGCCTAGTCCAGTGTTGTCCAGAAGAACTATAAGAGTGTCACGACCTCCAGGCTAATGTTGCTCAGCAAACAGGTATTGAGCAAAAAGCTTGGAATAAAGCTATGAAAAAGGAGCTAAAGTCATTAAATGAATTGAAGGTATTCAATGAAGTTAAACTTCCAAAAGGTGAAAAGGCAATTGGGTGCAGATTGGTTTATAAACTTAAAAAAGATATGGAAGGAAATGTAATCCATAAGGCATGCCTAGTCGGTCAGGGTTTTACTCAACAAAATTAGACTACGACAAGGTTTTTGATCCAAGCCTAAAAGCTAGCACTTTGAGAGTAGCACTAGTATAGGTAGCAAAAAATAAATACGTAGTGAATCATGTAGATATTGAAATGGCGTACCTGTAACACTCCATTACAACATACTATATATATATGAAAAAACCTCTTGGAATAGATGATAATAGGAAGGAAACTGTTTGGTTATTAAAGAAGAGTTTATATGGACTTAAACAATCAGGCTATGAGTGGAACAAATGCATAGTAAAGGAATTAAACAAAATAGGTTTTAAGAGTGGTTTGGCAGACCCATGTTTGTTAAAAAGAAAAAAGAATGGGATGTTAGAATTGTTATTACTGTTTACTGATGATATTGCCATAATCACTAAGACTATGCAGGAAACTGAGGATATAATAGACAGTTTGCAAGCTAAGTTTAAGATAAGAACACTAGGGGAAATTAAACACTATCTTGGACTTAATATATGTAAGACACAAAAAGGGTTCAAAATATCACAAGTGGATAAAATAATTGCTTTATTAAAAAGGTATAACATGGATCAATGCAAAATTTCCAAAACACCAATGGGTAAGGAGTTTAACAATGATAACATTGATAGTCCTATATTTGATAAGGATATTTATCAGTCTTTAATAGGTAGTTTGTCATATTTGGGAAATTGGTCAAGGCCGGATATAGCTTATAGTGTAAATCAGTTGGCAAGGTATACTATAGAACCTAATATTAAACATTGGCAGGCTGCAAAGTGAATACTTAGATATTTGAAGAAAACTTTGAATTATGCTTTGTATTTAGAACCTGATAAGGAATTAAGTCTCACTGCATATGCTGATGCAAGTTTTGCAAATGATGTTAAAACAAGGAAATCAACATCAGGTTTGATAATAATGCTAGGAAATGCAATGACTGAATGGCAGTCAATTAGACAGCAACATATCAGTCTTTCAACGATGGAAGCTGAATTTTCTTGTTTATCTTTGTTATGTACAAAGCTAATTTATTTTAAACAATTATGTTTGGATATTGAGTTGGATGTAAGTAAACCATTTACTGTATACGAAGATAACCAGGCTGCTATAAAATTAGCAACTAGTATCTCTGTTAAAACAAGATCAAAGCATACTTATTTAAGGTATCTTAATGTATAGCAATGTTTGGAAAACAAACTGACTGTGCTAAAGTATTGTGAGAGTGAACAGAATATAGCTGATAACTTCACGAAGGAACAAGGTTTTCAGAAACACAATGATTGTTGTAAGAAATATGGTTTAACTCTGTAATTCTGTAACACTGTAAATATGCATTGTAACTTTGTGGATGTGTATAAATGTGCATATATATATATATTGGTTGTATATATATATATAGTAAACCAATATGTTAGGTTTCTTTCAGAAGCTGAACTATATTGGTTTACCATATATGGTTGCAAGTCATAATGACTCAGCACTTTACTGAAGCCACAATATTGATTGGCTACAAGAAGCAGGATTACTATATAGTAAGAAGCCAGAGAGCACATAGTGGGCTTCTACTGTGGGCTTCTACTGTTGGCTTCTACTTGGACTGCTACTTGGCTACTGCTGCTTCTACTCAGCAAGTATCTTCATCACTCTGTAACTATATCTCTCCATTGCTGCATGGATGTATTGAAGATGCTGTATTGCTGTTATGCCTACTGACAATGATGGTTAGTTATATATTCTATTGACTGATGAACTCTGTATGAATATTGGACTGAATCTTGGACTGTGCTTATACTCCTGTATATAAAACCCTTTACCCTTCAACCTCTGTGCTTGTGTGACTCTATACTCACTACTGCAATTTTGCACACTACTTCCATTTGCTGCATACTTCTTGAAGACAAAGAAAACTCTGCTAAATACTTATCAGCAGCATGTGATGCATCCGGCCCATGGGCCAGGAATTTGATAGCCATAATAAAGCATCTTTTTTCTTTATACATGTATCTTCATATTATTTCTTTCCCCTGATTTTTTAAATGCACATTTTGTACTTGAGGCTCATTTTCAAATTAATCTTCCAATTTGGATCTTGTCCTCCCAGTTTTGATTCAGGCAGTTTGGCAAAAATGAGAAGCAGATTCCTGTTGCTCAATCTGTGTTGTATCTTTATTTTATACAACGACTATTTTTATCTATTCTTGCTCTTCCTTTATCTGCCTTTCCAGATGGCCATTTTAGAGTTTGCTCTTAGGCTCTTGCAAGCATTCAGTAACAGTTCTTAAGATTTTTTCCCATAAGCATAAATATCCAGAAGTATGAAGAAATAATATTGTTTCTCAATGTACTGTTAATTTTTAATGCCAAGCTCTATAATGTCTTAAGCAGTTATTTTTTTAAAAAAATAAAAAGCTGATACAACCTAAATATCATTATTCTGAAGGAAAAGGGCAAATTGACCCTGTATCAGCTCTCCACATAAGCTATGCTCTGTCTTCTATTTCCTTCTGAAGCTGAAATAGGGAGTCACACCTTTGAGAGTAAGGAATAGTAACAGAAGTTTCAATAGAGTACTGACAGGAGGTTCCTAAAGAATGTAGCAAAAAAACCTTTCAGTTGCTTTTTCATTGAAACAAAAAGAGGAAATTAAACATGCTTTTTAAAAGCATGATTACCATAATGTGCAGTTTTTCTGTATGGTAATTAATTAAGAAAATCAGTGACTGTGGCATTTGCAAAGGATGTTACCAGTCTAATTAAAGACAAAAGCCATAACAACAGTTAAACAACAGGCTGAAATACTTGTTCTTGGACAGGTGCACCACTCTGTTCCTTCTTGAAATGTGAATCTGCTCACCAGTTTATTTCTGTTGCTGCCAGGTGTCATAGGAAATACCCAGAGAAAATATATATTCACAAGCAGAAATGCCTTACAGTTATGCTTAGTGTTTATGAATAAATTTCCATGAAAACCAGACAATCTTGTTTTTCAATAACTGTAGAAGTTAACGTGTGTGTGTGTGTGTGTGTGTGTGTGTGTATACACACAGAGAGTATAAAGTTATAGTACTATTAGACATTTAAATTTATCTTTTATTTTGTAAACGCATATCACTTACATACTAGTAAAATAAGAGCCATATGGGATGGATATATAAGTTGCAGAAGATTGAAAGGATCTTTGAATTATACAGGAAAAATGTTTTTAAGGTCTACAAATTCAGCAACACTTTGAATTTATGTGCAAAAAGAAATATTGTAAGTAAAGGGTGAACATTGCATAGTCTGCACTTTCTTAAAGCTTTTGTATCCAGCTGCCATATGAACCCAAGAAAAGATGGATTTTGTTTAACTGCAGTTGCAGATAGTGGCTACATTATGCCCAAAGGACTTTTTGCCTTCAAAATCAAAATGATGGACAGCACTGTTGTACATCTTATTCACCCCCATGCTGCCAGCAATGCAAACTATAAGGCCTCCTCTGCAACAATGAAGTGGAAAAGTGTTTTGCCATGTGTTTCCTATTGATCTATGATTTGAACCCAGGAGAAAAATGTTAGAAGGCTGTACAACCCCAGCCCTGTGCTATATGAGCTTAACTGCCAGTAGAATTTTCATCCTGTGAAAGGGTTAAGATATGTCTTACTCTAGAATCCATTAAACACTTAGGAATTGTGCTGTTTTGCAGCTTACAAGACTGTGTGTAAAAACAGTTCCACATGAATATCTGAGAGCAAACGGAATCTGTCTGCATTTTAAGGTTTCCAAGAAAATGCACATATGGATGAGCATCTTTTTTCTATTTTTAAAATAATTAAGGAGGAAAGTAAACAAACAATGAACATCTTTCCTGGGTCTATATTAGTCTTTGTTTAATTTCTTCCTTTTCACAACTCTACTAAGTGAAGTTTAAGTGATAGACTATCATCTGGGTCAGTTAGTGGAAGTGCCAGAAGAGGCTTCCACACATGCCCAATGCAGGCACAGAAGGATCTTTTTGTTATTGGAAATGGATGATAAAGTTGCAGTGCTTCTAGAAGAGAATTTAATTGCCTTCACCTTGTAAAACATATCACCCAAGCTTAGTTGCCTCACATAGATCTGCTAAACAGTTCCCATGGATCTATTATTGCTATTAGTGCCTTATAGAAATACTTTCCTGCATTTTTTCTTCCAGTTTTTATATCACTCAAGCACAAAACAATACCTAACCACAGAAACTGCCAAGGAGAAAACCATACTCCTACCAGTGCTACTAAGCAGGAAGCAACCCCCAAACTCACTAATATTGATGATGTTGCCTAGTTAGATGCAAGCAATTAATTAAGCTCCCCACAAAACCTATGCTATGTCACTACAGATGTGTAGCTGAAAGCAGCAAAGTTTCAAAGAACAAAGCAAGCACAAAAAAGCCCACCCAAAAAAATTCTGAAGAATTTACACTGTATGTTTCATAAATTTGCTGCTTCAAAACTGAGGAATCAAATCATTAAACTTCCTAGGCATGATCAAAGGATATTTAGGACTGAGAGAAGGTTCATGGCCTGCATGTGGTTACAGAATAGCAAGTTGTAAATTCTTGCAATAGATCCATCATCATTGTGGTAATGAGTATTATGTCCTTGGTTAATTCTGAATATGAAGTAGCTTCAGACCTAATGAGAAGCCAATTATATACTATAATGGCAGATTCCTGTTCTATGCAGTGGATTCAACTAAATTGCCTCTGAAGTGCTTCCAACCCCTTACATTCCATGATTGATTGTTATTGAGTAGTAGCTGCTATTCTTACATGTTTAATAAAAATGAGTTCAAATTCTAAAATGAAGACCACTTCTTCATTGGTTCTACTGATAATGTTGTTTTTATAGCTCACCTGGCACCTGATCTTACATTGTTTAGTACCAGGCAGAGATCTTTTTCATTTTCTCCTATTTTTAAATACAATATTTGATTCCCTGACGCCAAAAGCAAGTCTTTCAAAAAACTTTGCAAAAAGAATTGCACGGATTATTCTAGACAATCTCTAGATTTTAAATAGATTGGGCTGAATGGTTTTCTAGATGGTAAAGTTATGGTTCTTTCGTTCCCAGTTGTGCTTCACCACTCCTATATACACTCCTAGTATAGTCGAGTGTTTGGCAGGAGCTGTGGAGGTGCAGTGGTTAGCATGCAGTATTGCAGGCTAATTCTGCCAGCAGTTTGATTTTGACCGACTGAACGTTGGTAAAATGAGAACCAGATTGTTGGGAGGCAATATGCTGATTTTGTAAACCACTTAGGGCTGTAAAGCACTATGAAGCAGAACATGAGTCTAAGTGCTATTGCCATTGCTATTGGCATGCTTTCCCTGTTTGACATAATTATTATTCTAGAAACATGAAGTGAAAATCAGATTTCATCTGTATTTGAACTGGGGGCCTTCAAAATCCAAGATACATTATCTCGACCCCCTCCAATCGGGCTTCAGGCCCGGGCACAGCACAGAGACGGCGTTGGTCGCATTGGTAGATGACCTCTGGAGGGCCCGGGACAGGGGTTGTTCCTCTGTCCTGGTCCTGTTAGATCTCTCAGCGGCTTTTGATACTGTCGACCACAGTATCCTATTACGGCAGTTGGAGGGGTTGGGGGTGGGGGGCACCGTGTTGCGGTAGTTCACCTCCTTCCTCTCCGACCGCTCGCAATTTGTGTTGACGGGGGGGCAGAGATCAGCCCGAGGCCCCTACGATGTGGGGTTCCTCAGGGGTCGGTGCTCTCGCCCCTGCTGTTCAACATTTATGTAAAGCCGCTGGGTGAGGTCATCCGTGGCTTCGGGGTGGAGTTCCATCAGTACGCTGATGATACTCAGCTGTACATCTCCACCCCGGGCCGCCCAGTATGCTCCCACAGGGTTGCCCTACTTGGGGTACCGCCGCCTGGCCGTTGTCGGCTGACGGCCCTGAGAGTTCGGGCTTTCTCTGTGGGAGCTCCCTCCCTATGGAATGATCTCCCCCCGGAGATACGAGCTATGACGGATATCTTGACCTTCCGGCGCGCAGTTAAAACCCTACTTTTTAGGCAGGCTGGCCTGGCCGAATGAATGGGTTCTGGTTTTAAATTGGGTTTTAGTAATTGACTTTTAATTTTTATCTATGATCCCTGATTTTATATTGTTGTATTTGGTTCTGATGGAAAATCGCGTTTAATGTATTTTTAATTGTATTTATAATGTATTTATATGTTTTTAGTAGGCTGTACTCCGCCCCGAGTCCCTTTTTTGGGAGAGGGAGCGGTATAAAAATATGATAAAATAAATAAATAAATAAATACATGTTAAGGTACTAGTGCTAAGTATGTAGTCTTTATTGTATTTAGTTTCTGGGATATAGGAATATAATGTTTTCTTTCATCTGTTTCATTGTTTGTATTTATGGAATATTTGGAATTGATAATTCCTTACAAAATTTATTTAAATTAATTCTTCATAAATGTTCATTTATTTTATTTGGAAGTCATCAAGTCCCTATTGTATCAAGGAAAATTATATTTTTATATATTTTTTTCATTCAGATTTCAGATACCATCATTCTGCCTCTTGTGTTTTCTCATCCTCAGTCCATATTTCTTTATAGTCCCCAATTTATAACTTTCTGTTCTTCTTAGAAAGTCGCTGCAGCCTCTCCAGTACAGAATACAACCTTGTATATTACCTGTTTTGTTAAAAAATGCTACTTTCCTTTAATAGCATGGGTTAGGTCTTCAAGCAAATATTATATAGATGTTTATGCAAATTGATAGTTAAATATTCTTAGTAATTATGGGTTAAGAGGATAGGCAACTGGCTAAAGGACAGGGAGTGAAGGCATAAATAAATGGACATTAAGATACAACTTAATAGAAATACAAATTTATGTTATTGTTATTCTTTGTAGAACTCAAATAGAGATAATTACAATAGCAGTTTTATAGCATCTATTGGTGTTGAAATATATTTTGAATTAAAAGCTACGATATACATTTCAAATTCTAATCATTGCATTCTGAATGTTCCTGTGTATACTTGCTTCAGTAGCCTCAGCAAAATAAACTTTTTTGAAAACTGAAACTAATCAAAATCTGTTTAAGATGTACAGTGAGACAAGAATAACTTAGTTTTTAGGCAAGTGCTGTTACTCACTTTAAATACTGATAAATAGATAGCAACTATTTTCAGGCAATAAAACATCCTAGAGATAAAAGCAGCTTCACTCTCTGCTAAGAGAGGGATAAGTCTTTAAAAAAGAAAGTTAGATTCTTTCCTAATAAAAATTAGAAAAATAGAAGTATTTACTTAGATTTAGTGTTCTGTGTTGTTTAATTTTTAGTTCACTTTCTGTGGTAATACATTTTGAATGCTTAGTTTTACCATCCAATATTTCAGAAATCTTTCTGTAATGTTACTCTAGAGCTATAAGTGGTAGGTTTGATAATGTATTGATCCCCCCAAATTCATTACATGGCCGAGTAATGGAATCTTCTCTCTGCCCCTCCTTGTGGCTTGTTTCAATATCCAGTCTTTAACTAAAAAAAAATTATATAACTGTGTATTTTAAATACAACTCTTCAGTCCCAAAAGCTGACATTATGTAAGAGAGGAACATTGGATCTCATAGCAATCTGGTGAAAAGGGCAGAATTCTTGGAGAGCGGCAGTTCTGCAAGTAATCTGGCCTTCTGCCATGCAGGGCTTTAAAATTGATAAGATGCACTGAATTCTTTTAGAAAGTTGTTGAGGCCACCTGGAGGTTTATCTGTGTCATCAGGGTTACTTGAGTGGTGCAAATGGGTATGGACCTTCTTAGAACTATTGAAAGGACTGTGTAGTAGACTGGAGATAGATGATATCTCTCCTCTGCATTCCTCCTCCTCTGCACATGACATTGTACAGCATATACCATGTTATTCAGTTTGTGTCTGGGTGTTTTATCTTTGGGGTGGACAAGCTTCTACCTTAGTGTAGTCTTAGTGAAGTGTGCATGTATGTTGTGTTGGCTGAAGATCTCCTGAGCTTTTCCAATATTCCTGCAACGTATGGAATGACAATGTTGCTTTGTTTATTGTACTCTTCTTTGCCTGTTATGGAGGAGTTCCTGTTGGGTCTTTTTTGAGACTTGATGAGGGGCATCTTAGGGTAGTTACACATTCTGAGGGCTTCCTTGATGTATTTTAGTCCTTTTCCTTTCCCATATTTGCTGGTAGGCAGTCCTTTAACTCGGTGGTATAGGGATCTGATAATTCCCATTTTGTGCTCCATTGGCTGATGAGAATCTTGAAGACAGCAAAGTCCACATTTTGGACAGAGAGGACTGCTGATTTGAAAAAGGGGTCAAAGAGGCCATCTATGTCAAAATTGAACACCCTCTTTAACAGAGGGGGAGGGATATGACATCATCTATCTCCAGTCTACAACACAGTCCTTTAAACAGTTCAAAGAAAGCTTCACACCTATTTTATTTATTTATTTATTTTATTGGATTTATATTCCGCCCTTCTCCCGAGGGACTCAGGGCGGCATACAGCCAAATAAAAACACAATATAAAATTACAAAAATTAAAAATAGATTAAATTCAAGGCTGCTACTAACATTATACCTTAAAACCCCAATAATTAAAATACAAAACCAATTTTCAAACCCCAATTTAAACCCCAATTTAAATCAACCCAGGTCGGCCTGCTCAAAAAGCCAGGTTTTCAGAGCACGTCTAAATGCCCTCAGGTCAGTGGTTATCCGTAATTCAGGAGGCAGCTCATTCCAGAGGGTGGGTGCCCCCACTGAGAAGGCCCTATTCCTCAGGGTCACCAGACGGCACATGGATGCCGTCGGGACCCGAAGGAGACCCTCCCTGTGGGAGCGCACCAATCAGTGGGAGACTATTGGCAGAACGTGGTCTTGCAAGTAACCTCGTCTGATGCCATGGAGCGCTTTAAAGGTCAAAACCAGAACCTTAAAGCGAACCCGGAAGGCTACCTGCAACCAATGCAGCTCGCACAGGAGAGGCGTTACATGGGAATTTCTTGACGCTCCCATGACCACCCGCGTGGCCGCATTTTGCACCAGTTGCAGCCTCCGGGTGCTCCCCACAGGGAGCCCCATGTACAGGGCATTACAGTAGTCCAGGTGGAAGGTGACCAGAGTGTGAGTGACCATGCGTAAGGCATCCCGATCAAGAAAGGGTCACAACTGGTGCATCAGGTGAACCTGATAAAAAGCCTCCCTGGTGACAGCTGTAATATGATCTTCTAAAGACAGCCGTGCATCCAGGAGGATGCCCAGATTGCGATCCCGCTCTGTGGGGGTCAAGATCACTCCCCCAAAAGCCAGCGATGGAGCTGACTATATCGGACAGCCGGAAACCAGAGCCACTCAGTCTTGAAAGGGTTGAGTCGAAGCCTATTCACGCCCATCCAAATCCGCACAGTCTCCAGGCACCAGGACATAACTTCCACAGCATCGTTGGGGTGGTTTAGGATAGAGATGTAAAGCTGAGTATCATCAGCATAAAGATGGCATTTCACCCCGAAACCACGAATGATCTCTCCCAGCGGTTTCACATAAATGTTGACAGAAGAGGGGAGAGGACCGACCCCTGAGGCACCCTGCAAATGAAGGGCCTAGGGGTGGACCTCTCCCCCCACATTAACACAAATTGTGAGCGGTCAGAGAGGAAGGAGGAGAACCACCGCAAATCGGTACCTCCAATTCCCAACCCCTCCAACCGCTGCAATAGGATACTATGGTCGATAGTATCAAAAGCCACTGAGAGATCTAATAGACCAGGACAGAGGAATAACCTCTGTCACGGGCCCTCCAGAGATCATCAACCAATGCGACCAATGCTGTTTCGGTGTTGTAACCGGGTCTGAAGCCTGAGTCACTCAAGTGACTCTAGCAACATAGATAAACCTCCAGATGGCTTAAGTGATTCTATAAAAGAATACAAATGACCAGCTGTCTGCAAGGATTATAAATCCTTCCATCTCCACCATTCAGTCAGAGGTGAAGAAACTTCTTGGATAAGAAGTAAAACACTTCAAAGAAAAACAAGAAAGTCTAGTGGTCTGTTTAAAAAGCACGTTTGAGACAACTATGATCTGGATGACTGAGATTCTCCCTAGATATTTGCAAGGAAATTGTTTAGTGATAATGCAGAACAGTTGCAAAATGAGTTATTTAGGGAGGGTCAGGTGGTATTCTACCGGTTTGGCCCAGTTCTGCCAAGCCGGTAGCACCGATGAGCAGCAGAGACTGAACCAGTTCTCTCCGACACTCTGCTGTTGGGCCCACCCACCTGCCCAGGCTCCCATACTAACCTTTATTCCCTGTTTTTGAAGCACAGCTGATTTGCGCAGCAAGCAGATTGCCATGCAGCAGCAGCTGAAACAACAGGGAGAGTGCAGGCTTATAGGAGGTGAGTCAGAAAGCCTCTGAGCCTGTGCAAAATGCACGTTTGGCATACAAAATGTGTGCATGCATGCAAAACATGCCCACCAAGCCACGCCCACCAAACCAGTGGTAAAAATATTTGAAATGCATCACTGGGGGGGGTATATATGTTTTCCTATGTACAACTCTGTATTCTGTTTCCTTTTTTTACTTATTTATTTAGACAAGTTTTTGCAATAGGTAGAAAGAATATCTTCATACCCAACTGAACTTCTCAGAGAATGCAGACTAATGATATGTCTGTATCTTTAAAATAGTTTTATACTGTTCATACATAAAGAATCTTTTATTAGAATTATTGCTCAGAAAAGAAGTAAATAGTTTAATTGGTGGCTACAGTTACAATTTTCAGTACTTTTGCTGTGACTAAGCATTTTGTACCCCCCACAATAAATTAATAATTAGTAACACTCATTTTTTAAATGAACCAAAAAGAACTTATAAATCTGCTGCCAGTGCTTTATACCAGTTCTAATAATTAAATATTATTAGATAGCAGTTTCACCAAGATTAGATTACACAGATTTATTTCAGAGAAGTAGAAAGACTTAATATACTAGAAAAGTTACTTGCGTAACAATACAAAGAAAATGTGCTCTTTCTGTATGTGAGTCTTAACTGTTTGAATTTTGAGTTTTCTCCCACCTTTTCAAGTCAATGCTCAGTTGGCTATCCAAATCTTTGCCCATTTTTAAATATTTTTTAAAAGTTTTTTTTTTTGGTCATAACTAGTTTTCCAGCTTTTATACCTGAGGTTTTGGTCATATACATTCTACAGACGGTAGTAATCCACACCCTTGTCATCACATTAAATTTAATTTGTCTTTGTAACAGCATTTTGCTTATATATGTAGTACTTTCATCTCTATAAAATATTAATATATTTCTGATCACATACTGCGATGCAGACATTAATTTATGCTTGAGTGGTACTGGAGCACTTTGGAATTATGCATATATTCCTGACAGAATTTAAGGGTTTCAGTATAAAATTGCTGTCAAACCCTGTCTGCAATCCTCAAACCTTATAAACAAAATTTTCATGGCTTGTAGATTGGATTGCAAACCTCAACGTTTTTCATAAACCCAATACATTTTATTCCCTTAATTGTCACAGTAGCTACTATTAAATTAGTTAATTATTAATTCACTTGCAAGTGGTCACACTTTTGTGAGTTTTGATGGATCTGCTGGGGAACAATGCATCAAATAAGTCCTATCTTATTTTTCTTCTTCCTCAAACGGTATGTGGATTACAGCTATATGTATTGTTTCTACGTTCTACATGTGATTGCAGAAATGAGCCCCATTTACATGTCCATACAATTATTATTTATGAAGAACAAGAAATGTATGCTTCAGCAGCTTAGCAGATGAAGACAAGGAGAAAACTCATGAGTTACTGACATGCTATTTAACAGATGTTATTTTCACTATTTTTGAAGCTAGTTTCTTATAGCTGAAAGCTTTGAAGGTATGAATTTTCCTTCAAAAGATTACACATTTTTTATTCTTTGTTAAAATATGTGGGTTAAAATCAATTTACTGATCCTTTCCCAGAGGTAGCAATTTTAATAGGTTGCAGATGAAATAAAGAGCTTTTTGAACCATAAAGGCTAGCATATATAGATGCATAAACATTTATTGTTGCATGCAAAAGGTCTAAAAATTAATAAAACACAAGAGGTAGTAATAATAATTTTGCAGTATATCTTTATTGTATCCAAATGTATCCATGATAAGAACCCAGTGGATTTTTCAAATTCAGGGTAGTGACAATTTTATCTTCGTCAATTTAGTTTGAAATTTTGCAGCATGCAATGAAAAATTCATAATTCTATAAAAAGTTGAATTAAATATATAAGAAAATGAGGTTTCATGAACTATTTTAATTCAACGTTATGCACAGAAAGTTCACTATTAAAGTTCTTTTTAATCAACTTTATTCAATTTCAAGAAAAATTAAAATACAAAACAACTATAAAAATGAAGGTGGAGAAATTCAGAAAAAGAAAGGTTAAAGTTCTTTTCCAAAGCTTTTGTCATTTTAAGATATCTTCAATAATCTGTCCAGGAAACTTCTTCTAAATAGTGGTTTCAATGAGATAGATTTAAAGTATGATCTGTAAAGAAAGTTATAAAAAGCAAATTGAGGTTCTGACACGATAAATTCAGTAATGTCAAACAAGTTGAGATCAGAATTCTTACACCAGGTGTGTCAAACTCAAGGCCCATGGACCGAATCCCACCCACAGGGTCCTTAGGTCTGGCCTGTGGGGCCACTCTGGAAACAGTACTGCCTCTGCCAGTGGCCCTCCCAAGCTCTGTTTCTGCTGGCAGAGGTTTGCAAGAGGCCATTGCAGCTGGACATGGAGCTTGGGAGCCCATTTTCTCTGGCAAAGTATTTGGGCCATCACAGGCATCCCAATACAGTGACAGCAAGCTGGCCACACCTACCCCGGCTCCCTGAGGTCAAACGCTACCCTGTTGCAG
Organism: Bungarus multicinctus; assembly: GCA_023653725.1. Lineage (NCBI taxonomy): Eukaryota > Metazoa > Chordata > Lepidosauria > Squamata > Elapidae > Bungarus > Bungarus multicinctus. Next base: position 42,642,723 of record CM042844.1, read on the forward strand.
ACCTCAATGAAATTGAGTTTGACACTCCTGCTCTAGACTGATTTCAAGAAAGGTGGCTTCTGAAAAAGGTTCTAATAAAGTTGATTCAAAAGAAAAAGTAGCACCTCGGATAGCGCCATGCAATGTTTATTTTGGAATATGTAGCGAGGAAGGTTCATCTAACTATGCCCGATGCAACATGCCTGTTCCTTAAGCAAATTGAAGTAGTGTAGCACCATGCACACACTTGCTGTTTTGGCCCTGCAAGGCCTATGCTACATTTGTATTGTGGACTGTTTTGGCCCTGCAAGGCCTATGCTACATTTGTATTGTGGACTTCCTGCTATATCTTTCAATATGGAAATTGAAAGATATAGCAGGAAGATCTAAGTGATACTTTAGTACAGTTCTGTCAAATTTGCTGCATTAAAGGGAAAACATTTTATTTTACAGGAAAGGCAGGAGATACTCAGAAATCATTAGTAATGGAAGGGTTTCAAGATTTTTAACTAAAAAAAATTATCGCAAAGATTTAATTTTAAAACACGTATGGAAAAGGGTAACACCCCGATTCCCCAAAAGGTGAAATGAATATTGAAAAACCTATAAATTTAATGTAAAGAAAATGAACAGATAGATTTTTTTCTCCTTTTCTCATAACAATGGTGTTTATCCCAGTACAGTTGGCTAAGATCAAGGAAGGAAGTGCTACATAGACTTCAGTGAGATATTTATAATACCAATACACAATCTTAGAAATTGGAAGAGGGATTTCTTACCTTTATAGTGAGTTTATTATGGTAGCATTTCTTTGAATGTGTGATGACCCAGAGTGGGATACAAAAGCAATAAAGTCACAAAAACAGGTGAAGTCCCTTTAATTCCTTCAACTTGGCTTCAAAGTTCCCATTATTATTGACTGGAGAAAAAATTCCCCCACAAACAGTTGCGAAAAGGAAGAACTTCCATTCAAACTCAAAATACATATAAATTATAAATAGAAAAAAAACACAAACCACACTGAAGCAATTAATGAGACAAGGCAGGATAAGGGCTTGATGACGTCCACAGATATCGAAATATACACACTGGGAAGGACGCCAAAACTCAGATAAGAACTGACAAACTAGAATATTTTCATGTTTGCTTCCAGCACTGGCCCATGTGAAGTTTGTTGTTTGAAACAGTCCTCACAGCTGCAGCCCATGAAGGGGATCAAGGCCCTTTCTTCCCCTGTAGACATGCCATTCACGTTTCTCCCTTATTCACTCCTCCCTGCGTGCTATAGGATGAAGAGGGGATGGACCTAGGTCTTCCTTTGAATGCTCAACCGGTCTGTGCCCTTCCCCAATTTCCTCCACAACCTCTGGAGCCACACTCCACTCCCTGTTGACTGTTCCTCTTGTCCCTTGGAGTCAGATTCTAACAGGGGCATGAGGGAATGATTTGAAATGCTTCTTCTCAGATTTTTTTTCCACCTAGGCTGAATTACTGTTTATTAGATAAATTGCCTGCAGATTCTTTTCTCTTACAATTGTTCATGTCTACTTTTCCCTCTATTACTTTTCTCATCTCCCTACAATTTTTCACATCCTAGAAGCATCCAGTAAAGATGACATATGAATGATGCAAAGCAGCAAAAATGCATTTCTTCACATAACACACAGTAAAATTATGAAACTTGTTCATATTATGATTGCTACTAAATGGCATGGATGTAAAATAAAATGAGATTAATGTAAGGACAAAACTTTTAATATATTAATTAGCACTGCACAAAGCTTTGGATCAAAGTATTCGTTCCAGGTACCTGGATGAAGAAAAGTATCATTCACTTTATGAGCATCTGTACTGCTTTGCTGAAGAATTTTTTTTTTCTAAAACAAGGGGACTGGGACCAGTAGTTTGGCCCCACCTTGACATTCTTAATTGAAATACCTAGGGCAGCTGCATTATGTCTGTGATACAAAGCACCACAGAGATAGTATTTTTATTCTATCAATATATCTTTGAATATGTAAGTAGAAAAGTGTTGTTATACAAATACCTTGCTTGTGGGCTTCTCATATTTATCTGGAGGTTGATCATTTGGAAATAGTAAATATGGCCAGGCAGGGCTTTGGCCTCATCCAGCATTTTTATTTTGGTAAACTAAGGAGCAAGGACAACTGTAAATTTAATTGATTATGGGCAACCAAGTATATTTTTGGTGATCATTAGATAATTCTGGTTTGTTTGATGATCCATTTGGCTATCTGTAGTGTTCCCAGGAGTCTTCTCCAATACCAAAGTTAAAAAAAATCAATACTTTCAATCCCGCTTCTTTGAAGTCCAACTTTCACTTCCTTAGAGCAACACAGTAAATACTATTGCTTGCATTGCTTGCACTACTCTGGTCTTTGTGAGGGCAGACACATCATAGCATCTGAATATCGTTTCCAAGGCTTTCATGGCTACTCTGTCATATGGCATATTTCTTGATGAGGTACAAAGTTTGTCTGACACCAATATTAGTAGGCTTTAGATATCAAATTAGTTTTAGTCAGACATTTACAAGTTTCTAATATAAAGTATGTAAATATATAATTTATATTGTCTTTTCTGACAGAAGTCCCTTTAAATCCTGTTAAATTGTGTAATACTTGCTCTAAGATAAAACAAAGAAGACTTCTGTGGTATTTTAAAGATTATCCAAGGTAAATCCTATTAGATGAGTGGAATCAGCTACCATGCAGAAATAACAAAAACTTCTAGGCATTTGAAACTGTTATTTATTGGAATAATAAACAATCTTTAAAATGGCAGTAGAAACATATCTGTTTTGGCTGCAAGAGACTATAATGCTATTTCTCTGCAAATTCTATGGAAATGAATATATTTATTTATTTATTTATTTATTAGATATATATGGCCACCTATCTCAACAAGGGTGACTCTAGGATGGTGTATAATAATCCAATAAAACAATGCATCTATAAAACATAAAAAATAAAGGCCAAAGATTAAAATCATTAGAATTAAGAGTAAAAATATACCAGGTATGGAGACAGTATCTGCCTCAATAGTATAGTCATCTGAGCACATCTCTGGTTCCCTGGAATCCCCAGTTCTGATGATATAATTAGTCTTAAAGGACTTAGAGGAAACCAAAAGGAATGGAGCTAACTGAATCTTGGGTTGGGGAACAGCGTATTCCACTAGGTAGCTGCCACAGCAAAGGTGGCCCTGCTAAATGTATGTCCCTAGCAGATGGTGCCAAAGCATGCCCTCTCTTCCATAGCTAATGGGATAGGTTGATATAATTGTGGAGATGTTCCCTCATATAACCTGGTTCCATGCCATAAAAGTTTTTAAAGGTTAAAATCAACATTATTAATTGTACCCAGAAGCAAACTGACAACAGTGCAGTTTGCAGAGAAGAGGTGTGACGTGTGATGTTCTTGGAGCACACATCACTCCCTGCACCACTGCATTCTGTACAATAGAAACTTCAGGATACTCTTCAAGGGCAGCCCAAAGCAGAGCACCTTACAATAGTCCAATCTGGAAGTAATTAGGATATAGGTGACCATGAACAGAATCTCTCTGACTCCCTGATTTAGGAATGGGTATAACTGATGCAGAACATGAAACTGTGCAAAGGTCGTCATAGTCAGAATTGCAATCTGCTTTTCAAGCAGGAATTGTGAGTGTATGAAGACCCCCAGATTGCACACTGCATCTGTCTGGGACAATGCAATGCCATCCAAAGATGGCATAGTTCTTGAACCAGTTGGCCCTAAACATCAAAACCATTTCATCTTGCCAGGGTTCAGTTATTCTGTTGTTCCCCATCCAGACTCTCACAGCTTCCAAGCATTGGCATGAGACATTCACGACATCACTTAATTCAACAGGGGCAGAGATATAGAGTTGGATATCATCTGCATACTTATGTAGCTTCATATAGATGTTAAACAGGATCTGAGTGAACTGAGCACTATGGCATCTCACATAATAGAGACTGAGGGTGGGGCATTTAGTTGCCAGTCAACACTGACTGGAATGGATCCTGAAGGAAGGAAGTGAACCAGCACACCATGCTGACCACCCTCAATCTGCTGAGGCAATCCAGTAGGATACCATGTTCAAAAATATTGACAGCCACCAAGAAGTCAACTAAGGCAAGAATAGATACATATTGTAATACCCATCCACCTACACCAGAGATAATCCAAAACTGAAATCAATGACATTTCTGTCACATACATCTGGATAATTTGTTTCATCCAAGCCCCTCTGGAGCTGTTGCACAACTATATTTTTAATTGCTTTTCTAAAAACAGGGAGGTAGGAGACTGGATGAAAATTTTCCAGTTTAGTGGGATCCAGCATTGACTTCTGAAGTAGGGAGAAAAGCAAGGCCTCTTTAAAAGACAAAGGAACAACCCCTTCACTCAAATAACAATTAAACACTGTTATAACTCACTCACATCACCTCCTAGGCCACTTTAACAATCTAAAACTCTTGTATAAGGGTGCAAGGACTTTTAATTTATACTTAATAGATGTTACTGCTGTTTCACTATGATTGTTGCTCTAGTTCTGTTTATATATATATTGTTAGGCCTATGAATGTTTCAGAAATGTTTTATCAGAAGTGATCTGGGATACAGAGGTTGGCACCTGTTTAAAGCAACTGAATATTTTTTAATCTTCTGAACTAGCCTAAAAATATACAATTGCTTTAATAAGCCATATGTAGAATCATATTTTCTTACTGAAGTGTGACCTGTCTTGGGATCATGAAGCTGAAGTATAAAGTTCTGTAATAAATAAGTTTAGTATGTATTTTTTTTCTGGTTTAGAAATACTATTTCTGCATGATATTTCACTACAACTTTAAGATTCTTTCTTTTTATCCAAAGGAGCATGTAAATCACAGACTCATTTTAAAAAAAAATTGCCTTAAATGTCTTGTTAATCATATTGAATTAAATTCCAACCCTTTCTTTAAACACAAGTTGCCAGTTCTTTTCAAGGTAAGTGTTCTTAGGAAACTGCCAAGTTTAAAGCGGTTCTGTCAATTAGGGGGTTAAAAGAGGTCAGCTTATCAGAGCAACAAAAACTAGTTGAATTTTATTAATTTTGTCAGAATATCTGTCAGAGATGCATTTACGTTACATCAGCTTTAACAATAAATACTAAAAGTGTATTCATTTTGTGAGGCCACTGTGACTTTCTCTGTCTTTATGCATACATTCATGCACGTAAACATTTTTTTTTCTGTTAGCTAGAGATACCGTAGTTTTAATTTTTGTTGGCTGATTCCAAGGTCATAAACCCTGGAATACACCATCAACATTGCACACATTTTTCCAACTGATTGTAAAGCTTTAATGCTCTTCTAAGGCTTTACATCCCAATTATCATGTTGTAAGTAATAATTCTCCAAATGCCACCCCTGTGTTTCCTTCTTTTCTTTTCATCCTGTTCAATTGCCTGATTCCCCCCTTTCTTATTTGTTCCATACAGTGGGAGGAAGTCAGTGGCTACGATGAGAACCTCAACACAATACGTACTTACCAAGTTTGCAACGTCTTTGAACCCAACCAGAACAATTGGTTACTTACCACCTTCATAAATCGACATGGTGCACACCGTATTTATACAGAAATGCGCTTCACTGTACGGGACTGTAGCAGCCTTCCCAATGTTCCTGGTTCCTGTAAGGAAACTTTCAATCTATATTACTATGAAACAGACTCTATTATTGCCACCAAGAAGTCAGCTTTCTGGACAGAAGCCCCCTACCTCAAGGTGGACACTATTGCTGCAGATGAGAGCTTCTCTCAGGTGGACTTTGGTGGCAGGTTAATGAAGGTGAACACAGAGGTGAGGAGCTTTGGGCCCCTCAATCGGAATGGCTTTTACCTTGCCTTTCAGGATTATGGGGCATGCATGTCATTGCTCTCTGTAAGGGTCTTCTTTAAGAAATGCCCAAGTGTGGTGCAAAATTTTGCCATCTTCCCAGAGACTATGACAGGAGCAGAAAGTACTTCCTTAGTCATTGCACGAGGTACGTGCATTCCCAATGCCGAGGAGGTGGATGTACCCATTAAATTGTATTGCAATGGTGATGGGGAATGGATGGTTCCCATTGGCCGCTGTACTTGCAAGGCTGGATATGAGCCTGAGAACAATATGGCCTGTAAAGGTAAGATGATAATTTGCTGTTGTCTGATGGCCATTGCCTTGTCAACTAAAGATATTAAAATCAAAATTAATTTAAGATTGAAAAGTTTTAACATTATAAACTTTCAAAAGGTGAAACATTCCAAGACAGAGGGTTAGATGTTGTCAATGCAGGTTACGGAGGATCTCATGGGACCAGCCAGCCCCACAGTTGTGTGCGCCTCTGTGTCCCTCACGCAAGTCTGCACAGCCAGGTTTTGACTCCTTTGCAGAAGACCAAGATATTGGGGGCTTTCCTCACTTCTGAGGGCAAGATGTTCCACAATGCAGGTGCAACAGGAGAGAAAACCTTTTTCCTAGACTCCGCCAGTCAACATTCTTTGATTGATGGGGGTTTGCCAATAGAAGAACACTATTAGCTCTATGTTGCGAAGGCCCACATCATGTGGTTACTTCAGAACTTGAAAATTGACATAGCTTTATTTATTTGTGATAACTGTAGATCTGAAATGAGACTTCTCAATGCCTGCTTCTCTTAAAGTAAGAGAAGGGCACAATAGGTACAGTATCTGTTGATCAGTGGCAGTCAATTCCTTTAAGTTAGTTGTTTTAAAACAAATTGTCCTTGTAGGTAACTAGGTAGTATAAAAATACAGTTTAAAAATAGAACAAAATCCAATGAAATATTAAACTGGGAAAAATGGAAAATTAACGTGCCTGGATAAACACAGTGCTTATGACCTGTTGCCAAAATAACTGCAATTTTAATGTTAGTCATATTTTCTTAGGGAAAGTGATCTGAATGCCAGAACATTCTGCCTTTCCTTCTTTTTCTTTTATTGATGAATTTCACTCAGCCCAATATAGGTAGGAGCACTTCAGCATATATTTTGCTCTCTCTCTTTATGCTCCAGGTACTAAAGATGATGCTTCAGCTTAGAATAGAACCATTTAGTCGTATTTTACACCTATCCTGAAGTTTGAGCAGTGATTATCTATTGCAGTCTTTCTCTTTATGTTCCCAGTGTTCCTATCTGAGATTAATAGGATAACGATTGCTACCATCCATAGTCATGCTGCCTTGGACTGATAGGAACTGCAGTGCAATGCATTAAATGGGGAGTGAGGGGGGGAGATTGATTTAGATAAAATGAACAACTTCTGTGTGGTTGGATGAATTAAAATGTAGCTGTGAATGATTAATATTCTAGTTCTGTTGCCTCGCATGCCAGCTAATAATTTTCTGCATTCAACCTTGTAAAAATGTCTAGTTAGTAAATGGGGGTCCAGTTTGTGATTACCAATACTTACAAAAGGCAAATGGTAACATGTATAAATAGGGGACAAATATCTGGTCTAGTGGTGTTTTTGTGACATGTGAAGAGAATTGTGTCAGGAAATAACCCAACAGCTTGCTTCATGCTGGCCATTCTGTAAATAGCTATTTTCCTTTCTTACTCAGTAAAGAGAGAGTGAAACAGATCTTTTCCTCTAAATCTGAAGCCAAGGTATTAGCTTGGCTATGAACCCCTCAATATAGAGAAGATGTATTTTATTTAGACCTAAACTAATGAGGTTGTCTTCATTGTTGTAACTGACCTGGGGTTTTCCTCTTTTGTGTGAGTAGAGCCAGAGATTTCATTCCTCTAACCCAGGGGTCTCCAATCTTGGCCACTTGAAGACTTGTAGACTTCAACTCCCAGAATTCCCCAGCCAGGTTTGCTGGCTGAGGATTTTTGGGAGTTGAGGTCCACATGTCTTCAAGCGGCCAAGGTTGGAGACCCCTGCTCTAACCAAAGTATTGTCAGAGATGGGGACATTAGAAAGATAGGCTGAAATGGAAATGGAAGATTACATTCTGTTTTCTTCTTTGATGATTTGGGAATGAAGGCATCAACATGATCAAACATAAGCTTTGTGGGTGGAGTATGGAGATCAGCATGATTCAGTTAGATTTTGTAAGTGTGAAACCACATACTGGGAATGGTTCATTGTGAAAGTAGACCTGTGCTCTATGTCACACCTGCAGTCAGACACTGGTTAGGTGCCCAATACAAACTGGTTTGAATACTCATTTTTCATAACTTATGCAGTATTTATATATGAAAAGCTGAGAAAAAGGCCTATAAATGTTTACTAACTACTTCAAGTTGCAAAAGATGTATGCTACTGTATATGCGACACACTGTAAAAAAGTTATTTGACCTTATATTCTCATTCACACTTTCAAATTATCTTCCAAATAACTTCTTCTAACAAAAACTAATAATAGAAAAGAATATTAATTTGCTTTTAAATATATTTTCTAAAGAATGCTTAGCTGCTTGTGCTTTGTTTTTCATCTGAAGCAATATCTAAGAAAAATAATACAGATATGCAGTGCTTTGAACTTGATACCGAAACAATACTTCAGAGTATGTGGTTTGTGAATGTTAGAGTACAGCCACCCTATTTCCCAGATCATATGGCAGCTACAAAAGGCAGCAAGCATCCTCGAGAAAAGATGTGGACGCTTTAAAGAATTGCGGACAGATGCTACAATTTCTGTCCTGTACACTCCAGAAAAACCATTGCAAATTATTTCTGAAGTTCTGCACAGCTCTAGAAATTAATCTGCAGAAACTGGTTTTCAATTTACACATCATCCTTCTCCAGCTATGAAATGCATTAAGATACAGGTCCTATAAACTGGATTTGCAATGCTAGCTGAAAATGCCAGATTTATTCTAACATATCTGGAAGGCATATCAATCTGCAGTTGATCTATGACTGAATAGAAAATAAAGGCTATTCATACTACACAGCCTCTAACTGTTTATTGGATTTAATCAGACGAGTGATGTGGTCTCTTGGAAGTTACTGTGCATTGAAATAAAAACAGTAAAATAACAGGTGATGGTTCTTCATATATCACTGGAAATGTATCACAGTCATAAAAAGGCATTAAAATGTAATTGATGGCCATTATCGTGCCCACCATCTAGTGGCTTCATGAGCAGGTGCTGAAATAAATTGAAACCAAATTACAGCATAGAAAGATTAAATATGAATAATGTGAGAGGGAAAGATGATAGAAGAGAAAATGGAATAGAAGGATTTGATGCCTCCACAAAAAGTTTCTAAACAATGATGGTGTAGGCAGTGCTACCCATCAGATCTTTCAGACTACAACTTCTATGACACTTTGTGATTGTCCATGCCAAATAACTGATGAGAATTAAAATTCTGATCAATGTTTTTGTTGTTTGACTTACTTTAAAAATATGGAATTTAGTGAGTTTCTGTAGATCCAAAATGAACAGTCAGTGTCAACTAAAGCCCATTTCACTAGAAAGTCTTACATGAGAGCTTTCTGTGCTTTCGTTTTGATACTTGAATTACCTAGATAGAAACATAAACATTATTTCTTGAAAAAGATTACACTGTTTTCCAGGGGATAATCTTGCAGTCTAAAATCTGTGCTCTCAGTGTAATTAAACTATGGAAATTGTTTTGCATAATAAAACAGAGATATACTTCATTCTAAAATATTGTTTAGGTTTGGTGTATCTGGAATAGATTCTGAAATATCTTGAAGCTGTTACACCAGTATTTATTTGAAAGGAAACTACTAAAATATGCTCATAGATTGCATGAAAACTAAAGTCTTTCCATGTGAGTGCACTTCCTGTAGAACAGGGGTGTCAAACTCAATTTCATTAACAACCGTTTCATGGTTGTGTTGGACCTTGGGGGGCTGGAGTTGTCATGTCAAGGGTAGGCATGGCCAGCTCGACGTCACTTATGTCGGGGGTGCTGTGGTGGCCCGAATGCTCTGCCAGCAAAAACCAACTCCTGAACTCTGTTTCGGCTGCAACAGCCTCCTGCAATTCTCTGCCAATGAAAATGGAGTTGGGTGTGCCACCTGTGACCTTACGAGCTCTGTTTTCAGCTGTGACACTTCCTACAACCCTCTGCTAGTGAAAACGGAGTTGGGAGAGCCATCCCCAGTCCTTGTGAGTTCTGTTTTCAGCTGTGATGGCCTCGTACAACTCTGCTAGTGAAAACAGAACTTGCATGCAGCCCTCCCTAGCTCCATTTTCACTGGCAAAGGCACTGTGGGCCAGTCCTTTACTGTTACCAGGGTGGCCCTGCGGGCCATATCTATACACCCTGCAGACCAAATCTGGCCCCTGAGTCTTGAGTTTGACACTCCTGCTGTAGAAGACTGCAATAATTAAGCACTTTCACCATATTGTATTTTGTAAACAAAATGTTTTGGAATGTAAAATTTCAATTTTTGTGAACACTTTTATTACAAAAAGTAATTATGAAATATTCTTCAGCTATCCATGAAAAGATTCTATATTACTTCCTCATTTTGATAATTTTAACCTAAACTTTCTACATGTTTATTCTTATAACATGATGAAATGCCCACCTAATGCTGCAGCAATTCCAGGAAAATTGCTGTTTTTCATAGGTAGAGGAACAAAACAAAACAAAAAGAATTTAGCTGTATGGGACTGTAATTTATTTAAGATTTATAGATTTCCAGTAGAAAATCTAAAAAATCTAATAAAAATCACATTACTTTGCATTTTTCAACCATGTTGCCTGATTGTTCTCATAATAACCTAACCAGCACAGCCAACTGATGTGCTGGAAAAAGGATTGTGGGAATTGAAATTCATAAACAACTGGAGGGCATCAGTTTGGGAGAGTTAGCTTTTCAACTGCTAATTATGAAATAATTGGAAATGGGATCTCTTTTATTGTATGAACAAAAGAGATTTGGCATTCTGAAGATGGAATGGAACACACTGGACAATGGACACTGGACAGTCATTGCCTGAAATGGTATAGGATCTCCTGCTTGAGCAGAGGCTGGACTAGAAGATCTCCAGGGTCTCTTCCAGTTCTATTCTGATTGTGATTCTGTCATTTACATTTCCCTGGAATGGATGATGATCTTTCTGTCAGGACCAGAAAGGGAAGCTGATAGGCAAAGCTTTGCTAATGAAACTCACCTAGGCCAGGTGCTCATTACCATTTTGCTCCTCAGTGTATTTTCTTTGGCTGTTCTTTTCACTTCCCACCACATTAATGTTTCGGATAGCAGAACTAATATCTGATATTGTTAGTTTAATCTACGGTGGTTTACATATCTTTGGAATAGGAGCTAACACCTTTGACCTTATCTATGTTTATTAAGTTATTTGCATATCTCTTTCTGCATTGGAATTGTAGCCCAAGTGTGAATACTTAACTCTTCTGTCAATTTATTTTATTTCTACTCTTTTTAATGTTATTATATAATTAGTTCCTTGTTTTCTTACAGTTTCCAAATCTGTAATATCAAAATGTTCACAATGGTACAGAATAAAATAGATTAGTAAGGCAAGAAATAGCATTGGAGTCAAGTAGAGAAAACACTAGGACCTGTAGATCAGGAGTCTAGCCATGAGATAGGTAGGAACTTTTGTTATCTGAATGTTTAGTTTTTAACTAAGAAATTTACCAAAATTTTCACACTAAGTTTACCACGTCTTTGTTTTCTGATATGCCGCTCATCTTTAATGAGCAGGATATATCATTTGGTGAAGTAGCAACTGAAGCATTTTTAAGTAAGATCTATGGAATTTGGCCTCCTGCTTAGATAAGATAAGTTTTAGATGAAACCACATATTTTTTTTTTCATGAACAGATTAGTCAAGATAAAAGCTTATCAGCCGTTGAGTAAGCCAGCTCAAGAAAGCTCCATGACAGGGCTTCTTAGAATGATCTTTATTATAAGGAGAATAAAAGTATGACCAAAACCTGTCTGCTCCTGCAAGGATTACTTCTGAGTCTCTGTCTTAGTTTCTGTTTTCTCAGGTCTGACCAACTATTTCTCCTTCTTCTGATTACCTGATGTAAATTCCTCCACAGTGCACAAACACGAGGGAAAGCCAAACATACAATGGTATCCATCCTTTGATGGTGGATTTAGTTTCCTCATAATTTATAATTATGGTATGAATACCATAATTTATGGTAGTATTTAACACTCATGAGAATACCCTTAAATACTCTTAAAAATGCACCCAGCCTGAGAACTTGGGCACAATGTTATCTGGACATACTGCTTGAATAGTTTTTATCTTATTTTGTTTTTCTTTGTATACATTAATTTAATTTATATCCCACTTGCCTTTTAAAAAATGCTATTTGAACATATCTATTGACCTTAAAATGCTTATACTTACACATGGTTATGTCACTGAATAGTTTTTAAAAAATGAATAAATAATGGATCTAGTTAGCTTGGGTTGACTTTTTTAAATAATAATGTTATTAAACATAATTAAAAATAAAAAAGCTAATGCAAAGAATAAAAAATGCAGAAAAAGTAGGGAAAAAAGAAAATACAAATATAATAAATAAAAATAAAAAATTGACTTCTTTCTTTATCACAAGTATAAACAATTTTAGTGACATATCACCTTACCTACAAATAAATGATTATATCCCATCTCTTATCTATCAACAAATATTTAAAGCCTCATCTTTTTAGTCCTGATCAGCAAGTCTATTAAGTATTAGCAGAGGTGATAACACATCTATTTTAACCTTGATCATATAAATCAACTTTATATTACTTCTTTTATTTCTAAGTATCTTGACCTTTGGTGCCTTTAAATAATGTCTCAAAAATTGATTTTCATTTTTTCTTTGTCCCTTCTCACAAAAAGTTTTTAAGCTTTAACAAGCCTCTTTTATAAATCTGATATAGAAAAATTATCCTCTTTTAATTTATTATTTCTATATTCCTTTTAGATATTAAGACATTGGTTTCCTTTTTGAACACACTGACAGCAAATGCAGTAAAATGTTATTCCTTCATCTCCTAAAGCTCTAAACTTGCTTGAGATCACTGTTTTGAGGTTCCTTTGTAAGGAGAAGAATTAAGAGCCAAACTTGCTGACTATTCATTTTGCCATGGTTGTTGTCTTCATTTGAACTATTTCAGTTCTCAATTTCTTCCCTGAAAGTCTATTTTATGTCTCACTTTTTTAAGGTGGAAAGATGTCATCTATAAAGTAGGTTGACTTGAGGCAGAGTGACTGGTTCAAAATCATCCAGTCAGCATCCACGGCTAAGATTGGACTTGTTTCTGGATCTCCCTGGTCACAATCCAATTTCTTCACTCTACTAGTTTTCCTAAGGCCTGGCAGTTTATTGACAGTAAAGTACAGGGACTGTGGCAAAGAAAGGGCATTTAAAAAAAAAAAATCAAACCGCAGATCATTCTTTCGAAGAAGGCCAAACAACAGCTGCTACATAAACACAAACTCTCCAAAGTAAGGTTTGTGATTTCCTGGCTTCAAAGGATTGTGCGGGATTGCTTTGGCTGGCTGGTCCTCTTTCATCTTTCTCATTATTTCTTGAGCAAAGCTGCAGGAATCAGAACAAGCTTTGATGGGTTCTGATTTAAATGGAACTCTGGGAACAACACTCTGATTCTTTCTCTTAATTGGAACTTCCTTCTCTCTTATTCTGGGCCTTGCCATGCGTGCTGTCAATTTGATACTGCCTGCTGGAATCCTCAGAGGAAGCTGGATGTATAAATATGGAAATTATATGATTTATTCTGTCTATTCTGTCACTGCTTTCTGAATTTATATTAAGATTGCTCAAATTTTTCTTTATGCCTCATAGTTTTACTTACACTTTGTCTCTTTGAAATAACATTCAGTTGAAAGGCTTCAGTCCAAAGCGAAGCGAATTTTGGTGCATCCGATGTAGTGACAGCCAGACACCTTTGGTATGAATTTCATAAAGAGTTTGGTAATAAATAAAAATTAAACTCCCAAAGCGATGATTGTGTTCTCTCTCCCTCTTTTTCAAAATGTAGCGTTCATATTTATCAGATTTACCATTTTACCATTTAAAACCTGACATGCAATCTTTTATTACTATAATACTTTTATGAACTATTATAAAGTCATAAACAATGACACCCTGCAAGAAAAGATCCATTTCAGGTATCAGTTTTACAGTTTATCTTTGACTGTTGTAGGTATTTCAGAAACAATGACTTAATAACTAATGTAAAATATCTAAATTGTATTAGTATTTTGAAGTTTTAATCTGAATTTTGATAAATGGATGATGGCCAATAACAGAATTTTCATTAAAAGAATGATTTTCTCCTTAATAGTAACAGAGATTTTAGACTAAATCTTCATAAGGCATATTTGAGAAATAATTGCAATTTAATGTCACAATAGCGTGTTGTGTATGTGCATGCTTGTAGGTGAATGTTTATAAATATAAAACATACTTGCAGTATGTTATTCGGTCGCTAGAGGTCTCTATGCACTCTACAGAGTTAAATAGAGGGTGTGTCCTTTGTAGACAAAGAAGAAAAAGACATACCAGGAGGCATTAAAATCTTCTGTTTTCATATAAAACTAATGACAGAGACTCCTTTTGCTTATAAATGATTAGAGAAAGATTTGAGCAAACTTGTGAATCAAAGCTTTAAACTAACAGAAAAACAGCAATTTATATTTCCTAAAAAAAAAAAAAACCAAAGAACATCATCCTGTATATTTAATTACCACAATCATTGAGCTAAACAAGTATGAGTCTCACACAAATTTCCAACTCCCCCCCCACCCCCCAGTCTCCAGGGGGAACAAGGCAAGGCATGAAAGCATAATCCTCTTAAAGGATTCATTTGTGTTTCTCAAAGAAGGCTAAGGGTGTTAAAACTGACAGAAGGGAGCTCCTCCAGTGCATCCTGGCCTTTTGTTCCATCTGTCCACATTTATCTCATGTCAATGACCACATGGCCTTAGAAGACCACTCACAGCCATGCAAGTACCCCATGATTCATTTCTGAGCAAAATTAATGATATTTTTACCAGTTTAATTCATGGTAAAATGTGTTTTTTCCTTTCTTTTAAAATAGAAGAATGACAAAGTGAAATTATTCCAATGGAGAGTTGCTACTTTTCATAATAGCTTTCATGTGATACATACCATTTATCAAGTGTTTTCTCTTTCCTTTGTAAGTGGTTTGCTTGCCTATGGTCACTACTTTAATGTGACACACTATAATAAAATAAATTTTGAATGTTAAAAGATGTCCAAAAATATCTAGTCTATTGGTGTGATAAAAATACATTTTTGTAAGCTTTTACATTATTTTTCAAGCATACAACTTCAAAGCTTATTTACAGAGTCCAAAAGATAAACAGTATATAAATTCATCCAAATCGTTTTAATTTTACCCTGGTCCTGTTGATCCTGTTGTAAATGAGATATAGTAACTTCGCTAATGAACCAAACAAAAAATGGAAAAGAAATTCCATGTTGTGGTGGAATTTCCAGCTCGAATGCGGGGAGCAGTGAAAAGACTGGCAAGCTTGGGATCCTTTCAGGAAAGGAAGGGACATGCAGCAGCTCCCCCCCATACCTTCCCTGATAATTCCCAAAGCCTTTATCTGGCAGTTCTCAAGAGAGTTTAGTAAATCTGGCAATATTCTTGTAAATAGCTAGGCAGCAATAAAGGAGTAACTCTGAGCAGCTCATGGTGTTATTCTAGTTCCTTGGATTGACACATGTTGGCCCTTGATCAAAACAACTTCCCCATGAAATTGATTGGAAGGCAATAATAATATTGGAACCATGAATATGTCACAAAATTTTGTGCAGTTTTGAAGTCTTTGTAACTTTCTATCAGTTTTGAGGCTACAAAACTTTGGGAATTTTGGAAATAAAAGGTAAACTGAATGAAAATGTAAAACTAACAGTTGAATACTATTGACTGAATCAGTTCATTCTTTACTGGGGCTATAGTTTTGAGATACAACAACTTTGCCTGATCCCACAGTTTCTTTTTTGCATTCTTTTTTTATGATAGGTTTGTGGCCAAATTCCAAGTGACCATATAAAACATTTAGGATACAATAACAACAAAGCAACAAAAAGATTTCACTGATAGGGTGTTCTTAGAAAGCCAAAACTAAGATGCATATAGAAAAGCAGAATACCCCTTAAACATCTATTGGCCTCCTGGCCTTGTATTCATGCATTTAGCTTATTGCTTTATTTTGTCAGGTCTTAGAAATGAATCAGAAGGACTCACAGGTTGGACGATGAATACTCATCCTGTTGTCAGGGGTGTGATAAGATTCAGTAGCTAGAGCTGATGGGTCTCACCTTGAATAGTTTTACAGAAAAAATGCTTAATAGACAAATGGATGTGTAAATCATGCACCTGTGAAAATTTCTTTCTTTCTTTAATTCAGACTGGTGATAGGAAAATCACAATAACAAAATCTAAAAAGCCAAAATACTTTCCTTTCCTCCTTTGAATAAGTTCCTCCTGTTGTGGTATTATTGGACAAGAAGGATTCCCTTCCATCCTTTTTATATTAGCTTCAGGATTGCCTGCACTACAGAAAAAGTTTAGCAAATAGGACAATAATTGATTACTTTCAATATCATATTAGCTACACTGGAAAATAACAATTGATAATTTAACATGATATATTTACTGATCAAACTGCCTTTCCCTTTGAATAAATTGCTTGTTCCAATTTGTGTCACTGAGGAGCCTGAGAATATAAAATCATAGTATTTGTGTGTGCTGAAACAGATTCTCCCCTTGCATTATTAACATTCTGAAATATTGTAGTAGGCATTTTCTTTTTCTTTGCTTTTCTTTTTCTTTTTGACTAAGTTGAGAACATCCATAATTTTATCATAGCTATGCTGGTTTTCTTTAAAGACCAGAATTCAAACCTTATAGACCAAGTTGTCTAGTTATTATAAAATCAGTACTTGTTACAGGTTTTTTTCAATCTGATGTCTTATCAGTTGTTGGACCTCAACTTCTATAATTCTTAGTTATCAGAGGAATTAGGAGCTAAGTATGGGATTATTTGGATTAAATTTATCTATAAAGAACCAGAATGGAGAAACTGTCTAGTTTTTGAAAGGAGAGAGTGAATGAAAAGATTATATGAGCACTTATGTAGAAAAAAGTACAATATGCCTTTCTCTCCCTTCCTCCCCCCCCCCCCCCCCCCAAATACACACACACAAATACACATTTTGACTTGTTGACTATTTTGCGAAGATATTTTGGCTTTGGTTTTAGTTCACTAAATTTGATTACCAGATGATTGGAAACAGGAGAATTTTTTATCCAGTCTCGTGATGTCATGATGCATTGTCAATGCTTTTGGGGATTTGCAGTTTGGCTGCTGTTTGATTGAACTTGCTGTGAAGTATATTATGGTGGGTCATTTCTTAAATGTAGAAACCAACATAATTTATATTTCAAAACTAGAATAAAGTAATAATTCAAATGTTGCAATATAACCATAAAATTCATAGAAAATACGGAGTACAAAAAGGATATAAAAATGCAAACACTAGGAATAGCTGTAATGTAGAATGTAATATATATACTGTATTAATATAAAAATAATATATTAGGGAGAAAGTGGAGAAAACTATATTGGAGAAAATTGTATAAAAAGATTTATATCAAGGTATACAGATATTCATGTAGACTGCAGAAAGTATTTGCAAAATACAGACATATCATGAAATGAGGTCATACTTTTAAAATGGCAAATCATACTGAAAGTTAAGATCATACAACTTTACTTCTGACACCTCATACCTGGTACTAGATGTGAAATTACTTTGGATTATATATGGAAACGCAATGAAACATTGAATTAGTTCTCTTAATTAAGCTACATCTAAGCAAAAATATTGTGTTTACATCTATGCAGATCAGGAAATAGAACATTAAAACAATACATTTAATTTGCTGAAATGGAATATGGTTGTATGATCTCTATAAATGTAAGAAGGAATGGTTTAAGGAAGAACATGCTCTGTGCCCTATGTGTTTGGGGGATTTGCTTACTTAGCCTTCTTCAGAATTCACCATATCATAGCACACATACATCATACTATATATACCATTCTTGAACTATGTAATCTCCGCCTGACAGCACTAATATATTGTCACCCAGTATGGAATCTGCCAAAAAGTAAAAAAGTAAAAAGCTTAAAGAAGCTTTGATTGCACTTCCAATTCCTTATTCCATCTTGCCAACACATAAGTGGAAAAAAGGGCAAGGTAAGGTGGGAAAGTGGATTTTCTGCTTCTTAGCTATTGAATCCCGTTAAGCAATAGGTCCATGGGATCAGGAAAATGGCACCAATGAACTCTTCTCAGCTGCTGTTCTTTTGCCTCTCCTACCATTTATCTCAAAAAAGTAGGGAGAGAGAAAAGATCTTTAATGACCATTTGTCTTACCAGGCAAGATAATCTCTGTTCTTTACTCTGTATTTATTTATTTATTTATTTATTTATTTATTTATTTATTTATTTATTTATTTATTTATTTATTTATTTATTTATTTAGAAAACATGATGGGTAAATGTTCTGTGTATTGGGTTGTATCTTAATTTGCAATCAATTACTGTAGATACACTATTATACTGCACACCCGAGTGCTACTAGTGCTGTTGAAGTTATGCAGGATCTTCTAATGAATGCTTTCCTTCAGCAAAGTGTCACTCCCTCAGCATTCCTTTGTGCAGTCATACTTCTTGCTCTTTCTCAGTCCCTTAAAATGTTCCGCAACTGTAGAAAATGCTGACCACACTTCTGTGAACCACTTGTGAAAAGCACTACAGAGAATGTGTCATTTGCCTCCTCAGCAACACCTAAACCAAGCCATAGCAAGAAATCCTTCAGGATTTGCCATTTGCCTTCATTGGCTTCTTGTCCTAAGCTTTGGTGAGCACTTGTCTCAAGTGGAGGGACTGCTTACCATGCTTGTCAGTGGGGAATTCTAAAGGACAACACGTAACTCCATCTTCTCCTCCTTGCCTTTAGCAATGCTGCTCCCCAAAACCAGTTTTCCTGGCTTTGGCAAGTGACAGGACATAGACAGAAGCTTTAAGACAAAACCAATGCTTTACTAAAGCAAATCTTCTTGCTTCTACCCAGAAAAAAGGAAGCTGGCTCCTGTGATGCAAATCTCTTTGTGAACAAACACTTAGGTTACCTTGTACCAGCCTATTGTGCAAATGTAAAGACTATTATTATTGATTTATTTATTGTTGTGAACCTGGGAGAGGTGCTAATAGAAAGAAATGTTAAACAGATTAAATATTTTGTCCTGGTAATATATTGTCTTGTCACCACATTGGGGGTGGTTTATTTAAAGAATTCTATGTTAAAATAAAGGGGAAGATTTTTTCTGATAAGATCATAAACTAATATGAATTGATTTTTCAGTTGCTGATATCAGAGTTACATTTTCACTGCTTTCTTTAAATTTCTTTTAAACATATTGAAAAGTGTCATGAAGTTATTCCTTGGGTGAATGTCTATGGATATTCTCAGCCCAGATCCAGGTTCTCAGCCCATCATGATTGTCCCAAAGGTGCTTCTTCAGGAGGAACTGGACTTTCTTGTTCTTCTCTGAAGATGTTTTGCTTCTCATCCAAGAAACTTCCTCAAGTCTGATTGGATAGGGGGAATGGAAGGACTTATATATTCCTTGCAAACAGCTAGTCATTTGCATTCTTTTAGAGAGTAGTTGACCCCATTTGGAGGTTTATCTGTGTCCTCAGAATTACCTAAGTAGTGAAAATGTGTGTGGAGCCTTCTTGGTTGCAGGATGTATTCCTTGGGTAAGTTTTTTTTCTCTGCAAGCTGCTTGAGTGATAATAGTGTGCATGGATTGCTATGCATCTACTTTTGTGTCCATGGGATGAAACAGACGTTTGCAAGTTGTTTATGCCAATGCCTTCTTTCTGGCTGAAACATTTTAATTTTGTTTGGACAGCAACAGTAAGATATAAGCAATTTCTAGTTTTCCATTTTGTGTGTATTTCCCCTTTCCAGTTTTTATGTAAAACCTGACTGCTAGCTTGCTGTTTCCTTAGTCCATTTTTCAGCAACAACAACTGACTTCAGAGAGTTGGATCATTGTCTATGCCATTCACTCTATTTACAGCAGGTTCATTCAACCATAATTCTCTTCTATCATAACTGATGAAACTGTGGAGAATTCAAAATAATAGCCTTTATTTATTTTCTTTTCCTTTTTAATCAAAATTGTATGATTTTTAAGCATACATTGGAGAATACAGTTGTAAACAGCTGTAGAATTCTGGCACTATATTGTATTTTGCTTGCCTTTAAACAAGTCCTGACTCTATATCAATATAACTTCTTTCTTGGCTCCACTTTATGTACGTATTGTGGCAAAAGATTATCTATACACTTGTAAAAGAGTTCTCCATATTTTCTATAAGCACTCTTTAGAAAAGGCATTGGAATGACATTGTACTAAAGAATTCCAGCTCTCACTTCAAAACCAGAAACTGAGTAGAATTAGGAGGAATAAGTTATTCTTGCAAAATCAGACTAGGAGAGGTATTCCCACAGAAGAATATGACCAGTAGATAGGGCTGTTAGATCAAATTATATCAGCAGAATGAAAGATTGCATTTGTAAATCTTACATAGATCTCATAGATGTTACAGAGTTTTCAGTCATGAAATGGTGCAGAAATTATTACTTGGTTATATTGGCAGAGCAGACAATTGCTTTGTAAATTGCACAGCCATTTGAAATAGCTCATGTGAGTTTTAGCGAGAGGAAGGGATTAACAATGAAAGCTTCCATGCATAAATCTTCAATAACAGTTCACTTTAGACAACTGGCCTGATACACAATAGCCTGATAACTATAGATTCTGTAGAACAATGAGAACTAATTATAATGGGCATAGTTTTGATTTTACTTTACCCTTTTAAAAACATTTCTATTTTTGAGAGCAAAACACACTGTAAGTGTGATATGACATCACCATGGTGTGAAACAGAAATTTTAAAGCAAACAATTGGATTTGGAGAATTTCAGTCAAAACAGACATACAGCAAAGAAGCTCTATGGACATCAGAAAGAGGCTACAAATGATCTTCCCTTGCTAAAATAATTCATGAAGCGTAGTCGTATTTTCAAGTTAAAAGAAACATAGGGAGTCCTCAACTTACAACCACAATTGAGCCCAAAATGTCTGTTGTTAAGTGAGACATTTGTTAAGTGAGTTTTGCCCTATTTTATTACCTTTCTTGCCATTTTTGTTTAGTGAATCAGTTGTTAAGTTATTAAATGAATCTGGATTCCCCACTGACTTTGCTTGTCAGAAGGTCACAAAAGTGATCACATGAGACAGCAATGGTCATAAATATGAACCAGTTGCCAAGCATCTGAATTTTGATCACATGAGCATGAGGATGCCACAAAGGCCATAAGTGTGAAAAATGGTTGTAAGTCACTTTTTTCAGTGTCGTCATAACTTTGAACAGTCACTAAATGAACTGTTGTAAGTTGAGGACTACCTGTAGGGGATGAATTGCCATCCACATTATTTATTCTTTGGTCCATCAAAGCCTAGTCGTTAATATATGATTTTTTTCTTACTTTAATTACAGTTAATTCTTATAAAAATTAAACATGCGGAGAATGTGAGATCTGATTTCTTTCACTAACAGAAAGAAGCTAGCACACAGCTGTTTCAGGCAGTTTAGACTAAGTTTATTATTGGTTTATATTATTGCTTGAATTCATTGGATCACTTCTCATGTTGTGTCTGAACAATGGCATCTTGAATGGGCAATTGTGCATTCTAAAATGCCAAAGAAAATACAGGGAGGAATACAGTATATCTTCTTCCAAGAGACAGCTGCCCTACAGCCTTTTTTCATCACTGTAAAAAAGTTGAATCACAGGCTATTACCCATATGTGAGGGTTGTGAAAGTTATATTTGCTAAAATCTATATATGTACTGTAGAACAAAACACTCAAAGTCTAAGTAAGCTTGTTTTCTATGCCTCATTAACAAATCACTGCAGTTATTTTAACTTTTTTATCCTCTTTTAGTAAAAGCATCTGAGGGTAGGACAAGAAGCAATGGGTGTATACTAATCAAGGAGAGAAGCAACTTAGAACTAAGGAGAAATTTCCTGACAGAACAGTTAATCGGTGGAACAACTTGCCTTCAAAAACTGTACATGCTCCAACACTGGAAGTTTTTAAGAAGAGGTTGGATAACCATTTGTCTGAAATGGTATAGGGCTGTGGTGGCAAACCTATAGCATGTGAGCCCTCTCTGTGGGCATGCATGCAGTCACTCCCGCCTGGCTCTCCCGCACATACATGCATGCTTCCCGCCAGTCAGCTGGTCTTCAGGTTTTTGCCATGCATGTAGAATAGAAAACAGAATTGGAAGGGACCTTGGAGATCTTCTAGTCCAACCCCCTGCCTAGGCAGGAAACCCTACATCACTTCAGACAAATGGTTATCCAACATCTTTTTAAAAACTTCCAGTGTTGAAGAATTCAAAACTTCTGAAGGCAAGTTGTTCTATTGATTAATTGTTCTGTCAGGAAATTTCTCCTTAGAATTAAGTTGCTTCTCTCATTGATTAGTTTCCACCAATTGCTTCTTGTCCTGCCTTCAGGTGCTCTGGAGAATAATTTGACTCCCTCTTCTTTCTGGCAGCCCCTCAAATATTGGAACACTGCTATTGTGTCTCCCCTAGATCTTCTTTTCATTAGACATACTAGACATGTGGGAGAATGCATGCGCAGGGAGTAGGGTGCATGAGGGGGGTAGGATGCACGCGGGGTGCTGGTGGTGGAGCAGGGTGCATGAGAGGGTGGGACTAGAAGACCTCCAAGGTCCCTTCCAACTCTGTTATTCTATTCTATTCTATTCTATTCTATTCTATTCTATTCTATTCTATTCTATTCTATTCTATTCTATTCTAATTATGAAGTGTTTCATTGTACACTTCCCTAAGTCATGTTGAACTGAGATTAAAAATTGAGTGAATTTGGAATCAATCATCAATCAATCAATTAGCAGCCCCTGATTTACTTTGATGCCAGTTGTGCAGAAGAGAGTTGCTTATCTGCTTTATTGATGGTCCTGCTTTGCAGAAAGAACACAAACTACCTTGTACATTACAAGGTATCTATTTCTTCTTTTTTATTTGCAAGCTCCCAAAAGATTCCTTGGTATGACAGCTTCTCAAAGCCTTATTCAGCTTAAGCAGTTGAAAAACACATAAAAACTTTATAAGTTAGGAGAATTATAATCAAAATTTTCTATTATTTGATGTTTGGGAAAATAAAACCAATTCTATGGAGGAGGAGAGGGTGATGAGGGGCGAATAGGCCTACAATGTTTAGCATTCTCTCTTTTTTCTGTCTGTTCTTTACCTTCCTAGAACACAAGCGACAGATAACATGGGCTATTAGCCCAGAGCACTTTATATTTACAACCAAATTCAGAGGGGCATTAATACCAGCTTTTATTCCCACTTTAGCAGCTTGCTCAAAGATCCAAAGTCACTCACATAAGTAGAATATGACATTCATCAGAAATATTGCTCAGCTCCTGGGGAAATCATAGTGCAGTGGAACCTCGGGTCGTGAACACTTCTGTTCACGACCAAATCAGGTTCCGACCAAAAAAATCAACCTATTTTTGAATTGGGTCACGATTCAAAAATTGAATGGCGAACAAACCCAGCCACGGCAGATTTGCTTTCTGCACCTTCTGAGCATGAGCAGTCCACACAATTTTTTGTCTGCACATGCGCAGTCAGTTGTGCTTTGGTCATGACCAAATCGGGTTGCGACTGTAGTCCTGGAATGGATTACAGTCATGACCTGAGGTTCCACTGTATGTTATATTATCAGGGTATTGGGTTGATCAAAAGGGGTGATTCTAATAAAAAATAAAAATAATAAAAACAAAAAAAAACCTAAACCTCTAGAACACGGATGTCAAGCTCAAGGCCCATGGGCCAGATTCAGCCCATGGGCTGGCCTGGAACTATCAAGGGTTTGGCCCTTGGTACCTCTGACAGCTAAAGCGGACAATATATGTGGGGGGGGGCATGCCTCATTTTCACCTTCCATGGTGTCCTGTAGCACTTTGCTGGGTGACACCGGGCTGAAACTAGGCTCAAAAATGGACTGAAAAAATGGGCCCAAAGCTGGTCAATAACGACCACTTTTCAGCTGGACCCCCCACACCCTATTTTGGCTGACAGGGTGCTGCAGGAGACATTTGTCCTGTCCCCTGGCACCTCTCCCAGCACCCCTTCCCTGCTGGCTCACAAAGAACTACAGTACTGATCTGTCCCTCAAAGAAATCCAGTTTGACACCCCTAGAAGCTCTAGAAAAAAACTTTGTCTTAAACTTTTCCTATTCTCTTTGCTTATATTTTGTATTTGTCCTTCTTGCTAAGTTGGTTATGAGTTCACTATCCCTTTCCACAAAGTTTCCCAAGTGGTTAACTTAGACTTTCATAATTGAAATAGTTCAGTTTAGATATAAATTTAGCAGCTGTGGTTAAAATGTAATTAGAAAACTTTACAGGTCAAATCAGAAATCTTCCCATTGATTTGGACTAATTTCTGCCCATCTTTAGTTTAAGGAATCTTCATCCCTGTCTATTAAGCTTTTGTGGTTAGGTGGGAAAAGTGATTTTCAAGAAAATAAAAATTAGCAGTGTTCCCAAAAGCTAATTGGAAAATGATTGGTTATGTGGTGACCGTGATCATTAATGAAAACATAGCTGGCCTTTCCTGCACAGTATTTTACTCATTCCTGGACTCCTTTATTTTTGTTAAGTTTCTTTTGATTATAAAATGCAAAACTGCATAGCATTCTGCATAGCAAAATGCCAATTTCTACTAATATTTATGAATAAGAACATAACTGGATCCCAGACAGATCTCATAGTTCTTAACCATTTTAGATTTTTATTTATTTCATCTCCGTTACCTGTACTGTTTTCGTTGTTGAATGTGCACCGCCCCGAGTCCTTTTTGGGAGAGGGAGCGGTATAGAAGCATGAACAAATAAATAAATAAATAAATAAATAGTCCATTCTTCAAATAAGCTCAAAGGATGAAAGTAGCCTGCTGTTTTCTTGGAGCATCTCTCTGCAAGTAAATTAAGAAGGCCATTTCTTTTTCTTCTTTGTCATTTCCCCTTCACTCAGATAGAGCAAATGAAAAGGAAGCCAGAGCAAGGAGAAAGGACAGGAGGGTCAGGAGGTTTCATATTGTATAATATGCACTGGGCACGTATTTGTACCCAGCATGAAGGTTCAGTACAAAAGAAAAGGCAGAGAATGACTAAATGATATGATGAAGTTTTGCTGTAACACAAGTAAGGACTTTCAGGAACCATCTGCAGAGATGATTTTACTAATCATCACAACTGGATATTTAAATCAAAGGGGGCAGTAAATAAATTATGTGGGGGGGGGAAGGTTGCTGGTGCTGATCTGGTCTGATCCACTTGAAATAGAATAGAATAGAATTCTTTATTGGCCAAGTGTGATTGGACACACAAGGAATTTATCTTGGTGAAAATGCTCTCAGTATACATACAAGAAAAGATACATTCATCAAGAGTCAATAATCATCAGGTACAATACTTAATGATAGTCATAGGGTACAATCAACAATTAAATCATACTAGGAAACAGTCAGTATAAATCGTAAGGATACAAGTGACAAAGTTACAGTCATACAGTCACAAGTGGAAGGGAATGGGCGATAAGGAGTGATGAGAAGATTAATAGCAATAGTAGACTTTGATGGAGATAGCCATCAAATAGCAGACTTTGTAAATAGTTGGACTTCTTCTCCACTCCTCAAAATGCCCAAATCACCAGATTCTTCACCAGGTTTCCTTGCCAGGGAGCGGAGGGGACCAATGCTTTTCAGTGCAGATGGCCCAAGGGTATCCTCTATGCCTTTCCCCTGCTTCCCAACATTCTGGCAGTAATTCGGAAGATGTTGGAGGAATGAGCGGAGCTCCTACTCCTAGCACCCTATTGGCCAAGAAGGCCCTGGTTTGCGGACCTGGTCAACGTATCTGTGGCTTCTCATTGGAGGATCCCAGCCCATCTAATCTCCCTTCACCAGGGGGCTCTGCTCCATTCAGAGCCCCAGTGACTCAAGCTGACCATGTGGCACTTGAGTGGTAGCGGCTAGAGGAGGCTGATCTCCCAGAAAGGGTCATTTTCACTATCCTGGTGTCTCGCAAACTTTCCACAAGGCGCATCTATGATGCCACCTGGAAGGCTTTTTCCTGATGGTGCCTTAGAGAGGGTCTCTCTCCTGCTTCTAAGTACCTGGCAAAAGTACTTAGATTCCTTCAGCATGGTCCGGAGAAAGGTTTGGCCCCCAACACCTTACGCAGGCAGGTTGCGGCCCTCTTCTTGGTTCTCTCATAGGGTTTGCTTCCTTCCTTATCCCATCACCCTTCAGTCAGGAGGTTTTTGAAAGGGGCTTCCAACCTGCACTCACCGGTGGTTCACAGGTATCCTTCATGTGATCCTTAATGCCCTTACGAAGCCCCCCTTCGAACCCCTTAGAACAGTGTCTCTCTATTTCCTGACTCTGAAGGTAGTGTTCCTCGTTTCCATCACTTCAGCCAGGTGGGTTTCCAAGCTCGCTGCTCTTTCCATCAGACAGGGCCTTTGTTCCTTTCACGATGATAGGGTTGTTCTCCATTTGGACCCCTCATTTATTCCAAAGGTTAACACCTGGTTTCACAGGTCCCAGAACATTGTGTTTCCTGACTTCTGTCCCCTCCCACACCATGACTTAGAACGGCAGTGGCACACACTAGACATAAGAAGGGCTCTAAGAATATACATTAAGTGCACTTCCTCCTTCAGGAAGTCAGAAGCCATGTTTGTTTCCTTTTTCCCTTCTCACTTGGGGCACAAGGCCACTTCTTCTACTGTAGCAGGTGGGTCAGGACTTGCATTGAGCAGGCGTACAAAGCTGCGGCCCTTTTGGTTCCCCGAGGTCTGATGGTGCACTCTACCAGAAGCGCTGCCACTTCTGCTGGTGACCCAAGCATACTTGGAGGAGATTTGTCATGCGGCCATGTGGACATCCCCATCTCCTTTCATCAGACACTACCATCTAGATCCCTTTGCCTCGGTGACTGCAGCCTTCGGCAGACGGGTGCTTCAACGAGTGGTTCCACAGTCGGTGTAATGAGCCGGATGAGGACCCACCTGTGGACATGCAAGCTTTGGTATGTTCCATCCTGGGCTCTCGATTCAGCATAGAGGAGAATGGGCATTGGTAGAAGTTACCATGAACACCCTTTCTATCTATGCTACAAGAGAGCCCAGCCCCTCCCTTGATTTGTCCAGAGAGGGTTACATATTTCTGTATTCATTTTGTGCTTTCAGAGACACCTTTCAGTCTGTCAAGTATCCTCGCCAAAGCTGGGGTCTCTTCCGGGGGCTAGTTTTTATATCTTAGTACAAACTCAGCTAAATGATGTCATAGGAAGGAGTCAACCCATCCTGGGCTCTCTTGCAGCATAGATAGAAAGGGCGTTCATGGTAAAGTCTACCAACGCCCATTTTCTGCAGTCCTAATTATCCTCTGAAGTCTGTGTCTGTCCTGTTGAGTTGCAGAACCAAACCATGAAAAGCATGTGATTAACTGGTTCCTCACTGTCTATGAGTACATCCTAAAACAGAACCTTCAATTGTTTGTTTTGTACCTGAGAATGGAAAAGAGACTTCTTTCCTCTGGAGGCAAGTCAAAGGCATTCTGATAATTGTTAAGTGCTCAGAATTGGCTCTCTATAAATAACATTATTCTCTGCCCCTCCACTATTATTAGTCTCATGTGATTTATGTGCAACTACTATGCTTAGTATCTAAGATTGATTTTAGTAATTGGTTTCTTTGAGTAGGCAGGTGGATTTTTAGCAGGTTAGAATCTGGGCACCCCATGCTGTGCATATGAGTGCTGATAAAATGCAGTTTCTGACTCCTGCCAGTAACATACATGAAGATGCCACAATTTCATAGAAAATCAGGGGAGAAGCTCGCAATAGCACAGTATAATAAAGCAAGTAGCTGCTTGGGAAATTAGTGCAATTATAAGGACAACTAGCAAAATTTTAAGTTGTACTTTCAGGAGATGAAGAATGAATAATGTTAAACTGGATAGTCCATTGGGACTATCTAACATCCATACTGTCTTCATGGAATGAAAGCAACTAAATGTTGATACTTTCTTTATAGTTTATATTAGAAAGTGGGGAGATTCTGCTTCGATATTTCATGATGTTTATCTGCTTTGGGATTAAATTCTTTGTTATTTTACAGATTATCATTTCATCAGTTTTGACAGTATGATTGCATCCAGTTTTATACAAATAGTCCAGAATTATTTAGACATGCCCTATATTTTGGCACTGATGATTAATTAAATTGTTTGTCAGTTCTCTCCCGCTACTCATTATTAAGAAGGCACGACACTGAAAATTAGGGATGGATGACTTGCTTTATTGTGATCCTTGTCACTTTCATATATGTTCATTCATATTCTGCATTAAGCCTTGATTTATGTTTTAACATATAAAAAAAATTGTATGTTAAGAAAGGCTTCTAAAAATATTGTCTACTCCATCTAGTACTAAGATATCTAAATTTCCTTATGATCTCTAATAGAATTCTGTCCATTAGGAAAACAATCCTTTGTATCAAGTTATAGAAGAAAGAGAAGTTTTAGATAAGGCATGACCTGTTAGGATTCAACAAAGAATATTTTGAGTTAGAATTAAAATATAGCAGGAATTAAGGGTGCACAAACCAGTAACAATATAATTCAATTCTAAGATTTGAAGGTGGGAAGATTTGATTTGTACTCTGGAAGTAATGGCTGATTGAAGAAAAAAAAAAAAACCCTCCCTCCACTGAGGAGGCAGAAAGGAATTCAACCCATCTAGACTTCTTCAATGCATAATTAGAATGGCATGATGGCTCATTTCTAATGCTTGTGTTCAAATCAATCCTGATGCACTTTTCTTCAAAGCTAGGAACTGCCATATTAGATGGTTCTTTCTTTCATGTTTTGTCTGGAGAACCAATCCTTTTCTTTAACCTTAACACCTGTCTGTATGTTTCCTTGTTGTTGAAGATTCTTTAAATCTGTCATTTTAAACAGATATATTTAGTGCCAAATGATGCTTGGTAAGCTATAATCAGACAGTCCTTGTCAGAAAGCTAGTGACTAAAGATACCTGTCTTGAAGCGCCCTGTGTTTTTCACTTAGGACAAAGGGGAAAGGGGTGATAGTGCTGGTGTCTGGCAGTGTTCCTATAACTTAGGTTGGCAAATACCAAGCGAAGGCAGTAGCTGCTATACCACCCTGGCTTGTCCTGCTTAGTTGAGGAGATCCATTGGCAAAGATTCACTGATAATTTTTTTCTGGTCTAGCAGGCTTATTAGAATAACTCACTGGCTTATCAAGATGTGAAGATAAAGATCACATCAAGATGACTATTATTTATTCTTTAGTTTTGCTGAATATGAATTCATGATGAATTAAATATTTGGGATGTTCCCCAACTGAGCTTCACTGAATGAGAGATATACTGTGATAAGCAATGTGTGATTAGAAGGAACAACTAAAGTAGGATCATTTTTTTTAAAGACCTCTGGAAAAGGAAAGAAAAAGATTATATTTCCTGGGACTGTGAGCAAGCTGGCAAGATCCACAAAATTGTGTTGTATCACTAAAGAACAGGTTAGAACTGCCCCTTTTTCTCAAAAGCTTAGAGTAGGAGCTTGCAAGCTCTGTGCAGTGAGACAGTTGTTGATGTGAGCTACTGTTTGACATGCAGCACTTGGTGATAATAGTCTTCTGGGACTGGGTTATGTATCATGCAACAATAGAGGTGACAACAGCAGCATAACAGCTCCTAGGACACTCAAGAAGAAGGAAGTGAGAAAGGAGAA
This sequence comes from Bungarus multicinctus, assembly GCA_023653725.1. Lineage (NCBI taxonomy): Eukaryota > Metazoa > Chordata > Lepidosauria > Squamata > Elapidae > Bungarus > Bungarus multicinctus. Next base: position 42,672,766 of record CM042844.1, read on the forward strand.
AAAAAGAGAAAGTATTCTGTAACAGCTAAAGACTGATATGAAAAAAGAAGAAATGTTGAGAAGAATAGAAAGAAACAAAGTCTGTGAATCAGATAAAAGAGTAATGGATTGAGAATTTGGCAAACTATATCAATGATAGAGAAGGCTATATAAATCTGACATAAGAAAATTGAGCTCAGTCCAGTTTTGTCTTATCTGGATTTTGAATTTAGAACAGGGATGTCCAACCTATGCCCTCTACTTCAGGGAGATTTTTCCTCTTAAAGAAGAGATCCTTTAATGAGAATCTTTCCTTCCTTCCTTCCTTCCTTCCTTCCTTCCTTCCTTCCTTCCTTCCTTCCTTCCTTCCTTCCTTCCTTCTTTCCTTCGTCCCTCCTTTTCTTCCTATCAGGCGCATAAGAAAATCTCAGAATAACTCCATCTTAATTACACTAGTTATAAATTATTTAGTGAATTATTTGTTAGGCTTTCAAGATTCTGTTATGTTACCCTACCAGCAATATAACTTTTTTGGAAAATCCAGGTAATTCTTGTTTCTTGAGTTTGCCAGCCAAACATTGCTTGCACATTTACTATTAGTCATGATTAATTTCTAATTTTCCTCTGTAGGATCTGATGAAGCATAGAATTTAATAGCAAACATTGATTTGTCCCAGGCCACACTAGCTGTACCATGCTGGTTACACATTAGATCTGGCTTTCATCTCAGCATATAAAATTTGGTGAGAGAGACATCCCCATCAGTTTCTTTTCTTGGATATCATTTTCTTAACTGGAACTACCACATTCCTATGAAGGATAAGTCAATTAAAGTGACTTGCTACAAATGATTGATGGTTGGAAAAAGTTTTCAAACAGTATTTAGTTAAGGGAGCTGGAGTGCAATTTTCTTGGGCAGGTGGTTAACCTCTGGATGACCTTTGAGCTTAATAAGAGTCCCTAATGGTCCCTCCCCATGACCCTAAGAAGCCCTTTTTCATTTATCTAGAAGTTCCAGAAAGTGAAGTGGCTGAAGCAATAGGTGGAGTGACACAGACAGAAAATGAGAAGCAAATATGACTGGACACAGTGAGCGCTCAAATTTAAGTGAAATTGCAACATTTGTAAAAGCCAACTGCACTATTTGGAGTAATCAAGACCTTATTAATGAAGGGTGGGCAGGAGAATCTACCACTTGAACTTGCTCCAAATTGGAAGCTGAATAGGTAAGATCCAGTGAGGTGACAAAGGTAATTTGTTATCTAGATAGGTTTTGAATCTCTAGATCCTCAAGTAATGGATGGAATCCTCTGTGATTCTGGCAGCATTGGAAGAAACTAGAAGTGGGTTACCTTGCATTACTGCAATGAAGATTACACAGAAACTTAAATAGATAGAAAATGCATCTGTTTGTCTACTTATTAGACAATCATAGTTACACAGCAGGTTACAGGAACTGCCCTGGAATGATCTATTTCTGAGTGCAATTTAAAGTGCTAATTATTACCTATAAAATCCTATATAGCTCAAGGCTTGAATATTTTAAAAGACTGCTTATCCAGAGTAAATTCTACCTGCCCAAGCTAGCTGAATCTTCAGGGCCTGCAGAAGATCTACTTCTATCCAAAGCAGCTCTGCACAACTTGTATAAGGGTAATTGATTAATTAAAAATAATTGTGGGAAGCAAAGGAATACCTGTGTGCTGGTCAGTTGTTTAGTGGCATCACTACAGCTTGTGGCATTGCTGAGGCTGGAGCATGGAAAGCATCAGGATTGGGGTGGCAGTGTTTGGCAGTGATGAATTTGCTGAATTTTTTTAAAAAATGCCAGTGGCTCACACAAGGTTGTGTGGTGGGCTGGATTGTGCACGCCTAGAAGCGTGGCTCCCTGCTTTTGGAACAGCTTTTCTGATGAGGTAGGAATGGCTCTCACTTTCATGGTCTTTCAGACCATGGTACAAAATGCGGCTGTGTGGGTGGTTATGGGGGTGTTGAGATACTCCCATGTGACGCCTCTCCTGCGCGAGCTGCATTGGTTGCTGGTAGCCTTCCGGGTTCGCTTTAAAGTATTGGTTTTGGCCTTTAAAGTGCTCCATTGCATCGGACCAGGATATTTACAAGACCACATTCTGCCAGTAGTCTCCCACCAACCGGTGCGCTCCCACAGAGAGGGTCTCCTTCAGGTCCCAACGGCATCTATGTGCCGCCTGGTGACCCCGAGGAATAGGGCCTTCTCTGTGGGGGCACCTACCCTTTGGAACGGGCTGTCCCCGGGGCTATGAACAACCACTGACCTGAGGGCGTTCAGACGTGATCTGAAAACCTGGCTCTTTGAGCAGGCCGGCCTGAGCTGACTTCAAATGGGATTTTAAATAAGGGGTTTTAGATTTGATTGGTTGGGGTATGAAAGTTTTAGCTTATTTTAATTGGGGGCTTTAAATTTTTAAATGGCAGCCTATAATTTAATTCTTTTTTAATTGTATTTATATTTGTAATTTATATATATTTTAGTTGGCTGTTCACCGCTCTGAGTCTTTTGGGAGAAGAGCGGTATATAAAATTATTTAATAAAATAAATAAATATGTTATTGTATATTGTTTTTATTATGTTGTTTGCATTGGGTCTTGATTTTGTACATTGTCTACAGCCTCAGCAGTAAGGTGGTTTATAAATTTATAAGTATCAGAGAGTCCATCAAACTACTGGAATCTATTCTGCTTTGTCAATAACTGGAAAGAAAGTTGCAACATTGTTTGAGATTCTGCAAAACCATTGATCTCCAAATTGCCTTCTAATCTTTCTGAACGATTTGATTCAAAGGGATAATTTGATTGAATCTCCTTCTAATCAAATCATTCTTGAAGCTTCACACAGCTGTAACAGAAATACTTCACACAAAAGAGGACATTATGGGACATTCATTTCTCTTTTTCAGAATGTATTTATTTATTATTACCATTTTTATTTTCCCCCTTTCTCTGTTATATTGAAGAACAGCAGGGAAGAATTGAGACTAGGATCAGAAGAGATAATTAGGAATAAGAAATGAAGAATGTTGGATTTTGATTTTTAAAATAAACAATTCTAAAATATATTTCTCCCAATACATGTATTTACATCAGTGTTCCAGTTTTTAAGCAGAGAACTGAAACGAAGTATTTGGACATAGAAAAGTTTGTGCATAGCCCAATTTTTCTCCACAGCAGATGCAGATCAGGATGTATGCTGTCAAGTCTGATGGAGCTCATAAACTCTGAATTTTTTGAAAAACTCTCCAGAAGTCAGCCATACTAAAAGCAGCTGAGAAGTAAAAATGCAGACACATTAGGAGAAATATAGTCCTAGTAGCTAGCTGGCCTGAGTGGAATGTACTTTGATAACTGAAGAACAAAGCTTTAGGAAAATCACTCCAATTCTCTCTCTCTCTCTCTCTCATATAATAGAGTTTTTAATGTGATAAAATAAGCATGGATGTGAATATTTAAATTCAGGAAGCTTTTGGGAGGATTTTTTAAAAAACAACACAGAAACTGAATGAAATATCCTTTTACTTGAACACACATGATGAAACTAATACAAATCAGAAATATCCCAATTCATTGATTCCTTGTATATATAGACAATCATATTTGTCCAGGGAATAAAACCTCTTATGAATAATGTCCATTTCTTAAAACATGCTTATGAGGCTGCCCTTGAAAACTTATTTGGAAGTTTCAGTAGATACCGGCATTAGCTTTCTTTATGGTTATGATATATCAACATCTTTCTATGTAATATAACGCTTTTAAAATCTGCATTGGATAATACTTAGTTTCGAGATGCAAATCAAAGTCTTGGTCATCACCTTTAAAGGGTAGAGTCTGGATATGTATAATATTGCTTTCCCCAGATTGAGTCTCAAATGGGATCATAAGAGAAGGCTTGCTGAGGATCCTTTCCTTGAGTGAATGTCATCTATACGGACTCTGAGCTGACCCGTCACAGTGGTGACTTTTCTTCTATAGAATGTGATACCTGGTCCTCCTCCAGTGTACTTCTGTGGGATGGTATGTCACATTAAATTTTAAATGTTTAGGTGTTGGCATTTTTTAAACTTGTAAACTGTAAACTGCTTAGGCTATGGAAGGCTATGGAAGATTAGCAGCTTAGCAAGTTTAGTAAATAAGTAAGTAAAATAAATATGTATATTCTTGGCCTAGGAAAACCAAGTGGTCAGACTTGCAAAATTGCCCTATTTGTTTTCAGCATGGAACACTCTTTTGTTATAGTTGTCAGTATTTTATTTCACACTTATTGTTCAATATTGCCTCTCTATATTAGTATGTTTCTTGTGCCACAAGGAACCTTACATATTGTGCTGTGCTTGACAGTACATATTAAATTCCTCTTACCACAATAATTATGCTGCTCTTTGCAATTTGTAGGTGGTGAGCTTTAATTACCCACAATCAAAACACTGCTCTGTATCAGCAGTAGGAAATACTTTGCTACTTGAGAGCTGCAATCCATTGGAGATGACTATGTTTGAACTTGCAAAAATATTAAGGAGCCACAGACTGTTCATACCTAATGTATTTGATACATTCCTAAAAATGACACGATAAAATATTGCACAAGGTTTGCACAACATATATATAAAGGTCTTCCAAATGAATTTTATTGTATTACAAAATAAAGTTGAATAACAAAAGGTTATATGGGGTCTTATAGGTCTCTGTATGTACCAATATGCCTGAAAAAAAATGTATTTAGGCTTCTTAACATGTCAGTCTTTTGATTATATTATTTTCAAAAGAATAAAACCCTAAGTAATGAAGTTGGCATGTGGAAAATTATTATAGTTATTGGAAAAAGCTTTCTACTCTGCTCATTCCTAATCATTCTTGGAAAATAATGAGTCCGATGCTTTAGAATTGCCTGCCTAGAAGAAAAGGGTGAGATCATAGAGAGGATTTTTTTTTGTATAAACTAGTCTTATTAGTATGCCTTCAGGTAAAGAAAAAAAGATTGAGATCTCTACAAGATATCATAGGAGAAACATAATTAAAATCTTAGTCTATCGATGGAAATGCTTGTAGAACAATTTCATAAGGCACAATTAATAAAAAACAAATGGTATATGCTATGCATGTTAGTATATGTATGTCTTGGTTTTCTTCTTGACTTGAATTTAATTAATTTAAATTTGAGGGATTTCTGCATAGAAAATAAACAGAAATTGTGATATCATAGTATATGTTTCATAATTAGGATTCCATGTTTGCTATAATTATATCTGTAAATTTGTACTTTCCAAATTTGTCCATCATTGAGTTGAGATGGTTAATTTGTGAATTGAAAGCTATATATATGTAGCTAATTTCTAGTTTTCTAAACCTTGGAAAAAAATAACCTACATTTTTAAAGCCACAGTAGTCCATATACATTATAATGGAATGCAGTTCCATTGAGAACTACATGTTGAGTGTGGTTGGTCAGCCAGTTATGAATCCATCTGGTGGTGTTGCTATCTAACCCACATTTTTCTACCTTATCAAGTAGTAGGTTGTGGTCTACTTTATCAAATACCTTACTGAAGTCCAAGTAAATTATACCACAGCATTCATGTGGTCCACTAATTTTGTCACTTTGTCAATGCAATAAGATTTGCTTGGCTTGATTTGTTTTTGATAACCAATGTTGGCATTTGGTTATTACTTTACTTCTAGGTAATTCACTAATTCGTTGTTTGATTGAGTAAAATTTAGGGCTAAATGAAGAAGCTATCTACTTACTATTTAGGATATACTGTATTTGTACCTAAATATATAACTCTAAAGTGCTTACATGAATCTATTCCTAATCCACAGCTTATAGGTAGGTTTAAGAACCACAAAACATATTTTTCCAGGGTGGCTACATGCTCATTTTAAAGTCTACTACGATCCTGCCTTTGTGCTGATGACCCATTTCTTTATAGGCAGCTGGGAAATAACTCTGTTTCCAAGCTACCTTCTTCATTCATTCTCCCCATTCTTTGCTCTTCCATTGTAGTGTTCATTGTGTTGCCTCATTTGGGAGCCAGTCTAGCTCACTGTGGTCCCAATGCTATTGCTGATCTTAAATAGATGTTATGTATTATTTGCCAACAGGATGGCCCAGGCATACAAAGGAGTTTTAAGAGCCATCTGCTTCTGTCTTTCACACACACACTGTGCTTGTGTTCTGTGTGAGTGGGTGCGTGAGTGTGCATGAACATCCATATAGAAAAGGAATTGCTAATTAGAGCAAAAGAAAGAGAGAGCAGAGAACAGGAAGAGGGGATTTGGGAGTAATTCTGTCTCTAAGCAAATCAATCAACCCCTTAAAGCAGGCAGGAAAATAATGGGGAGCAAGCTTTTTCCAAAGAAATGAGAGTAGGTTATTTTGACAAAACAAGTGGCAAAGGTCTTTCCAATATGAAAAACTGGCTCTCAAGGAGGAAAATAATCATCCTAAAAAGAGGGCATGGGTTTTGGTTTTTGGTTTTAAAAGAAAATACAAAAGGGAGCTTTTCTTACAAACTCCTACTGTTAAACTCAACTCAATAGGTCCATTATGCAACTGACTGAAAAATGTATCACTTTGACACATATCTGTGTGTCCATATTACTGTATATGTGTGTGCAGATACTTTTCCAATCCCATTGATTTCCTACTCTACTCCACCTCTGAAAATACTTCATATAAGATAAAATGCTGAAGATCCAATGAGAAGGTCAGAACTGTTAGAGATTCTAGATCAAATGTGTTGAGTTATTTTCTAACTCTTCCTACAGTTACTGTAAGTTTGTTATTATTTCATAATCTTTCATTATCATAGGCCTGCGTGCCTTCTGTAAAGTATATGATTTACTAGAGATATTTTTTCAGATTGTGCACACTCACAAAACACCATGAAAATAACTTCTATTAATGTCAGTCGAAGTCGTTTCTTATTAGATAGACATTGAGATGAATGTAGATTTGATGTTCAGACATGTTAACTGTATTTAAAAGGGGAATAAAAGAAAACACTTGATACATTTTATTTCTAATGTTATTTCATAAAGATTATCTCCAGGATTTTTTTATATTTTTTTTGCTATTTCTTACAGTATAACTGTTGCAGCCAGCAGTCCTCACTCCAGTCTGCCATTAAGGCGGGAGCTGGGGCGAGTGCTGATTGGCTGAGCTGCTTGACAGCTCGCTATAAAAGGGGAGCTGTCAAGCAGGCTCAACTGTTCGCTCCTGTCAGCCAGCAGCCGATACAAGTGGCGGCAAGCTGGCTGAGGTTACTAAGTGGCAATAAAGTCTGTTAGCCTTTAGCCTGCCTCTGTCTCCTATTCCTGCGCGCCAAATACAAAACTGGCGACGAGGATGGGATTGTTAGCGAAGTGAGACATTCTGAGGCGAAAAGAGCTGAAAGTCACAAAGGGCTGAAGCAACAAAAGAGCTGCAAAAGTCACTGAGTTAAAAGCGCTAACTAGACTGCCACAAAGCTAACCCAGATGGTGGCACCTCCAAACTTCCCTCTGTTCCAGCCAGCGGCAGAGACATGCACATCCTACATCAATCGCTTTGGATGTGTCATGGATGCCGCCAACCTGACATACCCGCAAACAGAACAAAGGCTTACTTCCTCAGCTTCTGCGGAGCCGCTGTCTTCGACACCGCCATGGCCCTACTAGTCCCGCAGACAGTGAAAGAGGTCACCTGGGAAGAGCTTCAAAAAGTCCTCAGCAACCACTATGCTCCCAGGCCATCCCACATTGCGCGCCGCCACGCATTCCAAAGAAGAGCACAAGCGAAGAGAGAATCTGTCAGCGAATACATGGCAGTACTCAGATCAGCTGCCCTTCACTGCGGATTCAGGGACCACCGCGATGACATGCTTCTGGATCAACTGGTCTGTGGGATAAGAAACCTCCGGCTACAGAGATGTCTCCTAGCAAAAACAGACCTGAACCTGAAGCAGGCAATTGAGGAAGCCCAAGCCACGGAGCTGTCAAACCTATCTGTGGCTGAAATTCAAAACTCAAACAGCTTCCCGGGGGTCAAAGCAAATACAGTTATTCACTATGAAGATACGTTCGAAACCCAGTACGGTGAAGAAGAGGAAGAAGAAGTAAACCATCTAAGAATGCCTCAGCTTCCACAATGAAAGAACAACCCAGCTGAGAGAAGACAAAGCATACCACAAAACATCTGCCTCAGCTGTGGGGGAAACCACCCTAGAGCCACATGCCGCTTTAGAAACATGGTTTGCTTAAAGTGCCAGAAGAAGTGACATCTGACAAGAATTTGCCAAGCTGCTAGGAACATGAGCCAGGCAATATCAAACCATATACCAACAAAAACCTTCAGAACCAAAGAAGATTGCTTTGCAGTTACCAAAGCATACCTCAGAGCTGAGTAACTACCTAATTGTTTTAATATTAATAAAATAAATATCAATCTTCTTTTAGAAGGAAAGCCAGGCCACATGGAGGTGGACACAGGCTTCTCCCTCTCCATCCTGTCCTGGGACACCCTGAAGCAGCTGGTTCCAGACATCACCAAACAACAACTGACACCCTGCAAGCTAGCCTTGAAAGATTACCAGGGACAGAATATTCCAGTCATTGGGACAGGCAAGTTCCACATATAATTCCATCATTTTAATGGATTTTTACCTCTAGTTATAGTAAATGGGCGCCTGCCAAGCTTGCTAGGGTTAGACTGGTTTAGTTCCCTAGGATTGCAAGTAACTGGCATAAATGCTATTAACACTTGCAATTTAGAACAACTACTCACTAACTTTTTAGAAGTTTTAAATGGCAAGCTTGGCTGCTATAATGGCACACCCATTTCCCTAAACCTAGACCCCCAAGTGACTCCAATAAGACTAAAACCAAGGAGAATACCCTTAGCCTTATGTGCAGAAGTGGATGCCCAATTGGACAAACTGATAGCACAAGGGGTACTAGAACCCATTGATTTTTCCAAATGGGAAACACCCATAGTCATACCTCTTAAACAAAATGGTTCAATTCGCCTTTGTTCAGACTACAAATTGACCATTAACAGGAATCTTCAACCCAACGCATATCCCATGCCCATTATACAACATTTGTTACATAGTCTGGGCAAAAGCTCCATTTTTACAAAACTTGATATGACACAGGTATACCAACAGTTCCTGGTAGATGAACAAACTGCAGAAGTGTAAACTATCATAACTCACCGGGGAACTTTTAAGTACAAACGTCTCCAATTTGGAGTTAGTGTAGCCCCTGGTATTTTTCAATCAATTATGGAGAGATTACTATACAACATACCAGGGGTCATTCCCTATTTTGACGACATCCTTATTGCTTCAGATAGCTCTCAGGAACACTTACAATGATTACAAAAAGTCCTACAATGTTTCAAAGATACTGGACTCAAACTGAATAAGAAAAAATGCATTTTTGCTACTTCACAAATTGATTTTTTGGGTTATCACATTGATTCTTCAGGAATTCATCTAATTGAATCTAAGGTCAAAGCTATCCAAGATGCTCCAACCCCTACAAATAAGACTGAGTTGCAGGCCTTTCTTGGCTTACTTAATTTTTACAGTTCATTCCTTCCTCACAAAGCCACCATAGATGAACCTCTACACAGACTGTTGGACTCTAGTGCTGCATGGTCATGGGGACCAAGGGAGCAAGCCTCTTTTACGGCTGTCAAAGCCCTACTCTCTTCAGACTCTGTTTTAATGCAGTTTAACAAGTCCCTTCCTTTAGTATTGGTGTGTGATGCCTCTCCTTATGGCATTGGGGCAGTTTTAGGTCACAGACTGTCCAACGGCCAAGAAGTCCCTATAGATTATTTTTCAAGAACACTTTCAAAAACAACGGAATTACGCCCAAATTGACAAAGAGGCCCTTGCAGCCGTAGCTGCAGTTAAGAAATTCCATGAATACTTGTACGGCCACCATTTTGAACTAGTCACTGATCACCAACCCCTCTTTGGTATCCTGGCTGGGGACAAGCCCAGCCCACAATGAGCCCAGTCTCCCAGAATGACTAGATGGGCCATTTTCCTGTCAGCATATAATTACAAATTGCTTTACAGACCTGGGAAGCAAGTGGCCCATGCAGATGCTTTAAGCAGATGCCCATTACCTATTTTTGTGAATGACCCAGCACCAACAGCAACCACTTTCCTAATTGAGGATCTGCAGTTACCCCTGAATGCCAATGACATTGGCCACTTCTCCTCCAGGGACCCCCAATTGAATAAAGTTTTAGACTGGGTCAGGAGGGGATGGCCCAGGGACCCTGTTCCAGTGGACTTCTGTCCTTTCAAAGCTCGCCATCTAGAGTTAAGCGTACTAAAGGGCTGTTTGTTGTGGGGAAATAGGGTGGTCATCCCTCAGGACCTGAGATCCCGTATTATAGCTGTTCTACATGAAGGGCATCCTGGCATCACTAGGATGAAGGCCCTAGCATGAAGCTATGTCTGGTGGCCGGGCATTGACGAGGCAGTTGCCAGGAAGGTGCAGGACTGCCAAGCATGTCAATCATCATGACCTGCACCCCCGGCAGACACTGTCAGTGAATGGGAGGACACAAAAACTCCTTTGTCCAGGGTCCACATCGACATAGCAGGCCCATTCCAAGGAAAATCCTTCCTAGTGGTAGTGGATTCCTACTCCAAATGGGTAGAATTAGCCCTTCTTAAGCCCACTGAAGAAGTTACTAGAGTTCTTGATGCTCTCTTTGGGACATGTGGGTATCCTGACACCCTGGTGTCAGACAATGGCCCACAATTTACTTCCTCTCCCTTTGAACTGTTCCTAACCCAAAGGGGCATCAGGCATGCCCTAATTTCTCCTTTCCATCCTGCAGCTAATGGGAGGGCAGAAAGGACTGTAGGATCAGCCAAGGAAGCCCTGGGGAGGATGACTGGGGAAAATTGGTTTTCAAAAATTGCCCTATACCACCTAACACAACATACCACTCCAAATGCCCAGACTAACCTATCTCAGCAGAACTCCTGATGGAAAGGAGGTTAAGGACAACTCTGGATAGACTTCACCCAATCTGTGCTCCCAGCACACCCCTAGACTCCCATAGCAAAACAAGGGTTTTTAGTCTAGGGGACCCGGTCTATGCCCGTAACTATACTGGGAATCCTCTATGGCTGCCAGGCTGGGTAGAAAAAATAGCAGGCCCAAAGTCTTACAGGGTACGATTGACCAATGGAAGACTATGGCGCCAGCACGTGGACCAACTTAGAAGCAGATGGAATAGTCCTGCTGGTCCACCCTTAGATAACAGCGAGGCAGCAGGAACCGAGTACGACAACCCACCTCCCGAACGATGGCTGCTCGCAAAAGTCTTACCCGAATTGAACGTCCCGCCAGATACCAAAATGACCCTGCCTTCCACTGAAGCCTTCCTGTCACCAAATGAAGACGCCTGGCTACCGAAGGAACCAGCCGGGAGAATGCTCCAACGCCGGCAGAAGACGCCAGTGCCCAGGCCAATCCTTCCCCGTCGACGACGGCAGCCACACTAAGAAGATCTGCAAGAACGAGGCGCCAGCCTGCCTATCTAGAGCGCTACGCATGTGCATTACCAGGGTGAAGGGGTGTTGCAGCCAGCAGTCCCCACTCCAGTCCACCATTAAGGCGGGAGCCAGGGTGAGCACTGATTGGCTGAGCCGCTTGACAGCTCGCTATAAAAGGGGAGCTGTCAAGCGGGCTCAGCTGTTCGCTCCTGTCAGCCGGGAGCCGATACAAGCGGCGGCAAGCCGGCTGAGGTTACTGAGTGGCAATAAAGTCTGTTAGCCTTTAGCCTGCCTCTGTCTCTTATTCCTGCACGCCAAATACAAAAATAACCATTGCTTTTTCTTATGTTGTCATTTCCATTTTTTCCCTATAAAATTCTTTTTTTTTTGGGGGGGGGGGGGGGGGGGCATTGGTCTGTGTGTATGGGCAAGCATGGATTTAAGTACCATCTCACTGATGCTGTTTAAATCTCCTTATAACTGATCTGCTGATTTCTGCCACTGGGTGGAATAGTCATGCCTCTTTCAGATTGTTTGTCAAGTTTTAGTTAGATTTAGAGAATAAATGATTTTGAAACATTATACTTCAGAAAAGAAAAAGAAACCCTTGTCGCGTTGTCGCGGTTTGCTCGTTGTCCTTAGGTTCTCTGATCAGCCCGTAGAGCCCCCGCAGGGGTGAAATTTAGAGGGACCCTCGCGAGGGTGAGTACTTAAGTACTAGAATCAATAATTGACACAGACACCATAGTTTCTCAAGGTGAGAGAGCACGTTGTGCCCGGGGTAGATGAAGAAATCCCCCGATTGCAACGCACCACCCTCTTTTATTTTGCAGTTTTATCAGGGAGGGGGGAAGCGAGACATATGTGAAGAGGAGCAAGGAAGTATAATTCTAATGGCGCCATGGCAGGATGCGACCACTGTTGTGTGCTAAGATAGAGTGATTATCTATTAACAAGATATTTTGTAGTCAGCTAGTTTCTGTAACTATTTGCCTACGTGTCGTGCCAAGATGAGCTTACCATGCAATTCCTAACTTGAGAAGGTCATTCTTAGGGCCTTAGGTCAAGAGGACTCTCGAGGTTTACTACAAGTCCTCTTTTCTTTGTTTTTAAGGTGCCGCTATATCCGATTCAAAATATAAGCCTTTCTCCTTTGGAGTATCATAGTGCTTGGATAAGGACATACCCTCCGGGACATCCCGATCCGATTGCACAACCTCGTTCAAGGGCAGGTTATCAGAGTCGTCATCGGAACATAAGTGCAAAAGCGGAGCTTTGCACTCCTCAGTTGGAATTGCCATATATGTTATCTTGACCCCCTCCAATCGGGCTTCAGGCCCGGGCACAGCACGGAGACGGCGTTGGTCGCGTTGGTTGATGATCTCTGGAGGGCTCGGGACAGAGGTTGTTCCTCTGTCCTGGTCCTGTTAGATCTCTCGGCGGCTTTTGATACTGTCGACCACAGTATCTTATTGCAGCGGTTGGAGGGGTTGGGGGTTGGAGGCACCGTGTTGCGGTGGTTCTCCTCCTTCCTCTCCAACCGCTCGCAATTTGTGTTGACGGGGGGGCAGAGATCGTCCCCAAGGCCCCTGCTTTGTGGGGTGCCTCAGGGGTCGGTGCTCTCGCCCCTTCTGTTCAACATTTATGTAAAGCCGCTGGGTGAGATTATCCGTGGCTTTGGGGTGGAGTTCCATCAGTACGCTGATGATACTCAGCTGTACATCTCCACCCCGGGCCACCCCAACGAAGCCGTCGAAGTGATGTCCCGGTGCCTGGAGGCCGTGCGGGGTTGGATGGGTCGTAACAGGCTTCGTCTCAACCCGGCCAAAACCGAGTGGCTGTGGTTTCCTGCGCCCAGATACAGCCAGCTTATTCCTTCGCTGGCCGTGGGGGGAGAGGTTTTGACCCCCGTGGAAAGGGCACGCAACTTGGGTGTCCTCCTGGATGTGCGGCTGTCTTTGGAAGAACATATTGCAGCCGTCACCAGGGGGGCTTTTCATCAGATTCGTCTGATTTACCAGTTGCGGCCCTTTCTGGATCTGGGCGCACTTCGCACAGTCACTTCTGCCCTCGTTATCTCCCGCTTGGATTATTGCAATGCTCTCTACATGGGGCTCCCCTTGAAGAGTCTCCGGAGGCTGCAGTTAGTTCAGAATGCAGCCGCGCGGGTGATCGTGGGCGCCCCTCGGGGCGCGCACGTAACACCACTTCTCCGCAGGCTGCACTGGCTTCCTGTGGCCTTCCGGATTCGATTCAAGGTGGTACTGACGGTATTTAAAGTGCTCCATGGCTCGGGACCTGGGTACTTACGGGACCGCCTGCTGCCATCAACTACCTCCCGCCGCCCAGTACGCTCCCACAGGGTTGCCCTACTTGGGGTTCCGCCACCTGATCGCTGTCGGCTGGCGGCCCCGAGGGTGCGTGCTTTCTCTGTGGGAGCGCCCTCCCTGTGGAATGATCTCCCCCCGGAGATACGAGCCATGACAGATATCCTCTCCTTCCGGCGCGCAGTTAAGACCCTATTTTTTAAACAGGCTGGCCTGGCCCAGTAAGGGTTAAAGGGGTTTTAGGTTAATAGGGTTTTTAAAATTTTAACTATTTTTAAACTTTCGGGATACAGCTATATTTATATTTAATTCGGTTTTAAACTCTATTTAATCTTGTATTTTTGTATTTTAATGTATTTACTAGGCTGTACACCGCCCCGAGTCCCTTTTCGGAGAGGGAGCGGTATAGAAATATGATCAAATAAATAAAAAAATAAAAATATACATGATTTTGCATTAAGAGATTAAGTTGCGCAGCAGCTTTAGCTTCGGCAATAGCATTTAAACTACGTTTGATCATTGAAATAAAGATAGGTAATAAACAGGGTAGCAAAGTTGGACCAATTAGTTATGACATGGGTGATGTTAATTTCTTGGGCCTGCCACGGCCATTGTTCCCCCATCGTAGTTCCCCCACACACAAAGCAATTTTTAACTTGCAATGATTTAGCAATAGTCTCTGCAAGGTGTACAAAGGTGTTGCGCACCTCATGTGGTACAGTCAGGTGAGTCAATTTTGCCAATTCCGAATAAACAGAATGAAATAAGGAGTGTCTCGTTGAGTCGATGGAAATTTTGCTTACTATTATTTTGATGGCTACTGAAGGGTTGGTTCCTGTCCCATCAATACCCAAGCCATAGTCATTGTCAGTACCTTTCCATGTTTGGAAGGAAAGCCAATTTTCCGGTACTGGAAACGTGAGATTGATGGGATTGCACTGATGTTGCATACAGTTGGAATCGGGAACTCTAAGACGGGTGATATAGAGTTTTTTAAGGTTATCCCTCTTGGGTATGGTGTCGGGTCGCACTGTGAGCCCTCTGGATTGAAAGTCCACACATTTCCATTCATTGCAGTAGGTGCCTTTGCCACAGGGGTCGTGTTGATTTGAAGTTCTGGCACAGATGTACTTTTCGTTGCTGGAATATGTCCGTCGCCAGACAAGTGAGCCGCATTCGTTTGTGCCATAGTCCATGGCTTCGCAGGCATCAAAAGTGACCGATTGGGATACCTTCGGATTATAAAAGTCATGATTGACCAGTGTCTTTTTCGATGAGCCGGCTCCGACAGTGATGAGGATGTTGTAGCGATGAGTGGGGCCTGTGGGGTCATAACAGGTTTGTTTGTTGTTATCTTCACAAATACTATACGTCGTGCTATTCCACACACAGGTGTGCGTGGATGGTTTGGTGCAAATAAAATGAGTGTGATATATTAATGTAGTTCTGATGGTCAGCCCCTGTTGAGTTTTTTGCAAGCAGGGGGTGCAATGTTTGGCATCTTGGGAGGTGAGTGCACTTCGTGTCCTCCGTTGGGGGGGGATAAACTTTTGTTGTAGGGATAATGTCAGCCGAGAAGAAGTGGCAAAGCCTCGTACCATTTTTGTAATTTCACATTGGTATAGACCAAAGTCTGAGAGGGTCAGATCTGTTACTGAAAGATGAGTTGTTCTAAAATGATAATTGATGGTATATTTGGGTGAGTCTTGTAGATGTATGGTATTGTTGAAAAAACAGCGCCAGATGATTCCCTTTTTCTTGATTGGAGACCTCTGGTAACAGGAGAGGGCCTGAGAGCGAAGATGTAGTGCTCCCTCATTGTTGTAACGGTGCGTGTGAATCAAGGAGTTGAATTTAGGATGTGGAGAGGACTCGAGAAGCTGTCTACGAATTCGTTGTCCGCGGAGCGGTGACCAGGAACCAGGATAGCGGTCAGGGAGATGGGAGCCAGGTTCATCCCATAGGCAGCTGGTGGTATCACAGGGAGGTTGGCAGCAGGAGAAGTGGCGCACCAGGGTATGGGAAAAAGATTGAGGAGAAGATTGAGACAAAAGGAGCCAAGAAAGAAACATAGAGGGTAGTGGGGAGCGAGTTACAGAGAAAATGGAAAAGAGATAAACTGTATGATTGAAGGATTGACGGGAAGCAAGAAAGCCTAAGCAGGAATAAGGTCCCACCGTATTCGCGGTGACATAGACATGTAGGTAGACCCGACAGGGTTGGTAGCC
This sequence comes from Bungarus multicinctus, assembly GCA_023653725.1. NCBI lineage: Eukaryota > Metazoa > Chordata > Lepidosauria > Squamata > Elapidae > Bungarus > Bungarus multicinctus. The sequence continues at coordinate 42,688,843 of CM042844.1, forward strand.
ATACAGAAGAGAAACGTGAGGTGAGGGACGAAAGCACGGCCTTGATGTTGAAAGGCATAATTACAGGCGGAAAGAGAGATGTCTTTAAAGGTAACGCATGTGAACGGAGGGGCGAAGGTAACAGCAGGATCAGCCCGAAACTGAGAAAAGACAGGAGATATCAGAATCAGAAGGGCTAGGAGAGGAACACTTGTCCTTAGCCTCCCCATGATAAGGTCGAACACAGCGCGCAGGCACCCAAAGAACACGATCAGGAAGTTGAACAGCAGCGTATCCTTTGCCCCAAGTGATCAGTTGCACAGGTCCCTTCCACTTCGGATCTGGAAGTTGCCTGAAATAAACAAGAGGTCTGGAGGTAGGGACAGGAGGTGTGGTAAAGTGACGAGAAGCAGCCGTAGAAGAAGGAGAGCCAGTAAGATTCAGAAAGTTCAAGGTATATAAACAGACATTTAACACATTCTGTAACGCTGGGAGGTTCGGGGGGCGTACGCCTTTTTTCCCCATGTATCGATCAAGGGCCGTTTTGAGTGTTAAATTTGCTCTTTCCACAATAGCTTGGCCTTGGCTATTAAATGGAATTCCAAATTTGTGTACAATGGACCAATGATGACAGAACTCCGAGAAAGAGGAGCTCGTGTATGCAGGACCATTGTCTGTTTTTAAAATTTTTGGACATCCCAGTGTTACAAAGGTCCGAATGCAATGATTGATAGTGTTTTTAGTAGTCTCCCCCCTTTGCAGTGTGGCCATGATGAACCCAGAGTAAGTGTCTACAGACACGTGAATATACTTCCAGGTCGCAAAGGATGGATACTGAGTAACGTCCATTTGCCATGTGTCACAGGCCTCGGTGCCTCTAGGATTTACTCCTTCTGGGACACTTCGTGCCTGCAGACTACATGTAGGACATTGTTGAACAATTGCCGCGGCTTCTTGATGAGTAATTCCAAATTGTCTCACCAGAGCCTTTCTATTTTGATGAAAATAATCATGACTTTCTCCTGCTGTTAAGGTTTTATTCTGCAGGACTGGTAACAAATGCAACTTGCAGGCCTCATCTGCCATGTGATTGCCTTCTGAAAGAAATCCGGGCAGATGCTGATGGCTTCTGATGTGGGCCACAAACAGAGATTCTTTCCTTTCCTTCAATAGGTCTTGTAACTGTAAAAAAAAGCATCATTAAAGGAGAAGGGGTTGCAGGAGAAATGTAGGCATCAAATATATTCAAGGCCAATTGTGCCACATACAGACTATCAGATATTACATTAATTGGCTGGTTGGGAAAAAGTGTGAGTGCCATATTGAAGGCACACAGTTCAGCCTGTTGAGCAGAAGGTTGTGGTGTGGTAAGTTTTTTATGCCATTGATTGTCAGTTTGCCACACACAAGCCCCGATGGTTTTAGAACCATCAGTGAATACAGTAAGACAATCTTTCACTGGTTGTTGTACTAAAGGAGTCGCTAGAGTGAGCGGAATTGTTTTCAGCACTTGTATGCGTGGGTCTGGTGGTAGATGGCAAGAGACATTCCCTTGCCACCCTTCCAACGCATCTTGTAACGCATCAGAATTTTGGAAGAGTGGTTCCCATTGTGTTAGTCTGCAGGGAGTGTAAAGCGTGCAGATATCCACACCCATCAAGGCTCTAGCTCTTTTCCTCCCCCATTCTATAAGAAGAGCCATTTGTGCAGCTCTTGTGATGATTGATGCTTTTGGGGTATGAGGAAGGTGAATCCACTCTAAAATGTGTAGCTTCTTTGAAGTCGAGATTTGAACGATGATTGCTGTAAGGAGTGTGGGTGTGGGAAGAAGCGCCAATGAGAGTGCATGATTGTGTAATGAGCGGTCCACCCAATGGGTATGCAAGGCGCTGTTGATTTCTTTAAGAGCATTAAGCTGTTGCTCATTCAGCCAAATGAGATCTGCTGGATGCTTAAGGCCGACCAATGCTTGAAATAATGGCGAGAGAGTATGAGTTGAAATGGAAAGATATGGGCGTGCCCAATTGAGCGTGCCCAGGCATTGCTGTAACTGAACCAAGGTTGCAGGTTGAGGGAGTGTGAGAACAGGAAGGTGAGGTGAAGCTGTGGAGGCTAAAACCTTGTGTCCTAAATATTGTAACGGATAATGAGACTGCACCTTTTCTGGTGCTACATGCAGTCCTGCAAGAGCAAGGAGAGAGAGAAGACATGGAAAAGTTTTACATACTGTACCTTTAGGACCATCAGCTGCAATCAGGATGTCATCCATGTAATGATACACTAAAAATTCAGGAAATTTGTCCCGATAGGGTTGTAAAGCTTTATTTACAAAATATTGACACATCGTAGGAGAATTGAGCATTCCTTGGGGAAGAACTTTCCATTGATATCTAGCTGTAGGTTTAGAATTATTAAACTCAGGAACGGTGAAGGCAAATAGTATCCTGTCCTCTGGTATCAGCGGGATGGAGAAAAAACAATCTTTGAGGTCAATGATTATGAGATCAAATGTTACAGGAATTAAATTTGGATTTGGAAGGCCGCATTGCAATGGGCCCATAGGTTGCAATATAGCGTTCAGAACACGGAGATCCTGTAGGAGGCGCCATTTGCCACTTTTCTTTTTAATTACAAACACTGGTGTGTTATATGGGCTGGTAGATGGTTCAATATGACCTTCTGCCAATTGTTGTTGAACGAGAGTGTGAAGTGCGTTTAATTTTTCTTTTGTAAGAGGCCATTGATCAATCCAAACAGGAATATTTGATTTAAGAGTGAGAAAAAGAGGAGAAATAGCCATAATTCAAGGTATGTAGAGAGAAGTGTGGAGTTGAGATAGCAGGTCACGGCCCCACAAATTGCAATGTAATGGAAGGACAAAGGGTTTAAGATAAGCAGTCACAGAGGAATGAGGCGTAGAGGCAGTAAGCCAAAGTGAGCTAACCTTTGCTGCCTGCGCTCCACCGACGCCTTGTACTGAAGTTGTTTCAGCAAGGGGCCAAGTGGATGGCCACTCAGAGGATCGAATGACAGAGACGTCAGCTCCGGTGTCAATCAGGCCAGCAAAAGATTGGCCATTCAGCAATATGGTTAACATAGGTTTGGAGGCTTGAACAGATTGCTGTAGAGCAAACAAAGAAGGGGGTTCAGGAGACGGAAGAAGAATGAGAGTAGCCACAATCGTTCCCGCTTTCAGGGAAAAGCACCGGTCGCCAATGGCAGCGAGAGAGAGATTTTTCAGAGAAGAGGAGTCGTACAAAAAGGGTGCAGCGACTACGCCTTCAATGGTAAGGGAGGAGTTAGGTATGAGCAAAACAGGCAAGGAAGGCGGAAGTGGCTTCAGAACAGTGATAGAAAGAGGGAGAGTGAAGACCGAACCAGGATCATCATAAACGATGTCCTCTGTCAGCTGTACAGGGAAAGAAGTAGGTTGTAAAAAGGAAAGAGAAGAGGAAAGAGAAGTTTCAGCCTTTGTAGCGGGGTTAGCTGAAGACCCCATGCCTAGTTTTCCGATTGCTGAGCAGGAGGAGGGTTAGAGCGACATTGGGAAGCCCAATGAAAACCTTTTCTGCAACGAGGGCAAACAGTTTTTGGCTTGGCAGCATAGGGTGCAGTACTCCGAGACTGGCCACGAGGCGTTCCAGAGCGGTTTGCAAACGGTTAACGAATGAAGAGTAAGACTCGTCAACCTCCTGCACTATCTTCAAAAAGGTGTGTGTGGATTTAGAGTCTGAGTCATCCACACGTTTCAGGGCATTCATCGCACAAAGATGAATGATTGCAAAGGCACGGCGAGGGCAAGTTTGTTGCTGAATCAGGGTGGAGTATAATCCGGTTCCCTTTAAGTGATCAGCAATGACCAGATTAGGGAGGCCTCGTCTTATTTCAGCATCTACTAATTTTTCATATTCAGACTGCCAAACAACATACTGGGCAGGAGTCATAAGCATAGAAACAACATCTTCCAATCATATAACAGCATTACAGTGTTAGCAGACACGAGAGAATCAAGCAAGCCACGAGTGTAAGTGGATTGCAGTCCATACATATTTACAGCCTCTTTTAAATTTTTCAACACTCTTAACTCTATGTTGGTATGAACGTGAGCGCCAGGGGCTCCCGGAACAAGAGTCATAGGGTAAGCAGAAGGTATATCACAAGATGCTAAGGTGAAGGAAGGAGAAGCCAGGATAGCAGTAATATTTCCCCCCAATGGATGTGGGGATGGAGAATCAGTAGGAATAGGAGAGACAGAAGGAGAGGAGGGCTGCAGACGATTGTGCGGAGTGTCAGAGTGAAAAGGAGGGGCAGAGGCAAGCTGAGGAATATCATCCGAAGAGGCAACAGATTGGTAAGGTGGGGGAGAAGAATCAAAGCGAACAGCAGGAGGCTTAGCAGTTTTAGAGGCAAGAGATAAAGACTCGGGGAGAGTGGTGGAGGGGTAAATAGTATTGAGCGCAGCCATTATCGCACGCCAGGACATAAGAATGTCTGGTGGAGCTCTGGGGACATCATACAGATATTTTCCCAAGCGTTCCCACGAAGTGCGATGCAGCGTGCCCTCAGCCGGATAAGCAGGACAGTGCTGTTCCACAAAGAGCAAGAAGGAGGTGATAGATTTTCTAGACAAGGTATATACAGTGGTGCCGTTAATTTTTTGCAAACAATTAGCCTTCTTCACTAAGTGGTAAAGTTCGTCCCTATGAACTGATGAAACTTTGGAGAGTGAGGAGCCCATTACTTACGATTGTACAGAGCCTTTGCCAGGTGCGTAGCAACGGGAGTGAAGGCAGCGCACCTCTAGACAGAAGTCACGCCGTGGAGCTGAAGAAGGGAGAGATCCCGGACGAGCCCCCAGTTGTCGCGTTGTCGCGGTTTGCTCGTTGTCCTTAGGTTCTCTGATCAGCCCGTAGAGCCCCCGCAGGGGTGAAATTTAGAGGGACCCTCGCGAGGGTGAGTACTTAAGTACTAGAATCAATAATTGACACAGACACCATAGTTTCTCAAGGTGAGAGAGCACGTTGTGCCCAGGGTAGATGAAGAAGTCCCCCGATTGCAACGCACCACCCTCTTTTATTTTGCAGTTTTATCAGGGAGGGGGGAAGCGAGACATATGTGAAGAGGAGCAAGGAAGTATAATTCTAATGGCGCCATGGCAAGATGCGACCACTGTTGTGTGCTAAGATAGAGTGATTATCTATTAACAAGATATTTTGTAGTCAGCTAGTTTCTGTAACTATTTGCCTACGTGTCGTGCCAAGATGAGCTTACCATGCAATTCCTAACTTGAGAAGGTCATTCTTAGGGCCTTAGGTCAAGAGGACTCTCGAGGTTTACTACAAACCCTCACATGTAATTTTTTTATATAAATGTTTCCTTAATGAACACAGCCATTAATACAGGTAATAATTTCATGAGGAAAATGATCAGGAAAACCTTGTTACCATTTTCATTAGTAAGAATCAAATTTTAACAGGGGTCTTAATTGGACATTATTACATCAAATATTTCATGAGTAATTTGAAGTCACTTTCCATCCCATCCCATCCCAGCTCTGTAAAAGTGCAGAATATACCTTGAAATATTTAGGTCCTGGGATTGCTGCCTGCATTGTAAGAGAATTGTAGAGAAACAATGTTTTTCCTATTGCTTTACTCTAAGAGCACAAGAAAGTCAAGAGTTAGGAATAAACATTTATTATAGTTATATCCTATCACATGAAAATAAATAGTGAGGCAATTGCCAGGCTTACAGTTTAAAATACAATCTTTTTGGAGAACTATTCTATATTTTCTGGCCACCAGAAAATCACTGAAGCACTGTATTTTCAACAAAGAATACCAATATTGTTGTGTATCACAGTGGAAAAGCTTATTTTGAAACATAGCATCTCGGTCCCAAAATAAATAAAACAAATGTCATTAATGAGATATCAAGTTTTTAGAGATTTATTTTCCCTTTGATATGAAAAAGAGAATTGAGATCCTGATCTAGGCTCACTTATTTTTCTGATTCCAGAGAAATCTGCTACTGCTAACCATCTTCTCAGTTGAACATAGAGAGTATTAAAAATCTAGTTATGTAATCAACAAATACGATGCTGTTAAATTGGTATGCTTGTTATATGATCTAGCATGGCAAAATCCAATGTAGAAGAAGAATAAAATGTTTATGTATTTCTAAAAGGGTATCTTACTGATTTGTTTTTTCTTGAAAGCAAACCATATTTGAGAAACCAATGCATGCTCATTTTCATTTCAAATTTAAGAACCAAGTTTTATCCCAGAGTGCATTCTGTGTTGATCAGATATGTCATGGAAAAATACATTCTAGGAATAGGCTTTCTTCACTTGCTTAACTCATATTACCTTAATCTAGAAAACAGCATGTTTACATTGGATATAGTATGAATGAATAATACATTAAATTTGTTGGTGTCTTATATCAAATCTTTGTAATTTCCTTGCATCTCTGGTTGTTAACTTTTTTCTCTAACTCACTTTTTCTGGTATTGCAAAGTAGGTCATCATTGTGGATTATGATTTATCATATGTTAACTCAATAGTTGCCAAAGTTATGGATCCTCAGAAAATTATCCTTAGAATAGGATGGAATGCAACTTCCATTGTCTGCAGCATGATGTAGTGATGGGAATTGTAATTCTTTTGAAGGCATCCCTCCATCATCTATCTAGCTATCCACCCTCCCTCCCTCCCCTCTCTCTCATATCATTTTTGAACTGCCTATCTCACTCACAGTGGGATTCTGGACAGTATATAATAATCATATTAAAATACAGAAACAATATATAAAAATTATCAGTTTACATTAAATATTTAAGCTCTTGCCAAATAACTTCTCTTTCTTTCTACATAAATATAATTGTTTGTGTTATGTCAATACACCTTCGTCCATATCCTCATTGATCTGACATTGTAAGCCTGTATTATTCATAACAATGGAAGTTGAGTGCTCAATGTCCAGCATAGTTAATATTTGCTGTTACTCTTCCTATTATCATATTCTAGGAGTACATTGAAAAAAATACTTTTGAAGTCAAGGCCAAATCTGTGTCAAGATCAAGGCATGTGTGCATATGCATGTGCATGTGTGCATACCTGTCGGGTAGTTAACTCTTAGCAATTTTTAAGCTGAAGGTGAAAACAGAAAGAAATAATGTATGCTTTTATTCAAACCCTAAAAAGGATTCTATAAAGCAACCAGTCATATAGAATGTACCTGTTTTCATAGAAAAGATGTTCTAATATTGGTTCCTTTGATCATAAACATGACCGCCACTATACAAATAAAATCAACAGCCCAGCTTTGCACTGCAAAATATTCTCAAATGTGTTATGTTGCTTTTGCAAAAATTAATTTGTCTCTGCAAGTCAAAAGAATGAGCTGAAAGGTTGACTTTTCTGTCCCTTTCATTGCTCTTTTAGATGAAGCAGAATACTGTGGGGGCTTTTCTCTTGTTTTAATGAGAACGTTTGAATGTCATATTGATTTTTAACTTTAAAGAAGCTTCTATTGATCCCCCTGCCCCGCCCTGGGAGTTTTCATAAGCTTGTTTAAAAATAGTGCAATAAAGATGTTTCAGAACTGTTTACTCTGTTCCATTGAGTCAGGGTTGGATATAAAAAAATTTGGAGGGTGGGACCGAATGGTTTAAGTGGTATTGGAAGTCTGATACTTTTTGAATTGGGATTTGCTTCATGCAAAAAACAAAACAAAAACAAAACAGTGTTGGGGATTTTTATGCCAACATAAGCTTATCTTTGATCAGGGTAACTAGGGAAAAAAAAGGAACTGGATAACCCTTAAGTTGAAATCCATTATCGACTATGGAGACTAATTGTATGACTTTGGGCCAATCACTCTTTCTCAGTTCAACTCTTTTCCCAGGTTTCTTGTTATGGAGAAAACCTGAAGGATGGAATGTTGTAATATCATAGTGAGCTTTGAGGGAAAGATGGGATTATCACTTAAATAAAAATAAACCTCAAGGCATTGTTTCCATTTCCAGTTTGTTTCGATTTATATTTTGGAATAGAGCCTGAAACCTTTTTTTTTTTTTTAGAAATGATCAAAATAATATGCCATCGTGAAAGTCTTAGTTATAGTTCTTAATAAGTTATAGGTAAAGCTTCCTTTGAGTTGGGTTTGATTGCTAGTTACTTCATGGAAATGTTCATGCACAGCAGTACAGTAGTAGTGCTGAACTACTTTCTTTCATTTTTTTTATTACTTCACAGTCTAACATATAGCCCTAGGATTATTTTCCAGTCTCCGATCTATTTGCTAACCAAATTTTGGAAATTTGGCCAATCACGTCTTAATAAATAACTTGACTGAAACTATAATATAAAAGCCCAATAATGAAAATTATTAATAAATATATAAGACTTCTAGACTTTTTCATTTTCAGCATGGAAAAACAATTGATTTTCTGACAAAATAGAAGATAAAAGCATTTTATTTTATTTTTTTTAAAAAAGAGCTAAGGGGACAAAATGTTAAATTTAACATCGATTCATGATGAAGCCTAAAGGAAGCTGCTTTCTTTCTTTGAAGTATGTTCATTTTTGTCTTATTCCAAGTGCAAACTTAAACAAGTTCTATTAATTCTTTTACATATGTTTCTAGGCAAATAGGCATGCCTACAAAGGTATAAGTGGCATTTATGCATTAGTAAGAGGGAATGGACCTGCAGCTTCAGCTACAGAGCAAAGGTATCAGAGGTGTTATTCAGCAGGTTCTGACCAGTTCTGGAGAACTGGTAGACTAAATTTTGAGTAGTTCAGAGAACTGACAAATACCACCTCTGGTCCCGCCCCCATCTATTCTCTGGATCCCGAGTCCCAGCTGAGCGGCTGGATCTTCTTTGTTTGCTCTGCACAGGAGAAGGGAGCTGGAAAGCAGGTTAGTGGGGTAGGGATTTTGCAGTGACCTTCCCCCAGGAATAGTATCTTTACAGTATCTTTCCCCTGCCATGCCAACTAAGCTATACCTATAGAACCAGTAGTAAAAAATTTTGAATCTTACCACTGAAAGGTATAGCCACTTATTTTTACTTCATAAGAAATGAAATACAAGAATTAATGCATTCAATTAATTAGAAAAACTAGATATAAACATTTTAAATAAATACAGATGAGGTTGTGAAGTAACCCCAACTCTTTAGTAGAATCCTTCCCAAGCTTGGGTCCTCCAGATGTATTGGACTGCAGTTCCCAGAATGCTCCTTAGTGATTATGCTTCTCTGGTAATCATGGCAGTTAAAGCTCATGTCTTGGGGATAGAGGAAGCATATTTGGAAAATACTAATATAAGACCCTGCATTGTTACTATGGTACTTCATTAGTCTTTCAGTGTTGGAAATGCTTGCTTTTGCAAAGTCTACATTAGAGGTTGGGAAAAATGGGCAGGAGGTTCCAGGAAAACCTCTTTTCTATTTAGAATTATATTTAAAATATATAGTGGTCACAGCCCAACAAATTACACCTGTAGAGTTCTATATTTCAAATGAAGATTTTTAGAGTCTTACCTGCACATAGTTTTTTTCTATACTTTTACTTGGACTCTTTCTAGAACAAGGAGGAAAATGGCAAGAAGGAAGTGTAGCATCTTCGTAAAGCTGACTTTGCGGATTTCTGACCTTCTCTCAAAAACTACACTCCTTCCTATTAGCCAATTGGCTTAGCAGATCCCTCTTTTGAATTCTTGCTTGCTCCTGCTGAACACTTAATGTTTCCACTCTTTTATATGTGTACATGTGCAAGTTGTTTTAATTAGACATGAAGCTTCTTGGTGGGTCATAAAGGAAAATAAGTTTTGAGACCATTGCGTCATCCCAAGTCCATCCGGAGAACTCACCCTGCAATAGACTGACAGAGGCTCTGGATTTGACTAAGTGAAATCCTAGTCCCAATTCCTATACTATGGAGACACAAGTCACATCTCAGCACTTAGTTCAGTAGTCAGTCTCCACCCCGCCCTCTCCGAGACACTCTCTTTCTCTCTCCCACACACACACCTGATCTGACTGGGACAAAATTATCAGGCAAGCTCTAGAGCAGTGGGTAGTACGAGAAGGCAGAAAGCAGGAAGTGGGGGTGGCGGTGGGGGGTGGCAGAGATTTGAGCATGCTGTGGCCATGCCTTTCTTCCTTTTGCCCCTGGGAGAAGGAAGACGTGGGCAACAGAGGCCAGAGCATGCTGCAGCCATGCCTTTCTTCCTTTCGCCCTTGGGAGAAGGAGGACATAGGCGCCGGAAGCTAGAGTAAGCTGCGGCGATGCCTTTCTTCCTTTTACCCCGGGAAAGGCGGCACGGTATTCCAGGAGGGTGGAGCCACCCCTCTCAGCCTCAGTGCAGTAGAGATTCCCCCCAAGGGCCAGTCACCTGCCCGCCCACCCACTGGCCATGCACATCAATCACAGAACACAGAATCAGCACATCTCCTGGGAGAAAGAAGAAAACAACTGGCGCTGCTGCTCCGGGAGCCATGTCTTGGTACTTTTGCAAATATGTGCACAATATGTGCAGCTTGGGACATCCGTCCTTCCAGTCCCATCAGGTGAGCCCAGGAATGGGGGAAAACTGCTAGCTAGGCCGCAGCCATTGCTCCTGCGTAGGATCAGGCCGCACTGGCAATGAAACTAGTCAAGCAAGCCCAGGAATGGTGGGGGGCCCTCAGCAAGCTTGGGGGACAATGGGGGAGGAGGAGGCAAGCTCCAGGCTAGCATGACTCACAAGCTTACCTGGGAGCAGGAAGATCAGAGCTGCTCAGTTGGGGCCCAGCCACCATGTATAAAGGAGGTTAGCCATGAGGACCCAGTGTGCAGTGAGGAGTGACTGGGTGAGGCAAGAATCGGGCAGGGCAAACGAGGATTGGATGGGCAGGGCAAGTGAGAGAGCAGTGACCTGGTGACTGGTTCTGGGGGGGGGGTGGCCAGCCAGAAGTCACTACCAGTTCGGCGACCCACACCAAATTATTGCTACCAGATCTCCCAAACCAGTGCAAACCAGCTGAATACCACCATTGCGTTCAGTTACAAATTTGTATTTTAATTTTTTTTTAGTTAAACCAGGTACATTGTCCCTTTTTAGCTAAAGTGCAGAATATTATTCTGATTCATGGCTATAAATAAATATAGTAGAAATAAATAAATGCTTACATCACTATTCCGATTTTAAACTGCTTCCCCTTAGCAACAATGTCCAGTGTTCAGCTATCATTTGTAATTTGTTTAGTACCAAACACATTGCGAACTGAAGCCAGCATATTTTTAGTTAGCCTGTGGTTACAGTCTTTTTGTCTTAATTGGATATGTGGGAGGCTAAAGACTACAGTTTTGCTATAGGATCTATTCCATTATTCTATTCAGAATGCACCTTTTGCAAAGTAGTAACAGCTGCAATCTCATGTATCTGTTGGGAGATAATCCAAATGCCTTAACCATGTGAATTCTGCAATCCTTTTGGTTAGGATATTTATTTGCTTCAAGGATTCCTTTACACACATGTTTACATGTTTAATAGAGTACTTTTCTGATATTGCTGTACAGATGAGCTAACAAGTTTCAAAGCAGAGGTGGTATTCAGCAGGTTCTGTCCAGTTCTGGAGAACTGGTAATGGAAATTTTGAGTAGTTCAGAGAACCAGCAAATACCACCTCTGACTGGAGATTTTACAGTATCCTTCCCCGACATGCCCATAAAACCATGCCCACAAAACCGGTAGTAAAATTTTTGAATCCCACCAATGTTTCAAAGTCATATGGAATTAAGCACTATCCAGAGATGAGAGCACCAAGAGATAAGAAATATGGTTACAGACATTGTTGGCTTCACCATTTGAAATAATTAACTTCTTGGTGTTTTGTTTTTGTTTTTTAATGATTATAGAAGTTTAAAGCGATGTTCCGGTTTTATTTATACCTGGAGTCAAAACATCAGCATTTCTAGCTGTGCTACTGCAGATCAAAACTCCAGGCAGTAGTGCCAACGACATTCAGATTTTGATGCAGTCACAGGCTATGATTTGACTACAAGCTGATGTTCTAATTGTATTATTTCCATTGTATCAATTTTGATTAGGGAAAGAAAACCCACAGATCTTTTGTACAGTTTGAAAGTGCTGCCTAGTATCTGTTTGCATCAGAAATGGTTCCGAAGGATACATTATGGAGCAATCGGTAAATTCTACTTTAAAACACATTATAGGATTCATTCTGCTTTTACCAAACAGTGTTTGAGCATTAAAGCAAATCAGTTTGAGATGGTGGGTGGTTGGCATTTGTTCTTGTTTCTTGTCTTTAATTGGTCTTCTATATCTTGGAGAACCCCACTATGGCTTAATTGATCTGTCATGTTCCACAATTTCCTCTATATGCTCTTATGCTGACTGTCTACTTATAATAATGAAAAGCTTTCAGATTAGTTTATATGATTGATAACTGTATGATTTACCATTCTTACTGAGGTGGAGACATTTCTATTCCGTTAATCTATGACTTTTCACATGTCACTGGTCTACAATACTTAGTGTACCACAACATGATGACTATAGGACTGAAAATGATAACTCAGTAACATTTGTAGGGCGAAAGATTTCTTATTTCTTAAATCTATATTGAGTAATGACTGACCCTAACTTGTAGAAAATTACACTACAGGAGGAGAGAAATGACAGTAATTGCACTTGGGAGAGAGAGTTCACTTGCTGATCACACAGAAACCTAGAGCATAGTCTCCCAAAGCAATTTTCCTATCATGAAATTGGAAAGAAAAAATAAATCTCACTAATTACACTGCACTCTTTGTCTTTAAGAAAAGCGCGATGAGCCATGAAAAAAAAAATCGGAGTCTTTACCTGGGGAATTATATTTTTGTGTGCGAAGTATAATTAGTGTCTTCTCTGTAAGGGAACATTACATTTGTCTTTGGCTATAAAATGAGAAGGCTAAAACAAGGAATCTACTTATCTGGTGGGTTGTCCACAAGTCTCTTGATTGTATATTAAGAGTCAATTAAACAGGAATCTGTAGAATTAAGAATAAGCCTATTATAGATGGAGCATGGAAATTGTGTTTGCAAAATGTTATAATCTAGCTAGTTACAATGTTTTTGAGAAATATATATTTGATTGGAAATTTCCAGGGCCTTTCTTTAAACTATATTTCTAACAATGTGGATAATGATACAGGATATCTTTGTTATGATTATTTATTGGTTTCCTACTTTCTTGATCTCAGTAACTAGAAGTAATTTCTCATCTATGGTTATGTCTTCCCCTTTAACTTTTTTTAAAAGATAATTTTATTAAATTTCAAAAACATGAATAAAAAGTAAACAAGCAAGAAGTTGAAAAGAAATAAAAATCAAACAAAAATCAAGATACAGATGTTAGCATTCTGACTAATGCATCCACCAAAAGCAGAATTTCAAGGCTGGTAGATTCCTCAAAGAACATGTTTATTGGATACATCATATCAGTACAACTACTGAAAACCAACTCTAAAGGTTACTATAAAATACTATTAATTTTACTATTGTAAAATTAACAATAGTTTATATTATTTCTATAATCACATATAATTCTAATCATCAAATCCCCAAGTCAAAGTTTCATTTCTCTCAGTTACTTGCAAAAAGTCCAAAAGTGGCTTTAAAACAGAAATAATTAGTCAAAATCTTTTTTTAATCAAATTATTTGTTTTGTCATCTCTACCAGTTCCATCAAATTAACTATCAATTCTTCAATGTAGGTATTTGCAAGTCTTTCTACCTTTGTAAATATAAAAGTCTTGTCATCATTTCTGTATCAAATGTTATCATATTATAAAAACAAATTTCTACGAAATCTTTTAATCTGTTTATCCATTGTCCGTCAAAGAAAAAGTTCTGGTTTCAGTTATACATTAACCTTTAGAATATTCTTAATCAAAATATATCCTTGATCTCAATATTTTCTGACTTTCTTACATATCTACCAAAAATAAAAAATTGTACTTTCAGATTAGTGCATTTCCCACAAATATTTGAAATTCCATTATACATTTTGACAATTTATCTCCTGTCAAATACAGTGAAATATTATTTTATAAAAAATTCTTTTAAGAGTATAATTCAGTATAGGTTTCAGTCTTTTCTTTCACATATTGATTCCACTGATCCAACTTTGTACCCAATTTTTCCTAATCATTTCATACAATTTTTAACTTGGACTCTTCTGTTTCCATTTTCAGTTAAAGGGTTATACATTTAGCAATAACATGGTCGTAATTTGTGCATCAGTGGCACATCTTATCTTTTTAAAAGGCATAGTTCTTCTTATCAACTTTAAATCTTTTCCTTAGCTGAGCATAGGAAAACCATTGACATGTGGGGTTTTAAATTTAATAAGGGTTTTTAATTTTTAATCTGATTTTTAAATTTTTATCTATCCCGGATTTTAAATATTTAATTGTAGTCGGACGGGATGCAGCCACATATGTATTTAATTTGGTTTTAAATTCTATTTAACTTGTATCTATTTTATGTATTTTATGTGTTTATTAGGCTGTACACCGCCCCGAGTCCCTTTTTGGGAGAGGGAGCGGTATAGAAATATGAAAAATAAAATAATAAAAAATATACAACCTTCCAATTCCAGATCTTGTCTTGTTTTTAACTTAAAATATCCTTGCAATATTTCTACTTGAAATACATTTCACCAAGTGCACTACGGGCTGATGGGACCATTATACAGTCTGGTGGGATTGGCTACTAGGAAGGTATCAAGCTTCCATCTTGTCAAAAAGATTTATCAGAATTCAATCTGATGGGTTTTGCTGCAGGAAAGTTAGCCATCTAATACTGTGACTTGATGGAATAGTTTAAGGTATAGCTCAAAACGGATTAGACTTCTTAAAACTTTTAAGAAATAAAATGCTGTAAATAAATGGCTGAACAGTGAACATATGCAAGTGTCTATGGAAAGATTTCAGCTATAGAAGAATTCATGGGTCTATATCACAGATATATTATGTTTACCTTTGAGTGGCATAAATGGTTAGGTCAAAGGAATGAGTGAGACTGAGAAAACTGAATCTGATTTTATCAAGTTATGATTTAAATTAATTAAATATAGTTAGTGGTATTACTCTCCATATATTTATTTTGAATTACTCTCCATATATTTAACAGTTTATTTTCCTTATGCAGCATTAATAAATATAATTTAGCTTTTGCAGTTGGATAGTTTAGGGAAACACACTCAAACTATTAGTATCTTCAGGCAACCCGGCAGGCTCAAATTAAGATGCCGTAGGTCAGCAAATTGAGATGAGGTTGAGATAGAAAACAGACTAAGGCAAAGGGGTATGAATGGAACAACCAAGAATTCCTTTTTAAAAAGAGGAGGCATGTTCTTTACAATCCTTTGACAGTTGGCTGTAACACATAATTATATCAAAAAGATTTTAAAAACTAATTTATTTCAAAAACATATCTATAATTTCTTTGCACAATGTACTTTCTTTTCATCCTTGTTTGTTTCCTATTCCTCTTTGTTTTCTGGTCCTTTCTCTTAATTCCTTTTTTTCCCATTCTTATTCCCCTCCATTTCTCATTACAGTTATTAAACTTTTCTCTCTTCCTCTTTTGTTTTTCTTTTGCCCTTCCGTTTCTGCTTTTTCCCTCTCCCTTTATCCATTTTCTGAACTATTCTCCCTTTTATCATTCCATCAGACCACAAATTTTTAATTCTAATTCCTTTCCCCCCCTGCTTAAATAATTGTTGTTCGTTTTTCCTTCAGTGTTGGCTTCTTCTTTATAAAACCCTTCCCGCTCTGGTTTATTTTTGTTCTTGTATATGCTCAGTCACCATTTCTAATTTCTGTAGTACAAATTGCACATTTCAAGTTTAATTTTTATCATGTCCCTTATATCTTGCAAATCCAATCTTGACTCTTGTAAGTCCAATCTTATATCAACAAATAGTTTATCTATTATATCTTCTTTTTTCCTTTTCTTTCCTCTTCCTTAATAGTTAAAATCCTCTTCTTTAATAGATATATTCAATCCCAGAGTCCAGTAAATTATTTCAGCAAATATCTTTTGAATTTATTTTCAACAATCCATACTCTTAAGTCTTTGTTTGGATGTTTCTTTTATTTTCTTTTAAGTTTCAAAATCCAAACTCTTGAGAAGACCAGACACTTTTTAAAATGTACTGAAGTTTTCCTGTACCATGGTGGCGCTCTTGAGTCTTTTTACCTTTAACTTTCTTTATTGAATATAATACTTTTATTAAGTTTGCTAATTTTAATCATTAGCTATTATTTCTTTTCTTTTCAATATACTCAATTTCAGCATTTAATTATGCCCTTTAAATTCCCATAATTCAATAGTTATCCAGTTTATTTTCTAAATCTTTGTTGTGTTAAAGTATTTTTCTTTAAAATTTCTTCTCTAAATTAATCCTATCCAAGTTTTATAAGATCCAATTTTTATCTCACTTTCTCTGGTCGCTGCTTCCACACACTTCCTCCAAAATAGCCCTTTAATTTGATACCAGGGTACCTCAAAAGTGATGTCCTTTTCCTGGTTCACATTTTGCTCGCTACCTCTCTCTCCAGCACAAAACTTAGTTTCCCAGAGTGTTCTTTGTCTTCGTGGTGGCCGTTTTAGGACCACCGCTGCAGCTTGCCTTTGGGAGGGATTTTCCTATCAGGGAGGGGAGTTGCGACTCCCCTCGACCCTCCAGGCAATTTCCCCCTTTTTCACCACCCCACCAGGGTGGTTCTAGTCCCGATTGGGACCTTCCAGCAAGTGAGCTCGGGCAAAACCGCGCACGATCATGGATTCCACTCTGACCCCGACGACGAACAAACCGGAAGAGAAAAAAGGATAAGGAAGGATATTCCGCAAGGTAATATGTTGTGATGTATAAGAATATATTGAAAATAGTATTTTGTAATGTATAGATGATTCATAAGGTGTTTGAGAAAATATAATGCGGAATATATATATTTATTTGTATTATATAATAGATAGGGAGATTGATGGTATTAAGGTAGAATGAAAGTGGTTAGCTCGAATTATTAACCAGAGGAACAATTATATTTACAGATAAGGATTGATAAAATGACAAATGTGACAGAAAAAAAGTAATATGAGAAATGACAACAGAAATGAGATGAGAATTTTAGATAACATTGTAAAATATGATATGAGAATGTATTAATATAACATGAATTGGAATTGGGTAAGATAAGCTTAATATTTAACAATAATAAGGATGACGCAATATGAAACTAAACAAATATAATGAACAGGTAACTATAGTCATGTTTGTATTGAGATGTGAAACCTGGAACCACACTGCTTGCCAAATGAGAATTTTTTATTTTAAAAAATAAAATAAAAGCAGGGAGAAAATTGAATAATGGAATTACTAGGTATGTTTATGATATGGTGGTAGGCATTTGGAGAGAGTTTTGAAAGGTTGAAAATAAGCATTGAAGAATTATGAATTAATGTGAAATATATGCATTGAGAGATATGATTGATATTATTAATTTTGCCTATACTAAAATGTATGATATATTGATGCCACACTATTAATGTATTGTTGTGCATATGCAGATTGAAATAAATTTTTTGGTGAAAAAATATATCTATAATTTCAAAGATTGAATTCAGTTCAATAAAGCTGAACATCAAAGTGAACAAACTCCAATTGAAACAATCTCTATAATCCAAATTGTGCTACTATTGAAGGATTTCAAATACATTGTTCTGAAGCAAAGCAAAACTCAGTAAGTGTATGTCTAGAAAGGGATTAAGGAGACAAATTTGATACTATATTTCCTATGCAATGAACACAAAGTCCTAGCCTTTGCTGATTGTGGCAAGGCCCCCTATGGTAAATTGCCTGAGCAATCCTGGAGCTCAACTAGGCATCTGAGAACCATTTTCACTGAATTCATGGGAGGTTTATTGAAAAATCTTCATTGCCAAACAATTCGTTTTTAAACCATTTCTAAATTGTTCCAAAAATAATCCCACTTGCTAATTCTCACTTTTTTTCTATTAAAGAAAAGAAAACCATTATAGTAGAGAAAACAAAGTTCTCTCAAAACACAAATCAGCAACCCAATGTTGGCTAAGAGAGGTTGATGGCTGTTTGGCACATTGCCTTTGCTCTTCCTTGCCCAATATCCTGAAACATTGCCTACCTATTTTTCTTCTATTTCTTTCTCTTTTCTGGGATAAATCCCAAACTCAGTTCTTTGCTGGCTATAAACCCCAGTTATTCAGTGGAATCTTTAACTGCACAGTTCTTCCTGTATGTAGACCTACTAGTGACACGGAGAAAGAAACTGAGAGGTATATTGCAACCCCACTTCTTACATTCACTTTTCTTTCATGCAGACTATATAGAGGTCAGCTTGCTGTGTCTGAAAACTTTGGCAGGGTGGTATGTACCAAGATATTCTCAGGAGCCTTTTATAATTACCATGATTGTTTCAATCATGCTGTGTCCATATCAAAAGGAGAACAAGCTACAGCTCCATCCCACATATTCAGCTCAGTTGGCAAGTTGTGCTATTCAAACGTATGGTTGTGTACTCAGTATATAATGATGCTGATTGTGGGGAGCCTGTGCTTTAGTGGCATGTAAATGTAACTGTGATCTGCAGGAAATCACTTGCTATGCTGCACTTTCATCTTTTAAGCCCTTCCCACCTTCTCAGTTCAGTTACCAAAGGTGGGGGGAACTCCTCTCCTTGTGTCTGTGAGTTTGTGAGTGTACTCTTTGTTGCATTTCTGATTGCAAAGATACCCTTATTCAGTACAACAGAATTAATGGAATAAGTAACCCTCTCTCTCTCTCTCTCCCCCTCTCCCTCTCTCTACCTCTCCCTCTTTCATGCCTTCTCTCCCTCCTTCCCTCCCTTCCTTCCAAAAAATGTTGGATGCAATTGACTACTTAATTTGCTATCTTTGGCCTCATTTCTAGCAGATGTTAACAGAGATGGGAAGCATATAACTTTATGACCTTGGCTATTCTTGTTAATTGATAAATTGTAAATTGGTAGCATACAAATCCACATCATAAACCTCTACCAAAACTGATTGCCTTCTCCCCACTGAAAGACCAGTCTGGAACTGAATGACTACATACTAGCAGAATGCAGCTGTCCAAGCAAAAGGAAGGCTTAGATTGTAGATCAGGAGTGGGAAACGACCGTGTTTCTCAGAAAATAAGGCTGGGCCTTATTTTCTTTTGACCCCCGAAATAACAGCTAGGCTGTCTTTTTTGGGGTGACTTAATTTCTTCCCCAACCCCCTTGCCTAGAGTGCCCGATAGGCAGCCACGCTTCACCACCAGCTGTTCCTAATGGCTGATAATGGCGGAGCGTGGAGGGCTCCCTACCCCCACCAAGCGCCTTTGCTGCAGACCCGGGTAAGGTTCTGGCTGGCTGCAGGCTGGGTCAGCAGGCGGGTGGCATCGGCATGGATGTCGGCCTCAGTGACGGCAGGGCACTTTGCGCCACTACCACTTCCTCTGCCGCCATCGCTTTCCCTTCTGCCCTTGCCACCGCTTATGCTGCATTTGGACTGCTGCCATTGGGCAAGGCACAGAGGCCGGAATCTGTGCTGGACATTGCGGCATGGCGGTAGCAGAGAAGTGGCCTTTCCAGTGGGTGGAGGAATTCCCTCCTTAAGGGTGAATCCTTTGGGAGAATCCTCTGGGAAGCTTTGCAGGGAAAGAAGGAGGGAGGAGGAAGAGAAGGAAAAGAGTCTTTGGGATTTGCCAGGAGAAATCCAGGAGGTAGATTTCCATGCTATTTCTGCCCTTCAATGAGATGAAGGTAGAGAGTGCATTTAAGAGGGTGAATCCTCCTTTGGGGTGGATCCTTTGGGAGAATCGTCTGGGAAGTTTGGTGCTAAGGGTCTGTAGGATGATTCCCTTTCTCTTATGTTGGGTTGGAAGGTTTGCCTCTGCTCGAAGGGCAAAATGGATAGATGGTTCCCTTTTTAAAACTACTGGGAAGGATGGGGAAGAAGCTACCTGGCCAGTCTATATTCTTAGGGAATTGATGGAGGAAATGAGATTAAAGAAAACTTAAAGAGGGAGAAAAGGACCGTGGAGGGGGTTTCGGGTGGCTGGAGCAAGAGGAGAGCACCGACTGTATAGGGGATGAGACTGTGATTTGAAGCTCTGGGGCAGGAAGCAAAGTGAGGTGTGGGGAGCAGACAAAAAATGGCATCACACTCCCGCCGCTGCTTCCACCCATCGAAGCCTGAATGACTTGCAGGATGTCGACGCAGCCGCTGTCAAGCAAAAAGATGCCCCTGCGGGAGGGCAGGTGGTTTTCGTCAGCAGCGGGGTATGTCCCACCGCTGCTGTCACTGTAGTTGGAGACGGTGCTGGCGAGAGAGGCACCACCACTGGTGGGAACCATGGAAGCTATGGAGGTGGCTCCCCACCTGAAAAGCGGCTGAAATGCTATCAGTGGAGGAATGCATTCGAACCATTCCTCCACCCACTGGAAAGGCCACTTCTCTGCTACTGCCAAGCCGCGATGTCCAGCATGGACTTTGACCTCTGCGTCTTACCCAATGGCAGCAGTCCCAACATGGCATAGGGCAGAAGGGAAGGCAAAGTGCCCCACGACCGTCGAGGCTTACATCCACACTGTTGCTGCCCACCAGCTGACCCGGCCTGCAGCTAACACCATACCCGGGTCTGCATCAAAGGTGTTTGACGGGGATAGGGAGCCCACCACACTCCAGCATGATTGGCCGTTAGGAGTGGCTGGTGATGAGGCATGGCTGCCCGGGGGGCACTCCTAACACCAAGTCCCCCCCCTTCCCCCCATTTCGCATGTTTTAAATAGGCCTAAATTTTGGGGGAGGGGTTTAATTTCACCTCATACTTAGAAAACATGCTGGGCTTCCCTATTGGAGGGACATATTGTTGGAAAAACACGGTATGGTCCTAGAATTCCTTCATCTGACACTTCACTGCATATGCATAGATGCCATTTTGATTAGATGCAGTGAAGTGGTATGGCCACTCTACTGTTTCAACACTTCAACAGGCCGCTTTCCAATTTTACTTCAAAGAAATGTTTCCTTCAAAGGTTCACCACTAAAAGTACCACCTCCAGAGCCAGAGAAGGATAGCAGCAGATTCCATTAGCAGAATGGAAAGTGACTTTTTTCCAATGTTTATCTCTTGTTTTATTTTAATATTTCACTTTTTTGCATTTTGTTTCCTTTTTTGTTATTGTTGCTCTAATAAACAAGTTTTAAGTTTAAACATGTCTGCATTACAATGCCATTCCAGCAATTCTTAGAAAGAATCTAAGTGGAGTTTTTACCCTGGAAAAAATTTTGTCACTCCCAATTCAAATTCTTGAAAACAATGCATATTTGATGGCTAACCCTTTTAAACATGTAGTTTTCCAACGTATTTGGAAGCTCATTAGGAGTTCATTAGAAAGTACATAATATTGCACACTCCTAAGAGAGATGTTGCTGTGAGTATTTTTTGTGCATCACAGGTTTGTAATTACTCAATTCTGCAAGTGTTTCCTCCTCTCTTTCTTTTATGAGATTTAGAAACCTGCTTGGCAAATGGTTACTGAATATCCAGTAACCATCAAAGGGTCATCTTTTCTAGTATTTATTGAATGTTCAGACCAATGAATGATTGCCAGACTTGTTTTTTTTTCCTGTCCAATGATACATTTTTTGGGGGGAGAAAAGGGGTCACTCTCAGGTAATTTATAATTATTATTTCAAAGATAGAGCTAAGAACACTAAGCAACAAATACTGTCTCAGAGGGCCCATTAGCAACCAGCACCTGTTGTCTGTCTTTATTTCTATGGTGGCAGGGTTGGTAGCACTCAATACTCTCTTTACCCTTTTCTTAAAGAAATATTCATTATTAATGTTGTCAGGTGAACCTAAAAAATGGATCCACCACATAGAAACAAAGTTCCTGCCTGCCTGTCTTCTGCCCATTTCCTTCCTTGAACTGAAGTTTGACTAAATAACCATTCTGACAAAATCTAAAGAAAGTGATCATTGAAAAATAGAACACATATAGTAGTAGTATTACCTCCAAGTATCATCTCTTTCTACACAAGATGTACAACATATCCAATGAGAGTATTACCTTGTCTCTATAAGCAATCATTTCCCAGTGCATTTTTTAAAAATAGTTTAGCTGGAGATTTAGATACAATCTTATTGCTGTCTTATTGGTCATTTTATCCAAAGAATTAATTAATAGATATTAAGAAATCACCCAGAAAAAATTGGTTTAACTGCAGTGTTCACTGATAACTGCATAGTAATAATATTCAAAAAGCCATCATCAAATTTGGTAAGCTGCCTGCCAGGGGAATGCAATAAAATATGATAAAATATAAGAGAAGCATGAATAAACTCAATTAAATATGTAAACTTAGTATTTCCCTGAATAAGGCAAACTACCCTATTCAAGGATCTTGTCAGAGTCAGATACATGCCTATCATCCTTTTTAAAAGAACTACTTATTTGAAGACAAAGATGAAAAGGAGCTTCTATATATTTAAGCTTTTAACTGAATAGAATTGCTCTAAAAATCTGTGATAGGATGACTTTTATGAAGTAACAGGGAATGGCAGCTTAAATCAGAATATGTGACAAATGAAATAATCTATAGAAGGAGAGAGGGACAGAGAAGAGATTCTGTGTAAAAAGACTAAAGGTTAGTTTAGTTATGCGGAACAGTAATTGGTTATAACAGCAAACATTCCTGCCCATGTTCAGTTAAGAAGTCAATGTGTTGACCCAAATTCTGCATTTAGAATCCTTTAAAATAAGTTGAGAACTCATAAAGATTGCCTGGATTTGAAAAACTGCTTTCTCCCTTTTGGTCTTGCCACATTATCAGATTTTTGGAAAAAAACTTCATCTTCAGTCCTGTCACTATCAGAGGGATATTTGGTAAACATGTAAGAAAGCCATGCACTGCTACAATATTTTAATCTGATAATTACTGAAAATGAAATCTTGAAATTAAATAAAATCATTAATAATATTTTCCCTGATAAGAGCTGATCCCTTATTAAGATGCCTGTTTCATTCTTAGGACAGGGAGCCTTTATAAATTACAGTGCAGGATGCTTCCCAACTCTCTGTGGCTTCACTGGGGGAATCTTTCAGTAATCAATTTTTTACCGAGAATCATCTGTTTGAGGATATTTAACATGGTTTAATATATTAGTACTTAAGAAAATGTTGGATATATTTTTCTCAATGAAGTAATTATAATAAAGTATAAAACTAAATTTCTCCAATTTACACAGTTGAAAGAATATCCAGGACAACCATATTTCCACGTGATACTATCTTTCTTAGGAGACTGATTCCAGAATGCATGGAAGGATATTGTATCTCCTATTTTACCCTTCCAGCCTTACCCTTTACTTTAATTTAGAATGAAGTTCAGATGAAATGGCAAGGCTATAAATGATATAAGAGAAACTTCCTGGCTGCTGATGTATCTCTCATATTATAATAATTACATTTTAAAAAGTTTTCAAGGTGAATATGTGACCAACAGCTAAATGGAAAAAGGTCCCTCTGCATGAACTAATTTGGCACTGAGAAATGTTTCATCTGGCAAGAAACCCTGCTAATATTGCTAATGTGAAGCACAGATAAGTTGATGTACTGTAGGAAGGACAGGAATAGGCAACACATTGAGAAGAATGTGGCAAGGCCTAATTTAAGAATAGAAACCCTTGATTAATCATTTTCTGTGTATTTCTATTCTCAGCCTTGTCCTTTTCTCCTGGTTCTTGCTCCTGCTCATTTTTTCATTGACTATGTTTCAAATTTCATTTGAAATGAAATCAAGAGATGGTTCTGACCTATGCAATCTCCTATAATGTACACCTGCTCTTAGTGACATTTATGTTGTTAAATGTTGAAAGGGAGAAGATCAAAGATCTTATTCCATACTCATAGGCACCTTTGAAGAGGAAAACTATGTAACTGCAGCAGATAAACCAGTTCTAAAAAAGAACAGCTTTCTTATATGGAAACTTTAATCAGTGACAATTTAGGACAATTAAGTGAATCATTAAATATTTTTCAAGTTGGAGTTATGATTATAATTTTGCTATTTCTTTTTTTAAATAGTAGAAAATGGCAGAATGTCCTCTTTAAGTACTCTTAGTCCCATTGCTAACCATTTGTAAGACCAGATATTTTTCTTGAGAAATTAATTTCTGGTGATGATTGCAATAATTTATCTTGCTCCTCAGTTTTAAATACTAAATGCCACTAATTTCTCTTCCCAAAGAGTTAATATACACAAATCTAACTTAATTTACTGCTTATAGTTTGGGAGCACTTATAGGAAAGTGGTTGGTCATAAATCCAAGAATTTTGGTTCTCCTTTGGAATTCTTGCTCTAATTGTTTTAACTGCTGGGTAGAAAGGGGCTGAGCCAGGAATTCTTGAAAGATTGTTATTACCTTTGGTGAAGGAGAATCATAAACTTTGTAAAGAAGGCTGAAGCTTTTATATGCATAGTGTAATGTGATCTCCATGAAACAGATTGAATGAATCTACAATGAAGAGAATGTTTCTGAGCATGTGCTGTTTTGGGTGGTTAAAGGATGCTAAGCTTGTGAACTGGAGAGCTGACAGCCTGGGTTTAAGACCTGAGCTCAGTGCAACAGGGTGAGTTCCTTTTGTTGCTCCAGCTCTTACCCACCAGCAGTTCGAAAGCATATAAATGCAAGTAGATTAATAGGTTCCACTCAATGGGAAGGTACTGTAACAATATTTTGTATGCCTTTGGCATATAGCCATGCTGGCCACATGACCACGGAAATTGTCTTCAGGCAGTGCTGTCTCCCTTGGCCAAGAAATAGAGATGAGCACTGTACCCTAAAGTTGGACATGACTGATAGAGAAACTTTACCTTTACTGTATGTTTTACTACCAAAGAGTAACCACAACCTATCCCTGCAAATTTTGGACTTGAAAGTATGGCTTCAAAATAATCTTGAGCCACATAAAAGAGCTGTAGGAAAATATAAATCTTGTAAAATGAAAGCTTCATTACATCAGAGGTAGGCAACAAATCACAATCATCCCACCCTTCCTCTATTTTATGACCTCTGAAACACCTTGTGATCACATCAGTATAATTCCTGAACCCTTGACTCTGATCCTAGAGTTTGTTTCTTTAAAATTTAAGTAAGGTAAGCATGAAATATATAGAAAGGAGAGAAATCATTGGGACATTTGAGAAACTGCTTCTGTATATTTTTAGGCTTTATTGGCACCTAGTTGTTTCTAAGATTAAGGCTGATAATGGCTTCTCTGTGGGAATAACTGAAATCAATGGAAGTAGAAGAGGCATTTAACTGCTTAGGGAGAATAGAAGGTATTATTAAAACGGGACAAATCATAGAAAATTTATATGAATGATGTACATATGTAGAAATAATAGGAAAAGAACAAATTGCATCAAAATGCATAAAATAAGGGATTATTTCTCCTAAATTGTTAAAAATGAGATACCAACCTATGCAGAGTTTATAAAGCTTATATATATATATATATATTGTATTACACACCCTAGGTAGGCCCCAATTAGGGAGAAACATACTGCTTTCTTTGCTGTCTTTCGGCTCATCACAGAGACCATATATATATATATATATATATATATATATATATATATATATATATAAAGCTCCAAAGTTACAGTTTCATGTTCAAACTATATGTATGTTAGTATAATTTATAATGCTTAATACTGAGGAGTAAAATAAAGGCATGACAAGACATATCACAGCTAAGCGTATAACGAAGTATGGATGGATGTATCAAGAATTATTTGAATATTCACTTTCCCATTTCCATAGATTTTATAATATAAGGATGAAAGAACTGAAGAAGTTTATTAAGCCTTTATGTAATCTAAGGAAATAAAAATCTTATTGATTGATTGATTGTCCTGTCTTTATTATGTTTACAAATAATTCAAGGCATATCTAACATACCTTCCTCCTCATCTTGTTCCTGCCACAATAACGAATTGGGGTGAGATAAATTGGGGTGAGATATGCCCGAAGGTCACCCTGCTGCTCTCATAGTTTTTATAGTTATATTGGATAGATTTCAAATGAAATGAGCAGTGTTAATTAATTTAATACTATCCACCATCAGAAAAATCCTGCTTTGGGGCAGACAAATGAGTTTTAAAATGGATTTTCATATTTTCTTGTGTGTGTCCAAAATTGGCAATCCTTTTTTGCCTTCGGCATCTCACACATAGCTTTTTTTCTGCTATTTTTGTTGTAAACTAAAGTAAAACTGCTAGTGTTATGTAGTAGCATACTTACCTACAATTGGTTGGTCTGTGGTGGTGGGAGATTTGAAGAGTTATCACTGGCCACAACTGCGAGCAGCCCGACTACAAAAAGGGCTGCCGCGGTTTTCTCTGCGCTCAGTCCTAGAAGGAAGTAAAAAGAACTGACAATCACACTGGTGTCCTAAATCTCATTCCCATGACTTAACACTGGCAACGAGGATGGGATTCTGAGACAAAGGAAACCAGTGAGCACATGGCAACTGAAGAACACCAGCAATGCATCAAGATAAAATGGGTGGAAACAATACGCCACCCCCACCATTCGATCCAGCAACCAAAGACTGGAAATCGTATATCGACCGATTCCTCATGTTGCTCAAAGGGAGCAACCTCCATAATATATCCGCTCATAGGAAGAGAACCGTCTTCCTCACACATTGCAGGCCCGTGGTATTCAAGATGGCCAAAGCATTAGCGGCATCCACCGACGTGAAAACGATGGCCTGGCCGGACCTAGAAAGAATACTGAGAGCTCACTACACACCAACCATCTCCTGCCTCATCAAATAAAATTCATCAGCACGACCAAAAAGAAGATGAGAGCATCAGCGATTTCGTTGCAACCCTGAGGGAGATTGCCGGGGCATGCAAATTCCTAAATATGGATGAAGCCATGAGAGACCGAGAGGTCCTGGGGTCTTACACTACAAGTTATTAACAAAACCCGAAATAACGCGCCAAGAAACAATAGAAGAAGCTACTGCAGCAGAAGCAACGCAAAAATCGGCAGCTGCCATGCAGAAAATAAACAAAGTGCCACCGGAAAACCCCAAAACCACCACCACAACCCACCACGAGGACATCGAGACCCCATCAGAAGATAAAGAGGAAGAAGGGGTGAATCAACTTCATTTGGAACAGGGCAGAAGAGACCGGAATGGAAAAAGAAAGGAATTTCATTGTGCCGGTTGCAAAGGGAACCATCCACGTTCTGAGTGCCCTTTTCTAGATGTGATCTGCAAACATTGTGAACGGTGGGGACATATAGCTAGGGCATGCCAAGCAAGAAAAAACTATGGCCCTAGACAAAGATGGAACACTCCCCATGAGAGAGAGAGAAACAAACAGGGAGCCGTTGGAACCAAGACAACAGAAACAGGCGAGGAAAAGAGACTAGCAGCAGAAGAGAGGAAATACACCAAACAGTGACCATCAGACACTCCAACAGGACAAACGCCAGGAAAGTATATGTCCAGGTCACCATAGAAGGCCAGCCATGCCAGATGGAAGTGGACTCAGGCTCGTACTTATCAATGGTATCGTGGGACACCATAAAAAGACTGATACCAGACATAAGGTGGGGAGGACTCGAAAGACAAACACGCTGAAAGACTATCAGGGGAACAAAATTCCCATAATAGGTACTGGACAATTCCAAGTAAAATTCAAAAAATACACCAGAGTCCTTCCACTAACCATAGTTGATCGAAATCAACCCAGCCTATTGGGACTCGAATGGTTTGCACCATTAGGAATTGAAGTGACAAGGATAAACAGCATCATCGAGACAGAATGGGAAGAGGACCTGATGGAAGAATTCCGGGACGTGTTCGACAGAGAACTGGGCAAGTACCGGGGGTCCCCAATTTCCTTTAGTCTAAACCCAAACATAGCCCCTATAAGATTAAAGGCGAGGCGGGTCCCTTTTGCACTAAAGCCAAAAATCGATGAACAATTGGATAAGCTTATAGCACAAGGGGTTTTAGAACCAATTGACCACGCAAAGTGGGAAATCCCAATTGTTACACCAATTAAACCTGATGGGTCGATGCGCATCTGCGGGAATATAACGCAACCCTTAACCACACGCTCCAACAAAGTGCATACCCAGTGCCAGTGGTACAGCATCTGTTACATTCACTTGGGGGGAGGGGGAAATCTTCATGAAACTAGACCTCGCACAGGTATACTAACAGTTGCCTGTTGACCCTAAAACAGTGGAAGCCCAGACAAACTTGATACACAGGGGGGCATTCAAATGCAACAGGCTACAATTCGGTATCAGCGTCGCCCCAGAGGTGTTCCAGAGCTTAATGGAATGCTTATTGGAAGGGACTAAAGGGGTGGTACCATACTTTGATGATGTCCTGGTATCAGCCAAGGACAAAGAACAACTGCGAGACCGCCTACGGGAAGTCCTAAACAAATTCAAGGAGGCAGGACTAAAAGTAAAAAAGAAGTGCCAATTAGCCACCGGCAAAGTTGAATTCCTAAGATATCTGAAAGGGATCCACCCCACAGAAAAGAAAGTCAAAGCAATCAAAGAAGCACCCAGACCCACAAATAAAACTGATCTGCAAGCTTTCTTAGGTCTTAGGACTCATTAACTTTTATAATATATTCCTACCACAGAAAGCAATCATTGCAGAACCACTACACAGGTTGCTTGACAAGAAAACAACCTGGACCTGGGGGCGATGGGAAGAAACGGCATTCCAGGAAATAAAAAACTTGATCACATCAGACCGCGTACTAATACAATACAGTGAAACACTCCCAATAACACTAACTTGCGATACATTACCTTTTGGCGTTGGCGCTATACTCAGCC
The DNA here is from genome assembly GCA_023653725.1 of Bungarus multicinctus. Lineage (NCBI taxonomy): Eukaryota > Metazoa > Chordata > Lepidosauria > Squamata > Elapidae > Bungarus > Bungarus multicinctus. Next base: position 42,717,823 of record CM042844.1, read on the forward strand.
ACGTATTACCAGATGGGAGAGAAACACCATTCTATTCAAAGACTCTGTCAAAGCCGGAGTGGAACTACAAGCCAACCAGACAAAGAGGCATTGGCCACTGTCACCAGAATAAAGCGTTTCCACGAGTACATCTACGAGAGGAATTTCATGCTAGTCACAGACTACAAGCCACTCCTGGGTATCATTGCAGGGAACAAAGCTACACCTGACATACACCTGACATACATAATGATGCAGTGGTCAGAATTTTTGGCTGCCTACAACTACAATTTAACCTACTGACCCAGAAAGGACATAAATCATGCTGATGCCCTCTACCTGACATAGAAGATGACCCAGCACCAACCACATCAACCCTTCAAATAGAGACATTAGAAAACCTACCCATAATGGCAGCAGACATCGCTAGGGAAACAGCTAGAGACAAAACCCTGGCATAGATTTTAAATTGGGTAGGAAAAGGATGTCCAGAAACTGAGAACGACGAGACCGCAAACCGTTCCGGAATAGATGATCAGAACTCGCAATGTTGAAAGGGTGCGTACTGTGGGGGATCTGGTGTTCATAGCGGATGTTTTAAGGAAACGCATACTTGAATTGTTACATGAAGGACACCCGGGTATTGTAAAAATGAAATCCCTGGCAAGAAGTTATGTATGGTGGCCAGGGATGGATAAGGAAATAAGGGACTGGGTCATGTAAACGCTGTCAAGAAACTAGGCCAGAACCCCCCACAGCACCAAAACACAAATGGGAAACACCAAGGGGACCATGGTCAAGACTACACATTGATGTTGCAGGCCCAACTAAAGGACACACATTTTTGATAGTCGTAGATGCTTACTCCAAATGGTTAGAGGTAAGCATTATGCACTCAATCACAACAGAAGCCATCACTAGACAGCTCAGGAAATTTTTTGCAACACATGGATCTAATTGTATCCAACAGCAGGTCTAATTTTTTGCAACACATGGATCTAATTGTATCCAACAACAGGTCACAATTCACGACAACAACATTTGAGGGGTTTCTAGCACAACATGGGATAAAGCATACACTGACAGCACTGGGACACCCAGCCATGAACGGATGGGCGGAATGCATGGTACATTATATGAAGGAAACATTACAAAAGCTGGGGCCCAGAGACACACAAAAAAAGATAGATAAGCTACTAAGCATTCAGCACATGACATCCAGTGCCACAACAAATAAAAGTCCAGCAGAGTTACTAATGGAGAGGAAACTAAGATCACACCTAGACAGACTACACCCCACATATAGCCCAGAAAAATCAGCAGACTCTTCCAGTAACTGCCACACATTTAATACAGGGGACCCAGTATACGCAAAAAATCTCATGAGGGAACCATTGTGGATTCCAGCAAAAGTGACCCAGATAACTGGACCCCGTTCATACAGGGTAGACACCAAGGATGGAAAGAGCTGGAGGAGACACATAGACCAGTTCAGATCTAGAGCCACAAAGGGAAACCCAAACAGACCAACGGAAGAGGGGGGAGACCCCTGAAACAAACAAAACAAACCCAGGGAAGAAAGGGGAGACCCCTCAAAAATAACCATAGGGGAGGGGGAGACCCCTCAAATAAACAAGACACAACCAGAGAAGAGGGGGGAGACCCCTTGAACAGACAAAACGCAGGTAGAAAGAGAGGCGGAGATCCTCCACAAACAAAAGAAATAAGAGAACAAGCCCTGACAACTACACAACAACCACTACTAACACTAGCCCTGGTTGGGAAACACAAACACATACCTGAGACCAGGGAAGAAGGCAGGTTGGGGAGACAGGAACAGGTTCGGAAGGATAGCGGGAAAGCAGTCCCTGGCGGGAGCAGTCAAGCCAACTCAACCAGCCAGGAAATTCCTGGTGGGAGTGACATGGCCGATTCAACCTTCCAGGAGGTTCCAAGAAGATGGACGGAAGAAACAACAGATCTGTCTGAACAGTCCAGAGGCCAAACCGCAACTGAGTTGCGCAGGCCCAATAGAACCCATAAAAGCCCCACCTACCTACGTGATTACTTGTGGTAGGCGAGGCCCAGATTGGTTGGACCGGACCAGGTGGGGAGGGGTGATATGTATTAGCATACTTATCTGCAATTGGTCAGTCCATGGTGGTGGGAGATTTGAAGAGCTGTCACTGTCCACAGCCGCGAGCAGCCTGACTACAAAAAGGGCTGCCACGGTTTTCTCTGGGTTCAGTAAAAAGGAAAAAAAGGAAGTAAAAAGAATTGACGATCACGCTGGTGTACTGACTCTCATTGTGACTTAACAGCTAGCATTCCTAATACCGCTTCCAATTTCATAATTATTTTCTTTTTGTGTGAAAGTGTCCTTGGCATTCTCTATTAATTTCAGCTTTAGAATTTCTTTTGGACTTGTTTTCATAATGTCTCAAAATTACTTATTTACAGAGAACCAGCAGCGGACGTTCTTGTTGTCCTGCAGAAGATACATATCATCTTTCCATTATTCTGCAGCTTTCTTGATTTGAACCCCCTAGGAGAAGCTCTCTCATGGGGTCATCCCTTGAGATTTAATTAAAATGTGGGAAGTCAGGGTTGCTGCAAACCATTGAGGAGGTCAAACACTCACATGACAAAGGACAAAACGTTCACACAATTACAGGCACATTCACACACTGACATCTTGACCACCTCAGCACTGATAGATGATGAAACTATACCTGTCACTCATGATGAGCACTACCACAATTCTCTTTCTTTTTTAAAACATTTTTCCTCTTACAAGTTGAACAAAATGGTATAAAAATGCAAGAAAACAATTATATCAATATGTCCTTAAACTAAATCTGAAAAGCTTTAATTTTGATATTGAGATTTCTGTGCAGTTGTTGATAAGATCAGATTATTCAAGCAATGTACTATATGAGGCTCGGTTTAAATTCCTATTGTAGTAGGATTTTTCTAAGGTGATAAATGTTACATGAATAACTGTTGAATGTAGTTCAGAATAGTTTCCAGACAGATTTCATTCTAAAAGTGAGACTTTCAGTATAATATACAATGTGCTTGTTTTTTTTAAAATGTTATATTGAGGGATATGTGTGGAAAACAAAGAAAGGAGTGCACCTAAATGAATGATGGTACATCATTCTTAAGTCAGGAACAAAGGTCTCTTCAATGCACTAGGGAGACTGAATTGCCAATTTTGTATGTGAATCACTAACAGTGGGTTCAATAACTCCTTCTGTTGCTTTCTCTTTGTAGCATTGGTCACTGCACCCTATAAGCTTGTCATAGTACTAATGAGAAACAACAGTATTTTCAGTAGCATGCTGTTTCTTTTCCGTTCTTTCTTTTTTTGTGTAGTCAAATCCTCTAGTAGCTCTGAACACATGTTTTCAGTACTATGCATGTTTGCATGATACGAGAATAAAAATACTTGCGTGAAACTAAATTTGAGCCTCCAGCAGCAGTGGCACTTTGTGATAAATGTATTCATGTAATAATAGCAATTCTGCTGCTCTGATTACTTGATTTAACTCAGCATCCCCCCCAAACCTACCACAAAGTTGTTCCATGTAATAACAATTATGGGATTTTCCATATTAATATTCAAAGGGGAATGTTTCTTAATTATTTTGAAATTAATTACATATACAGGAACTAGGAGAGAGGGGAAAAATATGGGAGAATAATTATATCCCAGATGATTAGTTTCAGCCTTGGTGAATTAATCCTTATTTTGAAGGCTCCAGCAGGGTACTTGCAGTAAAGCCAGATTTTGCAGCAATTTGCTAGTGATCTCAAATAGCTGTAGTCAGAACTTTTTGTAATCTTTCTGGACTTTCTGAATTAGATTTATGTTGTAGTCAGTATAGATACTGTGCCTACTACTTATGAAACTCACAGAAAGCAGGACAGAATAATGCAAGCCTAATCCAGATAAGACAAGGATAATATATATGTTAATGAGTGCAGGAATGTTCATCATTTGCCAATAAGAGCACATTCACCTTGTTTGAAACTTAAACAGCTATCACCCAAATTACTAGTCACAAGAAGGTCATTTGAATATGTGTAAACATATGCTGTTTGACTGATTGTAATGGACTATTTGCAATCTGTCAGCTAAAATGGCCAATTGATTGAATGCTTGATGGATGTTTTTTGGAGTAAAACATGAACATACACTTTGGATGTCAGAATTTTTCTGAATTTGACTTTTATGGTTGATGCCTTAAATCACTTTTCTTTTTTTAATCACATGTTTTCTTCCTTTTTAAAACAGCATGTTTTTTATCCTAGAATCTTCTGTGTAATTAGCACAACTGATGTGCTAACAACTAGTCCAACCATCATTTGATATTATACTGGACAAATTTTGTTCCCACATCCCTTTCTTCAATATACTTTGATATTCCCAAAAACCACTGCTATTTGATTCAAAGTCTACGTAAGTTAAAATGTTTAAACTTGTCCAATGACCACTTAGACATATTAAAAAATAGTAAAACTTTAGAACACAGAATTAATACTTATAATTATCCAGAGTAATTTACCTGTGCTGTTTAGTTGTAATACAAGTCTCTTCTGCTGGGGTATTATTGCATATTTACATATTTTTATGTGTTTCTATTCCACCCCATATACTATATCTGAGAGCATTTGGGGGTTTCTTTTTCCTCATGATACCAAGGGATCTACAATAGCTCAACATGGCCAACTTGCTGCAGTCAACTCATTATGACCAATTTACTGTGGCCATCTCACCACAGGACAATTTGCCATGGCCAATTCACCACGGGGCAAGAGAATATCAAAGAAATAGTGGAATAGAATCATTAAAGAAAGGATGCTGAAGCAGGGACAAAGTGGAATGTGAATGACAAAAATTAAAATGATTTTTAATTACTTTAAATAATTGAATTCTTGAATTGCCCTGCAGGTGGTGAGTTGGCCATGGCAAATAGTCTGTGGTGAGTTGGCTGCCTGGCAAATTGGCTCCATTCCAATATTAGGAGCTTATGTTGTCCTCCTGCTAAACCAATATCAGTATTACTACAGAACTAAATTTTATGATTGTGCATTATTACAGCTTTCTTCTGATTATATTACAGATAATTTCATCCTGCTATATTTTTAAAAAACCCATCTCCCATCTTACATTAAGTGTTGTACGTTATGATTCTTGATTCTTAATGAATGTTCCTTTTCTTTATGTATACTGAAAGTATTTACACCAAGACAAATTCCTTGTGTGTCCAATCACACTTGGCCAATAAAGTATTCTATTCTATTCTATTCTATTCTATTCTATTCTATTCTATTCTATTCTATTCTATTCTATTCTATTCTATTCTACAGACTTCAGTTTGAATAGTCAATCCTTTATTAGCTCTGCTGACTTTATAAATGCAGTTAAATCATTATTATAATCTTATGGCCATTGGTGGGACTGCTTCTGTAGTATATTTACATATAAATATACATATATGCATATACATGTATATGTACAGTATATGTATATATATGCTAAGCCAAAATCAAAGCATTTCTCAAAGCATTATTAAGAAAGTATTTATGGTGACTTGTCCAGTTACACAAGCATCAAATCCCCCCCCCGCAACATTTATTTATCAATGGAAGAAAAGATACTTGCATTGAAATTTAGGACTGTTTTTCCAGTAGGAAATAACCTTGGTTTTTATTAGAAAATGGTAGCTGAGAAGAAAATTAACCCAATCTCCTCCAGCAACATATTGTTTGCTTTCCCCCATTTGTATAACTATTTTTAGCTTAACCCTACACATTGGAAAGAATTATGTATTTATAATATTTATATATTGCATTTATTAACTTTAACAAAATTAAATATGGCATGTATGTTTTTTCTCATTTTTACCCCTGCAATTACCCTGAAGATAATTTAAGCTCTTGCATACCCAGATTAGTTAAACAAGTTCATGTATAAAAGATGAAATATAGATCCAGTAAGTAATTAAAACCACAATAAATTTCACATTAGCTTCTTTCCCTTTTCTCCCACCTCCCTAAAGCCTTGTCTGGCTGCACCTGCAGTGGAGGCTACATTGTTTATAATGGTTGTTTGAATCTTTTATTGAAATGTTGATCTGGCCTCTCAGTTGCATTTGGTCTTCTGTTGATCCTACAGCATGAAATATTCAGATCTGGTTGGCAAATACCGTTTGTGCTTAAGCTGTTTCCAAGAGTGATCTCCTGCAGGCTTTGATAATAATAGTGATTTTGAGCTCTTGCAACTAAAATCATGGTGATTGCTTCAGTTCTGGCTGCTGAAAACAACTTGGTCATAGGCACCCTGTAAGCCCCCGTTTCCAAGACTGGTGTTAACATGCTTCTTGGGAGAGAGCCACTTCCATTTTGAAACGTCTTCTGATGATGTGAGTCTCCTACTTCATTCTTTCCGAATATGCTATCATAGACTTCAGGGGAACTACAAACTTGTTCTGCATATGAAATTGTGTGCTAACAATGTGCAAAGCACAAAGAAAATCTAATCGTTTCTCTCATGCTCTCTCTCAACTCAGCAGTATTTGCATTATCGGCAGGAGAAAAAACAAATCAAACTGTACCTTTTTCAATATAGTCAGCAGATCTGGCCTGTCCATAAAGAGAATTAAGGTGATGAATGTGACTCTGATTCTCCCTAAGGACAGGCCATATTTGGGCAGACTATCTTTGCCTAGACAAAAATGGTTCTTCACTTTCCACTTGGTTAATCCTAAACTCATATATGATGAGGATTCCCTCTTCCTAGAGACATTATAGCCAAGGAATAACTTCATGTTTTCATAAAACTTCTTGCCAGGTACTTCTAAGTCTAACACCTATACATTTTTATGCTTTGTTGTAATCCAAATTCCTAGTATTGGGAAGAATTCAGAGAAAATGCTTTTTGAGTCTATATTTCTGCAGCCAGAGATCTCCGAATATGCTGAACTATAACTTTCACTACGTCCAATCAGAATGTTAATTATTGATAAAATAATAAAGCAAGAGACTTTCATACAACCTCTACCAACAATTCCTGAATTTGTCCCAAATCCTCAGAAGCATTCATAGAATAACTGATAGTAAGCTATCAAGTTCAATTGTCATGGCAAACCTGGTTACATTATCTTCCTCAGAAGAGGATTAAGCTGATGATCTGGAGATTCAAAAATTAAACTCTACAATTAGAACTGAAGGACCAGAAGAAGCCTCTACTGGGTTTGGTCCTAATACATACAGTAGAACTAACTTGGAATTTGAGGAATGTCCCCTCCCCTAAGAATATTGATAGCAATATGTGGACAACCAGAATCTATCAAGGCCATGAAGTAGCTTTTATAAAGGAATGTTCCTAATGGGAGCTAAAACTTTGTTCGTAGCTTGATCCCAGTTAAACCAAAGCTATTTTGCTTTAGCTCTGCCTAGGTCTAGATTAAAAGAGTCTTGATAATTTAAAGGCTAAAATTGCTGGACCAATTTGGGAGAGACATGATGCCTGCCAATATGGATTCCTTGACTCCCTGACAAGTTTCAGCCTTGAAATTTGACTATTGGAGAAAAACTGATTTGGACAATGCTATTACCTGTGTTCTCTTAAGGCAATGCCTTATAAGAAAAATAGATTTGATTTATAACAAGCACGTTTTTGGCTGAAGTTCTAGCAGACTGAGAAAACTAACCACACTTATGGAGTTAGGTATTAATTCTGCATCATCAGAAAGAACTAGTGAAAAAGAAGAGACCAGTTCAGTAGCCCATTTTACAAAGTTCTTTAGGGCAGGGGTCTCCAACCTTGGCAACTTTAAGCCTAGCTGGGGAATTCTTTGAAGTCCTCCAGGCTTAAAGTTGCCAAGGTTGGAGACCCCTGCTCTAGGATCAATATTCCTTCCCCTGCTCTTTACATTTATATGAAACCAATGGCTTATTGTCATTGGAGAGTTTAGAAAATATTTTTTATCGGTATGCTAATACTCAGTTTACACCATCACACAAAATTGCATGGACAATGTCCAGAGGCTGTTCAGACAGGACAAAAGATTCAGGCTGAAGCTGAATCTATAGAAGAATGTTTGTCCATTTAGACTCTGCATTAATTTTAGTGTTATCTCTGGACTGGCATCCACAGCCACTATTTATGAAGGAGCAGGTTTGAGACTTGGGATTCTTCTAGAGTCACAGCCTCTGATAGTATTGCAAGTGGAAGCTGTGGCTAGATTGACTTATACCTAAATTCAGTTACCATATTCCTGTAGTCTTACTTGGTGTAAGAGGTTTTTGCTTTAATAACTTATGCCATTATTTTTTTCATCTCATTCAGTCATGTACAATTCTTGCAGACTGCAAAAGTGATTTGCCATTGCCATAGTACATTGCCATAGAGAGAGAGTCACTGGGCCAAGGCTTTCTACTTAAGACAGATTAAAACTCATGGTATCAGTTTCTATAAAGTTTGTTTATCTATCTATCATCTATCTATAAAATTAATTGGCCACTCATCTTACCACAGTATAACTATGATGAATCTATGGAAAGGACTTCCTTTGGAAATCACCCTGCATTCCTCTTTGATTATACTCAGAAAGATGCAAAAAGCAGAAATATTCTGGAGGTCATTCTATTTTATTTGAACCTCCTGAGTTGTTTGATCACAGTATTATAGAATTATAATAAATTGTGGGATTAATTGTTCTGATTAATGATGCTCAATGTACGTGCAACCTGACCTTGGCTGCTGGAGCAGGGAGTTTGCTTCATGTAGAGCCAGGAATGTGGTCTTATCTGGAACAAAGAAGTAACGGAATGAACTGATTTTAATGAACTGACTTTGTGTTATTATTGCTTGGCTGATATTGTGTAACCTTGCTTTTGCTAAATAAAAGAGTGCTTTAAATTTCGGTTCGGGGCATTTCATCCTGAGGAAAAACCCTGTTTCCATGTCTCATGATTTGCCGGGTTAACCATTTAATTGCCTCAATAAATAGTTAACTAAATATCTTCTTTCTTAAATGAATCCAACTAATTTTATAAGCTTTTTTTTTTTGAAGTGAACTATTTTTAAATAAGAACAGTTGCATTGAACAAATTATCATGATATGTCAAAGAGCTTAACATTAAGATAAAATATCAAGATCCCTTGGGAAAAGCTCAAAATAGAGGGATTGGAAGAAATGTGAACTCTATCTTATATTGTGTTAATAATTAGGGGTACATTGTGAGATTTTATGGGCTGTTCTAATGTGGGTTTTTAATTTTGTAAGCTATCTGGAGTCATTCTGTTGGGTGGCCATATAAATTTGTTCAGTAATAAATAATTAAAAAATATGTTAAGGCCGATATAAAAATAAGAAAGCTATTAGCACTTTAAGCAGTTGATTTTAATTCTGCATGGAAAGTCCAGCATGCTGCCTGGATAATTACACTTCTCAAGTAGAACATTACTAATCTCTAAAATGGATAATTATAAAAGAGGCACCTGATGGTCTCATGCCATTTCGTTGGCAAAAATAGTGGAAATACAGAACTCCATGATTCCAACATTTTACTTCTCAATATATTAACTCTGTTACTTTAAGATAATAAGTTAACTCTGCTCCATTATATCGAAGACATCAAGAAAATAATATTTTGTAATAGTGTTTCCTTGATTCCTTTGGCCTATATAAACTTCCCACAGCTCTGAAATAGCTGAATTGTTTTATGATAAAAGGTTTTCACTCTCTTTGGACAATTATTCCTTAGGTGGTAATCTTGACTCATGCATGCTAATATTAATCGACACATGTGCATATTATGATACCTCCTGGGAAAGGGTGCAGAGAATATGTCTGAAATAAGTTCATTGTGGCATTTTCAAATGTATTGGAAAAAGGTCTCCCAGATTCTCCATGATGGCTTAGAATTCTAGAAATTGCAATCAAAATGTTATGGGGAAGCTATAACAAATTTGCAAAAAAAAAAAAAAGATCCATACAGATGAGAGATTCAGAAAGAGGATCATATTCAATCACAAGTCAAGTTGATCCCACCTATCTAGCAATTATATAATGCCATTGTTTTGTTTTAAAGTCCATTTTTTTGGTTGTAATTGTTTCATCAAATAGGCAACTGCAGACAGAAAATAACATTGCAATTTGCAAAAGTGATAAGATTCTGCTGAGCAGTATTGCATCAAGAGCTCTCTCAGGTTACTGCAAGGGTTATCTGGCCTGCCTTGCTTCACAACTATTGTCACCCAGTGTGATGGTTCAATATCAAAATTAGATTGAAAAGCTTAAAATATAACAGTATCATCAGTTTGGGGATTTCCTACAATCACAAATGAATAGACTGCCTGAGCTTTATTTTCCAGAGAGAGGAAAGTAAAGATGTAGTCAAAAGAAAAGGTAGCAAAAGTGAATGCAAAATCTATAAAAGCATTAGTTTGTGTGGTGACTAAGGGAAGTTGTTTAACAGAATTTAGATTGAAAGAAAATGAATGGACACATTGAGAACATCTGGGAAGTATAGTGAAGCTTTATTCTTGATAGAAGATACACCAACCAACCTTTTGTATTTAAGTAGGTCACTGAAAAATGTATAAATGTAAGAAAGTTTATTTGTAGATTTATTGATATAGAGAAAACGTATGATAAAGCGAATAGGTTTGAATTGTGGAAAGTTTTGCATAAATACTGAGTTGAAGCTTGGGTACTGAATTCAACAACAGCAATATGAGATGAAAACAAACAATGCACATGAATAAAATTAAATGATAAATGAATGGTTCTATGAATATGAGCAAGAGAAAAGAGATACTTATATCTTAATATTATGGATCAATGTAAAAGGTACGCTACTTGTGATCTTACGTTGATTGGGAATATGAACGCATCTATATTAATCATACTTTTTATTCCATTGACTGAGACTTCATCAATAGCAAATTTGGATTTTATGATGGATGAAGGAGTGTGCCTGCTAATAATACATCAAAAAACAAAGTGGTTGTATTTGTCAGAGAAAATAGAACAAACAACTGTGACTTGTGGTAAATGGCAAACAAAACCTGAAGCAATTTGATGAAATTGTGTACCCCAGTGAAACTTTTATTAAATTGGGGAAATATAAATTTTAAGACATTCATGTGCTGATAGCAAGACAATAGAGTAGATAATATGTGGTCTGTTGTAAGAATGAGTGTTTGTTTAAAGAACTAAAAGTGTGCATGTTACAATGCTTCTCCTCACTAGCAAGGAAAGGAATGTTGGGTACTTTTGAATAAATATAAAGATAAGAATGAGATGGGAGTGGGTATTTAATAAGTAAGGTAAAACAAGAAGAGATAACAGTCAAATATGAATGGTTGCTGAATACATCAATAGGTAACCAGTATAAAACAAGAATGTTAGTTGGTAATTAGAGAGAATGAATGAGGATTGGATCACAAAACAATTATACTAAGGAAGAGTAATTGGGTCAAGCGAAATGAGAATATTAAGTTTTGAAGTTGACATTCAAAAAGAAAAAGATGAAAAATTTAAAGACCAGGATGTATTTTATAGTATTGTATAGCACACAGAACAGGTGTGTTGGAAGCAAAAATGGTTTACAAGGACAGTAAGATACCAAGAAATACAGTATTTACAATACAATATTGTTGATGTAAACTAGATTAGTTGTACTTCCTTTTCTGATGTCCTAATTCTAAAATCAATGATGCACATTACCTCCATATCTACCTAAGTTGCACAGCAAACAAATCATAAGAAATGCAATGTCATATGAGATCAAATATGGAATAAAAATTGGAGATTGTAAAACTAATAAGCTATACAGATAAACAATTTTGTAGCCAAACACAAACATAATGTCTCCAGAGCAACTGTGTTAGTCTCTGGTTCAGACTGAGTGAAGGAAGCAATTAAGAAAAGGATTGAAGATATAGAGGCACAAGGAAATTAGTCAAATTTCCACCGATATCTAGACAAAAAGCAAATTTTCAATTACCTACATTCATTTACTCAGCCTAATTAGTGTTGAATTTTTACCAAAGCCTTCATTCAAGTAGTTCTAAATGGGAGTTAATAATAATTCAGACAAGCAGAGATTATGCCTTTATAAATCTGGACAGGCTGAGTCAATTGAATAGACAATTTTGACATGTACATTTCATACTGGTCTCTACTTAAGATAGTTAAGTAGACTTATTAATAAAGATACCTGAGCATTTAGATGATATTTATTTGTGTTAGTAGATTAAAAACTAAAGATGATTTATGCAGTTTTAAACTACTGATTTCTACCTTCAAGACTTAACTATTTTATCTTTGACAAGATCATACTAATGTATGTACTGTAACTACTTATAGATCTGTCATATATTTTTGGGAGAGGGGGCGGTATAGAAATTTAAATAAATAAATAAATAAATAAATATATATCCTTTCTATGGCAATTATTAATACAAATATTTATAATACAGGGAATAGATCTAACTAGATAGTATGTAATTAATATTAAAAACTATTGTAGTAGTAGATATAGCAACTGCTACTCAACTTTACTCATGTCAAAAAGCTAAGCAATCCTGGTTAGCATTTGATAGGATATCACTAGAAAATATTAGGATTGGCTAAGAAGTAAAACAAGCAAAAAAATCTATTAGGAAGTGTTTCTTCCAAGAAAACTTCATGTCCAGGAAGTCACAGGTTCTAAGGTAGTGGATTATTTCCTATCATGAGCATGCAATATTTGGTTACAAAGCAGACACTTGGATATTTTCTTGTGTACATTTGTGTGAAACCATTATATACTGGTATGATATATATCACTCTAATTGTAGATCCCTAATTACATATTTTACCTGTGGCAACCTTTCTAATGGATGACAGGCCTTCATATTCCTCATTGCATCTAATTAAATCAATACTAATTAAATGAATATTGATGATATAGGTATTAATAAAAATCTACAAGGTAATATTGTATCACTTCTTACCTTTGTGAGCTGGAGATGCCTCTTTATTATTTCAAACAGCTAGAAATTACAACCAACAATAATATCCACAAATTGTAAATTAGAGCTTGCTCAATTTAGACCAAAAGCTTAAAGGAATAATACTACTGCAGAGTATTGATCTCTCTTTTCTAATTTTCTGCAATCCATGGCTACAGGTGGGTTACGTAGCCATTCCTCTTCTGATTTTCATTGGCTCAACTAAAAGAAGTGGACTTTTTTGGCAAAATGAAAGCAGAGGCTTCTTTACACCAACTGCCTGGAAGCAGACAATGCTTGCTTGCTATTTCAATATATTTTCCAAGTGATTGAAAAGCTGCAACAGTTGGCCTCTTCTTTGTTGGACATGATGGCTTTGGCAGATGACACTGGAGAGACCTGACTTGCTCTGCAACTCTATCTCTGTCAGACTGCAATGATTCATCTGTGTACTTAAATGCTATCTATAAATCTGTCTCTACTTGCTGGTCTGTTGCACTGAATCCTAATCAATCTGCATCTCCTAGCACCATCAATCAGGCTATCTGTGCATTTTCACCTCAATTTTGGGAGCGGTCAATTCTATTCATCTATGTATAGAATTTAAATGTGTACAATGACTATTAATCATTTACTGGGGGTGTGCCTGCTGTAGCTGTAGATTGCTGATTCTGTCCATATCTATCTGTTAAAGGTTGTCCATTGAACAAAAGGGGCAATTCTGAGAATTACAAAAATATTCACGAAATAAAACAGTCCGATAAACAGGTTGTTTCACTCCAGTAGCAAAAAGCAGATGGGAAAACAGAATGCACCTAATGTTAGGTTCTCTCCTTGTTTTCAAAATGTAGGGGGAAATAGCAGAAGAACAGATAAAGCCTTTTAAATAATGCAAGGTCAGAAAACTCTTTTCTTGAACATTCTGTTCAGAACTATTTTTCAAAAGTTTCCATCAAGAATATGTGATCAAGTTTTTCTACAAACAACTTAGTGCTGGTTTAACATAGCAAGCTTTTTAAAAAAAAATAAGACTTAAGAAAATTCTTCAGCTATTTCATAATTTTTGTGAAAACACTTCTCCAGCCTCTGCATGCTGTTTGCAGATGGACAGGAAAGATGAATGATAACAGAACAATATTTTGTTCCTAGAGAAATTAATGGTGGAATATTTTTACATACGTTGTTACAGTGCAAAAATTGGCCAGTCAGTGCAGAGTCCCTTCAGAAACAAATGTGAGCAAAAGAATTCAATAGCTTTTAACATTTCTGAAACCAAACATGATAATTCTTACCTAAGCAAAATGCATTGAAGTAAATCCAAGCGGTATCTAAGCACTGTAGAGTTTACTATAAATTGCAGTGCCTTCCTTGTGTCTTGTATGAAGAAATTGGATTCAGAATTAGTATGAAAGAATATTAATTATATTATGCAGGGTGCAACAAAATAAAAGGGTGCTCCAAGTAAAGAAAGCAAGAGTTTACAATTCCTAGCCAAGATTATGCTCATTTTGTTTTCTATAAACAATTTTTGTGTGCAATGAATGGTTTTAGTTGCATGGAAACAATTAAAAAAATGTGTTCTGCTCCTGTGGAGATGCTGCTACTCTATGTATTTCTACCAATTCATCTAAAATGTTGAAATTTGTCAAGAATATCTACATTTTGCAAAATAAGTAATACAGAGGAACAGTGATGGCAGGCCTAGGAGTTCATACTTAATTTGCTATTCAATTTCTTCAAATATCTTTCTAAGCACAAACTAATTCCCATGTAGCCTTAGTTTGCCTTTCCTGAAAACTGCCTGCTCACTTTGTCCATGTAGGCTCTGTTCTTCTTTGGAAGATTTTAAGAAAAAATTTACTTGTATGAATCATTTATTTACTAGTTAAGCAATTTACACATTCTCTTGAATCTCCTTTCTTCTGTATTGAAAGGTTAACACTTTAATTGCCTCTTTTCCTGCAGCTTTAAACTGTTCAATGGGTTATTTATCCAGTTGTTTTCCTCTTGACACTTTCTAATGAAGTGCTTCCTGAATATATTTTATCTCTACCAGTGTTTCCGTAATTTCATGATCTTGTTGGTAAAGAATTATAATCTATGTTCCTTGAACCTCATTTGCCCTATGATCTCTTTTGTGATTACTCTTAAGTAGTCCTATTGTAATTGTCCTATCATTTATGTCATCTTAAAAATATAACACATACTTTTCCTTGTTATTTTTCATTGTTGACATTGAATATTGAAATATCTTTCTCTGCCCTTTTTTGCTTCACCAAATTTATTTAATACACAATTTTATTGTTTCCCAATGCTTTCTTTCTTAATTTTTATTATCATTCTTTTTTTACTTTATTTTGGGGAATATTGAAGGTTTGTCCCCGAATATAAGGGCCTACTGAGATACTCTTTTTGAAGCTTCTGCAGAACATTTTAGAAACCAATAAATGTAAAGACCATGAAACAATAATAATGGTGAATAAACATTTCTTCCTTCAGAGTGATTAACAGCTACTCAGAAGAAAGGCTGAAACCCTGCTTCTTAGCCACCATATTCCTATTCATGGAAGCAGTAATTGTGATAACTACTGCAAATAAATTCGGGGAGTGAAGAGGGATGGATAAGGGACAATCATTTTAAAGTAATCTTTAAAATATCATCCTAGTACCTAGAAGGATTGCTATTCTGAATGTATTCAGATACTTGACGAAATTTTCAGGTAGCGTGAACAGAAAAAAAGTTAAGTCAAGCTGGCATCCTTCTGTTTATTTATTGGTCTACTTTTTTCATTTAATTTAGGATTGTACAAATGATATATTTCTGAAGGATATCTTTAATGTTGTTATATGTTAAAGAGCAATGCATTTCTAGATAAAAAACTTTTTGGTATAATGTTAACCCTGTTATTTATTTTAGCTATATTTCTATTAACTTTTTCTTCTCTGTGTTCCTTTTTACTATATCCTCCTTTCTTTCCATAACAACTTTTCTAAACTAAGCACATAATTACTTTCCTTCATTCTATACTTCATTTCTTCCACTGTTTTTCTGCCTCCTCATTTCTTCTTGCCCATGTTTCTCCAATCCCTATGTGACTGCATAGTGTTCACTCCGTTTGGTCTCTTTATTCAGTAATTACATTCTCTCTTATTTTAGTGGTAGAATACCTGCTTCTGTGTTCAATCTCTGAAATCCCCAGATAAAAGATTTTATGTAACACAATAAGAAAGAACTACAGCTTGAAACTTGTAGCATGACTGAAACAATTGAAAATGAGTATGGCCTGGAAAAGACAGTGTTGGACTTAATGGACCCATGGCTTAATTTATTATCAGACAGTGTATATTTTATATATTCTCTGTTACTCTCTTTTACTTTCTATCTCTGTTTGCATATCCTATTCAGTTTTTGCAACATATGTAGAGATGAATAATTGCCTTCCTGTTAACCAAAGGAGTATTTTTTTTTTTTAGTTTTGCAAGAGATTTCTTAGGAAGCATCTTTGATCAGAGACAAATACTGCTATAAATGCAGTTATCATTTTACCACTCTGGAGTCCTGGAGCAGGCGGTCACCTTGATCTCTTGCAAGGAGAATCAGAATGAAGCAATGTGGCACTAAGACTTTCAATGGGAAATAACATCTGGGGTAATTCCCCTTTTATAATCGCCCTAACTGATTCAGGTATTGGTGGTTGCGATATAGCCTAGTAAGAAAAAATATTTTGTGAAAATGCTCATTTATATATTATTGGAAAAAATAATCCAGTGTTATTTTCTAAGAAATCAACGATGCCTAAGGACTAGAAGAAACTATATGTAGGGAATTATGAGGCAAGAATGATCCACAATCTATAGAGGATTGTAATGTGGGCTATATATCATGCATGTATTGTCAGGGAGTGATAAAGTTCAAAGAATTCTGTTAGAACTTAGTAAGTTGCAGCTCAATGTTGATAAACAGAAATCAATGACTCCCAGAAACATTGATGTATCTATGACAGAACTGCATGATAGCTTAAAGCAAAATTAGAAGCAAGAACAAGAAATATTGGTAATTAAAATTGGATCTTTGTAGGTGGTAGGAAAGTCCATAATTATCTAGCTAAAGAGCCTTCTCCCATTGAAGTCTGTGGGATATTAGTTTTGCTAATTTGCTTTGCATGAATAAATGTGTTTCTTGCTGTTCAACATATGTCTGATTCCATGAAATTATGGACTTCCTTGGAGTTTTGTCTTAGAAGTGTGGAGACTTTCAAACTTTTTAAATCGAAGCATTTTCATTTTAAAGTTTTAATATTAATATTGTCTCTGAAGAAAAAATAAGATGCATAACTTAATTTCCCCCCACTGTCTTTAACTATACCACACATAAAATGGGATCATATTTCCAAAATACCTTCCTTTCCTGGATAGAAAAAAACAACTTATAATTGAAATGTATTTCCAAATATATAATTAAAATAAATCCACATTTTTGAACCTACAACCATGAACATATATTGTTTCCAAATGGCTCAGAAATAGCAGCAATTTAAAATCATAGCCTGCAGTTCTAAAGATGTATGGAAAGTAAAGTAAATCAATATAAAAAATGCTTGTCCTTTTCTTGGGTGATGTCACTGACATAAAAGTATTCTCTGCTAATAGCAGACCAATGAGTTACCTTTGGCCAATTGCTTGTTTTGAGCTCAGTGCATGCTGAGTGTAGATCTAGTAGTGCAATTAATCATAGTCACAGGATTGATTGATCACCTTCCAATCCAATTGAGCACAATTTATGCAGAGAAAATAGCAATAATTTCAGGATGTCTGCTATAACAAATGGGTTACCCCTTTACTCTGTTTTGATGGACAAAATATCAGAAAAAAACCCATGACTGGATCTTCTAAATTTATCTGCTTTTCTGACAATTGATGAATATTATTTGAAGCCTGTATAACAACAATAAAAATTTGGAGTAGTGTCTATTTACTAAATATTTGTCCTTAATTCCAAAGATATATATTGGAACACAAGTGGGCATGAACCCCTGTCGGAGACTTTTTAAAAGTCTTTTCTTTAAAGCAGCATTGCAATTCTGTGTAAAGCAGCCATAAGGTTTTTTAAAGGAATGGGGTAAGATTGGCTACACATGTGTCTTTGTATACAGGTAAGGTGGATGTCATGTCTTCATCATAATCACTCCTAATTAAAGAGGAAAAAGATAATTAAAATCAAATGCTTCCTTCCTGTTTTCAATGAAAATGATGTTATTTGTATGCATTGATCCTGCTCATGCCCAGTGACAGCCACTTCAAAGCTTCTTTTCTTTTACAGCTTCTGCTAAGAAGCTCTCCTAAATGCGTTTTATTATTCTTTATATAGGAGTTAACACATGTACTATAGTATTAAATATACACACTACCCTGAGTGAGCAAAAAATAGAGGTGGGATTTAAAAAAACTTAATAAATGAAATAAATACAATTGTCTTTAGGATGTATTATGTATGATTATATCCTGTATGCGTAACAATCTAGGCATTGTGTGTTTCAACTAAACTATACTTTATAATATTAATGATTCATTTAGATAAGTGAAAAAAACCACAGATGACTGTTCTTGCATTAAATAAGTCATGATATGATTTTTGGCTTACTGCATTATGCAAGCTCAGAAATACTTGAATTAAGCCACTACAAGTCTTTATTATGCTATAATACCTTGTTATGTTTTTCTTAGTATTAGTTTCATGCCAATGAAAAGGGAACAGTTTAGATAACCTGGATGTCCTTTTTTGTGTTGCACAGGTTTTATCTTTGTGTTATTCTGTATAATATTCCCCAGATCTTTAATGCTGTGTGATGGTGACTGATTTCTCTTTCCATATTCTATGATCCCCCCCGAACAATATTTAAAAAGTCATTCAGAAGAGATACAGATTGTTGCCATTGGTAACACATTAGTGCAGAGCACTTGATAGTGTATACCTTCTGGCAGTGGCTGTGAGGCTGGAGGTATGAGTTCCCACAGATGTCTTGCCTGGATTCTGTTCTGGCCACCTCTGCATTAAAAGGCAGAATACAATAATGTTGCCGATTGTTTTAGAAAATATATTTAGAAAATATATGCAGGTATGTGAGCAGTTTGAAAGGAAAACCGTGGCAATGTATAAAGATTAGAGCTTTAAAATCATATACTTAACCTCTGTTAAACCTGTTGGAATTCTAAAAGGTTGTATGTCATTAAAAACAAACACATTCATAACGATTTTAGCTTTCCTGAAGTAGACTCTAATTTGCACTATTACGCTGAGTGAAAAGATGAATTATGAATGTCTCAATAGAGTAAAAAAAACCAAAAAATCAGAAAGCATAGGTAATCACATAGTAAACTACAGCCATACATGAATAATTGTGTATGATACAGATATTTTTATATTAGAAGGTGGATTCGCATGTGATAAGCTAATGAGATAATGGTCATTCCATTAAATTCCTTGATCATTCTTAAATTCTTAAAGAACAAAGTCAAAAAATTTCCACTGAAAAGTTTCTGAAATTGGTTTTGTTTTCTAAGTTGCTAATGTCAAAATATTGAGAGTTAAGTTGCTAATGTCAAAATATTAATATCCCCCACCCAACTGAAAAGGGAATTGAACTATGTATATCCCTCCTAGCAATCTGCACCTTTATTTTATGTTGATACATTTCTATAGTAGTATAAACAAAACAAGCAAAAACCATCAGTAACTTCTCTGAAGATTCAAGTCATTTTTTCTCCTGAAAATCGGGAGCAAGAAAATATGATGAAGTATCATGAGGAGACATTTGTAAACTCATAAATTCCAAAGAGCTTCAAAATCATAATCTTCCATAATGATACTATTTACATTAAGATTGTTATCATGCAGATAGCACAAATTATATATTTGCGTCAGTTGTCATAATGTCATAAATATTTCTAACATTTGCAAAATGATATCATGATGCATATGATTTCAGAGCATAAGTGACATCATTTGGTTCGCCCAACAGATGTATAGATTCAGTATTTCAGATAATTAAAAACAGACATTTTATAGCTGTTCCCAAGCTTATAAATGAGCTGGAAAGGTAGGCTAAGTTGTGGGGGCTCAGAATTCTAGCACAGTTTTCAAACTGGCACATAATTCTTACATGGACTTTTGTATATTTTACTGTTAACAATATTTAACTTTTAATACTGATTTTACCTCTTTATAAGGATTGTTTGTATACGTGGTTTTATATGATTGTTGTAAGCTGCCTAGAGTAACTTTTTGTAACATGGGAAACCATATAAATTTTATTAACAAATAAATTATATAGACATATAAAATTTATATAAATTTATTTATATAAAATTGTAAAAAATAAATGCAATGTGCTGGGGTATTGAAATATTAATGTATTACTTTTTGGATATTGCTATATCTAATGTCAGATGAAAGTATTTTGTGTAGTGACTTAGCTAATTTAGACTGCTGTAAAATATTGCTGGCAAATTATTATTGATAATTATTTTATTTACATATTGCTCTTCCTTTCCAAAAACTTCAAAAAGTGGGGAAAAGTGATATGTGACAAAAATGTAATTGACATGTAGGATGTATGAATTATTATCATGTAAACTTTGGAAAGAGTAACTGTGCACCGCTACATTATTAACAATTCTAAGCAAGGACTTCTGAGAAGTTAGAGCCACATGTAATAATAATAATAATAATAATAATAAATATTTATTTATATACCGCTCCTCTCCCGAAGGACTCGGAGCGGTGCACAGCCGTACAGATTAAAACAATAAATATGTGATACAATAAAACTAAATTAAACCCAACCCTGGCTGTAAACAAATTTAAAACCCTACTCTAAAACCCTAGAATTTAATAAAAACCAAACACCCCAAAACTAAAATCAGCCCAAGCCGGCCTGGTCAAAAAGCCAGGTTTTCAAAGCACGCCTAAAGGTCCCCAGGTCCGTAGCTGTCCGTAACTCCGGGGGCAACCCATTCCAGAGGGCAGACGCTCCCACAGAGAAGGCCCTATTCCTCGGGGTCACCAGCCGGCACATAGATGCCGACGGGACCCGCAGGAGACCCTCCCTGTGGGAGCGCACCGGACGGTGGGAGGAAAATGTAGTCCATAATGTGACCTAATTTAAAAATCCTTTTAAAAAACATAGGTTTAGATCTCTGATAAACTATTCTTTTTCAAGAGAGATAAATGGCTAACATAAAGGAAAAAGGAATATCCCAATTCACTTTTGGCTTTTCTTCCATCTATGATTTGATTAGGGCCCATCCATATTACAATCCTCAGTGTGTAACTCCTGAAGGAATGTAGTTCTTGACATAGAAAGTTTGTGTACCTCTGGCATAAGAGATAACATTAGAATATGGTATGCACATGACATTTTTTTATTTGTGTTATGCACAAATAGAACATAACACAAGAACAGTCTTCCTGAACCCAGACATGGTATTCAGCAGGTTCTGACCAGTTCTGGAGAACCGGTAGCAGAAATTTTGAGTAGTCCGGAGACCCAGCAAATACCATCTCTGACTGGAGATTTTACACTATCCTTCCCTAGCCACGCCCACCAAGCCATGCCCACGGAACTGGTAGTAAAAAAATTTGAATCCCACCACTGCCTGAACCTAACATGTTCCCCTAATGGTAGGTAGGAATGACCTTGGAAGACAGGAGGAAGTGCTGCAGACTGACCAATGGTCAGGCAGCTGAACCTACAAAAGGAATGGGGGTGTGGAAATTGTCTTAGAAGGGTTATTCTTTAGTTTCAGCACTGTAAAGGCAAGGGTAAAGAGATGTACTTTCAAACTGCATAATTTTGTTAATGTGACCTTACGACAAAGATGTAGCTAATATTCCAGTTAGTAGTAACAGTTTAAATATATTAATATATATTAGATATATTAGGATTGCAGCTGCTTAATAGAATTGAATTTTGTAAATTAAGTACCAACAGATTTGGTGACATAATGCAAAGAAAGAAGCCCCACAGTATATAATTGATTCCCCAGTTGTTAGCAAGGCTGGCAACATTATGAAGCTGTTCACCTCTTTTAAAATAATGTTATTTAACTTCAAGTTAAAAAAATGTCTAAGAACACCATCATTTTAAATCTATGTCTTTTTATGCAAAAAAAGCATAGCTAGACATTGGCAGAGACAAATAGGAAAGATAAATGAAAAGCAAAAGAGATGGGATGACCAATGAATGTGATCAAAGAGGAGATCTATAGTATCTATTAATGGATTTATATATTTCAACTCTTTCTGACTGTCCTTGTTCTTTGTGCTCATTTACTTTCCACTGAATTCATAAAAGAAGGTTGCTGACATCCTCCCATTTTTCATCAAAAGTTCACAGCCCATCCTCTGACTACTCTTTGAAGGATAACCACCGTCATCATACAGATTCTTCTAAGCTACAGTGAAGATCACTGCACTATCTCAGTAATGTTTATAAAACAGTCATCTTATATACTTGAAGATGAAGCACAATAGCCAAATTTATGAGCCATATTTTTATTGCACCATTATAATAGTCGCCACTCCCCTTTGTCCCTTTGTTTCTCTCTTTTATATAGGACTTCTTTTTGTATTTCCATACTTTTAAAATATGTTTCTGCATTTATAGTACTTAAATAATCATAAAGAGATAATGTTCTCTTATCATTTATTTTACTCTAGAGCAGAGGTGAGATTCTACTAGTTTGCACTATTCACTAGAACCAGTTGTTAACATTCTAAGCAGTTCAGAGAACCAGTTATTAGAAGAAATTACTGGCCTAGTCCTGTAAGGAAGGCAGGAAGGAAATATTCTGGTGTTGCTTACAGAAACTGCCTCTCCTTTAACCCTCTTTACATTCTTGGCAGGACTTCCTATCTCAGGAACTTCTCTGGAGTTCTTCCCCCCTCCTTTGCTGGTACTTTGCTTGTGTGGAGTGACCATTCAGAGTTACAATGGCACTGAAAAAAGTGACTTATGACCATTTTTCACAATTACGATTGTTGCAGCATCCCCACAGTCATGACAGGCCAGGCGAGGAGATGCGTGCCTCGATGTGAGTGATATTGAGTTGGCCACACTCAGCCAATAACATGACCACCAAGCCATGTCTACCCAGTCACATGTCCACCAAGCCACGCCCACCACCTAAGCCAAACCCACAGAAATGGTTGTTAAAAATTTGAATCCCACCCCTGGTCTAGAGTAAGGTTTTTAATTCTTTCTTGTGTTTTGTCTTACTTTTAAACCAGTTCACAAAGTTTATTACTTTTTTCACATATTTTTCTACATATTATTCATATTGTTTTCCAGAATAACTCCTTAACATGCATTTATACATCTTTATTTTTGTATATAGATAACTTTTTTTCTAACAAAATGTTCACAGTAATATTGTGATGATATTATATATGCTAATGATACTCAATTATATTTTTCAACTATGGGCTGGCCAAGAGAAGCTGACAAGTTTCGATTCCAATGGGTTTGGATAGGGAGGAAATGTCTCCAACTCATTCCTATCAAGACTGACTAACTGTGGTTAAGTTGCCCAGGTCTGGGAATATTTCGTCTTTGACCTTGTACTTCCCTTTTTAAGGTTGGTAAATGATCTAGGACTCTTCTGGTCATGCAGCTTCTGCTTGAAAAGTAGGTACCAGCTTATGCCTAGGAAGGGCTCAATCTGGCGCAATGTTTCCTATATTGAGAGTCCCTTCAAATAGTTACTTGTGTCATAGTCACCTTGCAGTTTGACTAATCCAGTGGTCTCTATGGAGCTGCTCTGAAGATCACCCATAAGCTTCAACCACAGATTGGGGTAGTGTAAGCCATGATGAAAATTCATTGATGTGCCCATGTAACATCTTTGTTTTCAGTGAGTTGCACTGGTTGCAATTTTGCTCCTAGGTATAATTCAAAGTGCAAGTTGCTATCTATAAAGCCCAAATGCCAAAGGGTTTGGTAACTTGAATTGCTTGTCTCCCAATGTTGCTGTGCTCTATTTTCTATGATTAAACAATCTCTCTTAGAACCCCATAAGCATGCCTTCTCCCATAGTAGTGCTTGCCTTCCCAAATTAGGTTTTCATTGACATACAAATGGACCTCACCGTTCTGTTATTTATAAAAGCCATTAAGACCTGGATCTTCATACAGGCCTTTGGTGAGGAAGAATGGGACCTCTTAATTTCACTTAATATTTTTTACCTTTATTTTGTATTAATGTTATTGCAATTTTTGTTTGGTTTTTGTAAGGTGCCTAGAGTTGTTAAGAATGTGATGCCATAATATGGTATAGGTAGTCCTCGATTTACACCAGTTCATTTAGTGAGCATTCAAAATTACTGTGGCATTGAAAAAGTGACTTACGACTGTTTTTCACACTTACGACTGTTGCAGCATCCCCATGATCACATGATCAAAATTCAGATGCTTGGCAATTGGTTCCTATTTATGATGGTTGCAGTGTCCTAGGGTCATGTGATCAGCTTTTGTGACCTTTTGACAAGCAAAGACAATGGGGAATCCATATTCATTTAACAATCTTGTTACTAACTTAATAAATGCAATGTAGCTTAATAACTATGTCAAGTTATGACAAGTTGTAAAATGAGCAATGTTTCATGTAGCAACATAAAGTTTGGGGTCATTATGGTTGTAGTTGTACCTTGAGGACTACCTGTAATAATAATAGCATCATTTTAACATTGACATAATAATAGCATCATTTTAACATCATTGTCCTTGGGAAGGACATGATAGTGTTAGGGTTCCTAACACAATAATAGACACATAGAAAGCAAAACTTCGAGGATAAAAATGCCAAATCCCGTATAACCATTGGCTGATTGTACAACAAATCCTAATAACAATAGTTTTCAATTAGTCATCCACTCCAATTATTTTCCAATAGATAATAATTTACTATCTGGATATTTTCAAACTTTCCAATAATGTTATATAACTCATGCATTCTAACTTTCATTGGTCTTTTCAAACATCCAATTCCACTTCACAGAGAGAGGTTTCCCAAACTCCATACCTTTTCCACAAACAGAAGATTTTGTATACTGACTGTTGTTCATCTAGTAGAAATTGTTTCCCCAGGATACCTTTGTTTTCTCAGTCTACCACTTGCAAGTTTGATAACTTCTGGTGGTTTCCTCATCTTTCCATCTTCAATTGATATAATAGCATTTCTTTGGCTGCAGGGTAGTGCTCCTTCAGTTCTTGTGTTCAAATATTTGAGTAACATTATTATAATACATTTTTCACAGCACATAGCAACATTAAATAACCAGCTTAATAAAACATAATGAACATGACTTCTGCAAGCAAGAATATGTAAAATTGCTTCACATGACTCTTTTTTGCTCTGTTTAAAGAATGTAGTGCTGTGCCTGATATATATATTGTCTAATTCACGTATAGGTTTGGGAAGCACAGACTGAGTTATAATATCTCATCACCACTTTAAATATAACCATCCTTCCCTTCATTAATTTTATAAAATGTATCGTGATAATAATCGGTTTAATGAAGAATATGCTAATGTCAGAACAATGGCTAAGCGGGATAAGGTCTTCTTCTATTCTAGAGATGCCTCAACTATATCCTAATTGCCCAATCTTGTATTTCTAATTTATTTTGGCAACAGGAGGTATCTGGAAGTTATTTATATATTTGTTATAGCAAAATAACAATGAATATATAGTTAAATATTTGAGAATATTTAAGAATGTTGTCTCATTCTTTCCAGAAAAAAATGTGACGAATCCCTTTAGAGCTCCCTATTCATGAAACTTCAGTCAGATTATTTATCACATGGCTTTCTCAGATCCCAGATAAAAATAGTGTAACAAAACCTTATAAATTTTTATATAACTGCAAATAAAGAACCAAATTGAGTTATTGTAAAAAATACATATCATATCAGCTATGTTGTTCTTGCAAACGGAAGGAAGGTAGAAAACACATCTAAGAAATAAAATTCATACTGAAGAAATCTCAGAAATAATAACAGAAAAGCTTCATAAATCTGCCCAGGGATCCATTATGGATAAGTGGGCACTTAGTGGGGGACAGCACAGGAAGCGTTACCGAGATGCATCATTGGAAAACTGGCAATTCAGTTTAGTACTGCTGTGTGTTTTACTGAATTTCTGTTGTTTGTCTGTTTTTCTTTAATAATTTTCCATTTGGGAAATATAGTCACTATGATGTACATTTTCTGATTGGCAGAGATGTGTAAGGGGCCTATGGTTTCTGTTTTTATTCTACTATTTTTAGGCATAATCATTTTCTACATCGCACTTCAATGGCTATATATGGAAATGAGTTTTTTTTTTTGAGCAGATGGGTATAATAAACACAAGAGCTTTGAAATGCGGAGCCATTCAAGACATCAAACACTTTCTCCAATCTTCCAGGCCCAGCTTGGTAAACTACTGTTGATGCAAGACAGGCCCATGCACTGACATGAAGTGCAGCCATTTAACTGCTGATCCATTTTAATTCAAATGGCAGTTTCTGATGGGTCTGCCTTTTTCATCCTAGGCCTTTATTTTAGAAGGAAGTGATGTTTCTCAGCTAATTGCAAGAATTCTTGAAAGCTAGAAGCTATACATTAAAACTTGAAAGTCAGAAATAAAGATTTTCTTTTCATTTTTTCAAAAAGGCTTCTCAGGGAGAGAATTCTTTCACAGCAATTAGGTCAATAAGACTTGTTTCTTACATCCTTGTCCATCATTAAGAAAACTGAAGCCCTTGATTGCTATTGGTGTTACAAATGCATGATTGATTTGATAAGAATTTAGAATGAAGGTGAACCTTTTTCTCTCTTGAATGTATTTTTAATGTTGCATTTATGTTCCGAGCAGAGGTCTGTGGCTTTTTATTTTATTTATAGATGCTTTCATTACATTCCAGAAACTTTAGCCTCTTGGTTCTATTCTTAAGACTATACGTAAGTTTTGTTGCAACATATGTATTGTTGGAAAATAGGTGATATGGCAAGAAAAAATGAAGTACCATAACTTTTGACATATTAGCATTTAGGCTTTTTTTTTTTTTTAAGACTGTTATTTCTTGCTGTAGCCCCAGTATGTCCAATCCCAGCTTCCAATCCTGGACACAGTTAAAATTTCTGTAGCTTTTCAAATCTAAATCTAAAAAAAATGAAACATGAAAAACATTCTTCTACTCTCATTTTAGGAATGTGTATGATGATATATGCAAAGATAAATTAATTTTGACACTTGGATTGTATTGTGAAATGTAAAACACGCAGAATTTATGAATAGCACATATGTACCAAGTGGCCCTTTTAAATAACCAAGAGGAAAATATGAACTCTCAAGTTACAATTTCCAGTGACAAAGTTACAATTTATCATAACAGATAAACATACATTTAATTCTACCATAAAATCTTATTTTTTAAAAAATCACCTTAAATCATAGCTCTTAGATATCATAAAATTTGTTAAAAATGTTTATTGAAGATGACATCAGAAGAGACCAAGTGTCATGACACAGTTATGGTTTGTTATGGTGTGTGTGTGTGTGTTTGTGTAATGTGTGTCTATACAAGCTGGTATGGATGTGGAAATAACATAGAAATCTTCTTTCATCTGATTCAGCCTATTCAACTTTGTAGCTCTCATCCAGAGGTCCTCTCTTACTTTTAAAGTGGAAGTGCTAGGTCTCAACACAAATCTTTCCATATGGACAATATATTCTGTTCCACTAACTATTCTTAAATTCCTTTTTTTACAATATTGACAATATAATTAATCTTGAACTTCCAGAAGTAGGCAAATAATCACAATGGGAATAGTAACTAAATCCATCTGATTATGAAGGATTAGTGTTCATTTTACACTGCTAATTCATTTTAAAAGGCTGGGGTGTGACCATTTACAAAGTGATTTTTGTAATTGGGAATTGTCATTACAAGGTAGATAAGAAAAAAAACTAATCTGGCAAGCTGGACTGATTAAGTATATATTAACGCTTGAGAAGGTTAAGCACACTGAGATATTTTTGGAAAACTTCATCACTTGTCTTTTGTTGACTCAGAATTAATAAATTTGGTCAGTATTACAGCAGTTAGCAAAAGCAGATGGTAATCAATGGTGTTGCTAAGCAGCAACAATTTAGCTAGGAACTAGACAGATGAATTGCATTGAATTATATAACTTTTAATCAATAGAAGTAGATGCTGCAAAAAATTGAATGCTTATCTATTTCTTAAAATACTATGCATACAGTATATTCTGGTACTATTTCCTTTATAGACCTTTATAAATGTACAAAGTATTGCAATGTCTCAAGATTCGTAATGGAATTAAGTTAAAATGGGTAATTAACCAGGTAACTCTGTTTTTGTAGATTCAGTTAAACTACATGTTCTACAAATGAACTATTTTTGACCTGAATGGCCAAAAATTGAAACCATTTTCTGGACAAATTGTCTTGCACTTTAAGTGTTATAAAAGGGACTTGTTCTTGGTCCCTACCTATTATAGGAAAAGCATAATGGAAAGTGGGAAAGCTAAGAATAACTAAATGCTGCATCTATAAAGAAAGTTCAGCCAGGGAAGTGAATCCTGATTATTCAAGACTGCTTTGTATCCTTAAGAAAACAAAAAGTAATCCATCCTAATTATATAATTTGATTTGGTTTGGTACTGACAACACACAAAATATAAAATATGAGACTCCAGGACCATATGGGAACACCAGTAGTCTTGGGTGCACACTCTACCAAATCTAAAATTTAATAAGCCTATTTAATTTTTAATTTGCTAGCAGGAGAGAAATATAAACTACATTACCAAAGAATAATAAAAATGTTAAGACTAATATTAATTACATGAAAATGAATTTGGGTTTACTTTTTGTCTTACTCTCCTGGAAATGCTCTAGAGCTTCAGAATGTTTGATCGTGACCGACTCAATCTGGTGCTTTTCATCTAGAGTTGATTCCATTTTACCTTCCGTTTAAAATTCACAGAATTGCAATTACAACCATCTGCAGCTGATGGAGATAAATAAACTGGTGACATCAAGATGCACTTTTGGTGGCATCTTCAGGCAATAGAGATAGGAACAACACCAAGATCATGGATTAAAGCCCTGGGTCTACAGGGTTGCCACATTTTTGTAGCTGAGACAACAGATGCTCAGTGTTCTGAACTAGGCTTCACAAAATCACGAAGCAGACTCCTTGTCCCGACAAAATCCCTTTTTATTAGTCTAATGTGAATTCCTCTCATTTACATCCAGAAAAGTCCTGACAAACAGTCTTTCCAGAGTGATTTACAATTACAGACCTTATCAAGCTTGGAGAGTTGCCAGGCCTATAGCTTCCAAGTGCAATGCTGTACCAGAAAATACTTGGCAAGCAGTCATGAACAAATCTTCACCCTAATTAAATGAACTGTCTCCTGCAAACATCACTCCCCTTTTACTCCTCTTTATTCCCTATGGGAGGAGCCATTCATCATCCACCTGTGCCTTTACTCCCAAGTTGACCATTGTTCCTTAACTGTTCCCTTCTCATGACAGCTCTATGCACATGCACATTGGGAACAATCTCCAGCTGTCCTTCTGCCTCACTGATCTCCGATTCTTCTGATAACTGTCAGACGGCCCTGGCCCCATCTCTGCCTCTGATGCAGAGCACTCATCAGAGCCTTCCCCAGACTCCAGGACTGGCCCATGTTCCTCCCCAACCTCCTCAATGTCCGAGTCTGCTGCTGGTGGGCTATAACACTCGACTCCTTGCCAATTTCAAACAAATACTTAGCATAGAAGAACCCCTAGCTTGATATTAACCAAACAGATTCTTACATTTACTGTAAAAATGCACAAAACATAAACATATGCAAATGAAGTACTAAGTTGTGAGATGCTGAATGGGTTTATGACTGAAGTCAGTGAGAATGTAGGTGCTCAGTGCTGTGGCTGAATCGGCACAATACTTGTGATTTAAAGCCTTTTATAGTCTTACAAATTGTACTACAGACCACTTACACATATGCTGTGGAAGTATTATCATTAATAATTGAAATTGCTTTTGTCAAAATACAAGAATGATGTTCTATTCCCCAACATAGTGGATAATAATATACAGACTGAAGAACCGTAGGGAGCTTGTAAACTGCAGGAGAGCATTAGTTCCATTGTCTGTTTCTTTTCACATTCCTCTACCACCCCATGATTAAAAACTGCTTTCTGCCCCTCACAAAATTAAACAAGGAAAGTGTTAACACAGCATGTAGAACTTAAAATATAAGCTGCATGAAAAATACATTCAATTAACTGTGATTGTTACAGTGATAATATAATGGGTGAAAAAAGCCCAAGATACTACAAGATACATTTAGACCTTGTTTCATTTTCCATACTTGGTTGTGCTCATTGAGCATACGTTTAACAGGACAGTTTACTATGAAGCATTTCTGTCACACAACATATCAAACTTGGTTAATGGTAACCTTGGTTAATATTTTGTTGCTTAACATGCTGAAGAAATATAGTTCATTCAGTTTTATGATTCATTGAATTCTGCAAATCAAGGATGATCAGATACTAGTTGTATGCATCCTCTGTATTTCTAATAGTCTGTGTCTGCCTGCCTGCCTTCCCCCTCCCCCCTTTCTTTCATTCTTCACTTTATGACAAATTTCAGCCATAAAGCTGGATGAATGCAGTGTCTCTCAGTTCTACCTAAGTCACGGGGGTTGTGATGAAAATTAAAGAGGAAGTGTATTATGTGTGCCATTTTGAACTTTGGGAGTTAAATCTAATATAATTAATAAATAAAATAAGATTCAGATTAGCTCAGTTATTATGTTGCCTTTCCCCCATTACTATATCTTGATAAATATACTGTATACTAAGGACTAAAGAACACAAACCAGATGGTCTTAATATAATATTTATCATGAGCTGCTGTGAAAATATTTTAAATGTTTTGAAAATAAGAAAACTTACAAAAATGCAATGATTGTGTATGTGTATATGTGTTTATGCATACAGCATATTAGAAGAACATCTTGTTCCAAATCTGCAAATCAGCTTAATCCAAAATAGCTTGAATCACATTTAGACAAATACAATGATAGGTTACATTTTCTCTAGTTAATATTCCATGCTATAAAAACAAAACATTACATATAATGAACTGATGGCAATGATGGCAGCTTTAAAATATTATATATGTCAGAATGCTAAAAATCAGTTACCTACATTTTTTGACCCTCCCCCACATTTTTGTATAGTGGCTGAATATTTTGTTGTTATATTTTAATTGGTTTATGGATTAATCAAGTTTACAATGTTTTCTCTCTTTCATATGTATGTACCTATATATTGCACACATTTGTTTAGCTGTTGTGAGGGCATAATGTTTTGTTTAATGGCTGGAAGTATTTGTACTTGAGCAGGAAAAAAATCCAATATTATTAGGAGTTTATAGCACATACCTTAACAGAAAGTATTTAAAACTTAAAAAATTAGTAGATAGTGTGATTGGTTCTAGTCAAATTTGCTACTTCAAATCTATTTGGATATTTGATTGACTGTTTCTAATTGTTTCTAGAAATTGATTTGATTTCATTTGAAATATCAAAATTGGTCAATGTTATCTCATTTTCTGAATCACTTACAATTGTTTAGTTTAACATTTGGAAATTGATTCCATTGATTGCCTTTGAATCAAGTCTCCAGACAGAAACTTCACACATATTATAAGCCAGAGAGAAGAATGATGTATGTTTAGATACATATATGGGGACATACAGTATTTCAGTATTCAGTTGATATAGTTAATAGGATTAATTTAGGAAGAAAAAAACTCAATTGTTTCATTCTTCCAGATTCATTTATTGCTGAGTTACTCGAATGAGTGCAGATCAGAGCAACCTACCTTTCTCTGAGAATAGTATCTATTCTAGCTTAGCATAGTTCAAACTATGTTTAAGTAGTTTGAAACAGACAACTAGAGAATGAAGTTGGCAACTTAGTAAACAGTCCACTGTAACTGATGTTGTCTGCCAGGACTGGATGAAATAGTGGCAGTATAGTTAAAATGCTATTACATTTTTGAAGGAGGGTTTAGTGAATTATTACTGCTACTAGGTATTTCTCTTGGACTGTGTGTATCATTGTTTAGAAAAGGAAAAGGACTGAACTTTGGAACATCATAAATTAATAATGTGATTTATAAATTCTCTTGATTTGGAGTTTAAGCTTTCCTTTAAAGTGAAGATATTTTTCTAAACTGTTGAATATAACCATCATATCAGAGAAATGTCAATGACTGCAGTGAGAAGAAAATATAAAAAAAGACAGTAAAGGGGCTAAATTTCAAAGTCAGCACCATGGTTAGTTCTTAATTAACGCTTTGAAATGGAACTTCATAGTTTTCTTTATTTCTCCCTCCTGCTTTTGTTTAATTTTAAATAATAAACATTTCTGTCTTTTTCTGTTAGAATTCCAGTTTCTTCCAGCAGAACATGGGATTATTTTACACATATCTTATGGAATTTGGGACACGGTTATTTATTTGTAACTAGCATCTGACAATGCTTGCAGTATCTATCCTGAATCGTTCCTAATGATGTATGATATGGTAATGTCATATGGATTTGAAGTAGCCAGTAGTTAGCTGGAAACAGGTGTGAACTAAAGTGTTAAAACAGAAGTGAATTAAAGTGTTAAAACTGGTTTCAAAAGAAAGCAATTCTTGGGAAATCAGAACAGTGCCTTCCCAAAGTTCAGATTTAATTCTAGCTGATCAGCACCCACAGTTCACTTCTCCTGTTCCATTGAAAAATAATGATAGCTTGAATAGATCCTGACAATTGAAGCCCCCACTGGCTTTTGAAGATTGGGGAAATGACAAACATTGTCTGGGACAGCTCTTTTATCTGTCTCTTTTTTTTTGGGGGGGGGGGAGGGGGGGAGGTTAATATAGAAGAAGTTTGACAGGAGAATTTCATTTGCTTGCATCTAAGACTTCTCAAAAGAACTACAAAGTAATAAATCTTTTATGGACTGAAAAAAGGGTTTGTGAAAATACATAAGTTCAGAGAATTTGCTGGAGCTGGAGCTTTTCCTGCCTAGTAGTGACAATGTGTTGAATAACTTTGATTTGTGGTGTTGGTATTCCAGGTAAATATTTAATGCAAGGGTAGGTAGATACCAGATTTCTTGGATCAGCATGGTTGTTACTACATTCTTAGATTCTCAAAATTTGCTAACCAGCAGAAGCAAGTGGAAAAATAATTCACTTAAAATTAAAACAGGCTGATACTAAACAGTCTGGTGAGCATTAGTTTTCAATACAAAAAGTAAGCAAAACCAAGGCCAGCTGAGAATATATCTCAGGCAGAATGGATGGGGGAAATTCTGGGAGTTGAAGTCCACACATCTGCCAAGATTGAAAAACACTGATCTGGAGGATTGTATAACAAGTTGGGAAGGGTTTTTCTAAATGGTTTACACTACATTTCATTTAAAAATGCAGCTGTGAGTAAAATAGAAAATGTGTAGAAATACATCTAAAAGACCTTATTGCAGTGGAAAGCTGGTTATAAAAATGTGGCAAGAAAAAATAAAAAATAAAGCTAGAGTTCAATTTAGAAACTACTACTTGGTTTTATTGTTACAATATGTTTTTATTGTATATAATTTTCTCATGGGATAAATTTGTATCAATTAGCCTGCAGTGATTTTGACTTTGTGATCCTTTTTAGACTTGCACAATTTGTATGCAAATTGCCCATGGCATTGCCAAACACTTATTTATCATTTTGTGCTAGTTATAAATTCTTAATGCACGAATTTACCAGTTAAGCCAAATCTCTTCATGTAATTAAAAGTGACTGAATATTACTATATATTAGAAAAGCATGCCAATAAAATTGTTATAAATGGTTTTGTGATCAAAGGATAGGATAATAGCTAAGGAATTCATTCTTTTGAATAATTGCAATAATTAGAAAAGCACTGCTTTATACTAAATATTGAAAAATTAAATATAAATCTCATATAGAGACAAATGTGATTTTTAATATTTGTGGTCTATAAAAATTATTATATATGCATCAGTTATGTAGATTTTTAAATCTAGTTCAATTATGATTAAATTATGGTTATATAATTTACATATTGGTTATTTACCAAATGTTCTAGTAATATATGGAATAAATTGGTATTGTATTCGCACTTTTCAGTATTGCTCTGAGGAATATTATATTGTAAGGAATCTTTTAGGTATCATTCTGTCATAATACTGCTAAGAAAATTTCATCAGCATTTCCTCATTGTCATCATATTCTGATATAAAACATTGTCCACAGATAAAATAGTAGTGTATTTAATGTTAAATTAATATAAAATAAAAAATTGTACATACTAAAAACAATGCAACATATGATCAAAGGAAGAATATTGAATTTCACTCATTCTGATAATAGATCATCTATGTCTGAAATTATATATCAGCTATATTCAATTTGCAAGGCCACCAGCACGTTACTGTTCATTCTGGATCTTTCTGAAAGGGAAAAACAATTTAAAACACTGGAAAATATACAATTAATCATTAAGAACCATTTTTTCAGTTTCTGATGATGGCAATGATGATGTGCAATTCAAGTGAATGTTGACTCTCAACAATCACACACACAAAAAATTTCCAGGGTGATATGTCCACAATTTGATTGGATTAAAAGACTGCTGAAATCTTTTCCAACTCTGTTATTCTATTCCTTCACATTTTCTAATTGTGTATCCTAGTCCTATAATTGAGCCAATCCACCTGATTGCTTTTCTATCCCCATTACTCTTTCCTTCCACCTTTTTCAATATTATACAATTCTCAAGAGAGCCATGTTTCTGCATAATGTGTCTATATTATTGTAATTTGAGCCTGATCATTTCTGCATTTGCATTGATTTATTCTGAAATCCATTTGTTTGTTTTATTGGCTACTGTATCTATGCTATTCTTAGAAGTCTTCTCTAACATTAGTTAGAAAGCATAAGTATCAGGGGTGGGATTCAAATTTTGTAACAATCGGTTATGTGGACATGGCTTAATTTGTGGGTGTGGCTGGTGGTCACGTGACCGGGTGGTCATGGTTTGGTGGTCATGTGACCGGATGGGTGTGGCTTGGTGGCCATGTGACTGGGTGGCCATGGCCAGGTGGCCATGTGACTGGCAAACCAAATACAAGTGGTCCTCACTTAATAGCCAGTTACTTAGCAAATGTTCTAATTTATGACTGATCTCCCCAGAGCTACTTGACTTGTTTTTGGAGTTTTGACTGACAGACAGACAGACAGACAGACAGACAGGCTTCCAACATTGCTTGTTACCTTATGTTCTTCCTGGCCAATCTCCTAGAGTCCCAGGGACCAGGTGCGATTGTCATTCACACCCTGTCCTGCATTATCTGGAAAAGCTGCAGGCAAGGCGTCCGGGTCCAACAAAGGGGCCAGGGACGGGACTTCCTCCTCTCCCTCAAGCTCCCACCCTGCTGGCATCCCGACTGCCTGCAAAGTGCAAACTTACTTTTCTCCCATGGTGGGTGGCAGAGGAAAAAGTGAGCCAGCCAGGGCTGAGCCGTCGCCACTCAGCTGTCCACCAGCCCGCATCTCGCCCCCCTGCTGCTGCTTGGATTCTCCGCAGCTGCTGGGGCTTGTGGCTGCTGGGAAGGGTGCAGGAGGCAACCAGGAAGCAAACATCCACCTGCATTGCCCCTCTGTTTACCACCCCTTTCTTGCCCAGCCAAGCATTTTAGCCGATTGTGGGCAGCCAAGGAAGGTCCGCTGTCATGAGGCTTGACTTGCACCATTCTCACAGAATGCGACCCACATTCATCCAAAGCACGCAGGCCGGTGGGTAACAAGTGTGGCAGGTAAAGAGGCAATGTGGGCCAAGCAGCTGTGGAGAATCCATGTGGGGGGTGAGATGCAGGCTGGTGGGGACCCGAGTGGTGACAGGTCAGCCCTGGCTTGCTTTCCTCTCTGCCACCAGCGAGCCAGGTAAAATGGAGGCTGGGGGATGGTAGGGTAGGAACCTTGCTAGGCTACGAGAGCTGCATGAGCAGCCCCATGGCTAAGCAAGCTAGGCTAGTGGAGTGGGAGGAACCTTGCTAGGCCACAAGAGCCACATGGGCAGCCCCCATGGCTAAGCAAAACAGACATGGATGGGGTTTGGCAACTAGCTAGGCCACGAGCGCTGAGGGTGGTGGTGGCACAGCAGTGGTGGCCTAGGCCAGCCCGAGAGTCAGGACCCAACTGGGGCTTATGGTGATGGTGGCAGCAAGGACAGTGATGGCAGCAGTAGTGCGGTGGTGGCAGCCTAGGCTGGCCCAGGGGTCAGGACTCAACTGGGGCTGGCAGCGGCAGCAGCATGTAGGTGACTGGGCTTGCAGAACCTCACTCACCTAGGCAGATCATGGTGGAAGACAGACAGCGATGGCTTGCAGGTGGGCAAAGGCAGACTGCGATGACACCTGGCTGAGATAAGGAAGGTCAGGGTTAGAATGCAGTCAGTTTGTTGTGCATGCAGATAAAGACTGACTGGACAGGGAGTGGAGAAGTGGGCGGAAAAGGGTGGGGCCAGCCAGGGACCCATTTTACCGGTTCTCCAAACTACCAGGCATCATAACAACTGGTTCTACTGAACCGGTCTGAACCGGTAGAATCCCACTCCTGATCAGTAATCTTTCTATCCTGCTTCTTTACATTATGTTCTTTGTAGGTATTGTTTTCCAAGGCTTTCATGGCTGCTCTATGAAGTGATAATCTCTGGTATAATAACTGATTGCTGCATCCTTTGCTATTGCAAACTGATTCTAAAAGACAGAAACTATCTAGAGCTTTACTGTCAGATCAAAGGCTGGTTGATATGCCTGTTGTCATTAGTGCAGTCATCTTTATATTTAATCATATATTAATAAGATTAATATGATATTTAATTTTTTTCACATTGCAAGTCATTTGTATTCAGCTACCAGAGTAGTACCATCAGTATACTGCCGTTATTGATGTTTCTTCTTCCAGTTTTAAAAACCACATTCTTTTTTTAATCCAGCTTTCTTTAATATGTATTCAGCATAGAGATTGAATAAGTTAGAGAAGAATATACAGCTGTCCTATGATTGACCTGCATTTTTTAATTAACACCAGGAAGAGAAGCTGCTTAGATAAGCTAGCTTTTCTTATTTGATTTCCTGGGTGGTGTGCCAGTTACTCACTAAGTATAAGCCACTCTGACCCCAGTTAGATAATTATTTCCTTCTTTTGCTTTAACTAAGTGTGAAATACCCACTAGATATTAACAATATAGCTAATCCTGACTAATATGTAATCTTCCCTTGCTAAACTAAGAAACTCTGTGGGAACAGAGGGGTTGAAGGGCTATTAAAACTTGCCCATCAAAGTCAATCCCTTTAAGGGGTATGACATGGCAAAACTTTCTTTCTCATATTTTCATTTATCATACCTGACTGAGGAGAGATCTCTCCAACATGAATGCCCAGACTTAGTTAATAAGACTTTATTCATTATAATCCTACTATTTTCTATCACTAATCCTCTCTGTGATATTTATGCAGCCACTTTAGTTTACATTAACAGCCTTGTCTTACTGCTTTTATGACCTGGAGCCAATTTGTTCCACTGTGTTGCACCTGGATCTTGGCCTCCTGACTTGTGTGTAAATTTTGTGTGAGGTTAGTGAGATGTTCTGGGATTCTCATATTTCTAACCGCATTCAAATACCTTGCTAATCATTTTTTCCCCTATCATTACATAATGACTTATTTTTGGTATTCCTTGGCTTTCTTATTTATTGTATACATCATCAATAATATCACTTGTTCCTTTTCTAAAGTTAACTTGAATGTCTGGAATTCCCCTTTCCATTATTTTGTTAGTGTAGTATGTCAGATTAAAGATATTGTATGATAGTTTGCACAAGTTAAATCTCCATTTTTTGCTATTTGTATGTAGACTGAGCTCTTCCAATCTGATTTGGTTGCATAGCTCAGTTACAGAATCTTTATAGCTTTTTTTTCTTTTGCTTACTATAGTTCTGTAGCTATTCCATCAATCCCTGTAGCCGTGGTAGAATCTGCATTTTGGGGGAAATTAAGAGATTGACTGTTTTAGAATGGCTGCAAGTGGAATGGGACAATTAGCTGCCTGGCCTACCTGCTTCAGCCCAGCCAACTCACCATGGGGGTCCTTCCCTGCCACTGCTCCCCATTTGCTCCTTCCCATTGCTTTTCCATCACCACTTCTCCCTTTCTGCCTCACTCCATGTAATTTTCCATGGGAAAAATATCTCAGGCCAATTCACTGTGTGGAACAATTAGCCATATGTCCTGGTGTTTGCATGTTGAGGGATGGACCTCTGCCTTCCCATTGGAAGTGGTGTGCAGAGAGGGTACCAGGTAGTGCGGGCAGTGTCCTCGCCAGCCTTTTTCAAAAGGCAGTGCACCTGGCACAGGGAAGCAGCCCACTTGCCCCACACCGTAAGTACTGTATTCCCCACCTCATGGTGCATAGTTTTTTGAAAAGTCCTGGCACCCAAGGTCATTGCCCATCCCACCTGGTGCCCTCTCTGCTTGCTGTATCAAATGTGAAGGCAGAGGCTCACCAGTCCATGCGCAGATTGACTGCCAGAATGCACCAAACTATGCACCAAGGGGTGAGCCCCTGCCTCACCATTGGACATGGAAAACAGAGAGGGCATTGGGTGAAGTGGGCAATGGCTAATTGTCCTGCATGGTGAATTGGCTAGGGCCATTTGTGCTGCAGCGACTGGGGAGGAGCAGTAGGGGAGAAGTGGAATGGGAGGAAGTGCATTCCATTGGGTGATATTCTTATAAATAGGCAACTAATAATAATAATAAAAAACTTCTCAGATCAGATCACTATGTCATTCTGTTCCTTGTGCCTAACAGTAGTGGGTAATGACCACAATGCTGATTTAACTTCATCTTCTAATATTAGAAATTCTTATAAGTAGAAAATATCTTCTAAGGTATTTTTGATGTTGAAATCTCAACTGTACAGAATTTACTAGGCTTGTTCCATCTTTGTTTGGTCTTTCTTTGTTAGTGTCTGTTTATTGGCATTCTTTAGCATATGAATTCAAGATAGAAATCTCCTTCTGGGTTTTAAAATCTTTGGAAAGAGTTTCCTTGTTTTTTTTTTTTTATGTTTGTTATAATATTATTTCTTGTCTCTTATAACAGCCATCTGAAATTGTTTGCTAAGTTCCTTCCTGTGATTTTTGCCTTTCTTGCCTTTGAGTTCTCTTCTCTTATTAGCAAGTTCCACAGTTTGTGACATCCACTTTGGTTTCTTCTGCTTCTTGGTCTTCAAAAGTTTTCTTTTCTCATTTACCCTTAACAACTGCTTTGATTTTATTCTACAGTTTCTATGATTCCCCATCAGTATTCAGTATTTCAAAAAAGTTTTGATGTTCTTCGAAGTGAACATCACTTTAGTTTGACTTGGAATTTCCATATGTGCAGTTTGTGATCTATTCAGTAATTAGCTCTTACCCATCTCTTTGGTGTTGTAACTAACATTTTTCTAATAGTAATGTCTGATTTCAAACTTGATTTTTCATCTCCATTCATAATAGTGTGTGTTTATGTGTGTGTGTGTGTATATGTGTGTGTAAATTTCCCAAAACAACATATGAAATAGCTGTTACAACGACATCTAGAAAGTAAGTTAATATTTGTTTTAATAAGGAGATTCAAATGAAAGTGAGTGAAAATACCTTTCAGAACAAAGAAAAGCTTTGCCATTTCCGGTTCATTTTGCTTTGGCTTTATGGCAATGGACATACAACCTAATAAGAATTAACCGATTTGAGATCAAGAGCCTTGTAGTGAAAAAAAATTGAGTTTCATATCATTCAGATGTGAGTTGGTGGAGCTGGTGGAGCCGCGGCCTGCGGTCGCCTGGGCCGTCCTGACTGTTGCTGGAGCGGCTCTTGGGCGTCGGAAGCCCTGCAGGGGCCGGTTTTCAGCTGCCGCGGTGGGAGTTGGATGTCGGTGGACCCACCGCGGCTAGGCCCGAGGGCTTTCCCCCGACTAGACCGGGGCCATGGGACGGCCCTTACCCATTGTGACTGCCGTGGGTGGCACTGCGGCGCTTGCATGGGGAGGAGCCCGCCCCTGGCGGCTGAGGCGGTCGTGGGTGGTGCCACGATGGCCCTGGTCAACATCTGGCCTCGAGGGCCAGGTTCTTCTGTTCCGATGGCAGGCTCCGACGGCGACGGTAATGGGGACCAGCTGGGTGTGGGGCCGACGTTCGGCGCTGTCCCCCCGGCATCAACAGCGGAGGCGAAGATGGAGGCCGGGGGGGGCATGGACGTCTTCCAAACTTTTTCGGACTGGACTTAGGTCCCGACCGGTGGGTCCCCAGCGTTGCCGGTGGCGGTCAGGGGAGGCCCAGTCGAAGAAGCCGTTGTACTCTGTGGAAGATCTGTGGGCCCTGAGAAATGTCCCCCTTTCTCAGAAGTGGCCCTCCAAACTCTCCAAGACTTTCCTCAAGGACGGATCCTGGGATCCGGAGAGATGGTGGGGCCGCAAGAAACGCGTGAGGGAGGGTTGTTTTAAATTTTTAACTAGATTTTTAAAGGGGTTAGGGGTAGCCGGGCGGGGGTTGGGGGACAACCCGCCTGGGGCTGGGACCAGGCCGCGGGTCGAGCGCTGCCGGGAGGGTCTGGGGTCGGATGGGGCTGTGTTGAGGATGGGGGGCTGTTCCAGGGAGGGTGAAATTAAAGCTATTAGTACGGTGAGCGGGAGAGGCAGATTTGGCGGTTATAGGGGGCCATATTCTGTATTGGGAGCGCGCCCCCGCTGTTTGTCTGCTGTGGCGTGCTCCGACCCCCTTGTTATGTCCCGTTCCCTGGGTGGTCTGAGCGATCAGGCCCTGGGCCTTCGGCTGATGTTATGCAACGCCAGGTCCGTCATTAATAAGGCTCCTCTCATCCATGATTTGATTTGTGAGGGGGGAGCGGACCTGGTGAATATTACCAAAACCTGGCTGGGCCAAGAGGGGGGAGTCCCTCTGGTGGAGATGTGCCCTGCCGGGTTTCGTGGTTTTCATCGGCCGAGGACCCAGGGGAGGGGAGGGGGGGGTTGCGGTTGTTATTAAGGAGGATCTGTGTCCGAGGGAATCCACTGTTTCTCAGACGACCGGATGTGAGTCCCTTTTTGTTAAGTTCGGTCCCAGGGTACAGGTGGGCTTGTTGGTCGCATACCTGGCTCCCTGCTATGTGACATCGGCCCTGCCTGAGCTCCTTGAGGTCATAGCCGGCTTGGCTATGGTCATGGGGGATTTCAAGGCTTATGGTCATGGGGGATTTCAACCTGCCTTCTGCCGGTGGTGCCTCGGGGTTTGCTCAGGAGTTCATGGCTTCCATGACAGCCATGGGCCTGACCCAGTTAATTCGGGACCCTACTCACTTGGGGGGTCACACCCTGGATCTGGTTTTTGTCTCTGATCAGTGGCAGAGTGATCTGGGTATAGGGGATATAGTTGTAGAACCCCTGTCATGGACTGATCATTCGCTCCTGAGGCTCAACTTCCGTTCCGCACCCCCCGGCCCCAGGGAGGCGGGACCGACAAAATGGTACCGCCCCAGGTGCCTGATGGACCCAGATAGGTTCCTGATGGAGCTTGGGCCATTTCCCGAAGCTCACACACACGACTCGGTTGAGGGCTTGGTCGCTACCTGGAATAGGGTGGCTGCTGGGGCCCTTGACCGGGTCGTGCCCTTGTGGCCTCTGACCTGGTGCCGATCCCAGGTGGCTCCTTGGTTTTCTGAGGAGCTAAGGGAGATGAAGCGCCAGAAAAGACGCCTAGAGAGTAGTTGGAGGGCCAGCCGCTCTGGGTCTGACCGAACACTATTACGATCTTATATTAAGACGTATTTAGTGGTGATAAGGATGGCGAGAAGGTCTTACCTCTCCACCCTTATCAGCGTCCGCGGAAAACCGCCCAGCCGCCCTGTTTAGGGTGACCCGCTCCCTTCTGGAGGTGGGAGCACGGGAGGATCCCTTGCAGGGGAGGGCTGAGGAGTTTTCTAGGTTTCTGCAGGACAAAATCACTCAGATCCGGGATGAGCTGGACTCTGACTGGGCATCTCCGGGCGGGGGGGCCGGGGTGGATGTCGGGGAGGTCATTTGGGTTGAATTTGATCCTGTTACTTTGGAGGACGTGGACAGGATACTGGGGGGGCTTAATGCCACCATTTGTTTGTTGGACCCGTGCCCCTCCTGGCTGGTCTTGGCCACTCGGGAGGTGACACGAGGCTGGTTCCAGGGAATCATAAATGCTTCCTTGAGAGAGGGGCTTTTACCCGCCGCCTTGAAAGAGGCAGTGGTGCGGCCCCTCCTCAAGAAACCGTCCCTGGATCCAGCATTATTATCAAACTATCGTCCGGTCTCCAACTTTTGCTTTGTTGCGAAGGTTGTTGAGAGCGTGGTGGCACGTCAGCTCCCTCAGTACCTGGATGAAGCGGTATATCTAGACCCCCTCCAATCGGGTTTCAGGCCCGGGCACAGCACGGAGACGGCGTTGGTCGCGTTAGTGGATGATCTCTGGAGGGCCCGGGACAGGAATTGCTCCTCTGTCTTGGTCCTGTTAGATCTCTCAGCGGCTTTTGATACTGTCGACCACAGTATCTTATTGCGGCGGTTGGAGGGGTTGGGGGTGGGAGGCACCGTGTTGGGGTGGTTCACCTCCTTCCTCTCTGACCGTTCGCAATTTGTGTTGACAGGGGGGCAGAGGTCGGCCCCGAGGCCCCTACTGTGTGGGGTGCCTCAGGGGTCAGTGCTCTCGCCCCTGCTGTTCAACATTTATGTGAAGCCGCTGGGTGAGATCATCCGTGGCTTTGGGGTAGAGTTCCATCAGTACACTGATGATACTCAGCTGTACATCTCTACCCCGGGCCACCCCAATGAAGCCGTCGAAGTGATGACCCGGTGCCTGGAGGCCGTGCGGAATTGGATGGGTCGTAACAGGCTTCGTCTCAACCCGACCAAAACCGAGTGGCTGTGGTTTCCTGCGCCCAGATACAGCCAGCTTGTTCCTTCACTGGCCGTGGGGGGAGAGGTTTTGACCCCTGTGGAAAGGGTGCGCAATCTGGGTGTCCTCCTGGATGTACGGCTGTCTTTAGAAGATCATATTGCAGCCATCGCCAGGGGGGCCTTTTGTCAGATTCGTCTGATCTACCAGTTGCGGTCCTTTCTGGATCTGGGCGCACTTCGCACAGTCACTTCCGTCCTCATCATCTCCCGCTTGGACTATTTCAATGCTCTCTACATGGGGCTCTCCTTGAAGAGTCTCCGGAGGCTGTAGTTGGTTCAGAATGCGGCCGCGCGGATGATCGTGGGTGCCCCTCGGAGCTCCCATGTAACACCGCTTCTCCGCAGGCTGCACTGGCTTCCTGTGGCCTTCCGGATTCGATTCAAGGTGGTACTGACTGTATTTAAAGTGCTCCATGGCTCGGGACCTGGGTACTTACGGGACCGCCTGCTGCCATCAACAGCCTCCCGCCGCCCAGTACGCTCTCACAGGGTTGCCCTCCTTGGGGTGCCGCTGCCTGATCGTTGCCGGCTGGCGGCCCCAAGGGTGTGGGCTTTCTCTGTGGGGGCCCCCTCCCTGTGGAATGATCTCCCCCCAGAGATCCGGGCCATGACGGACATCCAGACCTTCCGGCGCGCAGTTAAGACCTTATTTTTCCAGCAAGCCGGCCTGGCCCAGTAAATGGTTTATGGATTTTAATCTAATTTGGTTTTAAATTTTTAAATCTTAATTTTTAATTAATCCCGGAATTTTAAATTTTTGTATTTTGTAATTGATGAGATTCAGCCGGATTCTTATATTTAATTTGTTTTTAAACTGTATATATCCTGTTTTTTAGTAGGCTGTACACCGCCCCGAGTCCCTTTTTGGGGGAAATTTAATTAAATAAATAAATAAATAAATTCATACTTTTTATCCTGAATGCAAATGCAAACTTTTATCAAGCTGGCTACCTAAGAAAGAAGTGCAAGAGAGACTAATCAGTGCTATAATTTTGCTGTAAGACAGATGCTTTTATGTAGCAGTTTGGTTTCTCTCTAGTATTTTGTGTTCAAAAGGCCATCACTCATGCCCCACCTGTGTGATTTATCTGATTATTCTGCTGCAGTAAATGATGAAGTGTTAGTTCTCCAGCCAGTGAGTCACAATAATACTTGTCTAGTGTAGGAAGCAGATGAGAAAGATGAAAG
The DNA here is from genome assembly GCA_023653725.1 of Bungarus multicinctus. Taxonomy (NCBI): domain Eukaryota; kingdom Metazoa; phylum Chordata; class Lepidosauria; order Squamata; family Elapidae; genus Bungarus; species Bungarus multicinctus. Next base: position 42,762,183 of record CM042844.1, read on the forward strand.
CATGAGATTAAAGAACATATGAATATATAGTAAATGGGAGGGTGGGGGAGAATAATATTATACCATCTAGTAATGTTTTCATTTCTGGGCATCAGAATTATTTGTTCCATTTAATTGGAGAAGAAGGGAAAGCAATGCCATGTAATAAAAGTAACTGAAATGATGGCTCCTAGATCTACAGAATGTGAGAAATAAAGTTGAAACATTAAAAAGAAGAAAAAAGCAAAATGGAACAGAATGAAGATCACGCAGGTCATTGGACAAGACATCTTCATTCTCTTGCATTTTGCTTTTTTCTTCTTTTTTAATGTAGTTTTAATGTAGTTTAATGTAGTTTTCTTAGCAGCAAGTGGTTTTCCAATGCCTTCTACCAGATTGTTGTTTCAAATCCCCTGACTTGCCTATAACTTGTCTTCCTGGGAATTTCCCATCTAAATACCAATGAGGCCCTGATTGAATTGTGTAGTTCATATGTTTTTGCAGTGTAAGAGTTGCAGATTACAGAATAGTTTTTTTCTGAAACCAAATTGTTTATTAGAGAGTAGGTTGTTTGTCTCTAAGTGGAGGATAATGGATTCGTTAATAATTGATTCCTTGATTTTACAAGTGATGCAGCATAAAGAGATTGGTCTGTAATTTTCTAGGCTGAGGTCTCCCTTTTTGAAGATGGGGATGACCGTGGATTGTGACCATAGTTTTGGCAAGGAGCTGGTCCTGAAAGATTTTTCAAAGATTATGCTTAGAGGTTCAGCTATGCAAGTGGATAGCTTTTTCAAGAAGTCAGCACATATTCCATCTGGTCCAATAGATAGAGATGGTTTTAGATTGCGTAGTGCTTCTTCAACATTGTCTTCTGTAAAATCAATATGTATTAGATCATTGTAGTTGCCTGTGGTTCGACTAGGAAATACTGGGCATGATCCATTGCTGTTTACAAATACTGAACCAAAGAATGTGTTAAAGAGGTTGGCTTTAATAGTGTCATCGTTGCAGTCTTTACCATTAGGTCCTTTCAGGGGTGGGATGGACCTCGAGTCTTTTAGTTTGTTGTTTACAAAATTGTAGAAAGCGCAGGTGGAATTGGTGCGAAGAAGGTTTTCCTCTTGTTTAATGTGATTGGTGCATTCAGTCTTTATCTGGTGGCATAAATTTTTGTATCAGTTTTTGAAGTTGGCAACATGACCAGATTTGTTTTTCTGCCAAAGTGATTTCTTTTTGGATTGAAGCTTCCTTATTGTAATCAGTAATCTGTTTTTTCTGGTTTTGGGAGTTGTTATTGGTACATATAGTTTGATGACTCTTTTGACTTCAAGTAAAAATATGTCGTAATGGTCTTCAACATTATTGCATCCAGTGAATAGAAATTGCCAATCAAGGAATGAGAGATCGTTGTCTATAAGATCATAGTTGCCTTTTTTGAAGTTGTAATTGGGGATCATGTCATTGTGTTGATTTTTGTGTGGACGTATGTTGAAACAAAAGTCAATCATGTTGTGGTCACTGTTGGAAAAGGGTTCTTTAATTTGTATTCCATAAATTGAATTCAAGCTATTGCTAAACGTTAGCTGAAAATTGCCGTTTGCTGAGATTCTATAAGTATATAATAAAGTTGCCTCCAGATGAAATGGGTGGTACATAACTTTAAGAATAAATAATATATCCGTATTTGCTGTTCAGTATTTTATAAACAAACATAGGAACTAATTCAATAGAATTTGTTCCACTGCCGTTGTACTAAATGTGGAAAGAAACATATTTTTGTGGAAAATAATATAAAAAACACACTGTGTTTAACCTTGCATATCCAGCTACACATACATATTCATATATATGCACACATATATATAATAAAAGGGAGTTGCAGTTTTGCTCTAGTCTATGAAATTGAATGCCTATGAAAATGAAATACAGGTTTTGATCTTTTTGCCACAACTCCCATTCTCTGCCATTCTCTGGAAAGTCATTTAATCCCAAGGTGTAGGACCTTGGTTCTCAAAGTTCCGTTGTAGGCACAAATAGTCCTCGACTTATGACAAATTTCTGTTGCTGAATAGGAATTTTTTAAAATGAGTGCTGCCCCATTTTATGACCTTTCTCACCACAGTTGTTAATCACGGGAGTTGTTAAGTTAATAAGGTTATGAAGTGAATCTGGTTTCCCCATTGACTTTGCTTGTCAGAAAGTCCCAAAAGGTGATCACATGACCCTGGACACTGCAACTATCATAAATATGAGTCAATTGCCAAGCGATTGATCACATGACCATGGGGGATGCCGCAACAGTTGTAAATGTGAAAACTGGTCATAAATTACTTTTTTTCAGTGCTTTTATTTTATCAGTTGACAGTTTTGTCACTAAACAAACTGTTGTAAGTCAAGGACTACCTGTATTTTACTGGGTTACTAGATCAGTTACTGGGTTAAATATAGATCAATAGAAAGCTGGCTTCTGGGACTAGAATTCAGCCTTTTGGGAAGGGCTTGAACACTTGACCAAGATCATTAGCTTTGTGGTAGACTTTATCAAAGGCTGTTGAAGCCACACTGAGGAACAGGTCTGTTGCCTTGCCTAAGGTCTTCCATGGAGTTCATGGATAGAACCGGAGATTTCTTATCTTAGTTGAAATGATAGTTGGCTTTGCTCCATTAAAGTTAACTGAAGGGAAGAATAGGGACAGGAAATAGCATCAGACATTTTATCATGCATTCATTTTCATTTTTAGATTTATGAAACTATTGTTAACATCTCCTCAAGAGGAAATTTTACCTGCAAAGATTTCCCCTCTGACAGCTTAGTAATTGTTATGCAAAAACCTCCTTGTACCTTTTAATAACCTTTTCTATCCACAATTTATATTTATTTCATAGCACTGAACTACTCTGGCAAATATTTTAGAGGGTCTTGATTAGTTAAGGCCTATAATGGCATGTTAGGGAGGACATTTCACTCTTTATTGGTTGTGGTTGCAGCTGGTGTCCATAATAAATCATATTACTCGTGAATAGGTTTCTTGTTGGAAAACTCAATTGTTTCTCTTATTGTATGCATGCAAAAGAGAATTACACTAAAATTTTATTCTGCATTTGTCTCAGCTATTTCATTTTGATTCAAAGGAAAAGAAAGTCTGGGTGATTTTTTTTTCTTTCAGAAGAGAATTAAAAATGGGTGAAATTCTCATAAGTGGAGTAGTGTGGCCTTGTATGTTTGTTTGATCGAAGGCTTTCTACTGAAATGTCCTTCACTAAACAATCAATTCTCTCATAGACTTTGGAGACCCTGTTTTTAAATATGGAAATGATAGGAGAATTACAAATTGAGGACACATCATCCTGTGATTCTGCTTAAAAGATAGCATCAGTTTAGATAAGTACATTATGATTAACTATACTAAAAGCTCCCGGGAGTCTCAGCAGGCCCAGAATGGTTGTACCACTTCTATTTCAAGCCCTCCAGACATCACCCACAAGTACAAGCAGTGCCTTCTCAGTATTTTATCAAGCTTGAACCCTCACTGAAAAAAAAATTGGATAATCCATGTCACCCAGTTTTCAGTGTCCACTATTATCTCAACAACTAAAAAGGGAAAGTGGGAGATTGAGAAAAAGTTATTAAATCCTGTTTGGTTGAAGGATGGCCTGTTGAGAAAGATTGTATCATTGCTTCTTTCAAAGCAATAGATCCATTAAGCACTGCTTGGACCCAACCACATGCCATACTAGCTCCTGGGACGCCTTAGTCAACCCGGAGGGCATTAGTGTGGAATAAAGATGAAAGAAATAACAACTGCAAGGACTCTGTCCATCTCCTTATCACTTGATGATTCAAATTCTTTCTAGCTAACCAAATTAAAATGGGTGGCAGTCACTTCCAGAGGATCTGCCCACCTAGAGTCAAGTGGAGAAGTGAGCTCAGTTTGCCATCTTTATGGCCATGAGATAGTCCTAGTAAAAGCTCTCACCTGATATGAGTGGCTCCTTATCTTTTACCAGCAGCACTGTAGGTGTTACATTTGTTACTTTGTCTCTTAAGGATTTTGGTAATAAGTACAGGAGAACCTATTTAAGGAGAATGTCTTCCACTAACCACCCAAACTCCCAGGTTTTTCTAAATGAGCAGATGCAGATCTAGATTATTTTTTGCTGCCAATAATAGAGATTAATAGAGTTGGATGGGACCTTGTAGGTCATCTAGTCCAATCCCTCTGCCCAAGCAGGAGATCCTACACCATTTCTGACAAATGGCAGTCCAATCTCTTCTTGAAAAATTTCAATCTCTTCTTGAAAATATATTCTTGAAAATACATATATATATAACCATGAGGCTTTGTCAATTTGGAAAGCCTGGGAACCAGAGGTCAAGTTGTAATCAGAATTCTTGTCCCCCCCCCACTCCCACCCCACTGAAGAATATTCATTTTAATTCATTTCAAATATTTTAATTTGCTTTCCTACTTTTAAAAAAAAAAAACAGTGGCTTATAAAAATCAGTAATAAGCTTTCCTTCTTTCAGATTTTGTTTATAAAAAGGGAAGAAAAAGAGAAGAAAAGGATGCACAACTATAGAGAATGGGTTAGAAAGTGCTAATATATGCTATTTATGACAGGCATAAACACAATGAGCTATTTGCAGTTCTCCCTCTTATTTGGTTTTCCTGTTGTGATGATGAGCCTCTTGAGTTCTCTGATTAATGGACAAAGACTGAGTAGGTTGCATTTCAGCAATACTAAAGCAGAGGTTTAGGAAATCATTCCTGGGAAAGAAAATGTTAACTTTCTCTGTTGTGCTGTATTTGTGATGAAAACTATTCCCTTATGCTATAGTATGTGGATTTTCTTTAAAATTAACTAGCAATTATTTGAAACTGGAAGTAGTAGGCCCATGAGGAAGGGAGTACTGTTCTACCAAGGTGACAACTACGAATACTTAGAACTTAGTGGGAAGTGAATTTCTGTTCATGAGTTCAAAGATGGAATTAAGTAACTGTCTAGCTAGAAAAAGTTGAAATGGAGAGTTAAGAAAGAAAAAAAGACATCCACAATTTCTCTTCAGTGCAAGAGAAGAAATTGCTCTTTTAAAATTTTGTCTCTCTCTCTCAATCTTTTTGTCTCTCCCACTCCCTCCCTCCTTCCCTCCCTCCCTCCCTTTTTCTTATTTTATCTCTCTCTCTCTTTCTCCCCCTGTGGAGCTGGCCAATTTACTTACTGGATGCCAAGTCAAAGATTTCTTTGCCCAACAAATTTAAACTGATTTGCTTTCATAGTAATACTGGCAAGGAAGTAAAATGTAGGTGTTTTCCTCATGCTTTTATTTAAGTCTTAGTGACAACAGGAATGTGTTCTGAAAATTTTGAATACATCAAGAGAACTGTTCAGTCTTTTCTGTAATGTTGTCAAAGTGTTTAATGGTTCTCTGTGCCTTTCGGTCTTGTGAACGAAATCACATTACTCCGCAAAATTTGATGCACAGATAGACTTTGACACTAATACATGCAAGAGGTAGTTTTCAAGGGCAGAAATGGTAAGATGTTTTAGCAATTGCCATTAATGGTAAACTAGGTACAATTTTCTATCATTGAGGTTGATGGAAGAGAAAGAACACCGCCATAAACTTAAACTGTTGCATGTGGTGCAGCCAAGAATTTACATAAACACTTTAGAGGGAAGTTATTTCAGGTTTCAAAGTTGCTGATGGAAAACTGCCAAAATTACATTTGTTATTCAACTTCATCCTTTACATCTAGCAATAATGATTAAAAATACCTTTACACTGGTTTTGTATATCATGCTGTTTACTTGGTTTGCGATTAGACTACAGGCATTGTGTTAATATACCATTGTTAAAAAATGTGCATCTTGGTGCAGTGTTGCTACATATAATCTACTGTTACAGCTTGCGCAAATTTTCTCAAACAAGGAATTTGAGGAGCAAACCCCTAAGCACTTTAAAGGAAAAGATTTTGGTGAAGAATTGAATTTTAAATCTGACCACCCATCTGACTTAAAAATGATACATCTAAAATGATTTAAAGGACCAAGTCACTAAATGTACTGTAGGAGGCACTGAAAACTATTATTTTATGATTAAGTCTACATTACCATTTGAATTATACACCACCTCTTCGATAAGGAAGCATTTTTTTTCTTGAGAGTTTCAGATTTGAGCTAAATGAGAAAGATTGGATCCTAAATATAGGGTAAAAAAGAAGTTTGGCAATTCTTATATGGAACCTTGAATTTATTATTCAGGTTTTGGTTTAGCCACAAAGTATGGTATTAGAAGTTAAGGGCTGCAATGGGTTCCTTAAATTTAGTTTATACTGCCTAGAATCCCTGTGTGAGTGAGATAGGTGATTCTTAAATATGATCGATCGAACAACCAACCATGAATAAAATGCAGTAAGAACAACAAGAAAGGAAGGAATAGAAGAGGCACACTGATTCCTATCGTATGTGTAATGCTTAGAACAACTGAATAGCACTTTGGTCTTATACATATATATGTCTGTGTGTCAGAGGTGGTATTCAGCAGGTTCTGACCAGTTCTGGAGAACCGGTAGTAGAAATTTTGAGTAGTTCAGAGAACTGGCAAATATCACCTCTGATTGGAGATTTTACAGTATCCTTTCCCTGCCAGGCCCATTAAGCCACACTCACAGAACTGGAGTAAAAAAAAAATTGAATCCCACAACTGATGTATGTATATAAAATGAAGGTCGAAAATAAATAAATAAATAAATAAATAAATAAATAAATAAATAAATATAAAACACATATGCACATTTTTTTAAGATTGCTAAGAGTGTCAAAATGTTTATTAAAATTATGAGTGGTTATTGAGATAAAAAAGCAGCATATAATGTTCCCTTGGATTATCCCTCTTAAAAGCCAAAGTTGTGGAAAAATTGGGACTCATTATCCAAGGAAGAAGAATACATTATATATAGTGTGATCATAGTGGAATGCTAAAATTCTTGGCAATTATATTGTTTTGTGAAGAAAGATGATTATGCACAATTGTCCTGTAGATTTCCGCTATCATCTCTTATTTTTTCTGACTTGCATTAGAAGATTAAATTATTGGTCTGCATCGAGGGCAGAGGGAATGGCCTTGAAGGACAGCAGGAAGGACTGCATCAAGTTAATAGATAAAAACTGCTTAGGCCAAAAAAGTAACATGAATAAACATCTCAGACTAGACCGTCAGTTTACACAAAGATAAAGGAAAGGGAAAACTTACTCAGACTTTCTACTATAGCTGTTACAGTAAAAGTAGTACTGATCTACAAGGCATTGGTTTCTTGAAGGAATGACAAACAGGGATGAGTGACAACCAACTAGAGGCAATTTCTGTAGGTACACATAGGTAAATCAGGGTTGCTAATCTGGACAAAGAGAAATCTAGTTTGAAATGCTAAGAAATCTTAGTTCAAACAACAAATCCACATTCCAAATAATTTAATGAAGGAGCGTAATATGAAGAACTGCCATATTTGGGCTGCAAAAATCTAAATTACCAATAGAAGTCAGCAAGGAATTACAAAACTTGTGCTTTTTTTGCTTTTAGGTTTTCTACCTCTACTACATTATCCCTATATGGCCGTGATGGTGAACCTATGGCATGTGTGCCACAGGTGGCATGCAGAGCCATTTGTGCCGGCACGCGAGCCGCAGGCAAACATACCTCACTGTGCATGCGCACGCCTCACACCTGATTTTTGGCCTGTTTGAGGTCTTTTTTGGCCTCCCAGAAGCTTGAGGAAAGCCTTTGCAGGCCAAAAAATAGGCCCATTTCGTCACTTCTTGTATTTAGAAGTGACAAAACGGGCCCATTTTTCAGCCTGCAAAGGCTGCAGAAGTTTTCCTCAAGCCTCTATGAGGCTGAAAAAGGCCTCAAATGGGCCAAAAATCAGCTGGGAGGTGCAGTGCAGGTAAGGGGGCAGCAGTGGGAGGTTGCACACGCATGTTCAGGGGGAATGGGGGGGCACGCACATTGCCTTCTGGATGCTGGCATAGAAGCCCAAAAAGGTTAGCCACCACTGCTATATGGTAATATGAGATAGCAAAGACCAATCAAAAGATGATTATTGGAAGCAAATAATAGTGAAACCCTTGATGGCCTATATTATATTCCTGGAGATAAAATACAGTGTTGAGAAACACCTAGAGAATTGTATTTCTTTATCATCTTCAAGTTTCTGGAGAATATGATTGGCATGCTATGCTATGTTAATAGAGCATAAATGCTAAAAGAAAAAAGAAAAAAAAGAAAATTTTATTTGTCTTTAAAATACAAATAGTATTTTGCTATATTTTCTTTTAAATCTCTCCCAAACATAGAAGCCCAAAAATGTTTTTAAAACTGCATTGGTTTCTCTCTTTCATCTATGTGTGATTGGACTCTTTTTTTTTCACCTTGCACAAAAAGTTCCTTAAATCTTCAGCCATCAGGATATCCAAGATTGTAGATATTTCTTGCAACAATTTTAGTTTCAATTTCTATTTCTTTTCAGCATTTCTTTATTACATATCATGTGCTATAAGCTGAATAAGGTGATGGGTGTGCTCCTATGACAATTTTGAAACAATTCCTCCATATTCCATTCTAACTGTTGCTCTTTGGTCATTATTCAAATCCTTCACTAGGCAGATTAAATGGCTCAGTAAATCTATGCTTTTAAGAGTTACCCATGGTGTACTGTGGTCTGCAATGTCAAAATACACTGCATAACCGATAAGAGAGAATTAGATGTTTGAAGCTCCCTTGTCTTTTTCATTATCTATTAGGCAATTAGCAATTATTGAATTACTTTATTGGGACATATGCAAAACCCTAGTTCTCTGGAGAAGGCTCTAATCATGAGACAGATGAAAGAAAGATAAGATGCCCAGCTGCAAGATGGATGGACTCAGTTACAGTGGCAAAGAGTGCACTGTTCGAAGGCCTGAAAGACAAGGCTTGGGATAATAGAGCATCATAGAGAAAATCTATTGATGTGGTTGCTAGAATAAACAATTACTTGATGGCACATAATCATTCTATCATTCAATCAAACTAGCCTGATATATTATCTTTTCCCTTCTGAATCCAGTTTATACAATTGGTACTTGTTATACCATGTATAGTTGAAGTCTGGATTCCATAATCATGTATGTAAGATAAATACAGCTATTTGCTAATTAGGACATTCTATAGCACTGTCCTTTTTTTGGTACTGATATAACAATTGCTTTTTTTTCCAAGTTCCCTGGTCACTGCTGTGTTCCATGCCTGCTTACAAGCAGCAAGCAGCACTTTAAATATGTATTTTAATAAAATTTTAAACAGTTCTGCTTCCATTTCATCCACTCCTTTACAGTTTTGTTTGCTTATCTGATATTTTCAGAATATCTCAGTATAATAAGCCTACATGCACTTACATTTTGTATACAGTAGTTCTTCTATACCAGAAGTGTTAAACTCAAGGCCTGGGACTTCCTGCAACCCTGCGGGCAGCCCTCCCAAAGTCTGTTTTCACCAGCAGAGGGTTGCAAGAGGCATGGCAGCCGAAAACAGAGCTCAGGAACCTTTTTGCTGGCACAGCGCTCAGGCCACTACAGGTGCCCCCAACAGGGGTAATGTCAAGCTGGCCACGCCTATCCTGGCCACACTCACTCAGGCCCCCCAAGATCAAACTCAACCCTAATGCGGCCCTCAATGAAATTGAGTTTGACACTCCTGTTCTATCATTCTGTCTCTTTTTCATAACTTTTCTTCAGTAAATTGTTGTCATATTTTCTTTTTATCATATCCATCTTTGTACAACATATTTCTGTGACTGCTGAATAGAATAGAATAGAATAGAATAGAATAGAATAGAATAGAATAGAATAACAGGGATGTTTACAATAGCACAAATAGGGAGGAAGCTAAGTTGTGAGCAGTGCTTTCTGATCTAGAGATGGGCACAACTGGTACACAAGATATATTTGTGCAAATGCCTTTCTGGCCACTAACAGAAGTTGTAAGCTCAGGAGGACAGCAGATTGCACACAGTTTTTGCTTTGCTTTCAGGAGTGTAACCCTATTCAATATTAACTGTAGAAAACCAGCAGATACAGAGGTTGCTAATTATCCCATAGCCACTCAATTTCATTAGGGTTAAGCCAGAGATGGCCTGCTGGGGGTTCGCAGGGGTTTGGAAGATCCTCTAAGTAACATTCTGCATAGTTTGGAGAACGCCCCAAATCCCACTCCTGGCTGGCCCTGCCCCTCTCAGGAGTCCCCACGTGGCCCATTTTGGATGCAGGTAAGAGGATGACATGCACAGAGTCTCGGGGAAGGCAAAACAAGGGCCTTCCAGAAGTTCTGGAAGGCCAGAAACGGTGTTGTTTCCTGCTTCCAGAGAACCTCCTGAGCTCAAAGAAGACAAAAATGCACTCCCCACCATGGTGCAGGAGACCGACTAGGCCATGCCCACCCTGGCCACACCCATCCAGCAACCTGGCAGAGAACCCATTGCTAAAATTTTTGAAGCCCACCCCACAGTTTCTTCTCAACCAGAGCCACACAGACTCCAGACACTTTGATAGCATCACTTGAACATCCTGTTGCAAAGATGTACAAATTAGTAAATCAGCATACCAATGGCATATAATCCAATGCTGATGAATAACTTCACCTGGTGGTGTCATGTAGATATTAAGAAATTTAGAAATCGACCGCGGAACTGGAACCAAGCTCAAAGGGAGGAGAACCGCTGAAGAAAAGTGCCTCCCACTTATAACCCCTTGAGATATCCCAGAAAGATACTGTGACAGAGGGTGTCAGAAATCACTGAGAGATCAAGGGCAAGATGAATACAATACCACCATGCTGCCAGATTACATTCAGAAAATGCAACCAATGCTTCCTATCCTGATCCTGATTTCAATGAGTCCAGATTTCAACCTCCATCTTCTATAATTAATTCTGGTGAAAAGATTACAAAGTGTTGGAAATTACTGTAAAATTATTCTGCTTTCCATACATATTTGGTTACTTCAAGAACTTGGATCATTATAATATTGATTAGCTTAGCTTAGCTTGGACTTGAATTGGGATCATTTGGTGATTTGGAGGAAGGTAATTAGTCAAAGTACTGACTTTGGCTCCTTTTGTAAATACTATAATGAGGGCTAGTCTATTTCTTTATGGTTTTCTTTTTCCTTAGTACAAGATCTGATGGGCCTCTGATGTGAAATGATTTGTGCCAATCCATTTCAGCTTGCTTATTCCAAGAATGTCAGGGTGCAATCTTGTTATTTCTGTTTTGACAATATCAAGTTTATGGTTCTGATATTCCACATATGACAGATAATCATGTATTTGCAATATCAAACTTTTCTTTTCCCTCTGGCTGTATTGGTATGATGCAATATAATGCAGTGAGATCATGAGTATCAGAGCTACTCATATTTGCCACCTGTTCTTCCTTAGTAGTTAGTTGGATATCTTCTAACCTGGAGGAAAGGGCAGGGATTTTTGATGGACTTATCTTTCAATATCATTTTAGTAGTGTCTGGATGGGGATTATCCATTTGGTTTTCTTGCCAGAATACTGGAATGAGTTGCTATTGCCCCGTTCTCTGCCCCCATTGGAAATGGCTCTTCATAAGTAACTACCTTTAATTGCTACTTTATCACAAAGATGGAAAATTATATTAAAGTAGCTTTTCTGCAGTTATGCTGCCTCTTCTTTAAAAACTGTTCCCCCAGAACAATTTCATTTTTTAATAACTTGAAATGGAATGCTACATTTTAATCTTTTAAAAAAGTATTTTGAAATATAAGAGATAGTAAGATTGCCCAAGTCTTGCATGCTCTCCTCTTCCCTTTTCCCACAGAGCCTCAAGATGACCAAAACCACCTACTTTTTATCTTAAATGCATAATCCAAACCTGTGGGTGTGATCAATCTTAACTGTACCCATGACTTTATAAATGTTTTTTAAGGTTAGCTTGCAAGGAATTCTATGGGAAGCATTGTAACTTCCACATTGCAGCTGGTTTCAGAAAATTACTGCATGAAAACAAACTAGGATTTGAAAGATTTTGGATAATTTGTCGAACAGTTATTTTAATTTGTAAATGAATTTTTGGGTATAAGTAAGGTTGATATAATAGAGAAGGGATGTATCACATTTTTTTTAGAGATTAAAGGTTTTGTTTTTCATAGCCTAATATTAACAGATATACAGAATCTGAAGCTTTAGCGACCATGTAGATCCAAATTAAGCATGTATATGCATTATATATGTTTTGTTTTACAAAAAAACTCTTTTTTGCAGGAATACTATATGGTATTCTTACTGGGAAGTTTTTTTCCTCATAATATTTAATAATATTTAATTATTATTCTTATGAAAAGTAATTAAACTTGCTATTTTATCCTTCATAAAGAATAAAAGATAATAAAAATAAAGAATATGTCTAAGGACATGCAAACTTTTATAAGAGTATCAAGTCATTTAAAATAGGTAGTGAAAGGTTTTGTACTCAATGGGAACTACTGGGAAAAAGAGACGGCATAATTATCAGAATTGGTAACAATAACAATGCAGACTACAAAATGTGCAAATCAGCAAGTTAAGTGCTTAACCGAAACCCATACATTATGGAATACAAAATGCACATTATTTATTTTGACATGAATCATTAAGATGAATTGTCATTAAGTATAAACAAGCAGAATCCATTAAATAAGCCACCAAGTGATACATATGGCAAAGACAAGAAGCCCTGCTATACCTCTGCTGTCCTTCTTACTTTATTTCCTAATTCACTGTTTTCCATATTTCAGAGTTTAAATCTTGATGACAAGTTTCTCTTTTCTTCCCCACTCATTGTATCTTTAGAAGAGCTGGATATAATTTGATCGTTTCCAAAAATGATGTGGACATGCTGGGATTCATGATCACTGATGTTTCTTCTCAAAACATCCTTTATTCTTTTTATGCAAAAGTATTTTATAGTCAGAGAATAGTTGGCCAAGGATATCATACTATTACATGCTATAGTTATAGAAGCTTAATTGTGTGTTTGTGTATGAATGCAATGTAAATTGTACTTAATTTTCCATTAAAGCAGTAGACCATTAAATGTAAGGTTTATAATCAAATTAAAACCTTTATTAGGGCCTTTAGGCCAAAGAAAATATTTACAATTCACTAGCTGCAATGCTTAGAAAGCAGCTTGTGGAAAATACTGTCCAGTCCTTAGAGGATTTAGGAACTTTCTTGAAGGGAACAGGACGTGGCAAAGGAGATGGAAGTTGAAAGGAGGAATTGGCAACATTAAACCTTTCTACCCAGTTTGATGAGATCTTGTGCCCCCATCCCTATCATATGGTGCTAGATTGGATAGTCTTCTGACCATTGGTGGGATTCAAAATTTGTTACTACCGGTTCTGTGGGCATGGCTTGGGGGGTGTGGCGTGGCTTGGGGGGCGTGGCAGGGGAAGGATACTGCAAAATCTCTATTCCACTCCACTCCAGGGGAAGGATAGTGTGAAATCTACATTCCCTGCCCATTCCAGGGAAAGGTTACTGCAAAATCCCATTCCCTTCCCACCCCACTAACTGTTTTCCATCTCCTTTCCATCTCCTTTTGTTGTACAGGGCAACAAAAGAAGACCCAGTCGATCAGCTGGGAGTCAGGAAGCAGAGAATAGATGGGGGTGGGGCCAGTCAGAGGTGGGATTTGCCGGTTCTCTGAACTACTCAAAATTTAAGCTATCAGTTCTTCAGAACTGGTCAGAGCCTGCAGTATACCACCTCTGCTTCTGACTCTCTGAAGAACTTTCCCAGGACTTGGCAGGGATTGTAAAAAGACAGGAGAAAAAGAGAGCCATAGAAAGGCCACCTTTCTCAGTCTTCTTAACACTCAGTTTCTGTTCAGAACATTTACTTTTGCACTCTGAAAGAATAGGTAGAGGTGATAGTAAAGCCCTTAGTACTGACCTCTCTCTTCTTTCAATTAACATGTTTTACTGAAGGTGAATGGCCATGTGTCAGGGAAACTATAATAATAGGCAGGGCATTATCCTGATGACCTCCAGGATTTATTCCAATCTTTTCAATCTGTGATTATAAGGCTTCAACATTATTCCTTTTGTGTGTATAATTCTTTGAATATTAATGAAAGATGAGATTCAATGTTCATATGTAGGAAATCTATACACTGTCCATTTTAATGCAAAAGTAAACTGAAGGGACAATTAAGGCATTTATATGCAGTACATACAGGAAGCAAGCTCAATCTGTCTTTCTGAAAATGAACTGACAGACACATGAAAAGCAAGATCAGAATAGTCTGACCAATGACAAATTGGTTGCCCTAAATATCCTCATTGATTGCTATAATCCAAGCCAGTCAGTGCACAATTAATTACATTGTACTGTTCCTTTCCTGCTATTAGAACAGCAGCCAAAAGAAAATGGAATTGTTATAAAAGAAAAATTTCAAAGATTGGAACGAAAACAGAATAAATGGTTTTGGTTGGTAGCTCTCTCTTGCTGCTAATAAAAGATGTAGCTAACTAATGACAATTTAATGTAAAAATAGGTTCAATTATTAATTTTCTTGTAAGTTTATTCGTGCCTTTGCCAGAAAATATCTGTAGTTAATAATGTCTGGTAAAATAGGGAATTTATAAATATAATTGATGGATTTTATTAGAGAAGGAAAGCAATCCTATTTTGAAGAATGCACAGCTGAAAGTTCCTCTTTGCTCTGCTTTTTTTCCTCTGCTTTTATAAAAATATATATTTATAAGCATTCTAACATGAAATTATATAGAATAAGATTAAGAAAAAAAGTAGAAGAAACAGTGGAGATATAACATCTGATCTTCTTTATAGCATTTACAAACTTACTATCTCTTTTTCCTCTTTAAAATTAACCATTTCCTCAAGTTCCACCATCTTTGCAATACATTCCTCCATTATGCATATTTCAGTATTTTTTTAATCTTTGTGTTTACAGTCTTGTTGAGTTACCATATATAAAATCATGCAAATCATATAAAAACTCTTTTCTAATTGGCTATCCATAAGTCCTAGGAAAAAAAAACATCTGAATATTAGTCTTTAAAAATCTTTTGCGTCATTGTATGTATTTTATCCATTTTTTTTCTTGCATTTTCACAAATTTAACATGCATGATAAAATTCCCTTTTTTCATATTTCTAATATAGTTTAGGAGTACTTTTATATATCTTAGATATATAAGCAATTTTTATCGTGTCATATACCAATGATATATCATTTCATAAAAGTTATTTAATAAATTGTAACACAATGTGAATTTTAGTCCCTTTAGCACAGTTTTTCTCATTTGTCCCAATGTATGTTAGAATCCAAATTCTATCATGCACTTTTAAACTTATTCTTCTTTCCTCATTAGATGGTATTTTATTTTATTAAGTAATTAGGACAAGCAGTTTATTAATTGCTCTCCAGCAATTAACACCTTTACAGAGAAATAGCTGGCTATACTGTCTTCCACTTTCTAAAATCAACTACATTTCACTTTAAGGTACATTCATTATTTCTAAATTTCTACCTGTAGATATAAATTTATATCTACAAATTTTATACAGAACAGTGTCCTCTGTTGTTATCCATGTTGTTAATGTATAAGAGATCACAGCAGATACTATTTGTCTTTAGATAAGGAGATACCCTGACTTTTACCATATAAATACTTGTTCTGTATTAATGAAAGAGAAATATTCCTGGGTCAAATTTTATAATGTGTAAAATAATAAATGACAAGATCAAGAATGTTTAGGTGAAAAAAATCCAATGGATGAGCATGTTTTAACATTCTGGAAGAAACAGCCACCAGCCAAACGTCACCTGGCTGTTATCTGCTGAATATAATCTCTGAAAATGCATACTATGGATATACATCCTGCAAAATTTAGCCCAATCCATGTTTTTTAAAACTGATCTTGGATATGTTTGATCGTAGGTACAACTCCATCTAAGTTATCTTTCAATTAGCTAATGGCAAAGTTGCAGTAGAGAGTGAGAAACTCTGTGAGTGCTAGTGTAGCAGAGTGGATAAAAATTCTTGTAATCTCTTATAGCAGAGAATCTTTCTTCACTCTCACTTCAGAAACCAATTTCCTAAATGTTATAGGCAAATAACAATAGTAATAAAATGGTCGTAATCAGTATAATTTCTTCTCCTTTAGCATACTGTATTTCTGAATGTCTCTTTCACTGAAATGGAGGATTGTCATGGTGATTTATAAGAAAATTATACGCACAATGGATTTAAAGTGGCTTACAAGTTTGTATCTATCTCAATCTCACAGTTTGTTTGCATTTCCAATTGCTATTCTTTTTCTTCTTAAATAAGATGGCTACATTTTCCCCATTCACTCCATATTCTGAGATACAAGAAATGCAAATCAATCAATAGTTGTATTCTTGTTTTTTAATAAAGCTATTTCCACCAAACTAATTTCCAAATAATCATTTAGTCCTAAGTAGCTGGATATAGAAGAGAGGGCTAAATTCAGCAGGTGAAAATTACATTTTAAAGTAAAAAAATGAATTATGTTTGTGTCACTATTTTTTGCTTTCATGCTGGCAAGAAACATTCTAAATATATGAACCTGCTAAATAATTGAGATGTTTTGTCAAGCAATTCCAACTTTTAAGCAGTTCTTAAGGGCAGCATCAACTACACCAATTACAACAATTTGTAGAAACTTATTTGTGCATGAATAAACATGAACAAATTATATTCGGAGCAGAACAGTTGAAACAATAACAGCAGCAACAACAAAAAATTGTTCCCTTAGTCCTAGTCTCTTGTTATGTTATGAGCATAATAATAGAGGTGTGGTGTAAAAAAGATATAAACTTCTTTAAAAAACAGAATATAATGGAATTCAATCCCATCTGCCTTTGTTGACCTGGCTAAGGAACAAAACTTGTGAAAACTTTAGTCCAAAATAGATGTTAAAGCTAAGAAATGCTACATCAATGTAGACCTTGAGAGACTTGTCGTAGGGAATGATCAGAGGAAAAACAGCATGGCCTGCAGCTGGATAATTTCTTGGGTTGTAAGGGAAATGGTGGGCATATTGTGTTTTCAGATTTACAAGGTTTGTTAATTTAGCTTTACAGTAAAGTAGAATTGGCTTATCTTGTTGTGTTTCCTATCTGGTCTAGCTGGTTAAAGCTGACAATCAGCTATCAAAAAAAGTAATATATATCTATGAGCTCTAGAATGCTCCATGAATAA
Organism: Bungarus multicinctus; assembly: GCA_023653725.1. Taxonomy (NCBI): domain Eukaryota; kingdom Metazoa; phylum Chordata; class Lepidosauria; order Squamata; family Elapidae; genus Bungarus; species Bungarus multicinctus. The sequence continues at coordinate 42,779,460 of CM042844.1, forward strand.
TGTTTTCAGTTATTATGGTGATAACTGAGTTCTTATCGAAAAGCATTTGTGATTCTTTTGCCTATCTTAATGTGGCACATTCTGAATCCCTTTTACTATCTGAAAGAACTGGGAGAACAGGATACTTTTCTATGTTTTGAATTAGATGTTGAAAATTTTCAGTAAAGATTAGGTGGCCTACTCTTTCTCAAGGAAATTGCTTCAAAGTGATTGATTCAGTTTGCTCTTATTAATTTCCCCTCCTTCAGTGTGAAAAGATGGTTCATATCCTGAGAAGCAGGCAACGGATGAGAATTAGTTTCTTTTTATCTCTATCACTGCAAAGATGTATGAGATACATTTCTTAAGGAAAAAATGTCACCATGGGTGTCACATTCCATGTGGAGACAATAATTTGTGAAAAAAGGTAAATGCTAGACAAAGTGGTATCAATGGATGTTCATATAAAATTATATCTGTAAAATAAGTAGTTGATGTACTTTTCCTATTAATATTTCTGCCTTTGGATTTACCAGTAATAGCTGTGGTAAGCAGCAGTATTGCATAATTAATACATAATCAACTGTGGCTTCTTCTGAATTTGGTCAGGTTTGACCACAAATATCCATGCTTAATTACATTTCAATATTTCAATATTATGATGTGGTTCTGTTGTTCTATTGAAAAGTTTCTGGAAAATGCAATTGATTGAAAACGTGAAGGTTTTGATACTAATTGGTCCAAGTAGCAGGGACCACATAACACTTTAGCTGAAAATCTATACTGTTACCAGTTGCTTTTCATAGGTAATTAAAGATAACCTTTAAAACTACAAGGATCTTAAAGTGTGATTACTGTACATGAAGAATTGCCTCTCCTATTGTAAATCTGTCTGACTACAAAGTTTGTAAGTCAGGGAGGCGGAGCCGAGGAGATGGTTCCGCCCCAGGCGCCTGATGGATCCTGAAACTCTGGCTCATAACTCGGCCACAGACTTGGTGGCCACCTGGGATAGGTTGGCCGCTGAGGCTCTGGACCGAGTTGTGCCTTTGCGACCTCTGACTCGGCATAGATCCCACCTGGCTCCGTGGTTTACGGGGGAGCTGAGGGGGATGAAATGCCGGAAAAGACGTCTGGAGGGCATCTGGAGGGCCAGTCGTGCTGAGTCTGACCGGACACAGGTGAGGTCCTATATTAGGACCTACATAGTGGCGATAGAGGCGGCGAAGCGTTCACACCTCTCCGCCCTTATTGCGTCGGCAGAAAATCGGCCTGCTGCCCTGTTTAGAGTGACCCGCTCCCTGCTTGAGCTGAGAGCGCGGGAGGACCTCTTGCAGGGTAGGGCAGAAGAGTTTTCCCGATTTCTGCATGATAAAATCGCTCAGATTCGGGATGGGCTGGACTCCAGTTGGGTGGTCCCGGGGAGGTGTCCGGAGCAGGTCTTGAGATGGTTATCTGGGAGGAGTTCGATCCTGTGACCGCTGAGGGTGTGGACAGATTACTGGGGAGGCTGAATGCCACCACATGTTTATTGGACCCGTGCCCTTCCTGGTTGGTTTCTACCTCCAGAGAGGTGACATGAGGCTGGCTCCAGGGGATTGTCAACGCTTCGTTGATGGAGGGGGCGCTTCCAACCGCCCTGAAAACGGCGGTGGTGCGGCCCCTCCTCAAGAAGCCTTCCCTGGACCCGGCTCTTTTGAATAACTATCGTCCTGTCTCCAACCTTCCCTTCGTGGCGAAGGTTGAGAGTGTGGTGGCGCGTCAGCTCCCTCAGTATCTGGAGATCTTTAGATCCGTTCCAATCGGGCTTCAGGCCCGGGCACAGTACCGAAACAGCATTGGTCGCATTGGTAGATGATCTCTGGAGGGCCCGTGACAGAGGTTATTCCTCTGTCCTGGTCCTCTTAGATCTGTCAGCGGCTTTTGATACTATCGACCATAGTATCCTATTGCGGCAGTTGGAGGGGTTGGGAATTGGGGGCACCGTTTTGCGGTGGTTCTCGTCCTTCCTCTTGGACCGCTCGCAATTTGTGTTGACGGGGGGGGGAGAGGTCCACCCCTAGGCCCCTCATGTGTGGGGTGCCTCAGGGGTCGGTCCTCTCCCCTCTTCTGTTCAACATCTATGTGAAGCCGCTGGGAGAGATCATACGTGGTTTTGGGGTGAAATGCCATCTTTATGCTGATGACACTCAGCTTTACATCTCCACCCCAAGCCACCCCAACGATGCTGTGGAGGCTATGGCCCGTTGCCTGGAGGCTGTGCGGAACTGGATGGGCAAGAACAGGCTTCGACTCAACCCTTCCAAGACCGAGTGGCTGTGGTTTCCAGCGGCCCGATATAGTCAGCTGACTCCGTCGCTGGCTATTGGGGATGAGATCTTGACCCCCACAGAAGGGGCTCGCAATCTTGGTGTCCTCCTGGATGTACGGCTGTCTTTGGAAGATCATATTACGGCCATCTCCAGGGGGGCTTTTTATCAGGTTCGCCTGATACACCAGATGCGGCCCTTTCTTGATCGGGACGCCTTACGCACAGTCACTCATGCCCTGGTCACCTCCCGTCTGGACTACTGTAATGCCCTCTACATGGGGCTCCCTGCGGGGAGCACCCGGAGGCTTCAACTGGTACAAAATGCAGCCGCGCGGGTAGTTATGGGGGCGTCGAGATACTCCCATGTGACGCCCCTCCTGCGCGAGCTGCATTGGTTGCCGGTGGCCTTCCGGGTTCGCTTTAAAGTACTGGTTTTGGTCTTTAAAGTGCTCCATGGCATCGGACCAGGATACTTACAAGACCGCATTCTGCCAGTAGTCTCCCACCGACCGGTGCACTCCCACAGAGAGGGTCTCCTCCGGGTCCCGACGCCTTCTATGTGTTGCCTGGTGACCCCGAGGAACAGGGCCTTCTCTGTGGGGGCACCCGCCCTCTGGAACGGAATGCCCCCTGGACTACGAACGACCAGTGACCTGAGGGCCTTCAGACATGACCTGAAGACTTGGCTCTTCAAGCAGGCCGGCCTGAGCTGACTCAAATGGGATTTTAAATGGGGTTTTTAGATTAGTTGGGATGGGTGTACAAAGTTTTAATTTATTTTAATTGGGGGTTTTTAGATTTTTATAGGGACAGCCTAGGGTTTAATTCTTTTTTAACTATTTATATTTGTCTACATGTATTTTAGTTGGCTGTTCACCGCCCTGAGTCCTTCGGGAGAAGGGCGGTATATAAAACCTAAAATAAATAAATAAATAAAATAAATAAATAAAGACTCATAGATCTACAGATGTACATCTATGAAGTACATGAAGACCTTTTCCATCATTGATCTTAGGCTATATAGAACACACTTTCTTGGAAATTCTGTTTTGCTTCTATTCTCTCAATATTTAGAAAGTGGGTTAATAAACTATCTTTTTCAGTAAAATCGTAATAGGTGAATGATTTTAGCTTTCACTTCTAAACTTGTATCTTTGTTTTCAAATCACCCATTCTATTTGCTATGTTTTCAGGATTTAACATCAGTGTAACTTCCATTTACTCCATTATTAGTACAAAGCATGCATAGTCCAAATATAAGGAAAAAGGAAAAGTGAGTATTATTAGCATATTGATTGTATTTCAATAGTCATAGATAAGAATAGAAGTTTGTTTTATTTGCATTTTCCAAATCAATGTGCAGATTGAAATGCAGTTACATTTTAATATTTGTACTGTACTTCTCCATTTTTTGTAGATTGCGTCTATTAAAACAATTTACACACAATATCGAAGAAGGCACTATAGCAAATAAGTGGAAATAATAGGCACAGTTGGATTTTATAGAAGAAAACTAGTTTATTAGTAAAATTGCACATAAAGTAAAACTATATTGAGTTTTTTCAGAGTTATGTGATAATATTATTTTGACAGTGGAAAAATAATGACATTGAGCAAAACCAAATTGATCAGACCTGCCTAATCCTCCTAATGGTATAATTCGTGTTAGGCTAGCAAGGAATTTCAACAGAAGAGAATATAACCATAGCTCAGGGTTGAATCATGAATTAGGATGGTAATTTATTACCGAGTCAGAAATCTCTGCAATCAACCAAGCTCACAGAGCACTAAGTACTCTATAGCAAGGAATTCCCCAGGGAATTCAGTGTTAATGAGTGAATCAGTGGTGGGATTAATTTTGTTTACTACCGATTCTGTGGGCGTGGCTTGGTGGGTGTGGCATGAGAAGGATAAAGAGGGGATATTTGCCGGTTCTCTGAACTACTCAAACTTTCTGCTACCGGTTCTCCAGAACTGGTCAAAACCTGCTGAATACAACCTCTAGTCTGAATGTCCAGATTCTACTCTTTGGAGGCTTGGTTACCAGCCTCAATTTTCCTCATCTTATCTCTAAGCTCTCTGGTATCTTATTTTGGAAAAAAAGACTAAAGAAGGAAGAAACAGATTGGGCTGGCAGCACTTTGAATTGTGGGACATTTAGAATGTTGAGAACAAGACATGAACATTTTCATAAAATTAGCCAGTTGCAAAACTTTAATTTGTTAGTAAGTCAACTGGTGAAGTTTCTTCCACTATGCCTCTGATAGTCTTCCTTATACAAACTTTTATGAGGAGATTTATGCTTCTGTATTTTATACTTTCTATCTTTAATTGGACTTTGGTCATGATTAATCCTATGGCAATAAGGGAGAACATTTACAGCTCAGGGTTGAAATCATTGCTGGAATTCAAAATTTTTTACTACCGTTTCTGTGGGCATGGCTTATTTGGTGGGCATGGCTTAGGGTCACATGACTGGGCGGGTGTGGCTTGGCGGCCATGTGACTAGGATAGTCATGTGACTGGGTGGTCATGTGACTGGTGGGTGTGGCCAACTCAATGTCACTCACGTCAAGGGGTGCCTCTCCTGGCCTCTCCCCTCCCAGCCATTCTTTGTCTCACCCAGCCTCAATGTATCTATAGTTCTGTAAAAATGTTGTTCACCTTTTTTTGACTTTATTATCTATCTATAGATGTACTTTCATGGACCACTGAAAGGAGGAAATGGCTCACATGCTTTGCCCAAGAGGATGATAGGCAACAGGATTTTAGGGGGCTGCCAGAAAGAGGGGGGGGGGGGCAATGTATTTTCCAAAGCACCAGAAGGATGGAAACTAAACAGAGACAGAAGCAACCTAAAAGTAAGGAGAAACTTCCTGACAGTGAGAACAATTAACCAGTGGAATTGCTTGCCACCAGAAGTTCTGGGTGCTCCAACATGAAGTTTTTAACAAAAGACTGGACAGCCATTTCTGAAATGGTATAGAGTTTCCCCCAAGGTCCCTTTCTAAGTGTTATTATGTTATTCTAACACCTTTCCCAGGACCTCTATTCAGATTTTGGCATCCTCAGAGTTTTCCTGCCTGAGCAGGGGGTTGGACTAGAAGACCTCCATAGGTCTGTATTTGCACCTGTATTTATGTTCTGGACTATTGACATGTAAACCCTGAAAAATACCTGGGCACAAGAAAGGCAGTAAAATCACTTTAGGTGTAGGGACAGTGCAAAATACTAATATATGATAAATAATGGAACAATTAAAATAATACCACAGAGTATTCTCTCTCCCCCTTCTTTTTTTCTTTCTCTTTCTTTCTCCCCCTTCCTCTTTCTTTTTCTCTTTCTCTCCCTTCCTCTTTCTTTCTCTTTCTCTCCCTTCCTCTTTCTTCCTTCCTCTTTCTTTCTTGCTCTTTCCTTCTTGCCCTTCCTCCCTTCCTCGTTTTTTTCTTTCTTTCTTCCTATTTTTCTTTCTCTTTCTTTTTTCCTCTTTATTTCTTTCTCTCCCTTCCTCTTACTTTCTTGCTCTTTCTTCCTTTCCTACTCTTTCCTTCTTGCCTTTCCTCCCTTTCTTCCTCCCTTCCTTCCCTTCCTTGTCACTATCTCACACACACACCTCTTTTCTGGGAAGAACTTATGAGCAGTAAGGGACAATGAAGAAAGCAGCATCCCAGAACATCCATCCACCCTCCCTTTCGAAGCACATGGGCAGTGTTGGGTGGCGGCGGCGGCAGGTGGGCTTGCCCCAAAAGGGAGATGGAAAGCAAAACCTTTTCCTTTGCTTTTCCTCCACTTTCTCTGCTCTGCTGGACTGGGAAGACGGCGGACGTGCTCCAAAAGGGGAGGGAAAGCAAAACCTTTCCCTTCACTTTTCCTCCACTTTCCCTGTTCTGCTGGGCTGGGAGGGCGGCGGACGTGCTCCAAAAGGGGGGGTGGTGGATATGCTGTGCAGTGCCTCCTAAATATGTGCTAACTACAAGTTAACAAGTTCTGCTCTATGACCTTGGTAAGTACCTCAGGAGCTACTATCTGGAATTTTCATACCTTAATCAGCTACATGCTGAATGCTTTTGCCTCTTTATTGGCTCTAGTACATTTATGTGATTGAAAAACCAATTTTCCTGATGCTGGGAAAAATAATTTCATTTACATGTAATCCTAAGTACCATACTTGAAGGGAGAGTTCTTTATAGTAATTTTTGTCACAAATGTCAAGAAAATTAGGTAATGTATCCTGTTTTTCATCCATTTTGTCCTTCTTTTCAAATATCTGTGCCCCCATTTGCCTCTTCAGATATCTCATAAACAAAAATATAGCAGTTATGGGCTCTAGGAATTACAGGAAACAAGCAAGAACTAACCAAGTATGCTAATATTTATATTAGTGCCAGAAAAAATGCAGCTGATTGACAGTGAAAAACAAATGCTACGTTTGTACCCCAAGTACTTTTAGAATCAAATTTATAACACTGTATAGACCAAAGGCATAAATGGATTTATAAAATAACCTTCAGTTTTTTAATCATTGAAAATACTTTAAAAGCTCAAGAATTTAAAAGCATAAAACTTAAAATATGAAAAAAGTCAGCAAGCTATAAACACAGACTTACTTTGTGAATAAAGTGAATGGTTTCTAAACAGAAACACCCAACTAAAATTCAGCAGTGCAAATTCAAACAGACAGCAAAGAAACAAAAGCATCTAGGTAAATAAATTAAATCTCCCTAGTGCCAGTCAGGACATTCATAATTAGAGTGCCTATTTTATATTGCCATTCAGTTATCCTATTTGGCTGAAACCGTACTTGAGGAATGTTTGATTTGCTTCTAGTTTTTTTTTACCCATAAATCACTCTCAGATCTACTAAAAACTAAAAGGATGATAAGAACAGTTGAACATAGAATATATAATTCCAGCTGGTAAAATCTTAATAATTCTTTTTATTGTTTTAGCTAATAGCTTCAGTATTTGAATCACTTGGAATTCTGAAGGTAGCATTTTTAAAAATAAGGCATTTTTTTTCTTTTTTTCAATTTTTTTTGTAAGATCCTATTTTGACAGAGATCTAATTTCTTGATAATTACCTTTCTGTTTACATATCACTTCAGCTAATGTTCTCAGGTCAATGAGATCTTTCAATATTTTTCTTTTATTCAGTATACATGAAATCTAGACTATAAACTTCAGAGATGCTACCTTAAGTAGAGTTCCTACCTTTGATCCATCTATTTCCTTTCATATTATAATTGATATGTAAAGGAAGACATTTGGGAGAAAAGAAAATACAACTAATTCAGCTTTGGGCTAGGCATCTTCCATAGTAGTTGGAAAAACTAATTCTGTCCATCATTGGCATTTTGTGTTGAACGTCACAAAGTATGCAGAGTTGGTAGATATATGCAAAGATCCAACCATTATCAATGCTCTAGTTTTATTTATTTTATTTATTTGATCATATTTCTATACCGCTCCCTCTCCGAAAAGGGACTCGGGGCGGTGTACAGCCTAGTAAATACATTAAAATACAAAAATACAAGATTAAATAGAGTTTAAAACCGAATTAAATATAAATATAGCTGCATCCCGAAAGTTTAAAAATAGTTAAAATTTTAAAAACCCTATTAACTTAAAACCCCTTCAACCCTTACTGGGCCAGGCCAGCCTGTTTAAAAAATAGGGTCTTAACTGCGCGCCGGAAGGAGAGGATATCTGTCATGGCTCGTATCTCCGGGGGGAGATCATTCCACAGGGAGGGCGCTCCCACAGAGAAAGCACGCACCCTCGGGGCCGCTAGCCGACAGCGATCAGGTGGCGGAACCCCAAGTAGGGCGACCCTGTGGGAGCGTACTGGGCGGCGGGAGGTTGTTGATGGCAGCAGGCGGTCCCGTAAGTACCCAGGTCCCGAGCCATGGAGCACTTTAAATACCGTCAGTACCACCTTGAATCGAATCCGGAAGGCCACAGGAAGCCAGTGCAGCCTGCGGAGAAGTGGTGTTACGTGCGCGCCCCGAGGGGCGCCCACGATCACCCGCGCGGCTGCATTCTGAACTAACTGCAGCCTCCGGAGACTCTTCAAGGGGAGCCCCATGTAGAGAGCATTGCAATAATCCAAGCGGGAGATAACGAGGGCAGAAGTGACTGTGCGAAGTGCGCCCAGATCCAGAAAGGGCCGCAACTGGTAAATCAGACGAATCTGATGAAAAGCCCCCCTGGTGACGGCTGCAATATGTTCTTCCAAAGACAGCCGCACATCCAGGAGGACACCCAAGTTGCGTGCCCTTTCCACGGGGGTCAAAACCTCTCCCCCCACGGCCAGCGAAGGAATAAGCTGGCTGTATCTGGGCGCAGGAAACCACAGCCACTCGGTTTTGGCCGGGTTGAGACGAAGCCTGTTACGACCCATCCAACCCCGCACGGCCTCCAGGCACCGGGACATCACTTCGACGGCTTCGTTGGGGTGGCCCGGGGTGGAGATGTACAGCTGAGTATCATCAGCGTACTGATGGAACTCCACCCCAAAGCCACGGATAATCTCACCCAGCGGCTTTACATAAATGTTGAACAGAAGGGGCGAGAGCACCGACCCCTGAGGCACCCCACAAAGCAGGGGCCTTGGGGACGATCTCTGCCCCCCCGTCAACACAAATTGCGAGCGGTCGGAGAGGAAGGAGGAGAACCACCGCAACACGGTGCCTCCAATCCCCAACCCCTCCAACCGCTGCAATAAGATACTGTGGTCGACAGTATCAAAAGCCGCCGAGAGATCTAACAGGACCAGGACAGAGGAACAACCTCTGTCCCGAGCCCTCCAGAGATCATCAACCAACGCGACCAATGCCGTCTCCGTGCTGTGCCCGGGCCTGAAGCCCGATTGGAGGGGGTCAAGATAACTCGCTTCATCCAGGAAGTGGGGGAGCTGACGGGCCACCACACTCTCTACAACCTTCGCAACAAAGCGAAGGTTGGAGACAGGACGATAATTTGATAACAATGCTGGGTCCAGGGACGGTTTCTTGAGGAGGGGCCGCACCACCGCCTCCTTCAAGGCGGCGGGTAAAAGCCCCTCTCTCAAGGAAGCGTTTATAATACCCTGGAACCAGCCTCGTGTCACCTCCCGAGTGGCCAAAACCAGCCAGGAGGGGCACGGGTCCAACAAACAGGTGGTGGCATTCAGTCCCCCCAGCACCCTGTCCACGTCTTCTACAGTAACAGGGTCGAACTCAACCCAAATGGCCTCACCGATATCCACCCCCGCTCCCCCGCCCGGAGATGCCCAGTCGAAGTCCAGCTCGTCCCGAATCTGAGCGATTTTGTCCTGCAGAAACCTAGAAAACTCCTCAGCCCGTCCCTGTAAGGGATCCTCCCGCGCTTCCATCTCTAAAAGGGAGCGGGTCACCCTAAACAGGGCGGCTGGGCGGTTTTCCACGGACGCAATAAGGGTGGAGAGGTAAGTCCTCCTCGCCACCCTTATCGCCACTAAGTACGTCTTAATATAAGATCGTAGAAGTGTTCGGTCAGACTCAGAACGGCTAGCTCTCCAACTACTCTCTAGGCGTCTTTTCCGGCGCTTCATCTCCCTTAGCTCCTCAGAAAACCAAGGAGCCATTTGGGATCGGCACCGGGTCAGAGGCCGCAAGGGCACGACCCGGTCAAGGGCCCCAGCAGCCACCCTATCCCAGGTGGCAACCAGGCCCTCAACCGAGTCGTGTGTGTGAGCTTCGGGAAATGGCCCAAGCTCCATCAGGAACCTATCCGGGTCCATCAGGCGCCTGGGGCGGTACCATTTAAGCGGCCCCGCCTCCCTGCGGTCGGGGGGTGCGGAACGGAAGTCGAGCTTCAGGAGCGAATGGTCTGTCCATGACAGGGGTTCTATGACTATGTCCCCTACACCCAGACCACTCTGCCACTGATCAGAGACAAAAACTAAATCCAGGGTGTGACCTCCCACGTGAGTAGGGTCCCGAATTAACTGGGTCAGGCCCATGGCTGTCATGGAAGCCATGAACTCCTGAGCAATCCCCGTGGTACCGCCGGCAGAAGGGAGGTTGAAATCCCCCATGACCATAAGCCTGGGGGTCTCAACCGCCACGCCGGCTATAACCTCGAGGAGCTCAAGCAGGGCCGATGCCGCATAGCAGGGAGCCAGGTATGCGATCAGCAAGCCCACCTGCACCCTGGGACCGAACTTCACGAAAAGAGACTCACACCCGGTCGTCTGAGAAACAGTGGATTCCCTCGGACACAGATCCTCCTTAATAACCACCGCAACACCCCCGCCCCTCCCCTGGGCCCTCGGCCGATGAAAAACCCGAAACCCGGCTGGGCACATCTCCACAAGGGGCACTCCCCCCTCTGGGCCCAGCCAGGTCTCGGTAATACCCACCAGGTCCGCTCCCCCCTCACAGATCAAATCATAAATGAGGGGGGCCTTATTAATAACGGACCTGGCGTTACACAACATCAGCCGAAGGCCCCGGGCCCGATCGCTCACACCCCCCGGGGAACGGGATATAACAAGGGGGTCGGAGCGCGCCACCGCCGACAAATAGCGGGGGCGCGCTCCCAGAACAGAATGTGGCCCCCTATAACCGCCAAATCTGCCTCTCCCGCTCACCGTACTAATCGCTTTAAAATCACCCTCCCTGGGACAACCCCCCATCCTCAATACAGCCCCGTCCGATCCCAAACCCTCCCGGCAACGCTCAACCCACGACCCGGTCCCAGCCCCAGGCGGGTTGTCCCCCAACCCCCGCCCGGCCAACCCTAACCCCTTTAAGAATCTAATTAAAAATTTAAAACAACCCTCCCTCCCACATTTCCGGCGACCCCACCATCTCTCCGGATCCCAAGATCCGTCCTTGAGAAAGGCCTTGGAAAGGCAAGCGGGCCAACTCTGAGATAGGGGGACGTTTCTCAGGGCCCACAGATGTTGTGAGGAATATGTCAGTTTTGTCTTTGGCTGGATCTTCCCTGACTGCCAACGACCAGGCAAAGGCCGAACCAGGTGGGACCCAAGTCCAGGCCGCAGCAGCTGCAACCCACCGACAGCTGGCATCCGGCCTCGCGGGGGACCCAGCGGCGGCGATGATGGTCTCAGCGGCCCCAGCGGTAGTGGCGGCGGCCTCAGAGGCCCCAACGGTGACCTCCTCCGGCCTCCCCACAGCCTCTTCCATGCCGGCAACGGCCTCAGCGACAGCAGCGGCGGGGGCAGCAGCGACGGCCCCAACAGCGGCCCCAACGGCAGCGGCAGCGGCGGCGGTCTCAGCAACGGCCCCCTCCGGCCTCTCCATGGCCTCCTCCGCACCTGCAACAGCGGAGGGGGCCCCGGCCTCGGCAACGGCCCCAGCGGCTCCCGCAGCAGGCCCCGCAGCGGCGACGACGGCCCCCGGCAACGACGGCAGCCATCACCAGCAGCGGCAGCCCCAGCAGAAGCAGCAACGACAGCCACCGGCGATAACCCCAGCGGTCGCAACGGCAGCCCCGGTCCTGTATTGTTTTGTATTTATAAATACAGTATATTGCTAACTTTCTGTTGAACACATATTAGGGTGATATTATAAAAATGCTTGCAATTTGGAATAAGATAATCAAAAGATTTTATAGGTGTCTTTCATGAATATGGAGATATCTTCATATGAATAGTGAGAAACTGTTAAAAGTGATCAAAGAAGGAATCTTTGAACAACTGAAAGTTGAATGGGTACTATTCTCCAGACAGTTTCTTGCCTCATTCTCTTATTCTTTTACCCATCCTCACTATTCCTATTTCTTTATCTACCTTTTGTAACAAGAATTGAATCTTGATTATTGTCACACAATGTGGATATTCTGCATGTAAAGCATATTATTATTCAGTTATTATGTAAATCAGACATTCACAGCCTACCAAAATGAATATAAATGTGTTACAGTAGGCTACGTGAGTCTCTATTCTTAATGGCATATCATCCTTCATTATGATTATAAGAGACAATTCCATGTCAAGTTAATGCTTGTTATATTTATTTTAGATTTTTTTATTTATTTCCCACTCCAAACAAAAAATTCATACTGGACTCATGTCAACTATTAATTTTAGCTCACCTATCTCATTAAGATGAGATCCCAGCTGCCACACTCTTCCTTGTGCACATTTCTATCTTAGCATTAGAAAACTAGAGCCAGGCATTTCAGAATATTGAATTCTAGTGGCTTAGTTAAAAACAAATACAAAAAAACCTCTGCCCCAATGCCAAAGCTACCAATTGGATTGAAAAGATTAACATTTACAACATAGTCAATTGTGTGAAAATATCTGCAGTTGAGACTGCAACTGCTATACCATGCTACAAAAATCTTGACAGCTGGCCATTTAGGCAGGTCAGCTAAACATAGTGGCCTGAAATTCTGAAGGAATGTGCCATATAAAAATATATGTGCTATACAAATATTTACAGTTAATAGCAGCAGTTTTGCATGAATGTCTTAGATGCCTGATTCCAAGGCTACGATGCTGAAAAAGGAGAAATTACAAATGAATCCAAATGAATACCAACAGTTAATGCTATTGATTATAACTGCAAGAGTTTCATAGTATCATTGTACCATTAATGAATAGTAAAAAAAATCTTTACTATAATAACAGATTAGTACAAAGCATAGATTAACCTGGAAATAATACTAGTTAGACTAGTTGCCAGGGCCACCATTTATGTTTTCATCAAAATGGAATAAGAATGATAGCAGTTTTAGGGTAAATGTCTATGGAGATTCTCAGTCAACCAGGTCATGGTTGTCGTAGAGGTGCTTTTTCAAAAAGCAACTGGACTTTCTTGTTTTTCCTTGAAGATGTTTTGCTTCTCATTCAAGAAGCTTCTTCAGAAATGTCTTTTAAAAAAACAAGAAAGTCAGTTGCCTTTTGAAAAAGCATCTTTGGGATAGTTTTAGGGTAGTTTGTGAAAGATACAAACTCTTACACATCATTCATATCTAGCTGTGGGCACTTAAGACGTTAAACTGGAATAATTCCATTTGCAAGCTTGAAAATGACATTTTACTAGAATTCTTCAAACAGATACTTATATTATTTACTTTAATAGAATGTTTAGTTAGGAGTAGGATATTATTGAAAGGTCTTTGTTTTATTTGTGTATTGTTAACCCCCCTGAATATTCATAGTGATTTACAACTGAAACTAAAATAAGTTAATATATCATGAAACAAAACATGATGATGTGTATCCATTGATATTAAATATTTAAAATTTGTGTTAACAACTCTGTTTTGAACACATTTCTAAATATGCGGAAATGAGAATGTCATAAGGATCTCTTGGGAAGGCTGTTCCAGAAAATTGAAACCATTTCTGACAAGCAGAGACTTACAATTCTTGCCTCCAAATCTCCCATGTAATGAATTTTCAGGATCATCCCATGAGATGTGTAGACTAGGTGGGTAGATACTCAGAACAATAATCCTAGAAGTTTTATTGGGTTTTGTACATGAAAAGCAACACTGATTTTTCTGTGAATATGAGCCATGGTTAGAATGCAGTACTGCAGCCTACCTCTGCTGACTGCCAGCTGCCAGCAGTTTGGCAGTTCAAATCTCACCAGCTCAAGTTTAAATCACTCTTCCAACTTTCCAAGGTCAGTAAAACGAAGGCCCAGATTTTGGGGGACAATATGCTGACTCTGTAAACTACTTAGAGAGGGCTGTAAAGCACTGTGAAATGGTATATAAGTCTAAGTGCTATTGCTGTTGCTGTTGCTATTGAATTACACATAGAAATTTGTGATAACTAATGGAAAGCCTATAATATTAGTGTTATATGTGAAAAGCAACTTTTTTTCTGCTACTGCTTTTGAGTAGTCCTCAGAGGCAGTCCCATGTAGAGCATATTATCTAGCAGTTTCCATAATTCTCAGAGAACTAATGTATCTAGAGGCGCTACATAAGCATACAGAAAACCAGACTGTTTCCATATCAACAACAGTTTAGTCTTGCAGGGATTCAACATCCACTTTTTAATCCCTTTCCAAATTTTGATAGTCTCCAGGAGCTGGTCAAGATTTCCGTCATAACAGATAATCAGAATTGCTTGGACAGAAGGTCTGTCTAGATATTATCAATATGCTTATGATGAATCTCCCTTAGGAGTTATTGTTGGTCAATTCAGTTGGCAGAATGGTATAATAATAAATTGAGTGAGAATTATACTGAGTTTTGAAGAATTGTACATTAAATATGCCATTGAATTGAGCTTAATCCCTACTGACTACAAGGATATATGCAATTTTTGCCACTTCCTTTTGGATTTTTTTTCACTTGTCAATCTGGTTCAGTCTTGAATTTCCATGTTAAAAATTAATCAGATAACATTACCAATTCAATATTATAATTGCAAAAAATTCCAATAAAATGTTTCCCCTCAGATTGCTATCTACATGCATTTAATTATTAAATTTATATGCCATCCATTTCACTGTTAAAACAACATATAACAGAATACCTTGGCACTAAGGAGAACCAATTCCTATTTCTTAGGGATTGCTACAGATATGGTGTCTTCTACTTTCAGAAACATTCAGATTGTTTAATAAAATATGTACCAAAAGTTGTGAGTTTTGGCAAAGATTTTAAAATAGGGTAGTTAGACTATTAGTTGGAACATGCCAGTATGATCATATTCTATGTCTGTTTTTACCAATTACAGTAGCAACAATTCCATTCTGGGTTCAATACAAAGTCCTGGCATTATCTGTTTCAGTTAGTTGAAAAACTGTGAAAAAAGATATCTTAAACATTAATCTAATCAAGAATGCATGTACTCCTCTAAATCTATTCTACAGATGCTTCTACCAAATTAGATGAATATAGAGATCAGAAGATGCCATGTTTATGGAATTCCTTTCCTACAAAGATTTGTCAGAGGTCTATTTTAAAGTCTTTTCAACAACCAAGCAGAAAAAAATCTTAATATTTTTCTAAGCATTTAATTGAGTCAAGACTTTTATAATTTAACAGTGTTTAACTCTGAGGATGTTATAAATGCTGCATGTATTATAACTGCAGTTGATGATTTATCCTGATTATTGTCCTTTCTCTTTATTAGGTGTACCAGACAAGTGTAGTTATTATGTGGTTTAGAAGCAAAGTGCATAAGCAACAAAGTCAGTCCCAAGGCATTCATAGATTAGTTATCCATAGATTAGTTATCTCTTTGCCTGCTTTCAAGACATTTTTTCATGAATTTTATTAAAATTAGAGAAGTAAATGCTACATTAAAACTATGATAATGTCATTTTTTCAACATTTTGGATAACATATATCAAAGCAAGTTTAATCTTTTTTTGTGCTATATAATTTTGATTCAGAAAAAAGTGTCTTTGTCTTGTAGCTTGCCCAGCAGGGATGTTCAAAGCTCATCAAGGAACAGGAGTCTGCACGCAATGTCCTCCCAACAGTCGCTCCACATCAGAAGCTGCTGCCATCTGCACTTGTCGCAATGGATAC
Source organism: Bungarus multicinctus (assembly GCA_023653725.1). Taxonomy (NCBI): domain Eukaryota; kingdom Metazoa; phylum Chordata; class Lepidosauria; order Squamata; family Elapidae; genus Bungarus; species Bungarus multicinctus. The sequence goes on from CM042844.1 coordinate 42,795,241, forward strand.
TACCGGTCTGACTTTGATCCATCAGAGGTAGCTTGTACTAGTAAGTATTAGTATTTATTTCTGAGAACAGGTTGGCTTCAAAACAAATTGGATCCATTCTTCTTAAATAGTTCTGGAGAAACAACATTCAGAAATAGCCTAGTGATAATAACTGTAGTGATAACCATGTTTTGGAAATGATCTAGAACAGTGGTTCCCAAAGTGGGCAGTACCTGCTCCCTGGGGGGCGGTGAGATGCCTTAGGGGGGCTCTAAGAGGCAAGGGGGCCAGCAGGAGGGTGCTAAGAGGCAAGGGGGGAGCGTTCGAGGCGCCGGCCCTGTAGGTTCACTCATTGACTGTAGCAACACTGCGGACCCAGTGCCTTCAATGTGGAAGCGGTGGCATGTTATGTGCCGCCATGGCTGCGTTTGATGTGCTGCCCCTCTGCTGCCTCTTAGCGCCCTTCTGCTGGACCCCTTGGGGATGCTAAGAGGTGGCAGGGGGGCGTTCGAGGCGCCGGCTCCGGAGTGGTGCTACAGTCAATGGGTGAGCCTGCAGGGCCGGCCGGCGCCTCAAACGCCCCCCTGCCATCTCTTAGCATCCCCAAGGGGTCCAGCAGAGGGATACTAAGAGACGGCAGGGGGGTGGAGCATCGAACGCAGCCGCAGCGGCACAAAACATGCCATCACTTCTGCATTGGAAGTGCCAGCTCTGGAGCAGTGCTAGTCAATGGGTGAACCTGCAGGGCCGGCCGGAACCTCGAAAGGCCCCTACTGCCTCTTAGCACCTCTCTGCTGCCCCCTTGGGCATGATAAGAGGCAGCAGGGAGGCGTTGAAGGTGCCAGCCGACCCTGCAGGCTCACCCATTGACTGTAGTAACATTTCGGAACCGGTGCCTCAAATGCGGCAGCATGTTGGGACAAGCCGCCACCACCGGTTTCCCAACGTGCTGCCGCTGTCACATTCCAGTCTGTCTGTCCGTCCGTCTGTCTGTCCATCCATCCAAAAGGTCTGTCTGTTTGCCTGCCTCCTGCCTGCCTGTCTCTCTCTCTATCCATCCATCCATCCATCCATCCATCCATCCATGTTTGAAGCACCGGTCCCGCAGGCACATCGGGAAAGTAGAGCAAAGCCAGTCTGAGAGGGAGGAAGGGAGAGAGGGAAAGAGAAAGAGAGAGAGACCTGATGCATCAGATTGAATGAGGCCTAGTTTAAACTGAGGGCCTTTTCCACATTGAAAGATATTTGGCTTCTATTAAAGGTTTTGTGGATGAAATATGGTCAAGACTACCAGGAAGCTCCCACATTTTGTTGAGGCTTTAAACATTGGACCAGATCTCCACCCTAAAAATTACTTTTCCCCAATGTATTACAGTGTCAATTCTGAAGAAGGCAAAACCAAAATGTACTGGTAAATTACAAGGAGAACACACACACACATACATACACACACATTCCCTTCTAACCCTGCTGGAGCAGGTGATTGGACTAGAAAGATATCTCATTATCTTTCTCCTCCTTCTCTCCCTCCTTCTTTATTTCTTTTTCTTTCTGTCCCTTCCTTCCACCACCCCTTCTTTGTCTGTCCCTTTTTCTTTCTTTCTCTTTTCTCTCTTTTCTCCCCCCCCCCCTCTCCTCTCTTTCTCTTTTCCTCTCTCAAGCTCACCCCTTTAGATCAGGGGTTGCCAACTTTGGACCTCAGGGACTACCAAACTCATAATTTTAAATCCTGGAGACTACTATTATGAATTTTGACTGATGGTGGCTTTCTAGCATTGGTGGGAGAGAGAGAGATCTGATCCAACCTCTCTCTCTCCTTCTCTCTCTCACACACAAGCAGGGGTGGGATTTAGACCCCGATTTAAAGCTGTCAAAACTCCAAAAACAGGTCAAGTAGCTCTGGAGAGGCCAGACATAAATTAGAACACTTGCTAAACAACTGGCCATTAAGTGAGGACCACTTGTACTTGGTTTGCCAGTCATCCGGCCATGGCCACCCACTCACATGACCAGCAAGTCATGCCCACCGAGTCATGTGACCAGCAAGCCACACCTTCAAATTAGGCCATGCCCATAGGCTTTTGAATCCCACACCTGGGTGGGGGCACCAAGGATGAGTTTGTAGCACCAAGAGGGCGGTGAACCGAAAACGTTTGGGAACCACTGATCTAGAAGGACACTGAACTTCAAACAAATGCCAGCTCAACACCTTCCTGCATTTACTACAGCAGTCTGATTTTTTTTCCAGGTTTAGATTTAAAAGTCATGAATTTTAAGGAGACAATTCCTAAAAAAAAGCCACAACTACATATTTTTTCAAACCTGCATGGAAGCCTTAAAAAAGTCTGGATGATTTAATGAGTAGCAGAGAGTTGTTCACATGATGTCCAATTCATTTTTGAAGAATATGTACACATAAAAGATTAACTTGTTAAAGTTATCTTTAATAGACTGAAAAATGTTAGTTAACCTTTAGCTTTCAGATCAGTACATAGCTGATTACAAATATAGGAAGTCTATTTAAATGGGAAAAAAGTATTCTTTAATATGCACCAACAAGAAAAAGGATCTCATCAAAATTAATATTTCCTAGCAAAACAGAAATAGAAGAAACACAGAAAGAGAAAAAGAAAAGAAAACTCATCAACAACTATTATTACAAGATCTGGGAACAAAGGCTCACAATTTAGGGATGGATGATATTAACCAAAATAAACCCTTAATGATTTTTCATAATTAGTAGTAATTTTCTTTTCATGTGAATTTATCATTTTTTAAAACATTTAAGACATAAATACTATCTCTTCATAAGAGATGCATTAGCAGTTGTAATATAGTCCTTAGTCTATTGGTGCATCAAAGGTAGAAATTTAGGATATCTGAAGTTTAACTTGAATGTGTGTGCATTCAGAGTATGCCAAGGTAATGGAATTGTCTATATCTATGAAGGGATCAGAAGACAATGGATTGACAATCCCATATTGGGGGTAAAGCAATCCTTGATAGCCTTCCTGATTTTTCAGACTTACATTCAGTGTGATTTCTATTATTATCTGTTATTTCCATTTCCATTTCATTTGTAATTTAAACTTCTTTTGGACAAATCAACATTTTAGAATAAATTTGTGTGATTTACTCTAATATCATGTTGCAGAAACATTTTTAAAATTATTTTCCCCTGCTTGGAGACTGCTGGGCCCTGTATTTCCAGGGAAGAGGTTGATCTGAGCTGGCTTACACAGAAGTCTATATTAGCATACTACTTTTTGCATAATGCTTCTGTAGGTAATTGCATTGTAGTTATGAGTTGCCTAATGTGTGTTTAGAATAAGAGATTAATTTCCATATTCTGCTTGATCACTGGTAACAGGAAGTGCAGTAAATAAATCTGTTTTTATTGCTTCTTGTTATATAGCTGATTTACACTATGCCTTACTAGAGAAGTACTGTATGTAAAAAAAGTCAATTTGTTGGTTTTTATTTCTTCTCATTAAGACCTAATTTTAAAATGTTTTAATTTGAGGTGCCAGATGTTCTGTTCCCAAATTGTTATATGCCATAGGAGTAAATAAATTTAGTACTGTATGGTAGCGGTTGCTGCTGTTCACTTCCTTGCCAGTGCATTTCCTGCTTTATGGAGCTTTTCACTAGTATGCTTTTAAAGTTCCCCATTTAGTGCTAGGAATGCAATTTTCATTAACTTCTGTACATTTCACAAAACAGTAAAAAGCAGGATAGACATTATTGTAAGACTAAGGTAGAGTGAATAGCCAATAGATATTGCACTGAACCTTGTGAAACATTCTATCTGTGCAGGTATAATATTTCTGTAAAGAATTATATTTGTTGCCCCATCCCATCCAATTTCCACTTTCAATATAAGAGACAAAGGTAATTTTTGGACAGCAAAAATCTGCAGGTTGGGGAAAAAATGGGATAATGACACTAATGACATTCAGCAAATTGGAAACAGAAACCTGAGGAACACATAAAATTTAAATTATTGCTGTATCAATCAAAAAGGTACAGGATTTTCCATAGCCAATGAAAATGTTTTGATTGGTAAGATGGACAGTCCTAGAAGGTGTGTTAGTTATTCCAGTTTGAATCCTTTTGTGTGCATAATAGTTGAATAGAGATGGAAAGTAGGGCACCAGGAGATCCCTGCTTTATTCTGCACCAAAGGAGCAGCTGGCAGATAGTATATATCCAACATTAAGCTCTGAGGTAATGGTCCAAATTAACATTTATGCCATTCTTGTTCTAATGGTTATGAGTTGTTACAACCTCAAACTTGTGGATTCACTTAGTTCCATTATGAATGCAGAATTAATATTTTGATGAATTTACTGATTTATTAAATATATAAACTTATATTTTCTAGAAAGATAAACAAAATTTAAAGCAGGTGAAGGCTTGTCTTTTGACTTGTCTTTTTCACCACAGAGAGCCATAGGTTTTGATGATAATTTTATGATGTTAGGAAGGTTGTTTTTCAATTTCTAGCCAATCCTTCCCTCTGCTCATCTTACTTCTTCTTATTGTGAGCCTATTAAACTGTTTTTGGCAGCTTAATCCAGATAGTTCAGAACAATGGAACATACTACGAATCATACAAAAATCACTCAAGAGTTCTACAGTTACGTTTAAATTTTGAGCAAGAAGGTGTATGTAACCAGGCAGAAAAATAACAGAATAGTAACAGTCAAATTACTATTAATAAGAAAGTTAAAATACTATTTCAGAGGCCTGAAAAAGACTTAAACCTTCTGAAACTTAATGAGGTCAAATAATAACAGTCATAAGGTAAAGGTAAAGGTTTCCCTCTTATCTGTCTATCCATCAAATATATATGGTCATGCATATCATGAAAACTGACTGGGCAATATACAACAATTAAGCAAAACAATAAACACATAAAATAGTTATTGCATGTGTTTGTATGTGTGTGTATATATATATATATATATATATATATATATATATATATATATATATATATATATATATATATATACTTTTTATTATATATTTATATATATATATATATATATATATACTTTGTATTACAACACCCTGTTAAGCCCCAATTAAGGGAGAAAGCATACTGCTTTCTTTTCTGTCTTTCGGCTCATCACCAGAGACCATACCGACAGAAAGCTATTTGTTTCGTTGTCTTTTTGTTTTACATGTGTTTAAGGTTTTTAAGCTGATAATTTAAATAATAAATAAGGGAGACTAGTATAGATCTATTTCGAGCTAGTTAGATCTCTTCAGCTAGCCATACCCTTACTGGGATTCGAACCAGGGAAGTATTACATGTGAGGCAGTTGTAATTGCCATATGTGTATATATGTGTATATATATATACATATATATATTTGTTTGTTTTCTGAAGTTTTTGTGGGTATTTGTATGTGGATCTTTGTTTCTTCGGGTTTTCTCCCGCATAGAATTGGAAGTATCTAGGTGACGTTTCGATGAAGTCTCATTCATCATCTTCAGGCTTGTGTCTTCGGCCTTGTGCTTCTCAGAGTAATGTGAGCTTGCAGCTGCTTCTTCCTTTTAACTGCTAGTGGGGGTGTGACTTAATTGGGTGGGGGCTTGACTGTGTTCTGATTGGGTGGGGGTGTGTTCTCATTGCTTGGGGGTTTGGCTGTGTTCTGATTGGTTAGGGAGTTTGCTGTGTTCTGATTGGCTGGGGGTGTGTTCTGTTCCGGTGGGGGTTTGGTTGTACTCAGGTTAGTCTTAATTGCTGGGGGATTTGAGCTGGTGAGCTGTGATCCTGTTGTTTGGCTTCGCATTCGTGGTCGTGCCACATCTTCATGATGGGCGTCAGTTCACTTCATGTATGGGTTGTGGGGGTTTGAAGCAAGTAGTGATGCAGCTGCGGTGTGGCTTCTGGTCCATGGTCGTGTCTTATCTTCTGTGTGAGTGTGAGTCTGCTTTCTACGTGGAAGTGTGGTGGTAGCTTCTTGTGTGGCCCTCGTGGGTGTGTGTCTGGTGTCCATCTTCATGTTAGGTACTCGTTTGTTAAGTTTGTTAAAACCAAAGATCCACATACAAATATCCGTGAAAACTTCAGAAAACAAATATTGTATCTATACAGGGAGGAAACCCACCATCTGACCAGGACTTACGAAAAACATGAAGTCCAAAGAGCTTCCATTTTATGTGACCTCGCATTCCTACACAACTGCCAAGATCAAAATTTAATCCCCATAAGCTTCCAATTGAAATTCCACACCAATACAGCAGCCACCAAACGCATCCTAAAAAGAACAGAATTGGCCCTAATTAGAAATGAACTTCACACAAAAAGATTCCTCTTAGACCAAATCAATAAAGATCTCCTCACACTTCATCTCAGACTCAGCAACAAGATTCACCCCGCATTTTAGGACAAAACTAAACAACTTGCTGTCTGGAGAGCTGAAACACAGACCACTCTCAGGACAGACACACACACCAACAAACTCAGAAAACTACAACAACACCAGAAACAAACTCCTCCCACCTCACAGCCACACATGAAACAAACAGTGCACAACATCTCAGACAAGATCCTCAGCGAAGCTGAAACCAATGTCCTTTCAAAAGGATTCAACTTTGCTGTCGCTCCCAAACACATCCCCACAGAAACCATCATATGTGGAGTTGAAACCAGCCTGACAAAAACCAACCCTGATGATGCGAACAGAATCAGACTTGAAATTACCAACATCCTCTGCACTAGCAAACTACCCAAAAGCAACTTATCCAAAGAAGAACAAACTGCACTACTTAACCTGAAAAAAGACAACAGCATAATAATCCTACCAGCAGACAAGGGCAACATGACAGTGGTTATGAACACATCCGACTACCAAACCAAGTTAACCAACCTACTCCAAGACCCCACATACAAACCCCTAAACCCAGATCCCACCACCTACCTGGAAAAAAACCATAAGATCTAAAATAAAAGCCTTCCCCATCAGAGAAGAAATCCAGCAAAGAATCATACCCAGAGAGAAATCATCCAGATGCCCTAAGCTTTATGGTCTCCCCAAGATACACAAAGAAGGAACCCCACTTAGACCAATAGTCAGCTCCATAGGCTCACCTCTACAAAACCTAGCCAAATTTATCGCCAAATAACTACAGCCCTATGCAGAATCCATCAACTCACATGTAAGAAACTCATTCCAGCTCATCGAGATCATAAAGAAACAAAACTTACAACCCAGCGACCTATTAGTGAGCTTTGATGTCATATCCCTCTTCATCCAAGTGCCTATAAAAGAAGCCTTGACAGCCATCCAAAACAAATACAACCCCCCCAAGCACATCCTAGATCTGACCAACCACTGCCTATCCAATACATACTTCACCTACAATGGACAAAAATATGAACAAATAGAAGGAGCACCCATGGGATCACCCCTCTCACCTGTCATCGCAAACCTTTACATGGAACACTTTGAAACACAAGCTCTAGAAAAATATGATCACAAACCCAAATTCTGGCTCAGATACGTAGATGACACCTTCATAATATGGCCACACAGAAAAGAAATCTGAACAACTTCCTCACACACCTCAACAGCCTACCACCCCAAAATACAATTCACCATGGAAACAGAAGCTAACAATCAACTTCCCTTCTTAGATGACTTAGTATACAAAAAATCCAATGGCTCCTTAGGACACCATCTACCAGAAGAAAACACATACGAACTGCTATCTACATGCACTCTCACACCACCACCCAGCACAGATCAATTCCGTAGCCGAGACACTCATCTCCAGAACAAAATGCTTAGCCGTTAAACAACACCTAAAAACCGAACTACACACTCTCACTAACGTACTAACAGCCAATGGATTCCAAAGAAAGAAGATTACTCAACTAATCCAAAAAGAAACCCCAACCAAAATCCAAGACAGAGAACAAGAAAATGGCAAAGCCCTCCTCCCATATATAAAAGGCACTACAGACAAAATTAGCAAGATCCTCCAAAAACACAACATTAAAACAGCATTCTGCACAAACGGAAAAATATCCACCATCCTAAGAAACCCTAAACACAAAATTGAGTTAGAAAACCAAGTAGTATACGAAATCCCGTGCACCTCCTGCCCCACCACATACATCGGACAAACTAACAGAAGAATAAGTGCACGCATTGAAGAACACAAGAATTCAATCAAAAAAGAACTGACCTCTTCCCTGGTCCAACACCTCAAAGCCACAGGACATAAGACTGACTTTAAAAATACCAGAACTATCGCCAAAACCAAACACTTCAACAACAGAATAATCAGAGAAGCCATAGAGATAGAAAAACGCCCACACAGCATGAATAAACGAGATGACACCTCCTGCCTACCAGCCATTTGGAAACCCACCCTCATTAACAAACGAATACCTAACATGAAGATGGACACCAGACGCACACCCACGAGGGTCACACAAGAAGCTACCACACACTTCCACGTAGAAAGCAGACTCACACTCACACAGAAGATGAGACATGACCATGACCAGAAGCCGCACCGCAGCTGCATCACTACTTGCTTCAAACCCCCACAACCCATACATGAAGCGAACTGATTCCCACCATGAAGATGTGGCGGGACCACGAATGCGAAGCCAAACAACAGGATCACAGCTCACCAGCTCAAATCCCACAGCAACTAAGACTAACCTGACAACAACCAAACCCCCACCGGAACAGAACACACCCCCAGCCAATCAGAACACAGCAAACCCCCTAACCAATCAGAACACAGCCAAAACCCCCAAGCAATGAGAACACCCCCCCACCCAATCAGAACACAGTCAAGCCCCCACCCAATTAAGTCACACCCCCACTAGCAGTTAAAAGGAAGAAGCAGCTGCAAGCTCATATTACTCTGAGAAGCACAAGGCCGAAGACACAAGCCTGAAGATGATGAATGAGACTTCATCGAAACGTCACCTAGATACTTCCAATTCTACGCGGGAGAAAACCCGAAGAACCAAAGATCCACACACACACACACACACACACACACACACACATATATATATACATACACACACACACAAACACACACACACATACATTATTAAAATATTTGCTAAGGAGAACTTTTTATGTAAGCTGTGGGATCACACCTAGAGCTAGAAAATGAGGTACGTTAGCATATGATTGCCCATATGTGGTGACAATTAGAGAAGACAGATATGGAATTCTCAGCCCTCTTTTGCTTAATGTCTTTTGGGTTAAATGTACAGTTTTAAAATTATGTAGTATGTGTATTGAATATATTAGTGTAAGGGACAACTCACTACAGTCAACTTTCCATGGGACAACTCACTTCCGGAGAAATCAACATGGGATAAGTCATGAGAGAGACAAGTAGAATTGCAGCTTACCCAGTCTTGAAAACTACTAACTTGAGAAAGTTCAAACCTAAAGCAAGACAACACCCACTGCAATTTTCTTTGTCCTTCTCTTGAGTTATCCCACAATGAATTGTTATGCAGTGAGTTGTGCCATGGCAAGTTCACCAGGATGAGTCAGTCAGGGCAAAGACAACCATGGCAAGTCAGCTGCAGCAAGTTGTCCTAGGCCTGATTGTAGGAAAGAGTTAACTCTCTTTTACCAGAGACTTGAACTGATTTCTTGCAGATAATGTTTGAAATTAGCTTTGTAACTGCATGGGAATCTATAGGTTGCCCACTTCTTGATGAAGGAAATGCAATAGTTCTGGAAACTTTATATTAATCAATGATACTGCCTTGGCCTTCCCAAACTAAGCTGGTGATAAATGAGCTTAATAATATCCTTTGGCTGCAGGTTCGTTGTGTTGGGAGAGATTTCTATGCAATCCAGGTTCCAATTTGAGCTATTGACTTGTCCAAATAAGGACAAGTAAATCTTTCCTCCCTCCCTTCTTCTTGATTTGCTGAGATAATCATAGGTTTCCTAACAATATGCATTTTCCTGATAAAAAAGAATCAAACCATGAGTTTATCTCATAGATAATCTATTTACTGAACAATATTGCAAATACAATATTTTTGCCACATAGATTTTCTATTTTGAATTGCATTGAAGAAGGCAATAGGACTATAATGTCTGTTTTTCAAAAGTCTGCCACTAAATGCTCAAATAAATTGATAAAAGGTTCTATCAAGTGACTGATTGTCAGTGCTTCCAGGTAAACTGAACAGGAAACATGACTAGATAAGCTAATTGTACTTCATTGTAAGGGTACCTTAATAGAATCCTGAAAAAGGTTTAATTGACTACTTTGTTCATATTCTTCTAACCTGGTGCTTGAAGGTAGATTAAGCCTGAAGTGACCAATGTTTCCAGTCAGTCACCATTCCATAGTCTAGCAATTTCCAAATGGGTTTAAATTACAACTTCCAGAATACACATTTCATTGGATTAACTGGAGATTCTGCAAATACTAATCCTAACTCATCAGATCAGAGAAAATTGAGTTAGTGAGCTTTAGCATTTGTACAGTAAAAAAATTAACGTTATGGGTTTTTTCCCTCATTGGTGAGAAAAAGGGTCAAGAAGTCTAGAGAAAAGATTATTATTTTTCACTTGGAAGAATGAATATGTTTTACAATTTTGTAGGCTTTCACTGTGAGTGTGTATCTATGAATTCAAGATGGTTACGTTTTTAAGTGCAGCACCGTTTTAGTCTTCTATGTATATAGTAAAGCCTTTACTGGTAGATGGTTCATGACAAATACTTTATCTGTGCTGATAGGGGGAAAAATTAAATGGAAGGGAATTTTCGTTAAAAGGACAGCATTTTTCTAGCAATTTTAACAAAATGCTTTCATCTGAGTAACCATGGCAACAGATCAGAGAAGCTCTCTCAAAGTGCCACTCTGAATGTAATTATGAAGAAAAGGGGAAAGAGGAGGGTAGTAGGGAATTTGGAATAGAGATAGCAGCTGGAAAACCCTCCAGGGCTTGAGCAGAGGTGGGCTATGACAGATTCAACAGAATTGCTTTTGATTCATTTTCTTTTGAGTAAGATGTTGAAACACTTGCCTGTTAATTATTTTCCTTGATCCCAGCAAAATGGCCAGTAACCTCTCCACACCAATGTCAATGATGTAGTGTCCAACAAAACTATCCATGGTGGTGAAAGGATTAATTTCCAAATAAATGAGAAAGAACCACAAAATCATTCAAATTAGTACTCATTTACACACCATATTTGCTCCAGTGCAAGAAAAAGAATGCACAAAATGTATTCATTGATTTGTGACATTTCTAGACCATTCAACTCTTAAATGGCTATACTGAACTTTTGCTTGCCATGCTGGAATTAGAAAAGGGCCTTGACAAAGCCAATTTTGAGACAAAGAGAATATGAGAAAGCAGATCTTAGAACTTTCTGTGAAGACGTTAAGACATTTGGGCAAAAGAAGAAATAATATGAAATTGGCTTATTGGACCAAGGTTGAAGTAATAATTTACTATTTCTGGTAATGTTCAATGTTCATTTTTTAACTGGGACTAGATAATGATGATGTTTTAACAATTTTGTTTATTTGAATAGAGGAAATGGGGGATATGCTTAAATGGAAATGTACATGTGTCTTTAGTTATTCTTTTCAGTACGGTGCACACTGGAATTCTGCTGCTATTAAACTTCAGTAAATTAACTTTTTATCCTGTTGCCTCTGTAGAAAATCAGTGTTGAACTAAATTATTATCTTGTAAAGTGCTTCATTATTCATAGATTGGTACTTCCTATGGATATGAGGTAAATAGTCTGAACTCTGGTGTCCTGTTGCTCATAGTAACTACATAGAAGATAGACATAAAAGGAGACCTTTCTAAGACTTCACTAAATATCCATTATTTCAATCTTACACATTAAAGTATCAGTAAGAGCTTACTGTATCTGATATGTGTGGCTATTTTATCCCTTTTAAGGTATGTGGATTTTTATCAAATTTGAATTGTATTTCATGGAACATTTAAACCTAAAAGATTTATTCTGGTTATCTAATTTCTGCAAATATGGATCCATTGGAGATCTAATAGCATAACCTAGTTAGTTTGAATTGTCATCACAGGCTAAGGCAATCTTACCCAATGTATTACTTTAATTACTTAAAATCTGGCAAACTTAACTCCAGGCAAGATGGGTGGCATATAAATTGAATGAATAAATAAGATATATATCCAGCTTTTCTTCTCCTAACCTCCACCTAGAACTTCAAGTATTGACTAATACAGATAAAAAGAGAATTATAGTTAAAGTATACAAACAAATCAATTAAATATACTTAAATAATCAAAATTTAATGATATTCACCAGTTAAAATATTTTTTAGAAAAACAATTCACTAAATTGCTAAACATTTATTCAAACAATAAAGAGAATTGTAAGTACAAAAGGGGAACATCAAGTTGTTGGAACCTGGTCATGAGCATGATGGTTACAAGATAGATTGATTGAGAATTAGCTCACAGAGAAATATAAGCAAATCAGATTTTCTGTGTTTATGTAATGTCAGTACAGAGATGGAAAAATGTTTGGAGACACCAGAAATGGCACAGAAATGGTTAGAATGCAGTATTGCAGGCTAACTCTGGAAACTGCCAAAAGTTTGACCCTTACCATTTCAGGGTTGACTCAGCCTTCCACCCTTCCTAGATCAGTAAAATGAGAACTCAGATTGTTGGGGGCAATATACTGATGCTGTAAACCACTTAGAGAGTGGTTTGTAAAGCACTATGAAGTGGTATATAAATCTAAGTGCTACTGCTATTTTCTGGATTTTCTGAAAAATGTACAGGGAATGAAAATTGTGCTTGCCTGCCAGACAAGGCTCTACTGTGAATTGCATGTATCAAAACCCTCATTTTATTTTCCTGATTTTTTGCTTCAAATGTTAAAGTGCATGTCTTCAGCATATGACTCTGAAAGATGAGAGACACTGTACTACCAATGAAGAACAACCAACCAAATATGACTCATTTTTTTAATCAGGATTGTTGCTTTGTATTTGTCAGAGCTTTGCTTAGGGCATGGCAATAAATCTCTTCTTATAAAACTCAACCAGCATTCAGGAGTTAGCAGACGAAAAACCAAGGACAAGCTCCAAATAAATAATTTGCTTTTGTTGCATGTAAAAGAAGCCCTAAATAATGATGATCACCTAATGCAGATGTAGCAGTCCAGTCTACGAATAGGGGAAGGACAGAGCCAAGGAGAGGGGTAAACAGATACACGGAGAGTCGCTACACAGCCACAAACAAATCCCCCTTAATTGTCATTGAAATTTAGCTCTTACCAGGTGCTCTTACCAGGTGGTGATAATTAGTTAAGATTTCTGTGCATAGACTTTCAGCAATAAAACACTTAAATTGAACCTGCATGTATAGACCTGGTTTTTTGCATCTGACATAATCTTTCAAAAGGAGTACAACAAAAAACCTAGCATGGCATCTGATCCACAAGCAGGAGCAACAGCTGATGAAGCAACAATAATGGCTGCTGTTCTATGATATCAGGATGAAGTAGAGAACAAAGTACACAATTTGTCAGCAGCATTGCTCCAACTAGTACAACAGATGCATAATTTGAGGAAGACCACACCCTTGGTAGGCCCAGCACATGCAGCACTTCGAAGGGTGCGTCCTGTGTTATAGAGAAATCATAGGAGCTTGGCAGAAAGATTTTGAGGAGAATTGCAAAGGATAAGAATCTTCATAGTACAATGTGAGTTATTTATGGAAACCTGAATAGCAGAATTTCTGGTCAACTGATCACAGGTGTCCTTTTTACTAGCAGTCTCAAAAGCTCAATGGAATGGGCATTGCCTATTACCAAAACCAATACCCAATTGTGGATAAATATCAAAACTTCATGGTTAAATGCAGTCTGCAGTCACCTTTCTTAGTATCCTAAAATAAACCATCTGGTCCTGGAGATCTAAATTTCATTTAAATTAGTGAAACATTATTCTACTTGGCTTTCCTAAGTTCCTCCTGCTTCTATTAGCTAATGAAAGCAATGGGATTAGGTTTGGGGGCAAATGTTAAGATTTCCATAACATTTTTAATAAAGAATAGATTAGATACTAGCCTTAATCATTATATGAAATATTCTCTGCTAAGAGAAATAACACTGAGAGGTCCTTGGTGGTCTCTGAGCTTGGTTGTTCAATCAAGCTCAGAGAGCACAAAGATCCCCTCATTTCAACCCTGAGCTACAAATATTCTCCTTTATTGGTGGAAATGACACTATGCTGATTCAGTTTGGCAAATGCTGCCTGGTAAGATAGGAATACAATCAGAGTCCTTCATTATACTGTATGAAAAAATAATAGAATCCAGATAATTTTTCTATTCAGCACTAGAGAGAGCTGCAAGTAATATAAAAATATACTCTTTATATACAAATATATACTGTATTTACCAAGTACCACTAACAGATCTTTTTAGCCATCCTACGATTTAGGGCATTCCTACAAGAGAGTGCTTTAAGGAAGATAAGTTTTGGACTCCACATTTCTCCTTCCCCTCCCCTCCCCTCTCAGAACTTAAGAGTTGACTTTCATATTCAAATTAAGTGTGTGTCTTTGAGAAAATAGATTTTTGTTTTTTTAGTATTCTAGATATATAAAATTATTTGGAAGGAACAAAAAGTAATCTAGTTTGACTCATATCACACAAAGATAAAAGTCTTAAGTGAATGATACCATAGTATCATGCTGCATCATAAGAGAATGTACTCAAGATGGACATTTATGACCACAAGGCAGTGATACAAACAAGCAAGGAAAAAGACAACGTTCTTGCTCATCTGGGTATGAAGATGATTATGCTGCACAATCCATAAGTTATTTGCTGATATCAGATACCTCAAGGTGACTGAAATAAATGAGCCCAGTAAAAAAACTCTTTTAGGAACATCACTGGTCAATGTTCTTAGTTAAAGTGATCGATGAAAATTTGTGTATGAAATATATTTATTATAATTGCTTATATTCTCTTTTAAGATAATAATTCTCCCAAACCTGTCTAGAAACTAAGTAAAAACTAAATATTATTTAAAAATAAACACTCTATTAAAATTCTTCTTACATGACTGCTGATAGTAATGGGTCAGGTAGGTGTGGAAAAACCAGAACAAGCTGAATCAAGCTTTTCAAGAGATGAATATTTGGGGATGTGAAATGTTTATCTTATACCATGGAGGAAGACAATGAAAATCATTTGGAACATGGGAAAATCTCTGTCCTTTAATAGAAGCCCCACATTAGTCAAGCACAAATAGCAGTCACCTCCCAAGTGAATTATTGGAATTGATTTAAATAAATATTTTGTACAAAACTGAAATAAATCAAATATTCCAATGTTTTAAAATAAAATGTTTTAAAATACCACTAAAGCTATACATTGCAGCCATATATTTACTTGCATAGCCTTGATTTGCAAATTGTTATTTAACAGGTGTTCCCTCAGGACCTCGCAATGTAATCTCTATTGTCAATGAGACTTCAATTATATTAGAATGGCACCCACCTCGAGATACAGGAGGTCGTGATGATGTGACTTATAACATAGTCTGCAAAAAGTGTCAGTCAGATCGCCGTAGTTGTTCCCGCTGCGATGACAATGTGGAGTTTGTACCAAGACAACTGGGCCTTACAGGAACTCGTGTTTTCATCAGCAACCTGTGGGCTCATACGCCATACACCTTTGATATCCAAGCTGTCAATGGGGTTTCTAATAAAAGCCCATTCCCACCACAGCATGCCTCAGTGAACATCACCACCAACCAAGCAGGTAAGATGCCGTTCAGAAACTACCAGTATGACTTTCTTCATGAACATAGGGAAAGAAAATTGAAAAATTATTTGAAACTGTATCTACTGTTTTGAATAGAATCTTGATTTCAGAACCATTAAATATTGCAATCAAGTTATAGAATCAAGTTCTATAAATCTTGGTAATTATTATTTCTTCTCCTTCTCTTTTAAGCACTGGGAGATGGGAGTAGATCTCTTGCTAGGTTCTGCTATAACTGGCGAATTTATGGCACCCGTCATATAGTTCTTATAGTCTTAGTAGCAGAGTAATACTTAACAGCTCCCCAAAACGTTGCCTTCTTCCAGTAGGCTTATCTGGGATAGTGAATGAATGAGGAGAAGCAACAGCAATGCCTCAATGTGCAGAAGGCAGGTAACTGAATTTTATTGATTTAATTACCAATAATACTCTCATACAGGTAGTCTTCAGCTTACAACAATTCATTTAGTTACCATTCAAAGTTACCATTCAAATAGCATGATAAAAAGTGATTTATGACCATTTTTCATACTTATGATCGTTGTACCATCCCCATGGTCATGTGATCAAAATTTGGATGCTTAGCAACTGGTTCATATTCATGACAGTTGCAGTGTCCCAGGATCATGTGAGCAGTTTTTGCGACTTTTCTGATAAACAAAGTCAATGGGGAAGCCAGATTCACTTAACAACCATGGTGCTAACTTAACAGCTACAATGATTAACTTAAGAGCTGTGGCTAGAAAGATCATAAAATGGAGCAAAACTCACTTAACACGTTTCTCTTTGAACAACATAAATTTTGGGCTCAGTTATGGTCATAAATCTAGGACCAGATTAACACTGTATGTTAATCTGGGGCATTATAACACATTACATTTTGGTTGGATTCTACAGCTACTGCAAATAAGTGAAATTCTAGAACAAGCATGTGAGTAGAACAGCAGTCATGTCAGGCCATTAAAACCCATATGAAACCCATCAGTTTCTTGGATTGCTCACATGATGGCACTCAATACTTTAGCTGTTCCTAAAGAGCAAAAACAAAAGTGGCTTGATGAGGTAGTCATAGAAAAGTGATCTGAATAGATAACATCTGGATCCACATAACAGCTGAATAATATCTGTACAACTAACATTCTTAGCAGCAAAAACAAAACCACGGCCACCTATAGAAAGAAGCAGAATTTCTTCTGGACTTTGTCATCTCTTTTCTTCTTTGATTTTTTTAAACTAGAGATAATCATAGATGATTCAATCACTGACTCTTCCTTGGCAGAGAATTGGAATGTGGGGGAGGTATCTTGATGGATCTGCAATGTTTGTGCATGTATTCGTGGGGGGATAGAAAAGTTAACAGGTAGTGACCCTGGCCAAAAGCTTAAAGAAGGGAAGGATTAACTGTTGAAGCACTGGGAGATGACAATAGACCACAATGTATTTTGGTTTGGCTATAACAAGAGGATGAAAATTCTTATTTTCTGCAGTATATGTAAAATAGGAGAGCCTTTATTAATGCCATCCCTGAAGAATTCACACCAACAGATACAAGATTTTTTTTTTAAAAAAAGTCTTGGTCTCAATATTTGAGCATTCTATTTCCCAGGTGTAGGAATTTTGTCAGCTTCAACACGTCAGTGTGAATTGGGCACCAAAGATACAACTGAAATCTAAGCAGAAGTGCAATTCTTGGCAGTAATGCCCTTTTGTCCATCCTTTCTATTTCCTTTTCATTCTCTTCATTTCTTCGCCTGGTCATCTGCTCTTCTATTGCTCTATTCTCCAGCCTCAGGTCATCTCTATTCTTTGGTTGGCTAAACTTGCAATCCATGGAGCAATCTCTAAATGTGTGCCCTTCCTCTTTTTATATAGACCCATTGTTTTTAGGTATGCTCTTTTTTGTTCCTGTCAGCCAGTGTCCCTACTTTCCATTTGTCCATTTGCTTTTTTTCTTCCTGATTATTCCTGTTGCAAAGCTGTGATTATTAAAAATTTGATACATTTACATTGTATCTGGCTTTTCTCTGCACTTATCCAGATAAAGTACAATTGCTTTCAGCATATTAAGGATGCACCCTGTGTTTGAAAGGCCTCAAAGATGGAGCACATATTTGGCAATTAGAAATGAGGCGTTAGCATTCAGCACATTTTAAGCAAGTAGAAATGGTGTGCTGAGCACTAAGGCATTTAAAGGGAGAGTAATAGGAATGCAAAGTGCACTAGATGGTGCAGGTTTGACATTGACTCACACATTATGCCTAACGTTTTGATTTGCTGTCCTCATTACGCCCCCTCCCCCCAATCTGAAAAAGCAGCATATTTCTAACTGCAAGGCCTACTGCTTATGCAAGAAATAACAGAAAAGCATATTACAGGCAGCTGTATTTTCACATATTATGGCATGCATTCACCATCTACATAGTCTTTATTAAATTCTTGAAGGAAAGAAACAGGGTAACAGACTTTAAATAAGGACAAATGATGGAGAAAATTGCATGTCCTAAGTTCACGCTAAAAAAGTATTTGTGTCAGTTCTCTTCTCTTTAATTAATCTAATTAAGCATTTTTAACAGAAACAAACTTGAATGCTTTTCTCAGGTTTATAAGAATTGACCTATATCTTTAACTTAGCCATCTGTCTACTCATTTACCCATATATTTCTTTTTCATTTCTTGGAAACAGTTATCTCCATCTGTCCCTTTTGCCTTCCATAAAATTCTCCATCCAATACATTCCTATTTAATTGATTGTATCTGCAGGGCTCTCTTCAGTTCTTCAGCTTTTACTGAAGTGATAGGCCTGAAGGACTCTCTAAATGGATTTGAGGTCTTCTGCACCACTGACAATTTTATCCATTTGCCTGCTAGGCTATTGTTTTATGAAATGTTGTTAACTGGGCCTTTTCTCAAATGTACATCCTAATTTCCTATGTGAACAAGCTTGCAGGCATACAGTAGATGTCATTATTCCTTTTTCAGCTGCTGTAGGCCAATTGTATATCAGCAACATGGTTCCTATACTTCCTGTTTCAAGTTTCAAACACACACATGCACGCAGAATTACTTGGTAATGGTAAGCAATTTACTCAAGGTTGAGCAGACAAGCAAAGGCACATAATTCAGACTCTTTTTACAAGAACAGACAGAAGAATAGTCAGAATTCAGTCAGAAGTTCAGAGAACCAAACAAGATTTATCAATCACTCCAAGGATCATAGTTTCAAGGTCAGATCTGTTTCTTGAATAAGGCTGCAGCCAGTTATTTTAATTAAGGCAGGCATGTCTTTGCTTCATTGAATACCTTTGCTTTGCTTTGCTTAAAACCCTTGGACTCTACCTATCAGTTCCAGTTATTCTAATGCTGCCTCTGTTTGAGGAGCCTCTGTGATTCTTGATTTTATATTTCCTAAAGATGTTGGGAAATACTCAGCTAGGCAAAAAGGAGGAATCAAGCAGGGAACTAGCAGGGAACTTGAGTCTTTGGTACTGCTAAAAGAGACTTAAGCCTTATCAGTTTCATGAAATATTATCTGTTAGTTCCCAAGGCAAGGCAGTTTGGGGATATTCCTGTAATAGATAAAACAAAATAGTCAACTTGAACCTTTCACGTATGGATCTGGTTGCTTGTGTCTGACAAAAGGTGATATTCGACTGGTTCATCTGGAACAGCTTTTTCAGATTCAGAGTCCTAAGCCACGATGTATAAAATATCTCAGATAAATCTTCCTTTTCACTTTGCAACAGACATACCTTTTTCTTTCAAATTTCAATCATTTGAAACTGTAACTTTTCCTCCAAAAAAGTAGGATATAGAAGAATGTCTATAGAATAATTAAACCTCCTGGTTATCAGGAGTAGTTTTATGGATTAACACATAATCAGAAAATTTCAGGAGTCCATATGTTAAACTGTCTATTCCTGAAGTCTCCTGAGTATCCTACTGCAGCTACCTAACTCCTGCTGCTTGTTGTAGAATTTATCTGTTCATCAATTCCCTTCATACAACCAAGAGGAAGAGCAGTAATTTGCAAAAATTGTTAATATAGTAGCGGTTTAAAGACAGGAAACATAGTGGTACATTTCAGGTTTCACTCTTAATTTGATTATTCTGGGTAGTTTAATCCTGGAGTTGAGCTTCCAGTTGTCAGATTACAGTTGAATGCCTATGTCTGGGAATCTTTAAAACCAGGCACCTTGTTTGTACTAAGAAAGAAATATTATCAATGTTCTTGAGCTCCTGGGTATATTGTGAGACCATACTGTTTACCTCACATTTTCATCTGAACTCTCCGAGTCAGAGAGACATGCCTTATGCTGCCACTTAAAGACAAGGACAAAAACATCACACTAAATCACGGGAAAACAACCTATAGCCTTAAAGCCATGCACAAATATCTTCTTCTGGCCCTTGGCACCTCTCTTGGTCCCAGTTGCTGAAAGCTGATATCACAATGACCCATCACCTTGAGCTGAAATATAGATAAATGTTGTGAAAGTTCAAAACTGACATACCATTTTTTAAAACAAACTAACAAACAAACACACCTCTCCAATCATATGTCTGACATGAGAGACAGTTCACTCAAGTTTGTGGCCCTCAGCATTCTTCAACTGTTAAGCACAATCTTTAATCACAAAAAAGTTTTCTTACCTTTGCAGTAATCCATAATGTAGTTTGTTAGTCTGTCTTAATGGAATATGTATAGCAGGTCATAATCTCCTTATCTAAAGGTTATGTATATACATGATTCGGTTATAAATGAACTTTCCATGATTTTCTGAAGAAAGTAGAACAAAATTTTCTGACCTGGCATATTATGGCATATAGTTTTCTCCCATGGTTTTCCTATAAGACATTCTGATGCTATTTACATTTCAATTGTTTTGAATTAAGTTGCTTGATTAATTTTTATCAACAGATCTGTCATGATGATAATAGATTCTATAAATACATTTGAGGAATCCCACAAGTATATTTTTTCTTAATAGTGGTATATCTTGTCATTTTTCTGATGTAACAAAATGTCTGTCAGATTTGGTAGCCTCTCAAATGACTTGTCTTTAGATCTTACAAAATTTAGTATATACCTGCTGCAATTTTCTGACTATGGAACCAAGATAGCTCTGAAGGCTTTGTTCTCTTTTTGTAAATTAGACATATCTTTTTTGTAAATTATATCTCTTTTTGTAAATTAGACATATCATTTTTGTATGGCTTGATTGTCATAGTTGATGTTTACAACAGAGTGGTTGATATCCCTCGCAAAACACTTGCGAAATTAGACATATCATTTTTGTATGGCTTGATTGTCATAGTTGATGTTTACAACAGAGTGGTTGATATCCCTCGCAAAACACTAGACTGAGATCATGTCTAAAAGAGAAAAAAGTGGTTATATAGCAAAGAGAGGAGAGGGTGATTACAAATGAGACTTCTATTTTTTTTTCAATTTTGATCTGGCTCTCTTCCCATCCTTATGTTGCCAAACAAACTTTTGGGTTTCTTGGTTTATCAGCAAACTAAAAAGATCATTTAACCAAGGCCATGCTTCTTTGGTTATCTGACAGCTCTGACCTCACCTTTTGTTAAGCCCTAAACTTTATACTTCTTATTACTTAAAAAAGTGATGCTGTACAGGATAAATGAAGGTCATTTCAACAGTGTCCTGGTATAGAAACCAGGAACTACAACACAAAGACAACCCAAGATATATGCTGTGTTTGTAATCTACCAAAATCCTTATTGAAATCAAGATTTTTGTGCTAATGACTGCATGAAATAATAGGTTAAAGGTGAGACTGTCAAGTTTGATTAATTTAATCTGAAAATTTCCCTATTAAGCAAATTGGGGAACATTATTATAGCAAAATTGGCAGAGCTTCCTAAAATATTCATCAATTCCTTGTTGCACAATTTGTTGCATACACTCTAATGCAATAAGAAGCTTCTTGATTCTGATCCCTGTGCTTATTGTTCATCTGTGTGATTTTTGGAAGGGATTTCTACTTCAGTATAATTCTTTCCTTCATGCAATAATGCAAAGCAATCCATCTGAATAAGCAAGGATGGGGAAGCCTCAGTATTGCTGCCCATCCACCTGCGTACCAATTTGATGTTGATCATCTTTGCAGCATTATCCATGTTAAATAGGCAGGAACACCAGGGGGGGTTGTGAATGTGGCAATTAACAAAACAGCAATCAAGCTAAGTGTTTAATTTTGGAAAATTATCATCTTCTCTGAACGGATGTGGAAAGATTAAAAAAAAAAATTAAAAACCCAGGATTAAATGTGCTGTGCAAACAAAGGCAGGGCTGGACTGTCAACATCACCCACTAGAAAAAATAAGCAGTCACCCCACTCAGTGAATTCCTGAATACACAGGAGCTGCCTCTTCCAAAACAGAACGACTATAACAGCACAAAATAAGATTTGGGTAAATATAAACAATCGGAGGAATGTTTTCCTGTATACTTTGTAGTGCATAGGCTTAGTTTGTGTCATGTATTATGTTACACATAACAAGTGGTCAGCATAAAAATCTTTAACTGGCTAAAACAAAAAAAATCCTACCCCCCCCCCCCTCCAAAAAAAAAAAAAAGCCTGTCTTTCCCTGGCTTTTTTAGCCTTGTATATTCAAATAACTAGACTAATAATAATTTATCATTGGTTATGCTAGTTGGGATGGTCATCTGAGTATCCAAAATACCAGGAAAGCACTGCTGTCTACCCTTGATCTTGCTCACAGAAAAGCTAAATAAAGAAAAAAATGGCCATCAATAGTTGTTTAAATACCTTTAAATAGCCTTTAACAACCTGCGTATCTTCAAGTTGTATGTATCAGCTCCCAAAAGTTTTAGCCAGTGTAACCATTACTGAAAATACTGGGAGTTGATGTCCACACACATGGAAGGCTCTAAGATTGTTTCTTATGACTACCATGTGACTCTTAATTTTGTGGCAGCAAATCAACATAGCTACTGCTGCAGATTTTATCATAGCAGTTGGAGCCATCACAAAAATGAGACAAGCATAAAACATCAGCTTTGGGAAGGTAGGTTTTGGAGTCATGAGAATTAATCTGACAAAGAGCACATCAAGAATCCCCCTAGTTTCTGCTTGCTTTTATTTATTTTAGCATAAACAAAATAAGCATTTATTTTAGTACTGCACATTTTTTTTAAAACAAACAGTATCTTTGTTGGACTTGGTCTGCTCCTCTTCCCTTTCAAAAAATGGCAACAAAAGAGTGAAGCAGAATTTTATAAATACCTAGTTAAGCATTGCTGGATTAATTCTTTTTCTACCTGCATACTAACCCTTCTTTCCACCAATATCTTATTATGCATATAGTTATTTATAAAATTCTCCCCACTTAGAGTTAAGTAAGGACTTTAATAATACTGATTGAGAAGCTCATATAGGACATATTCTTTCTTTGCCAGCACACTCCCATTTGCAACAAGTAAGCTCCCCTTTCTCATTCTGGGAGCCACCTTCTTACAAAGTCTGTATTTTCTTGGGATTCTGGTTATGTTATGCATCATGTGTTTTGAGATACATCTGTGTTGTAATCTTTCAGCATTGGAAAATACCTATTTCAACATATATTTGATTGCAAAGACATTTTAGTGCCAATTTTTTTTCTTTTCCACTGAAATAGCTCTCATGTTTGAAGCAATTGGTGCATATTTAATTCATATCTCACCAGCAAATTTTAATTTTGTTTGTCTGTGTGCACATGCTTGTGCACAATACCATATTTCTCAAATTTTAAATTTCACTGTTTTATAAAGTTAAGAGAAAGACATTTCCAAAAGGAACAAACAACATAATTTTTAGTATCCTTTAGTATCCTTTTTTAGATAGTTTAGTTATGCCCCCATTACAGGGAGTTGTTCTAACTCACAAGGAATTTATTATGAATCTTAGAAATCTATTTAGCAAAGTGATTTGTAAGCAGAATGAAAAGAACACATTAGAATCATCACTTATGTAAAAGCATTACAGTATGTCAGGAAAAAAATGGCCAATTATCAGTAACTAACCCTGCTCTATTCACCAAAAGGCATCACTGCTCACCAGGGACTTAAGGGACTGTGGGTTTCTGAAGCATATATGGGGAAAATCATTTAGAAGGCTCCAACAATTCATCCCAACAGAGCCTTACCACATGCTTCACTGGGCTTTTAAAATGAGACAGTTTGATTTCTCAGGAGGATCAGGCAGGAAATTAACTTGTTTAATGAAGCACAAGTGATATTGCCTTGATTCTTTGTGGATTGCCATCCCCAGCAGGAATTAAAAAAATAAATGCAGTAGGCAGATTCAAAGATGAAGTCAGTAATTCTCCAGAAATCTGGCACAGAAACATGAAAACTTTTTTGTGCACATAGATTCCTTTTTCACCACTTCCTGGCAAGTTATAAGCATGTTGTCCTGCAAAACCAAGGCTGTCCTAAAATAAACCCTAACACTTGTAAAGTAATTAAATCACCTTCTTCTCTTTTCATAGAAGAGAAGTTTATGGCCCAGTGGTAAATCACATGTTTTACATGCAGAATATCCCATGTTCAATTCCTGGCATCCCTCATAGGATAGGATAAGATTCCCCATTTGAAATCTTGGATTACTACTGCTAATCACTGTGTAAATGTTCATTGTAGCTGGAACAATGAACTGAATCTATATATAAGTGCTACGACGTGTAAGAACCTTGCCATAAGCACAAAAACACATCTCGCATTCTCTGCTGCTGCTTCCAACCCACCATTGGTTCATTGAGAATAAATTCTCCAGATTTTGGCCTCTGAATTGGGAAGAAAATACCAGAAAACATAGTTTCCTGTCCTCTGTGAAGAGAAGGAGGTAGGGAGGGAGAGAGAGAGAGAAAGAGACACACAGAGAGAGAGAATTTATTTATTGCATTCATAGTCCATCAGGATCATAAAAAGATTCTCAATGACCCACAAAAAGTAGTAAAGCAGTAAATAATAAAATTATAGCTATACAACTTGACATAACGTTCGCTGTCAATTCCCAAGCACCTTCTGGATTTTTTATTTTCAGCTGCTCCTGGAAGGTACAGAAAGATACATTCTACTCTCATCAGTAACTAAAAGCAATAGTCTATTTTTGTTTCCTGTTGCACAGAAAATGGTACGCAAGGGTACAGTGCCTCAGATGTGTATATTCCAAAATTAATCAGCAAGATTAATTATGACTGATAGATCCGTCTTCCATTTGTCTTCACACTCTTGAAAGCAATGTCTGCCCATGTAATGTAATGTATGCATGACTTTATCAATTTCAGCACTACTTCACTTGTCTTTTCCCAAATGAAAAGACCATAGTGATGGGATCCCATTTCCTTGTAATATCAGTTGCCTTTTTTATTTCTTTCCTGAACTAATAGGGCTAAAATTGTGCAAGTCGAGTTTTCCATGTTTCCCAAATGATTGGAAGAATTGTTATAAACTTTTTGATTATTGACTGAAGCAGCCTTGTTTTTCTAGGCTTTTGCATTTCCCAGGATTGGGAGTGGGTGTAGATGAATTGCCTTTCTTTTAAAAGCCCTATTTAAAAAGCTGCAACAGTTCATATACAGTAGAAGCTGTATGCAATATAGCAATGATGCCACATCTTTCCCTTATATCTTTTCAACAGCATAATGCATTTTATATCTCAAACCAACATAGGTGAAATATCAAATGGTATGTACTAACTCAGGGGGGGAACTATGGTCTCTTTATGACCTTGTGGACTTCAATTCCCAGAATTCATGAGCCAGCCATGTGGGCTGAAGAATTCTAGGAGTTGAACTCTACAGGTCATAAGAGGGCCATAGTTTCCCATCCCTGTACTAAATGAATTTTCTCAACAACTCATCAAATGCCTACATGAATCTATTAAAAACACTCACAGCATACTATGCTAGTTGTCTGAACTAGTATGAGGTATCAGAAAAGAGTCATGAAACTGAACCATATCATAAATATATTTTAGCAAAGTTTTTAAAAAGATAGTGAGGATAGTTTCTCCATTTTGCAGAACATTTAATGTATTGATTCCTTTAATGCTACCTATCATGCTGTACATATCCAGTCTTCTGTTACCTGATCCTCTCTTGACAAAGTGTTTTTGTACTTACAACCTTTGTTAGTACTGTACAATATAGTGAGTCATAAATAAACAAACCAGGTTTCTGCCTTAAGCCACAAGAAAAATAACAAAGCTTAAGGAATGGTATGAAGACAGTTGACCTGCTTAAGTGTGCTGCACATACCAGTCACAGAGCTGCCAATTGCCTTTTTCATAATGACAATAATGAAACCCAGAAAAATTTGAACTAGCTATGAAAGTTTTTTGCTGTCTTTGAAGGATAAAGGCTCCATGAGAAAAGTGTTGGAATTTTCATCAAGAGTGAAAACTCTATTCTGATTTTGCTTGTTCATTTGCAGATGGTTTGTATAGTTTCCATTTGATGAGCAGTCCCCAGGAATTTTAAATTCTACTTAAAACAAGTAGATTTTAAAAATATTAAAATCAAATTATTTACACATTGTTCACATTTCCATTCTTCCTTTTATAATAATATTCTTCAAACAACAATTAAAGATGAGGAAACTTTACCATCACAGCAAAGGGAGGGTGATTCTAAGGTTAAAAACTAGCTTAACTGGAGGCAGTTTAACTAAAAAATTCTGCTTGTATTGTATGAAGATTTGTTTTGTTGTCCCAGTGGTGGAAAAGCACAATGTAATAAGGTTGAGAGTAGCACCTTATAACGTGTGTGTGTGTGTGCGCGCGTGTGCATGCATGCACATGTTTTCATGTCAATATTGACCCCTGGACAAGTGGTTTGCCATTGCTTCCTTCCTCAGATTTTTCTGCTACAGTTGAAGTGGAATTTGCAGGGAGGAAAAAAACTGAGAAAGTTTTTTTGTTTTGATAATGGATCCCCTTATCTTACCATTAGCAAGATGAAAGAGCTCAATCTGATCACAGACTTTCTAGAACCTGAGTGGATCTGGATTTTCTCTAGTCCTCAATTACAGTAAATGGAAATGAGATGTGACTTTGAGTATATTTTCTAAGATTTGATAGTTTGATATATGTTACTGCAAATGTCACTTGCTTTGGAAGTGAGTGCTACAGCATAAAATAAAGAACAATATCTGTTTTTTTAGTATTCTAAATCAGGATTTTCCTCCCATGGAGGTTCACAACATATTAAAATAATTTATAATAGCACATTACATATGTGCACTTATGATACTTCAAATTATTATAGTAGTAGTAGATAAAATATACATATGTAAAACAGTATAAAAATATATAAACTAGTAGAAAAATACATTATTTAAAAAGGTAGCATCAGATTGCAATTCCAAAGTTAAGGACCATATTTTCTAAACAGTGCTACTGAAAAGTGGGTTTTAAAGTCTCTTTAACTTGATTTGCTATATGAGGGGAGTATATTAAACAGTTGTTGTATGAAGGGAATATATTAAATAGATGTTAATGTTGGCATATAGATTGTTTGTTTACAGGCTTTCCCATGATTGAGGATCCTAGTTGTGTAAAGTTCTTAAATATGGGAACAAGCCTGGGAATAGAACCAGGTGTTAAGGGTCTTCCATCAGCCCAGCAGAATGGGTAGCATCTTTATCTTTGGAGGGATGCTATTCCAGAGGGTAAGGGCAGTGACAGAGTAGGCTGTCTTATTCAGTCCCATAAGATGTCAATGTTTAAATAGAAGGAACCTGGAGTCCGCCTGTGGACAAGGTCTGTTGAAACCACAGCTCATGTCCTGTTATACTGTACTCTCTTTAAGGATCCACAGACTCATTTTATAACTCCTTACTGGTAAAATATGTGGTAAATTCTGATCTCTTTTATGTGAAGCTGTTACTGTTGGATCAGCACAATATAGTTTCTTTGAACATCACTGAAGTCTGCTATAGTGTCTGTAAAATTAGGCAAAGTTTGGCTGCCCATCGAAGATCACACCACTAACTGTAATATACCACAATGTCTTGTTCTGTTTTATTTATTTGAATGTTTTAGTTTTTATTCTGGTCTGTGACCATAAGGAGAGATTGATTGACTTGGAGTACACCCAGTAGATATAAATATATTGGGTGAGCAAAAATGACTGGACATAATTGCTCAGATAGTCAGGCCCTATGTCTGAAATGTTCAAATAGAACAAATTTCAGGTCTTGGAATATTTAGCAGTTGTCCTTTCTGACTAGGAAAAAAATGAATTGGAGATCATGAATCTGAAGGATACCCAAATTAGGAAGAGTATGACTATCTCTAGTGACAGCACAGCTTAACTTTTACTCCCTCTCTCTCAAGTAATTGGCAGTGGGTCTCCTCATTTAAGTTTATACCCAAAACATGCTGGAAATTAGACATGAGACAATGAATGAATCCCACCTCCCCAAAGACCTGATGAATTCCTATGGCTGAAATTCATAGAAAATCCCAATCCAACACCTTAGTAGCCAACCCATATTGGATCAAGAACTGATACCCAGAGAAAGAATGAAATCTAAGCTGAGAGAGAAGTAAGTGCAGAAAAGGCATAAAAAATAAAGAAGCTTTGACAAGAATATTATGGAGGAGGCAGTAGATAAAAAAAGTACAAAGAAGTGACTCGAAGGGTTACAAAAGAAATCTTGGAGGAGGTAACTTAACATCTTCCATGTTCATACTCTTTATTTAAAGTAAAGAGTGTGAATGAAAGATATTAAGGGTCATAGGGCAGCCATTGGGAAAAAATGAAGGAAGAAAAGCAGAGGAAGAGATATTTGGTTATTGCTGAAGAAATGGAGAATTCAAAAGTGAAACATACATACAAAAACATGAAAAGGTCCATGAGAATCCATTTCTGAAAGGAAGATTGATAAGACCCTTACATGGGACCTGGTCAATATGCAGAGTTATATTGATATGCTTATATAGGGTTCCAAAGTAGCCTGCCATGGAATTCATGTTTTAAAGATATATTTTATTGAAAACCTTCCCTGTCAAAATATCATTGAAATCTATTTATTTTTATGCTGCTCCTGTTAATTTTAGTGGAGCTAGCACAGTTTTGTATGTAGTCTTTTGTGGGTCCTTGGCAATAATAATTTGCTTTCATCAATTAATTTATTTGTGTGTATTCTTTTCTGAAACATTATGCCCAGAGTCAGAAAGCTAACAGTAATAACAAAGGATATTAGTCCCTGTGTTAATTGTTCTCTTTATGTCATGAAATACTTCGTTTTATTATTGTATTGAAGTGCACTATGTTATGTTACATGCCTCCTCCCACTCCTCCATTCTCACTGACCTCCTCTTCTTGTCCTCATCTTGTTTTACTTTTATTTCTTCAGAGTGTCTCATTAACTTCCCCTGAAGTGATATTTCACTTTTCTTGCAATTCCTATTCCCTCCTTTCTCCATAGCACCTTCCACAGTTCTTATTATGCACCAGGTAAGTGCCACCATGAGGAGCATCACGCTGTCATGGCCTCAGCCAGAACAGCCCAATGGCATCATCTTGGACTATGAAATCCGTTATTACGAGAAGCTGAGCCGAATCTGCATCCCTGAGATTAGCAGCGCCA
Organism: Bungarus multicinctus; assembly: GCA_023653725.1. Taxonomy (NCBI): domain Eukaryota; kingdom Metazoa; phylum Chordata; class Lepidosauria; order Squamata; family Elapidae; genus Bungarus; species Bungarus multicinctus. The sequence goes on from CM042844.1 coordinate 42,824,653, forward strand.
TGGGCTCAAGACCAGCTACCGTAAGCCTGAATGCATTTCAGAGAAGGGAATTGGCTGGGCTGGTAATGGGAGAAGATGAAATTAAAACTGCCAACTATTTTTAACATATCACAGAATGCATGGTTTTGATTTAATTCCAAAATTAGATTGTAGATTTTCTGTGTTCACTCCAGTCTAAGGTTCTATATAATACAGTGAAAATATTATTTTATTTTAAATAGATTATCCTTCTTATGTCCTCTTTTCCACCTAGCAATAAGGAACTCATGAGATAAACCTGACTTAATTTTTTTTTAATGTAGGTGGTTGGGCTCTTTCTTTGTCGAGTCTTCCACGATGGCTTTCTAGTTTAATGAATTTTACCTGTTATTTGGCTTGTGATAAACACCAGCAGATTGGGAGCTCCTATCACAAGCTACATTAACTCAATCTGTATAAAAATCTTTGCAACAATAATTAATTGAAATTGGGGCCTGCCCATTTGTTCCTACTTGTCTCCATTTTATATATTTATTTCAGTCCCTGTATTCTTGAATAAGGATTGTTTTAACAACTGAAAGCTTGCTATGAATGCCAGTCTGCATGCTGAACTTATTTTTATGATTTTGGGTAGTATTTTGTGCACTGTATAGCACTCCTTAATGTCTATACTTATCTTTCAAAAGCTATCTTGTAAGCTCCTGCTATCCTACAGATGACTCCTGTTTTATTACCTTGTAAGAGCTAGATAGATTCAATCCGACACAGTTGGCTGTAGATTGAACTAGTTTTGCCCACGAGGCCCTGGGGTACAGTAAATGATATCCAATGCCAGATTGTCAGGAAACAAGTATCAGCTGCCATGCTGCTGTACAGGCCTGCCAACCATACCTGATGTTTAGGATTAGACAATCACCCAGAGAGACGAAATTATGTCACAGGCACAATATTATACTTGCTTGCATTTGTCACACTTGCAGCATATCATCCCACCTCAATATTCAACTACATGAGGTGAAATGAAAAAGCCCAGAAGGGGAAAGAAACAGCAGTTGGAGCATAGGAAAAATATATGTGTAATGATCTTAAAATGAAAGAACATTTGGATAAATTTGTTTTCGTCTAGCTGCATTCAACCATAGAGTGAAGCCTATTTCATAGGATCATGTTAATGATTTAACTGGAATCCCTTTTAGACCTTGCTGCCCACCTTCTAGTATAGGACGGACTAGGAATATAGGAAAAGTTGTTTAAATCAAAGCTTTGAGTCAAAAGCAAGATTTTTCAGCCAAATGTAACAAAAAACAAATTTGCATGCTAAAAAAGCTTAAGAAATGCTAGGATGCTAGTTTTGTTATGCCCTATTTTTGTGCTTGAACTGTAATGGCTGTTTCATTTCCATAGCCAGGTCATGCCAAATGTAGAAGAGAAGTATTGAAATGTAGCTATGGTTTCTCTTATTCTGGCCATTTAGAAGAGTGAATAGCTAGGATAAACATATTTACTGAATATTAATATTAGTTACCTGAGAATTAAAAGCCATTGCATTGTATTCTTTTTGCAGAAAACATGTAGATATTACCCATTTCCTTACACAATAGGCACACTGCAAGTTGCATAAGTACCATAATTTTCTCATGTATTACTTATTTGTAATTATTTTCATTTACACTATTACAGAAGGACTGTAAGAATTAAAATGGATTTGAGTAATATTGATATATAATACCCTAACTTCCTTGGCTCTTGCTCAGAAATGTGAAATCTTCAGCTTTCCCAATCAGGAAGCCTCCAAATGCCTTGTGAATTGCTAAAGTTTATGGGAGTTACAGCTTTAGAACATCCCAAAAGCCCAATTTCAATTTGTTTTAGATAGTTAAAAAATAGCCCTCTGGTTATCCTCATTTCATCCCATTCATTAAGCAGGTGGAAAGCAAGAAACAAGTTGGTACATGGGATGATTTTTTTTTTACCAGCATCAGAGTTGATACTGCAAATAATGTTGCTTCTTTCCTCACACCTCTCCTTCATTTGTTCTTTACTGAAGGACCACAGTGAGTACAACTCCTCTATGGCCAAAAGTCAGACCAACACTGCTCGAATCGATGGGCTTCGGCCTGGGATGGTTTATGTAGTGCAGGTGCGGGCTCGGACTGTGGCTGGCTATGGGAAATACAGTGGAAAAATGTGCTTCCAAACTCTGACAGATGGTGAGTGCCTTTGAAAAGTGAGGGAAGTTGGTTGCACTCCCTGTCAAATTCCCATACTGTAATTTGAATTAAATCAGCTTGTCTATTCAAACCCTTCTGTGATGGGATAGCATGGCAAGATCAAGCAATTTAAAAGTAAGTGTAATTTATTGTCAGTTGGAAGGCTAATCTGACTGAAATTCCTCCACCTCTTCCTCCTCACTAGTCAAGATTTTCTTTCTTTCTGGCTGCAAAAGAAAAGCAAGTCCCACCACCATTTCTAAGGCCAAATCTGTGTTGGAACCCAAACTGCATAGTAGTTGGTTATTCAAGGATTGGATGTGAACAGAGAATTTAAAAAAAAAAGTTGAGTGCAGATTTTGAAGGGTGTAGAATGGATCGACTTAAATTTATACCAAAAGATGGAGTCTATTTATGATGGTCATTCTCAGACTTTTTTAAAAAAATGCACAGATAACATGCCTTTTTTCATACCCTGCTGCCCAAGAAAGGAGTATATTTTAAAAAATGTTTTGTGCTTAAGGATTAGTTACATTTGAAATGTTGCATTTTAAAAGATTATATTGGAAATAGCTGAGCAACAGGGGAAGTGTCTAAGAAGTCCCCTTATATTAGAGGAGTATGCATACAAATCTTTTTTAAAATATTAAAAGATGTTGGGACTAAATATTTCACAATAATGCTGTGTGTCAGAATTAAAGGACTTAGTATGTACTTTCTGGATCTACAGTCCATGTATGTGTAGTGTCTCAGTAATGTATAAGTAAGAAAAATCATTTTTTAAAACATACAGAATGTTTAGATGGATCAATAAGCCAGCAATTGGTCAAGCTATCCTGCACCTGTAGACCTTTGAAATATAGCTATTTTTGTAAGTGTTTACAGGAGACTTAATGTTTCAAGTGAACTATTTGCAAAGTGATCAAAATCATACTTTAAGCATACATAATTCATTTCTGGAGATAATTGGGAACACCAAAATACAAAACAAAATTTTGTAATACATTGTAAGAGCTGATGTTGGCAAGGTAGGAAACTACAATTCTCGGACCATGAATCATTATGTAAACTTGTCTGAACTGCAGTTGTTCACATAGTTTTAAAGAAATTGTTAGAATATTGGAATATTGGAATGGAATATTGTTGGCTCAGAAAACCAGCAAGAAAAGTCTTGGATTTAAACCCTAACATATATAGACAAAGCTCTGGATTGCTGTGAACTGCAGTAGGTAGATTTTCTCTACAATAAAACAACATATCTAACCATGTAAGTCTGTGAAATTTCTATTGTTACCTAGCAACAGATTATGGGATAGAATTTCTGGAGAGTGGAAATGCATTGAGATGCCTTGGAGAGACATTTGATGCAAACTAAATGCCATTGGAGCCTGCAGGTACATTGGAGTATAATGCTTATCATCCACACTTACCTGCCTAGAAGCCAGTTAGCTTAGAAAATAATATTTTAGAAAATTCTTATTCAGATTTACTCAGGGAAAAGATGATTTGTGAATCATCTTGATAAACTTCATTACAGCTTTCTAAATTTGGGGTAGGTAGCTGTTTTTAATTGTTATTAATTACATACACACAGAGAGATACACTTGCATACCACTTGCCAAAACAATAACTTTTTTAAAGGTTTAGTAAGCACTGAAAACAATAAAATGACTACATGATAAAAATAGCAAAAATAATAATAATCTACAACAATCAAATATTAAAAATAAAGTTCATCTACTATTTTCTGCTAAATCTAAAGTGGGGAGAGGGGATGTTCTGTGCCTGGAGCTGAAAGGATTTTGGAGCAGATGTCAAACAAGTCTCTGTGATGACAGCACTCTAGGTATGAAGTTCTGCATCTAAAAAGTTGTTTCCTTGTTCCGATCCATCCTACTACTGCAAGCATTCAGTTCTTATTTATTGTAAACCTATGTTGATTATGTGCCACCAAGTCATTATTGGCTGTTAGTGACAACATAGTTAAGTTTCATCTAGGATGATCTATCCTTTATCTGGTCTTTTATGTCTTCCAATAGTGCACTCATCACCACTATAACCGAGTCTATCCATCTTGCTGCTGATCATGCTCTTCTTTTCTTTCTTTCCTTCCATTTTTCCCAGCATTACAGTCTTCTCTACTATGATCTTTGTCTAAAATAGAATAATTTGAACTAGTCATCAGTGTCTTGAGTGAGAGCTCTGGGTTGATTTTGTTCAGTGATCCATTCATCTGTTTTCTTGGCTACCATATTCTCAGGACTCTGCCAACACCAAAGATCAAAAGCATCAATATTCATCCTATCCTGATTTTTCAAAGCCCTGATCACTATTAGTATAGACACATCACTGCATTTGAATAGTTTTCCAAGATCTTCATAGCTGCTGCACCAAATGGTAATATGTGATGTATTTCTGAACTGCTTGTTCTCTTACTGTTGAGGTTGATCCTGAAAGGCAGAAGCAACCCACCATTTGGATATCTTCATTGTCTGTTCTAAGACTGGTTGTTTAGCCCCACTTTTTCATGGTGTACCTTGAGTTTTATCATGAGATCTTGCAGAAAAATTGTATTTTCAGCCATTGGTGTAGTTCAAGTTATTGAAGTTTCTTCCTCCAATTCTAGAACTAGGTTAATCATCCAATCTAGTTTCCCTTAATACATATATTGTACGTATGTACACAGCAAATAGATGGAATAAATAAGAGAAGGGTGTACAGCCTTGTTGCATTCATTTCTAACTCTGGAGCCAATTTATTTCTCCATGTTTGTCTGTACTGTGGGTGCCTAACCTGTATTTAAGTTTTTCATAAGGAAAATGAGATGTCCTGGGATCCCCATTTTTCTAAGCACATTTCATAACTTAATATGATCAAAGGCTTTTCTTTGATAAATGAAATGCATGTTTAATTATTTTGGGTATTCTTTGGCTTTCTCAATTATCTTGTGTACATCAGCAATATTGCCTTGTGTTCCTGTACTTTTTCTATAACCAGCTTGAGCATCTGGCATCTCTTTTTTCATGTAGGATTTTAATCTGCATTGTTGATCCTAAGTATTATTTTGGTAGCATGTGAAATGAAGGATACTGAAAAGAGTTGGCATACAGACTGTTAAGTCTACCATTTGGGTAGTTTTGGTATATAGACTGATCTCTTACAATTTATTAGTTACCATGTCATTGTTCAGATTTGCTGACACAGTTTGTTATTTGATTGATTCTTTTTTATTTCTTTCCATGTTCTCATAGTTATGCCATTAGTCCTGTAGCCTTTCAATTTGATAAGGAGTGCTGATTATCTAGTTTTAGAGATCCCTGTAAACAGGAATTATCTTCTAAGTTATCTTGGATGTTGACATATCTACTGTATAGTATAAGTAATCCTATACTTACAACAGCGTATAGGACCATAATTTCTGGTTTGCGAGAAAGTGTCAGGGAGAATGCACAAGAAGTGCAAACTAGGAGACTTCAAGGAGTTCACAAGAGGTCAGAGAGGGTGAATGTGGATTCAAAGGTGCATGCAAGAGGTGCCTGTTTGGGAGGATATATACAGATTGGGAAAGGTGAGGAGAGGGTATGTGAGAGGTGCCATACATGTTGAGGAAAGTGTGCAAAGAAATGACATAAGTTAAGGAGCGTGCAAGGAGGCATGGTGTGAGTAGAGTGGAGCAGAAAGAGGATGCATAGATAGGAGAGACTTACAGTACTTCAGTGACTTGTGATCTTCTATGCCAGCTTCCCCATTTACTATATGGGGAAGCCAGCAGAGAAGGTTGCAAATGGCAATCATGTGATCATGTGGTGCTTATCAACTGGTTGTAGGTGTAAATGGATTGCCAGGCATTTAGATCACATAACCACAGGGTGCAGAAAAATCCATTACTCATTTAATGTTTTTGCAATTTAAAATGGTCACTGACCCAATGGTCATAGATTGAGAACTCAATAATATTTCCATTAATTATTATTCATTTGTGTCCTCCTTTATTGTTTTTACAAATAAATCCAATATATGTTTCTCTTCCTATTTTCCCCACCACAACAACTCCGTGAGGTGAGGTGAGCTAAGCTGAGATAGATTGGCTGACCCAGCAGTCTTTCATAGCTAAGATGGTCAGAATTCATGGTCTCCCGATTTTTAGTCTTTTATCTTACCAAACCAGGCAAAAATTTTGTTTGATCTCATTTGAATTGATTATTATCTCTTCACTGGTATCCATTAGTACAATCAGCAGCTATATTATTGCCTGTGGGACCTTGGGTGTTTTAATGAGGACACAGATGAAAAACATGAAATGGGGGGGTGACATATGTCAGGGGGTCATAGAAAAGCCAAGTGCTGCAAATGCTACCTTGTTGATGCCAAAATATGTATTAGATTATTATTTAACGTGTGTTTCTAGTAATGAGATCTGAATGTAGACTAGAGTGGGGGCCACAGGAGAAAAACAAGGCTGAAAAGGTGCCTCAGATTTTCTTTAAAAAGTCATGAAATGCACCATTTATACCAATTTGAGGTTGGAACCTCTGACTAAGTTCAGATATTTTTTCAAATAAACTTTCCTCTTTTTCCATGCTGTTTCCATGTTTAGTACTTTTACAGATGCTATTGTAATATTGGTTCTTGTCTCATGAAACCATTCTCTGAACTCTTCTTAAGTTCCTTTAGGACATTTTTGTCTTTCTTGGCTTTGGCTTGTCTTCTTGACAATTTCTGTGGGTATATTCTGACATCAAATTTGCTTTCTTCTGTTTCTTCATTTTTGGCAGTCTCTTTTTACATTCATCCTTAACAACATTAAATTAATTCCACAGGAAACCTAGGGTTATACAGATATTGCTGCACATTGTACATATTTTGTCATAAACTGGATGCTTTTCAAAAATATTTTAAAGCTAGATCTGAATGTAATTCATTACTATAACTAGTGTCCTTGAGTATGTATACAGCATGATGGAACAATTAATGTGACTACTAATTGCAAATTACTTCAAAAGTATGTTGATAGGGAAAAATAAGTATATATTGACCCCTATCTGCCTATTTAAGTTTTTTAAGCAAATGAATAAACCTGTTAACAAATTAATAAACCTGTTTTAACCTCCTAATTAATCTATACTAATGTCCTGCATCTTATTATCAGAACTCAGGTGGGTCCCTTCTAGATTACTTTTACATAGTTTTGCTACATAAGCCTAACTGTAACCCTGAGTCCACTGTCCTTGTGCAATGTCTAACTGAAGAAAGAAATGGGAAGCATGTGTGCAACAACTGCTAACTGAAGAGATGAGCCTTTTTAAAATATCTTTCCATTTTACTTAGACAATTAGACAGGCAAAGAGAATATTCTGCCCGAAACATAAGCAGCTAATTGAAACCTAACAAGAATGGATACTGTATTATTAAATAATAATTGATTGTTAGATGGAAATTTGTTTAAAATTTATGCATCAGGCAGGAGATAAAGCAGATACCAGTAATTAGCTTCAAATGAGAATAAGAAAATTAAAAGGAGGTGTGAAATTTTCTATTTGTATGAATTTATTTTAAGCTATTAAGTATTCATGCTGGAATTATTAGAAGATAAGCAGTAATGTTAATCAAATTAATTTATTGTCTACCAGTCCATTGTGGTAAGGTGGGTGCAAGTAGATAGCCCTTTATCTGAATAATTTCTTGAGGAAGCCAGACAGTGTTTAAAAAGATATTATTTTCTAGAGTTTTATATTAAGTATCAGTTCTGAATTTCAGGGCAAGCAGAAGCCATAAATTGTTCAATTCAAATTTAATAGCAAACTAAAATTTGCCAAAATGTAGAAATTAATCAGTACTTGTGATGAAAAGACAGAAGGATAGAAATATAAATTATGATTGATATCACTAGCAGAATAAACATTTATAAAGCATTCTCCACAATCCCACTGATGCCTTCAATTTATAACAAAATATATGTAGCTCAAGGAGTCCTTGGTGTTCTCTGAGCTTGGTTGTTTGCTTGCAGATATTTCATTACCAACTAGGTAGCATCATTAATTCTAATGAGTCTAGGTTTGCTAACTGCTAGTATATATACTAGCTTTACTTCTATCAGAACTGATCTGGTAAGCTATTATACAGAAACAGGTTGCAAATCCCATACTAACTGCACCGATATAGTGTATATAAATTCCCCGACAAGCTGGGCAGAGAATACCTATTGCGGAAGCGCATTTTCACAGGTACCATTCAAGATGAAAAGCTGCACCCAGCTGAAGAACTTAGACATATGATAGCATGGCTGGGACCACAGTCTGTAGAAATAGTGAAAAATGTCTACTCATCCCAACTAGGTGAGGCAGAAATAGCGTGGGATATGCTCAACCAGCGGTATGGCGCTTCCACATTGATGGAGTACTTGTTCTTGGATCGCATGGACAAATTTATGGATATCAGCCTCAGTGAACCCCATCAGCTGGAAGAATTTTCCGCCATTCTTATGCAGCTGTGGGCAGCCAAAAAAGATCCCAACTTGCCGGGACTTGCTTGTCTTGACCAATTCAATGTTTTTAGGGCCATAAACTGAAACAAAGAACCACCCTTTGCCCTTCTTGAAGAATTTGTTGCCCACCAAATTACTTAATTAATTTATTTAATTACCTAGCTGGGTAATTAAATGTCCAAGCAAATAACCAAGCTCAAAGAACATTTAAAAATTCCAGAATTTTAAACTTAATTGTAGAATCTGTTGTTTGGGTTGTGTTTTCTTAGCTTTAATGCTAAATATAGTTGGAGGAAGAGGGGAGGAGATGGTGGTGATGGTTACAATCAAACCTGAGTTCCATTAGCAACTACAAAATTATTTTCAGGATATGAGAGGATCTACCTTAATAAATTTGGTAGTGAATACTGGGGCTTAAAAGGGGACTACAGTTTGAAATTTCTGATTCACCATGCAACTCCCTGGGTTGCCTTGAACCAAACACTGCTTGTTAGCTTATCTCATTTCACAAACAGTGGGGTAAAATGCAATTACCTGTGTGTGCCATCCTGGAAGAATAGGAGGGTACCAGTCTCATCAATAAATAATCAGATGTATTATTAACTGTGGAAGGTATATATCAGCAGGCAGGAAAATTACAAAATTACTTATTTTTCCCCCCCCAGATGACTACAAGTCAGAATTGAGAGAACAACTGCCATTGATTGCTGGTTCTGCTGCAGCAGGGGTCGTCTTCATTGTCTCCTTGGTGGCTATTTCAATTGTTTGCAGCAGGTATTATTTGCCCCATTAGCCTTTTCTTTCCATTCCAGAGAGGATCTTTCCCAGAGGATATAGTAGGAATGCATAAATGTTCAGCAGGATACTTTTGGCAAAACTAATGATCTGCGGTGATTGAACAGAAAATATCCCAAAAATGAGAGGATGTGCCAGTGGACATAGATTGTTCTTTGGGGAAAAAAGCATATGTACCAAAAAACATTTATATGTCAGAAATCTCCAGGTATGCACCTCTGTAGAGAATACCATATCAAAAGAAAAAAATTTACCTAGATAACTCTCTTTGTTTGATGGGCCCACATTTAGGAGGCTTGTCTCCCAAGGCCAACTGCCTTCTAATGTTTGCCCTCAGCTTAATCTTGTTCAAATGATTCTCTTCTTGGTCTCCTGCAGAGGATATTTATGGTGTGTTAGCCTTCTGTTGGTTACTATGGTGCAATAAATGGGTTTTTGCTCTTTTCAATGCTTTCTGCTTCTTCATCCTATATTATCCACCCACACAAATGGTTATTTTATTGGGATCCTTTTTTAACCAGATTATAAGTCTGTTTTATTTAGTTTTAATTGTAGGTTTAATTGCAAACCACTGAAATTGTACCTGACATAGGATGGTTACTAATAACGCAAAAAAATACTAAATAATTTTAGTAAACCATATTAAATTTTGAAGGTCAGTATCAGAAAAAAGCTCCATTAACCATTGGTCAAAAACAGGCCAGAGTGGTAGTTTTCTGCAAAGTCATTTCAGGAGCATTTATTGGGAAGTACAGGTAGCCCTCGACATACAACAATTCATTTATTGACTGCTCAAAGTTACAACCACACTGAAAAAAGCAACATGATCATTTTTCACACTTACGATCTTTGCAGCATCTTCATGGTTATGTAATCAAAATTCAGATGCTTGGCAACTGGTTCATATTTGGTTGCAGTGTACTGGGGTCAAGTGATCGCCTTTTTGTGAGCATCTGACAAGCAAAGTCAATGGGGAAGTCAGATCCACTTAACAATCATGTTACTAATTTAACAACTGCAATGATTCACTTAACAACTGTGGCAAGAAAGATCATAAAATTGGACAACACACACTTAAGAAATGTCTCACTTAGCGACATAAATTTTGGGCTCAATTGTAGTCATAAGTCAAGGACTTACCTGCGTTAAATTAGTTAGGGTCTGTGTGACCATAGTTTTATCCCTTTGTACACATGTTCATGTTGCATGTATACATAGGAATGAGGCTCCAATCACACATTCATGCTTGTCATTTTGACTGGCTTTAGTCCCTCCCCTGGCATGTGCTCCTGACATATTTCTGGCATATTTCTGGGTTCTCTAAAGTAGGACTCGTTTTAATTTGTGATCAGCTAATCAACTTATAGTTATATGCCTACTAAAAACCCAAGATGGATTTGTAGATTATGCTGAGCCATGATATGGTTTGTATTGCTTTGATTTACAGATTATATGCTGCCGGCTGCTGTGAATTGTAGCCTTGTAAGATCATGACAATGTGAAACCTCCTTTGTTGTGCCCCTCAAATGAAATGTTTTGTTCAATGTATATATTCATATGTGAGAAGGGAATTAAGTAATTTTTATTTAAATTTAAATTAAATACAGTTTATGTGAAATATATTAAATACATACAAACTGTACTTAGGTAAAATAAATTAATTAAATTAAATCAAAAAGAGTTTTGCCCTGGTTCTGCTTATATCTTACCACCCAAGGGCCAAAGGCAACCTTAATCTGTAAAAATATAAACATTCTGCCTCTTATGTGTGAATTCAGTCATTGTGATTTATTCAACAAACTACAGTTAAACCAACTTTTCATTACTTCTGAAATAAGCCCTTTAATGGGATGTGCACTTATTAAAGGAAAAAGATAATCCTGGGTATATTGTATTGCTATCTTCCAGGGAAACTAAAAGATGTCTTACTTAATCAGGAAAATTCCAGTGAAGACAGAGCAGATGGATTAGATCAGCCACAGCAAAAGACAGCAGAAAATAGAATCATGGATTGGTTTAAATTAATCCTGTTGCCTGAAATTATCCCATAAGAGTATTAAATACTGTTTTAGTAATCTACTAATTGATCCTTATGTGGACAGCTATGATTTGGGATGTGATCACCGTCTCCCCCTATGTGAGAACTGTCTAGATACAAAAGGACCTTAACCGTCATATTACAAACTTTTCTTAAGACAGTTCGGTATAGTTTCTGCTGATGGTTCCTTCTCTCTGCCAGAAGCTGATAACAAAGCTCTCAACACAGAACTTTTCTTCCCCTAAAGAAGCAAGCTGAGTCTTATCCTCACCAGACTCTTCTGATGGCAACTGATGGAGCTAGAATTACAAAGTATTTGGTCTATAGCAGCAGTTATCAATTCAGAGCCATATGCCCTCTAGGTTATTTCAAGGAGGCCACATGTGAAAAACATAACAGGGGGCACAGAATGAGCCAAGGGGAGCACAAAAAAGGAAAGTATATTATAATGCAGTACTGTCTGGTTGATGCCAAAACAAAGCACCCGTTGCTCTCTCATGTCTGAATCTGGTAATAGGTCATAGACCAGAGGGGGCATAGCAGAATATATGCAGGGGGCCTAGGAGAAAAACAATATTGGAAGGGGAGCACAGGCATTAGAGGAGTGGCATATTTATATAATCATTGCTTCCAAATGCTTTCCAAAGTGTGCACAGTCTTAGAATTTGGACAAAATTTGAACTGATGTTTACTTTTTATTTTCCTAGGAAGCGAGCATATAGCAAAGAGGCAGTATACAGTGATAAACTACAACATTACAGTACCGGTAGAGGTGAGTGCAAGAAACTTCTGAAAGGTTATGGATGGGCCAGGAAAGTTGTAAGTACTTTGTTCTAAGGCTTTGACAAAAATCGTATCTTTTAATCGTCTGGTTTAGAGTTGAGGTGAAACCTGAAAAATATTGAGGGAAGGGGGAGCTTGGAGGGGAGACAAAAAATAAGGAAAAAAATGGATTCTAGACAAAGAACAGATATATTATCTTAAGGTTGCTGTAGTTCCTTTATGTTAGGAACAGTTTATAAATTCTGGCCAAAAAGGATGCTTATAAGCCTTTTGGGCAGAGAACAAAGTAAGAGCAAACATAATACTATCAGAATTTCCTTTGCAGATGCTCAACAGAACTAATTAACAACAGAGAACATGGAAACTGGTTAAATGAAAAACCCTGAAGGAAATCCTTAACCTCAGAAGATAAGACTTCTCTCCTAGCATTTGTTTAGCTAGATATTTGAAGTAGTTTTTAGAACATTTTTTACCCAGCTTCATTTAGGCAAAATGAAAAGCCAAGATATACAGCACTTGTTGCCCATATGCTGCTGAGCTAGTTGTTTATTTGAAATAAGTGGTTGTCTTCAGTCTTTCTGCAAATAACCCTGGAAAACAGAACTTCACACAGCTCACCTGAAACGGGAGCTTGTTACAGCGTAGTTGTATTTGTGCCAGTTATCATTTGATTGGCAAACAAAAGCAAGGTCTTGGAAAAAAGTATAAACAAAACTTTATATTTTATTCAGTCTAAAAATGTTTTGTCCCAATACATTGATTTATCAGAAACAATCAACTGTTGGAAAATGTTCTTAGTTCCTGTTTCATAAACAGATCACATTCCTATTGCTTCCTGAATTCAATCTGGGTCATGGCAAGCAGCTAATCAGTTTTTATACAATCATGGTTCTTTTTAAAATATTAGGAAAGTAGGATAATCACAAGCCTAACCACCAAATAGTTACAGCCAACCTACACATGCTTTATTTGCTTATAGGGTATATAGAACCAGCTGCAAACAATTATATTTGATAGTTCCCAGGTGTTTGGGGAAAATCTCTAACACAAATAGGCATAACTCTTTGGAGTTCTATAGATTACAGCCATCAGCAATACTTAAGTAAACCTCAGCCAAACCAGGAAATGATTTGGGAGCACCTGAAATCCAGTTTGCACTGTAGAGGCTTAGTCTCACCCAGACATTTTATTTCTTTAAAAAGACAACATGAGCCTAAAATGTAGGGTAGAATATCCTCATTATTATTCAAATGGATGGACCAGAGTATGCTACTGTATCACGATAGTAAAGGTTAATCAAAAGAATATTGAAGTAAAACAGAATTAAAGTTTTATAGAAGCTTTTGTATTTGTTGACCTTCAAATTGGTTTCAGTTGTATTCCTAAGATTTTGAATGTAGTTATCTGTAAATTCTGTTTAAATTATATAGGCCAACATAGTTTGCTGTTGGGAGTCTAACGATTTTAAACAAACTAAAATTATTTTAATAAGACCAATATGAATAAGAATAATAGCTTCTTATCCATGTCTCTATAATTAATGTGGTAAATATGAAAATACTATAGTACCTAACCACTTCCTTCTTTCAGATTATTATTATAGGCACTTTTTTAAATTGACAAAAATGCATAACTTAAAGTTTTAGATTTATCAGTTTACACTGGTGTATTAGCTTCCTCATTATTTCTGTAATCAAAATATCTGTTTTTAACTAAGCCAAAACAATATTATATAATTATGTTTCTAAAGTAAACATAAGACTGAACATGGCAATGATATGGAGATGAAATGGTGCTGATAAATATCTGGAATGGAGTTTTGATGAGTAGACTTTGAAGAAACTGCAATCAGCTAGAAAACATTATACTTACAGTGGACAATCAATGTGTTGTTCCTCTGAAATTCTGTGCTATAACTGTGATATTTCCAAGGAATGATTCCAAAGAGAATGCTACAGCTCATGTCATATATTCTTTGGCAGAACATACTTTAAATTATATTTTGATGCAACCTCAGGCAAGAAATAGTTTAAAAGAATGTGATGACTGGACAACTTTCATTCCTCATTACCATTATCTATTTTCAATGTTGGTCCTATTTGGAGCAAAGAAAATGGGGTGTGAGAGATTTGTGACTGGTTTTCAGCCTGGTTACTTACTTTTCTGAATTAATAATGAGAGATTTTTACAAGAACCTGCAGCATGGATGGAACTTGTTAATGCTTTTTTGTGGACATTTGTTATGTTAATGCTTTTCTGTAGACATTTCATAATGTCATATTCTTTCCCCAAAGTAACAATGTCTAATAGAATATCTCTTAACTAAAGGCAGAAAGATAGATCCACTCTCATATTTTCTAAATCACTAAATTTCTAATCTCCTGCTGACCCTTGCTTTTACTTTATTTTGCTCTAGTTTTTTTAAAAATAAAGTATAAGGGAAAAGAAAACAGCCACGTCACCTTCATTGAAATTGTCAATGAAATTGTCATTCATAAAAGCCATCATCATTGGCCATGTGATGATTGCTTGACTTTATTAGCTTTAGTCAGGTATCCCATGATCAGTAAAGAAATTATGTAAAATAAGATCACTTTCACCTTGATAGTTAACTGATGTATGGGCAGTACGGAATAAATAGATTTTCACAATAATGTTATAATTAACTTCATAGCTATTACTCATAATTTCCTTCCTAAAGTTTAGGAAATTTAGGCTCAGCCAGAATCTGGATTAAAGGCTTTTTTTTTTTTTGAGAAGCTCAGATACCCTATCAGGAGTGTCAAATTGGCGACCCATGGACTAGATGTGTCATGCATAGGCCATGCCCATTCCAACTCTGTGAAAAATATCATGAAACGTCATGTGACAGCAACATGGGATTGCCAGTTTGACACCCATGCTATATTTTGATGGAAATATGGGGTGCATAATGAATTAAATTAATATATGAAATCAATACTTCACAAATAACTAGAAATGTTGTCAACATATTTGTAGTATTATGAACAATTGAATTGAAAAATGAATTTATGTAGCATACATTAAAAAGTAAAATGTTAGAGAAATAACCATCAGACTAATGGTGATCAGATTACTCAAGACCCTAAAATTCAGATTAATTGCCCAATAACTGGAGAAGACTGAGCATTTTTATGTAAGTATGGATAGATATAAATGTAAATGTTGGCAAAAACTTAAGTGTTATTTATATATCATCTTTATTATTTTCTACAAATAACTCAAGACAGCAAATACACACAAGATACTTTCCTTCTATTTTCCTCACAACAATCCTGTGAGGTTGATTGTACTGAAAGAGTGACTGTTCCAAAATCACCCATCTGGTTTTTATGCCTAAATCAGGACTTGAACTCAAAGCCTCCTGCTTTCTAGCCTAATGCCTTTAATCACTAAACCAGACTGGTTGGCTGTTATTTGTTGTCTGTCTATTGGGTAAGATAGTTTAGTGTGACATTTAAATTGATTATGTTTTACTTGTTTTTATTTTATTCTTCAGGCTTGCAAAGGTGGCCAAAAAATGTAAGAAACATATCGCTGGGATAATATTTCTATATATGCAGTACTGTGTCACCATGCATCAGTACAAAAACATAATTTAATTAGAGTGTCCATCTCAGGTGGCTATTGATAATAGCATGGAAAACATACCGCACATAAGAATTATGAACATTTTTTCATTGCTAATCTTTGTGTCAGGTTATAATCTTTACATCATACATAACCTTTATACATTTTACATTCTGATATATTTGCATGCTAAATGTATCAGAATAAGAAAATTAAGATGTGTAGCCCTTCATTCACAGAATGGTGGAAGGGAAGAAACAAAGTGAAAAGCCTATAGTGATTTCCAGAGAAAGTTACAGGTTAATACATATGTTAAAGACTGAAGACTGCAAAAGCTATAACAAACATATAAATTACATTTATGATCAAAATTCTTGTTTATATTTTCATTTTCTAAAGGTATTTTGTTGAAAGTTGGAGAGTCATAAACAAAAGAACACTGAAAAGTACAGATTTCATGACCCAAAGTATCTAAAGATTTTTTTCATGGTTTAAATATTTGCTGAAATAAAGCATTTTGCAAACTTCAGTAGGAATATTTATAGAAGATAATGAAAATATTATAGACTGTTAATATTATATTGTTTTGTTATCAGTTATTGTTAAGTAGCCATAAAAATAGGATATTGCCCTTAAAAAGCCCTACATAATCTAAAATTGAGGAAATACATCTTTCTGTTGATTATCATCTGTTGGTGATACAGAAGTCTGCAATCTTTGAAGTACCAAAATGTTTTCCTTTGGCAGAATGGAGAAGCTGCTAATTCTCAGCATGATAAAAGAACAAAGCTTGTGCTATCAGCTAGAAATATGCATCAGTCTATTCTCTATCATTAGTACTAGAGTTGTTGCATGTAGCCTATAATTGCATAGCAGGATGTGCTTTTCATCCTCTGATCTTTGAGCTTTCATTCATGCTGTGCTAATTATGTCAGCCCACCTTTACCCCCAGGGTAGTTCCAAACTATGGCAAATTTTCTTAACAAGTTCAAAGCCATTTATCAGTTGTGCATACACCTTCTCTCTGGCCCTTCATTCTATACTGCTGGGCATTTAGAAGCCACATTACACTTGCAGAGAGTATGCCAATACTATGTTACAAGGTCATTGTGTCCTCAAATTGATCACCTGAATTATATGTGTGTTTTGCTGTTCCAATCTGTAAACCAAACTTGCTTATCATCTTGTAAATTCCTTTGTAATTCTGCTAGAGAATTGGCTGCACTTATAAAAGGATTTATGGAACAGTAAAAGTCTATGTGATGAAGCATTTATGAAGCAGTCAAAACAGAGCAAGTTTTCACTGTTGGAAATGGAAGAATTCAGCTTTGGACCAATAGTTTGTTCAGATTACATCAGATTTAGTGCTATAAAATTAATCCAGTAATGAAGGAATTGATCAATTAGTATAGGGTTTGATCACTGCATTAACTGTAATGCAATCTATATGTTTTCAGCTCAAAACTGGACATTAGTATGGTGGTCATTCTTTTCTTTCTAATTTTCTCTGTTTTCCTTATTATCTTTCTGGTACCTTTTGGTTACCTGCAGGCCAACTGCCAAAGATAGAGAGTTAAGAATTACATGTGGCCTACTGGTTGCCTATTCCTACAATAACATCTGAAGCAATTGGTTGAGATATCTAGGCAATATTGGTTCAGACTAGGCATGTTTAGCTTGAGAAAAATAAAAAATATTTTCATATTAAATGAGATTATGTTTTTGATTGAGATTCTCTGAAAGTGTCATTTTTTTATTTTTAATCTGATGGAAGGTAAAAATCAGAATTATGTGTGTCTGAGAAATTAATATACTAATTATAATGTTAATTATATTTTAAAAAGCAAAAGCCACACCCACCCACATCTATTGAAATAAGGCCTTGAAATAGCATTCAAGCAATATTCATAGGCCGAGGGTAGTCCTTTGACTCCTATAGCATATACCATGACTGGTGATTTTTCCTGTTTGGAAAGCTTCCAATCACTTGTAGAAGCCTGATATTTGAAGCTGATAACAATCACCTAAATCTTGCAGTTTTAGTTGCTTTAGTAGCATTTTGAAAAGGGAATGGAAGACTTTTGTGGTCTATAAAATAGTTCAGGAAGGGATGAAAATCTTAGATTTTTTACCTAGCCATTAACAGAAAAAAATATTTCACCATTAATGATACCTCACACTTGTGTGTTCTTAGATTCATATGTTTCACTATAAAATGTATGTACGGCTACTGATATGATTTGTATTTCTGAATGTAAGATCTCTCTTCAGATTGTGAAATAACAAGGTTTCTACCTTCCTTTCAAAGTCCTTTTAGCACTCTCAGATTCTTCCAGTCATGTCTTTTAGAGTTTTATCAGCTACAAAGGGAATCATTTGGAGAAGGGTAAAAGAAACCTGAAGAATATTTATTATGGAGATTGTATTTTATTTAAATGCTCACCAGTTTGTAATTGCTACATTCTGTCAATAGCAGCCACAAAACAATCAAAAGGTGTGCTGAGTATGGGTTAAATTATGCATTAAGGGAAGTGTCATAAATCTGATGCCATTTTTCCTATAGAACTAGCAAAGTAGTTTTGCTGCATAACTTTGCTCTTGTGAATTGAACAAACAAGGCTTTAAGAAGACTTTTAACTCCAAACAGCAAGCTCGTCAATCTGAATCAACTAGAAAGCTTTCTAAAACATTAAATTGTTGAAAAATGATTTTATTCTTTTTTTTTTCAGTCCTCATTTTGTCTTTCTATAACTCTACTCTCTATTAGCACACTAATAGTGTTCTTAGGTACTGATTGTATTTTGTCTTTCCTTTTTAGTTTTGTTTTCAATTTCTTAAGGCAACTTACTTTCCAGAGTGATTTCTTTCTTTCTTTTCTCCCCTTTTCTCTTCCCTTGCCCTTTCACTCATTTTCCTTCTTAGTTTGCTTCTATTTCTTTCCTGCATTCACTGCTATGGCACAGCCACCCCTCACAATCAGAGGAAAGCAGAAAAGTCATTGGGCTAATAAATATTGTTCTCCAGCTACATTTTTTTCTTTGACTTTCTTGCTAATGGACTTGGTATGGCTTCGATAAGTAAAAATATATATTTTTGGATATAATCTATTTCTTGCTCCTGATCCGTTTTAATTACATGCCCTAAATTTCCAGGGAGACTGCAAAAGAAAAGATGTAGGGGAAGTAGAGAATGATATAAGAAAGGATTGGAACAGAAGGGATAATGAACTGGCCAACTCAGAAAGAGATTCCTGGTTTAAAAAAAAAACACCAGGGAAGGAAGAAGGGCTTAGCTTCAGGGTGCTATTCTATTCTCTCCCAGAGATGAACATGATTCTTTTTTCTCTCTCCTTTTATCCCACTAAAATGAGAAGGCTCCCCTGGAATGAAGATCTACATTGATCCTTTTACATATGAGGACCCCAATGAAGCTGTTCGTGAATTTGCCAAGGAAATTGATGTGTCTTTCGTGAAGATTGAAGAAGTCATTGGAGCAGGTGTGACTCATTTGCTAGTGGGCTGGTGCTCAGTGTCACTCCTATTTTCTTCTTTCCTTCCTTTTCGTTCTTCCTTCACATTGGATATTCTGGTTCATTCAGCTCAATTATCAGTGGACTGGCTCTTTAAAAAAAAAGAAGAAGTCTAACTGTAGCTTCTGTGATTGAAGAGGTTGTGCTTAATTAATTGACTCACTTTAATACATTGTTGTGCTCCCACGTTTAATTAACAATAAACAGGTTGTGCAATTGTTCTCTAGTTTATGGCATCTCTCTATTCACTAGAGCAGCAATCTCTACCTGTTAAAAATTTAACAAAATTCAGAGACAAATTAAACAAACCGAGCAATCTTCATTTTAAAAAGTGTTATACAAAATCTATACTTTGCATAAAAGTAATTTGCATGAAATGTGTAAATTATAGGATTAATTAATTATACAATTTATAAACCATTTTTTTTTTAAAAAATGCAAAGTGGTTCATATTTAAGATATAAAATTACAGGAAGCAAATAATTATAGGATATCTGGAAAATAGGTAAGTAGGACATCAAAATGTCTAAGTTATAAAAAAAAATTCTTAATATATTGTACACACAGCAACAAGAATGACATCTAATCTTTGTAAAATATTTACTAAGTATGTTAGGTGACACTAAAGACAAAATCTGGTTCAAATTAATATTGGAACTCTGATATAGATATTTTGAATACAAGGTTTGGTTATATGAAAACAAACAGTTTCTTAAAAAGATCCTGGTTTATGCATTTTAGGGTCTTGTCCACAAGACCTTGGAAATCGCTAACCTTAGTCATCTTACTTCAGGCAATTCACTGATTTTTTTTATACTAGTGTAAGATATGTTTATTTAATGTTAGGACTCATTGATAGTACATCCTTGGTGTTGCTGTACCTGTATCATTTATTTTTATTTATTTATTTATTTAATTTATATTGCCGCCTATTTGCCCATGGTGACTCAAGGTGGCTTACACAATATAAAACCATATTTAAAATAAAAATAAAAAACAATAAAAACTAACAAAAAGAATCAAATAAATTAGTAAAGTACAATAGAACAAAATTTGGAAAACATTTTTAAAAAAACCCAACTCCCCCCCTTCCCCTCCCCCCGACAACAGCCGATCACACTAGCCATTGATGGGCTCCATCCCTCTCTGGGTTCCCCAAGCCGCTGGCAAAACCAGGTCTTCAGTGCCTTTCAGAAGAGAGCTAGAGTGGGGGCCATTCTAATATCTGGGGGAATGATAACAGCATTAGTAACACATATAAACTTATTTATATGTGTTACTTACTCTTAAAACAGCAGATGTATTTAAATCAGCAAATCTGCAATCAACTTTCAGGGATGTTTTTGTTGTAGATAGTACCCTAAAAGCCCTAGAATCAGTTCTTTGATTCTATGACTCAGAAAATATCATGCAGCTGTAAAAGGCGATATCTTCTTCTTTCTGGATGAACAAAGTTATTTGGTTTGAATGTCCACATAATATAACAACAATAATTCTGGAATTTCAATGAGGTAAAGCAACCTAAAGTCCATTTAGTTAATAGTTTAAAAAATATTGTCAGTTGTAAACAAAATATTTTGTATCTAGTTCAACTGAGAAGAAAGTACATTTACTCCATGGATTTCAGATGGGTTATTAACTCAATCTAAGTTGGCATATTTAGGATTTTTCACAGTGATGGTTTAAGCAATCCAGATACATAATGTTGCTTAAAAAGATTTGAAGCATTTGATGGTCAGCCTGTAGTCTACTTAAGGCTGTATTCTTTCTTAGAATCCCCATACTATATTTTTATCTAATATTTAATACTGTCCTGGAAATGGTCCAGAATTTATTTTTTGCTAAGTTCTAATTACATGCATGCATTTCTGGAATTAGCCAGAAAGGTTTACATTTGCTTGCAAATTTTAGTTCCCATTTTTTCATTCTAGTATATGTGAGCTTGCCTATTATTTTTTGATCTGTTATAATTTTTTCTCTCATGTTCTTCAACCTGTAATATTCAACTTCTTTAACCAGATAATTAAAAATGAATTAGTTGCTTAGTCATAACCAATTGCGTTATTGTTTTGTTTGCCTTCAGCATTGCTTTATTCACTGCTTCTTTTTCCATTAAAGGTGCTTCCAGATGAAGATGTTTATGGACACCAAGTAGACTGGATGGCATGTTTAATATTTGTATTTTAACCATGGTGGTTTTCAGGAAACTTACAGCATACAAATGGGTGTCAGTTACAGCACAGCATTCTACACTTCTGTGTTGGGAGTTATCCTTTTTAAAATATATATTTTCAAATGTTACTACTGCGCTAATCAGAGCAGTTTTTATCTGGAAGTATCCTTATTTCTTTCTTTCTGTGTCCTTTTCTCTCTGTCTCTCTGTCTCCCTTTCTGTCTGCACACCAGACCCCTTATCATTGCACAACAGGTGTCACCTTCCTGTTTTCTAAGAAAGATGAAGGAAGATGAGACAGCTTACAAGGAACTGAGAGTAGGACTCAAAGAGCAAACCTATTAAGTTCAATTGTATTTTTCTTCTATTTATGTGTGTTGTACATTTTTATCTTCCTTGACTTCTTTAAGTTTCTATAATTTTTGTTGCTTTTCTTTAAAGAAAGTGTTCACTGATGTTGCTCACTTTATTGGGTCTGTCATGTTATCTGAATCCAAACCTGTTTCTTTTTAAATAAGTATCACAAATTCAGTAAGTCTCCTATGCATTTTTATTATTTAATAAAATCTTAATCTGTTTTCCAGCATTAAATAACTCCAATATTTAGAATTATAGAGTGTTAATCTTTAGGACATTGGAATAATCTGCTTTAAATTCAATGAAACTTTCTGCTAAATCAGTATTTAGCACTGTGAGATAATAGATAGGAGTCTTCTAAATTAATCATCCTAAATTAATCAGTATTTTAACTATAGCAAATTAACTATATATTCAGTATCACTGAGATGATTGAAAAAAATATGAATAAAATACTAGTGTCAGAAGGGTAGCAATTTTAGACTTTGAATCAAAAATAAAGTTGGTTTTCAACTAATAAATTTATTATTCCATACGTTTCTTTGTGCCACAATCAATTTTGTGAAACAATGAATGAATATTTCATTTCTTTGAGTCCTCTGTTGCTGATCACAAGGTAACAGCCCTTTAAAAAAGGATTAACAAAGAATTATTTCAGTGCAGAACAGTGGAATTGGCATCATAAAAGTTAATTCTGTTTTTCAGGGATTAAACAAGAAACTCCCAGTTACTGCTTTGTTTAAGTCAGTTTTTTAACTTTAAGTTTATTCAATGGTACACAATATTACATATAATTTTTACATTTTTTTGTTCACAACATGTGAACAAATAGATATACATTGAATTAATACAGAGTAGTCACCTTGTTAATTGAGTTCATCCTTCATAGCTGATTGTTGTGGCTTTCAAATTGTAGGCTTGTAAAATGCTGTGGGAAAAGAAGCCACATATAGTGGAATCTAGACAATATAACTGGCTTCAAGAACATGGCTTTCTTCTCACTAGATGAGAGGAATCCAGTAGACTCAGTTTTTTATTCTGAATGTTGACTTTAAAATACATAGGGTGTGCACATGCACAAAACCCAATTTGAAAGTTTTCCTTATTCTTGTCAGGAGTTCAGCCCTTCATATATACTGCATGCAGCTCATGCCAAACCATCTTGTTTTTATCTGGAGCGATACCACATTTTAGCTCACAATTGTCCTATAATTTTTTTTCTTTTCATTTTTTTTTATTCCATCATCCCCCTCTCCTCCCATGGCCTTAAGATATTTTGGGCAAGAAATTATCTCTTCTTGGAAAGCCTTTGGTCTCAGTCTTAGAGTCTTAAAGGTTCCATTTCATAAACACCAACATTATGGAAGCGAATTCCTTCTCAGCTGGGAACAGTTTTTGCCTATTCTGCCATGGGGAAGATCAAATTCTTGTAAGTACTGCAAAGCAATTACTAAACAGGCTCACTGTGATAGTTTGTCCCATTTGTGAGCTGTTCTCATGGAACAAGTGTTTAGAGTGGCAGACTCTGAAAGTACTCCATTTCCTTTATCTTTCTCCAAAGCTCCTACCATGTCTCAAAGGTTGTCTAGGAGCTCTTGTCTATTCTCAGTCATGTTCAAGCTCTCTGTCTCTGGTAGAAAATCCTCAGCTCTCTGCTATGCTGCCATCGGCACTTGATAAACAACCTAAGCTTTCTAAAAGGGCTGCCTTGTTTATTATGACACAAAAAGAATATTGTGGTTTCCCTAATATAGATTCCAGCAGCTATAGGTCCTTTTTCACCCAGATCTTCTACATTTCTAGTACCCCTGTTTCAGAAGCCACTGATCTGAACCATCCAGCCCCTTTGCTGTCCCTCAAACAGTTTTAGAAGGAAATATTTGTAATAAGCCTTCTCTGAGTCTTTTTTCTTCCAGACTCTCAGATGGCTCAATCTAGATCCATCCCAATCTGTATCTCAAAGTGATCAAGATCAAAGTTGGTTACCTAGGAATTATGCATCTTATGGTGAATGTCTGTCCTCAATTTTCATTGATCCCATAATGTCCCATTAGATTTATTATTTCCTAAGACTGGCCATTAGGTGCTGATTCCAAGCAGTTGTGGTATTTTTCTTCATCTAAATACTATTGTTTTCCTACTGTTTTTTTTTCCAAATCAACCCATGACTTGCAACTTTCTGTGACATTATTTTTATTCTGTCAGAATTTTTTGTTCTTCAGCACATATCAAGGGAAGTGAATGAGTTACCAATCATGCATTGCTACTTCCTCAAATATTTCTGCCTTTTTTCAGTCAATGGTTTGACCCGCACCTTTTGGTGTTCCTTATTTTCAAATTAGTGCAATTGTCATTAACCCTTGGTTAATGGTAGTCTCTGTAAGGTATTTTCAGATATGTTTACAACACCCTTTGGTTCTGTTGGTTTCTTTATCTGTTTCATTGCTCAGTCTCCAGGCTGGGGACTTTCCATATTATGAGCAGTTTTGTCCAACTGTGCAGGCTCCAGCAATTTAAACAACCATCTTAGACAGAGAAGAACCCAATTGGTGGAGGATGTGATTGCTTCTTCAGTCTTTGTGATTCTTAAACTACAGATAATTAGTCCCAAGAAGGTAATTTGGGCATATTTGGGCTGTACACCGCCCTGAGTCCCTAGGGAGAAGGGCAGTATAGAAATTTTATAAATAAATAAATAAATAAATATCCTCGGGATAAATAGGATAATTTATAATTGCTTGTTTGTAAGTCAGATATCCAGTTTGGAATCAGTGCTGCTGACACATTTGTGTGTAACAAAAGAGTCACTGGGAAGAAGTGGGCAGGAGGATTAATGACATTATTTAAGCCTGGAAAAATGTGTAATTTGGTCAAACAAGCTGAGAGCCCCTGCTTTGTCGTTGTATTTCTAGATTTGCTGAAGACCAACATTCATGAGCTAAACTAGTCACTGGATCATCCACTTTATAGATCCATCTTGGCATTTGAAAATAATTTCCAAGGTCTTCGTGGCTATAATTTTCATAATTGACCCTACAAGACAGAAACTACAGACAACTATAATATTTTCAATTTCATTTCTAAGAATAGTTATTTATGATGCTGCTCACTCCAGACAGAATCTCTTGGTCAGAGACTGCCTTTAGAGAATATTTGCAGAGCGTTCTTTCCATATGAGATGGAAGGGGATTCAGAGATGAATATTTTCTTCAGAAACTTTCATCATATGGAAAATTCTGTCACTGCACAAAAGATCTATGTCTCTACTTTTCATATTCCAGAAGTTGTATCTGTATCTTTCAAAGAGCATTTGGGAGTACACAGTGCAGGGTAAATATACTGAGATGAATGGGGGCAAAAACATTTATAATGTGAATAAAAATGCTAATAAAATTAAAAATGATATAACATCAGACCAAAATAAACAATATAGCAGAAGTAACATATTCCAAAAGTAGAAGTGAATATAAAAATGGTTTGGTGTAATTCTATTTTTAATAACTTCTGAAAACCATTAAGGAGTGGGGCTACTTGATCTCCAGAGAGATTTATTTTTGAAAAGCAGCACTTTCTGACTTTGATTTTATCTCTTGTAAGTTTGAGACAACAGGCACCTCCCTCTAGATTATCTGGTAGGTCAGGTCATTTCCAGTTACATTAGATGGTCTTGTAGGTAGCCAGGTGCCATGCTACAAAGGGCTTTATAGGTCAAAACCAGCACTTTAAAATTTACTTAGAAAACAATTGGTAAATAGTGCAGACTCAGAGAATAGTGTTATTTGTTTCCAATATCTGGTGCCAATAAGTAAAGAGACTGCTGCATTCTGGACTAATTGTAGTTTCCATGTAGTTTTTAAAGACAATCCAGGTAGAATGCATTCAAGAATAGTTTTTCCAAGGTGAGCATCAATTCCGGATCCATTTGCTCCTATCTCTTCAAACACCAGAATTCTTAAGTGCTGGATAGAATTAGTTCTTGCTGTGGTTCAGAAGCTGATGGATTCAGGGTAAACAGGGTAGGAACAGTTGTTGGATTTGCCTCATTTGGATCTGGGGGAACGGAGTCTGCTGTTGCTTTATCTTCCCATGGTTCTCCATCCATCTGAGGATATCTGAGCTCATAAGATCGGACTATAACAATTGAACAGATTTGCTACAAAAGGAGTGTGTAAGCATGTCTTTCTGAGGTTATGCACAGCAACCTTTCAATGACACAGTATGTCGCTATTTTCAAGAAGGAAATTCCAAGGCCTATGTTATATCTTCAACATCTTAATTCTTCAACCTGCCTTTCTTCAGAATCATTTCAATATCATTATTTTCCTCTTATAGCAAAGTATTGGTTCACATGTACCAATTTTCAAAAAGTCTATTTTTATCTCTTTATAGTGTGCTATCACTATTTTTTCCTTGGCTTTAGAGTTAATGATTACATGTACACATTTTGATGATATCAAGTACAGTACTTAGAGGGTTTTTTCCACCTAAGGACATCATATCTATTGCATTGTATCATCATCTCCATCTCCATGATACTGTATCTTCTTTCTAGATAACTAGAACTTAGTTGGTGCATCATGTATCATGATTGTGGGGCACATTTCTCATGTGCTTCTCTATTTACAGTAACTTGAGATTTGGGATCAGCTATCAGAAGTTTGGCTTCATTTAATCATTATCCATTTCTGGCAAATTTAAAGTCACACTACTTTTTTTATAACTTTATTCCTGAATGATGGTCATCATCATCCATATATCTATATGCAGGTGCAAGACACATCTTTCTTCTTTTTACATCTGAAGTCACATAGTAAAGATGTTTTCATGTATTCTTGAGCTAAGGGTTTTGGCATCTCATCTCCTTTGAGGAGTTCTTCAGAGGTAGAACTGCCAAGATAGAATTTAAAAATGCTGCTATATAAACAAGGTGGTAAAAGGTTCGTCCCACTTTTACATCTTACTAAATAACCCATTACCTCTTAGGGTTATTTTATAGATATTTCCTTACCATATTCTTCAATGTCTTCAATAATGTTACCACTTCTAATGTACTTGAAAAGCTCTTAACAACTCAGGAGGATACTCAGAGATCTATCTGCCTTGAAAGTAGCCTATGTTGAACTATACAATACAATCAAACATCAACTTTATGTATTATGAATTATCTCAAAACATTTATTTATCAAATTTCTACATTGCCCATGTCACCAAAGTGACTCTGGGCAACTTACAAGTTTTTTTTAATCAATAAAATGGTTTATGATAATCTTTATCATTAAATATTTTTATTTTAAAATTTCAAATCTATAGTAGTCACAGGAATGATGCCTGAATAATGTTTGCCTTCTGTTTAAACTAAACAGCATCATTCCAAAGAGACTAATATTTATTTTTGCTCTTTCCAAATCAACTTAAAGATTAGGTACTTCTTCTCAGTTGGTGTCCAAATATATTGTGGCCAGGTTTTCTTATGAGCTGGCTAAACAACACTCTTCCCACATTTAAGATGGCAAATAGGCAGGTGCTCTTAATGCTATCCTTCCTCCAGAGCTATGGTCGGCAGCTAATGGAGCTCAGCCTTTACTTTCTTTCAATACTGTTTTCTAAAATGCTACTTTTAGAGGCATGTCATTGGTTAGTTCTTTGGTAGGTCATTATATGACTACCAAATGATTCTGATGCTAACAGAACTAACTTGTTCGTGTGTATGAAACATAGATACCACAATGAATAGAAAATATAATTGATTTACCTCTAATTGAAATTATTTGAGTGGTTGCCAATTAATTCACACAACTGTCTTCCTACTCCACTTGATGGTTGATGTTATCTCAGGAATTGAGATTAAGTCAGAGCCATGCTTGGCCATGTCATGGTTCAGGGGACTAACTCATTCTTCTTTAAGCACTTGAAGATTCCTAATGGACTCTGGACAGGTGCATAACCTGTGTAGCTCATCTTTTCTTTGTACAAGTGATCACTGTGGATAATTCTCACTGTCTTGTACTAACTCTTTTTACCATTCTCCTCCCTGCACACCTTTCCCAAAACAATTGCTTGTGTGTACAATATTGCATTCCCTTGATTGTATTCCATGAATCACAAAGGGATGTACAACAGTAAATGTGTTTTTCTTTGAGGTTGCTATTAAAATTATTTGCTATTTTAATTTAGTTATTTTTTTCAAAATGTGTACTTATACATATCTATATGTCAACACAACAGCGTAGCAGTTTAGAACAACGGTATTCATAGTTAAGAAAGGGCTAACTGATAAGAATATGCTTATTTCATAGCTATGGAGAATGTGTCATTTCACAGTAAGAGAGCATTTTCTTGTTTTGTACAACTAGTGAAATTACCAAAAGTCTTACCTTATATGAGGTCTTTAGAAATGCAATACTTTTAATAAAACACTGCCTTTTCAAAGAAATATTTCTAATATCTTGGAAGAAAATAGTAGTCCATACATACACCTCATTCAGAAACATCTATCATTCAGAATGAAATCTCTTATATAGTTCTTATTAACCTCTACTTTTAAAATGCAAAATTGACCAGAATTGGTTTATAACTTATATCAATCCCATTACAGGAGAATTTGGTGAAGTTTATAAAGGGCGCCTGAAACTGCCTGGCAAGAGAGAAATTTATGTGGCTATTAAGACATTAAAGGCCGGCTATTCTGAAAAACAACGGCGGGATTTCTTAAGTGAAGCCAGCATCATGGGCCAGTTTGACCATCCAAATATTATTCGGCTGGAGGGGGTAGTCACTAAAAGTCGGCCAGTGATGATTATCACAGAATTTATGGAAAATGGAGCCCTGGATTCTTTTCTACGAGTAAGTACAATAGTTTTTTTAAGTGATAATAGACTGGAAATATCTAATGAGGTAAGTTGCTATTTATTGTAGGGATGGTGCAGATTAAGTCATCTTTTTATAAATTAATAATTCTAAAATAATATTTAGAACTCTCTCATTCTTCTCCTAATGAAATCACATAAGTATGTCTTGAAAGAGTCCACATTTTACTTCTTCTTAGCAACTTCAATTGTGAGAATTGAATTACAATTTTCCTTCCAGTCACTGGCCCTTCTGCTATTAGGATATGTTTTTTCTTGGTTTTGGACAATGGAATCTGCTGGCATTCTTGCACATCCTCTTATATTTTATTCTTAAGCTTTTAAAATTTCCTGGTTTTTTTCTCAACACTTTCCTTCTTTCCCTGCAATTTTATATAATTCCTATTTCTCTCTTCTTTATCTATTTCTTTCGCTCACTTCTGCTAACTTATGCCTATTCTATTAAATTCCCCCAAATCGGCCTCCCTCCATTTTCAACCATTTATTTCTTTCTTTATCAATTTTGGGGAGACTTCTATTCCCAGCCTGTTTTCTAGTTTCTAGACATATGAAATATGCTCATGTCTGTGCTTATTTTTTACTTTTACAGCAAAATGATGGCCAGTTTACAGTCATTCAGTTGGTGGGAATGCTTCGAGGGATTGCAGCTGGCATGAAGTACCTTGCAGAAATGAATTATGTCCACCGTGATCTTGCAGCCAGGAATATCCTGGTCAACAGCAATCTGGTCTGTAAAGTATCTGATTTTGGCCTCTCTCGTTATTTGCAAGATGACACATCAGATCCAACTTACACCAGCTCTTTGGTAGGTAGTTTGCATGTAAGAATACCTGTGGAGCCTGTGGGGATTAACAGGTGTTTTCATTAATTAGCTTTCAACCTCTTATAATAATTTACATGCTACATTGGTCCACTTGTTCTAATTATTTTATTAAATGGTCCAAATTGAATATATATTTTAATCTTTATCTATGGTTGCTAATAGAGGAATGTTAATAAAGAAGGCCAAAATTTGTTTGAACACATATTGCAAGTGACTGTCCTGATCTCAAATAGGTAAGATCCAAAAAAAGAAAGAGATTAGGTCTGCTCTAAGGATATGGGAATTAAGTCATGAACAAACAGGTGATCATAGCAGATGGCAAATCCAAGGGAATAACAAAATAATACTTATCATTAGGACTCGTGAAAGGCTCAGCACAGCAGCCACCACAGAGCCATTCAACTAAAAAATGAAATTTGTGAAGACATTGGAAATCTGTTCTTCCTGAAACTTATGTTGTTTCTGAGATATCATATAGTTTCCTTTGTCACATATCAGATTGCCGACAGCTCATTAAATTTAGATTTACATATTGCAAAGTATAATGAATCTCAGTGGTAAGATGGTATTGGCTATGACCATGATGTTATTACCATTGATGTATACAAAGTGTCCATGGGATTCTTTCTCTTTAATAAAGGTAATAAATGGACTGCTCCGGGCAAGTATGCCAAATGGAGTTAAAATTATACTGCTAAAAGAAAAGCAAACCAGGCTTCCTTGATTCTTGATTTAAAATATCGGTTAAGACAGTTCTCTTATCTAAGAAAGTCACAACAACAAACTTCTAAATCATAACAATTTTAGCAACCTATTGGAACATTTGCGAGTGACAGGCAGTTTCTCCTTACATTTTCCTAAGATCAGCTGATGGTGTCTACAAACATGACCACTGTGGATGAACAACAGCTATTGGTTATTAGCAGGTTTATTCAGTTATCAAGATTGCTTATTTGGTTTCTGTTGTTGTAGATTTCATTTAAAATGAAGCTAATGGATCATCTAATTTTGCATATTCTGTACTTGAATCAAAGGGACGCAGTGGCTAAGACACTGAGTTTGTTGATCAGAAAGGTCAGCAGTTTGGCGGTTTGAATACCTAGCACTGTGTAATGGAGTGAGCTCCCATTTCTTGTCCCGGTTTCTGCCAAACTAGCAGTTTGAAAGCATGTAAAAATGCAAGTAGAAAAATAGGGACCACTTTGGTGGGAAGATAACAGCGTTCCATGTACCTTTGGTGTTTAGTCATGCTAGCCACATGACCACGGAGTCATCTTCGGACAGTGCTGGATCTTCTGCTTTGTAATGGAGATGAGCACCGCTCCCTAGAACCTGAAATGACTAGCATGTATGTGCGAGGGAAATCTTTATACTTGAATCATCCTATATTTAAACAGCCTGTCAAACTGTTCTTTTTTTTTTTTTTTGAAACTCTAAGACAGGGATACTCATGAACTACCACTCATGAAGTGCTGTACTCTGTTTTGTTACTGTTATTATTTGCTTCCTAGTAGTTGCAGATAATATTGTTACTATTATTGGGATATGTGGGTCAAGTTTTTGTCTCACTTAGGAAGATATTAAAAATTGAAAATGATGCCTTGGTCTTGCAAATGTTTAAATCCCACTTTTTTTTAATCTTTAGCCTTCCGCCCCTCCAAAGAAACCAACAGTACAGCCATGTTTTGGGGTAGCAATGGTGATTAATTCTTTAAAGACTGAAGTGATTCAAAAAGCCTTTGAGGAAAATGATCAAAATTCCCATTACAGATTGTTCTATAGCAAATGATGGAGGTAATCCAGTGGGCCATGATTTGCATCCCTTTCCAGATAACACAGGAGCACACTGAAAAGTAATCAAACATGTTGTTCTAGGATAATTTTGGGTGGTTTAAATAGTCAGCATTGGTACAGCCCATCACAAGGAGTGGGGCTGCCACCTCGCAGGTTGTTGAATTGACTGCCATTGCTCTTGTCTCCTCTTGGCCCTGCATGTTCATAGATTGGGAGGAGGGGATAGCTTCTCCTCCTTATCTGCACAGCCCATTGTCAGCTCGATCTCTGCCTGAAGCCTCACTTATTGTAGCTACGTCTCTATCTGGCTGCACTCAGTCAGTAGCTTTTCCGGTCGCTCCAACTGTGACTGCTCCATTGAGCTGGAGTTTGCTGCTGCCTGGTTACCCGCAACTCACTGCCACATCTCCCCTGGAACTGGCTTATCCGCCTCCTCCGAACTAACAATAATCTTCTGCAAAGCTACTAAAGCAGTCCAGTTAACAAAAAAGGAAGTGTAAAGTTGGTGTGTAAAGTTTGAAAGCAGCATTTTTCCCCAGCATTGTATAAATTGAAACTAAAGCCCACAACTAGTATCACTGTTTCTTGCAGAAAAAATTCCAGCAACTAAAATAACAGTTCAGAAAAAAAAAGGAGAAGCCAAATGGCATAAATTATTATAAATGTTGGTAGAATTGGTAGTTCTGCAATCACTGAATGATGTTACTTTACACCAAGAATTTCAGCAGTGAACCAGCAATCCATGGCTCAACTAGAAAGTCTGTTTCTTTTCTAAACTGCATTTGCAGTCCATTTAAATAAATCAGTGTGAGCTTAAATTGTCCACTGAACATAATAGGGTCTCTCCTACATCTGGAGAAAAAGCAGATTTTTATCATCTGTATTTTTATAGTAAATTTATGCCCCAAATGGCCTTTCAAGCAGCTGGAAAGTAATGCAGTGCTTGCAATTACATCATTGCTTCCCATGACAGATTCATACTTCTGCTCTTTGGGGACAAGTAAGAGAATAGCCTTCAAGCAAATGTCTCTTTTTAAATGGAGCTCTTATTATAATGGCCAAATCTGTTCTGCCATCCACTTTTTAAAAGAACATGAAAACCAAAATAACTAATTTTATTCAGAGTCAATGTTTTATTTTATTTGTTTTCCCTTCTTTTTTATATTAAGCTTCATTATGTCATGAATGTTTGATCTGAAAGCAAGGTCATTAAACAAGGTCATTAGTGCTCAATCTGTTCAGGTGATATGATACTCACCTATTAACCATTATGGCAAAAATAGGGTGTGAGATTTATGTTCCCTGTTGGGATAGTAAACAGATCAGCCGAAAAACAAATGTTTCTGCTCACATTTTAGAGAAGTGCGCTTTAGTTAAAACTATCAAAGGAATAAGTAACCTGTCCATCTTTCCCAACTTGCTTCCAACTATAGCGCAAACCTCACCTGGCACCTTTTATTTCCAGGTCATAAACGACACAGACTTAAGTTACTTTTAGCTGTTATAGCTTGTTCTGATGCTGTAGCACAACAGCCTCATGGTATGTAACTTATGTTAGGCTTTACCACCAGTTAGTTTGGAAGGAAGTGTGTGGGGACAGAGACAATAGAGACAGCATAGGGTGATCAATAATGAGGACAGCAAATTTCCTGCCAAAATATATATTTTTTTTGCTGGATGCAGAATGGATGGACAGCACTTCAGAGAAGCAATGGGAAGGGCTGTGAATCTAATTTCTACAGTCCTCTTACAAGTAATCTTCTGACAAGATTGACATGACTCTCTCCCAGTGTCTGCAGGCAATTCTTTATACATTCTCCCCATTTTCAGCAACCTAACTCCTAACAGAAGGAAAAAAATTAAACAGAGCTAGGCTTGGTAACAAACTTTACAAACTTTAGTAAGGTTCTAGGTCCCCCCCCTTATTTACTTCTGTTGCACAGCCCGGCTTCTAGTATAGAACAAGTACTCCTTTGCCTGCTCAAATAATGGCTTAAGTACAACACAGTTTGGCTAGTTTTATCATCTAGATTCGTGTTTCTTAATTTCATCAGCTTTTGAAATGCATGGATTTCAACACATGCTGGCCAAGGAATTCTGGAAGTTGAAATCAACATATCTTAAAGTTTCTGAAATTGAGGAACATTGATCTACTTATTTGGGTTACATGTTCAGTGATGTTCAGGTAAAAGTGATGACTCCCAGGCTTTGAATTAACTAAATTTACTGATTCAAGCATATGGCAACCTAAAGCCTTTTCTTCTGTCTGGAGCTATTTCTAATCATAATTCATTAATACTTAGGATGATCCTTCTAGTATAATGAAATGTATAAAAACATAAAACTATTTTCTGCATTAGGAAAAATGTTCAAAGTTGTCTTTCTTGGCACTTCATTCAAGCCATAGGTTTATGCTCCTTTCTAATACTCATCAGATTTGGTGATTGGTGTTTAGAAATGTATTTTGAATTATAATGAAAGGGTACCTATATTAGCTACTACATATCACTGACAGTATACAATTTTAAGTAGAGAAACTGAAGCACTTGCTTCATCTGGTATGCTCAGCATATTGTGATGAGCTGTCACATATGTGCCAAAGGCAACCCCAGTTCCTTGCCCTTCTTTTGGTATCTTTCTTAGGGGAAAGTGCCAGAAGCAAAAAAAATGTTCCGTGTTTCACAATACAAACAGCCAAGGGTGAGTAAGTGTCACTCAGGATAAAACCCTGAAGACCATTGTTGCTACTAGATATGCAAAGAGGTGCAAGGAAACAGCTGTTGCTGTCAGCCTTTGACGTCTGCTGTTGGGCCTAGAAGTGGGAGCACACCTACATATTCTCTGAAGGAAACATGTTGTCCTTTTCAAAACACTTGCTTGTCCATTGGCATTCATGAGCATGAGATTTTGTTAGCTACTGTTTATGCTGAACACCACAGCTGGAATAAATGTCACAATGCTAATTTCTTTTCTCATGCAGAAAGTACTAGTGTCTCTGCCATGAAACAAATGAAGCATATTAGCTACAGCCATGAACCAAGCTCTATTCTCGAGTTTGCATTAATACAATTGTTTTATCTCCATCTATAAAATCCTGGAAATTATTATTCCATTTACTAATTGTACATGGCAATGGTTTAAAGGATTATTTCTGGGTATATATCAAACAGCTGTAGTCAATGGCCAATCTTCATAGGCCTGCTAACTTCCTCTGAGATTCTCACTGGACTTGGAACCAATCACTTATTTCTAGAATTGTGAAGAGAAAAATGGGAATGATACTTATGCTGCCTTGAATTTATAAGGGAAAGACATGATATATATCTGATGAATAACAATCATACTTTAATTGCTTCTGGAAAATATTTTCCTGCTCTCTATAGACCAGATTATGTATAACTCAGTTGTGTTTAGAAAATAATTGGTATTACATATTGCATTATACCATCTTTTAAACATGATTTATTTACTAAATCATAATTGACTTGGATTAATATGCTAAGATACAAACTATGAAATCATTAGATCATGCCATAGCATTAGTTTTGCAGCAAAACCCTCCTCTTTTTAAATGCAATTTCTTAGCAACTAAATTTGCAGGAAGCAAATATATAATAGTGATAGTAATAGGACTGCAGAAAAAACAATTGCTACCCACCTGCCTTCAGTTGAGGACCTGTATACTGCACGAGTCAAAGAGAGCTGTGAAAATATTTACAGACCTCTCATATCCCAGACATAAACTGTTTAAACTCCTTCGCTCAAAACGACGTTATAGAGCACTGCACAACTAGACATAAAAACAGTTTTTTCCCGAAAGCCATTACTCTGTTAAACAAATAATTCCCTCAACACTGTTCGACTATTTATAAAGCGTACACTACTATTACTGTTAATCTTCTTATCATTCCTTATCACCCATCCTCTCACACTTGTGATTGTAGGACTGTAACTTTGTTGCTTGTATCCTTACGATTTATATTGACTGTTTCTTAGTATGATTTGATTGTTGATTGTACCCTATGACTATCATTATGATTCTTGATCCTTAATGAATGTACCTTTTCTGAATGTATACTGAGAGTATTTACATCAAGACAAATTCCTTGTGTGTCCAATCACACTTGGCCAATAAAGCATTCTATTCTATTCTAGTAGAATAGAAGTGGAAAGTAGGACACCAGATATTCTTCACCATAAAGAAACAATTTGGTGGGTTGGAATCATGTGTCCAACTCTAAAAATCTGCTATTGGTATTAGTATGCTTGTACTGATGAAATAATCCTCTAACAGAATCCAGGTAATTTGTGAATGTTAATGTGTTAATCAGCATATAAGCAATATTTGAAAAATGTCCGCCTTCATATACAAGAAAAAGAAGGAAAAATGTGTCATATCTGTGAAACACCATTAAATTGAATTCCTTTCCTTCTAAGATTACGCTGCTATTGGAAATTGCAATAGATTTAGATAAATACCTACCTAATAAATAAGTTAAAACTTATACAGAGAACCTTTGGCATATTACACTGCTTACAGTTAACTCCCACCTTCATAATTACTGTCTTTCAGGGTGGGAAAATTCCAGTGAGGTGGACAGCGCCAGAAGCTATTGCCTACCGTAAATTCACCTCCGCCAGTGATGTATGGAGTTATGGTATTGTTATGTGGGAAGTAATGTCATTTGGAGAAAGACCCTATTGGGACATGTCCAATCAAGATGTAAGTTTATGAAGCCTCCTGCACAACATAGTAAAACTTTGCTTGATTTGTGTAGCAATGGGGAAAAAAATCACTTGTTAAATACTAGTATGCTGAAGACTGAAATAATACACCTGTATAGCTAGGAGGAAATTTACAGCAGATGCTTGTATAATACCTTCCTATCAGTATCCAGCATGTTAGATGTATTTCTGTCTTGTCTATTTAGTCCAACAACATGTCCAAACATATCCATATTAAGTAGGATATTTGCCTGTTATGGGTCTTCAATGCCTTCAGGTATGCACTTTTTCTGCATACAGAATTTACTTTTAGTTATAGATGTAATGGCTCTGGATAATAAGGGAAGTATTTTTCCACAACTTCTTTGACACTTCTTTTCTTTCTATTATGCTCTGTGATATGGCCTCCATCTTTCTCGCCACTGATGAATGAGACAGGTTAGCTGTACTATGTGAAAGCATCCTCCCCTTAATTTTGATACCATCCAAGTGCGCCATCAAGAGTGTGAACTCTCTTAGGCTTTCCCACCCATATGGAATAACCACAAGAACTATGGTGGCACAGTGGTTAGAATGTAGTATTGCAGGCTAATTCTTCTGACTGCCAGTAGTTCGATTCTCACCAGCTCAA
The DNA here is from genome assembly GCA_023653725.1 of Bungarus multicinctus. Classification (NCBI taxonomy): domain Eukaryota; kingdom Metazoa; phylum Chordata; class Lepidosauria; order Squamata; family Elapidae; genus Bungarus; species Bungarus multicinctus. The sequence continues at coordinate 42,861,431 of CM042844.1, forward strand.
GGTTGAGTCACCCTTCCATCCTTTCAAGGTCAGTAAAATGAGGAACCAGATTGTTGGGGGCAATTCACTGACTCTGTAATCTGCTTAAAGAGGGTTGTGAAGCAGTATATAAGTCTAAATGCTATTGCTATTCAGCTAGTTTTTTTCTGTTTAGGACTGACAGCCCAGTTTCACCTTAATGGCTTAATGGTGGGGGGAGTCCCATTTCCACTTGCAAAGAAGATTGGAATTAACATGAATGTTCATTAGCAACTTAGCAACCTATCTTACATTACACTATATAATAACTTTGTTTACATGTATTGTGCCCAAGCAGTTTTAAAAAGAAACCCATCTATAATACCTAAACTGCACTTTTCTTTTTCTGAGCATAGTGAAGATGTCTGCTTTATGTAGTAGTCCCTTTCAGACATAACGGCGTTGGCTCCGACCCCGGTGCATGCTGAGCTATAGAGAGACACTTTGCAATACTAACTGGGAGATGCAAAATCCTCAGCTGCTGCTGTTTCTTTCCCCTTCAATGTCTACTGTAAGAAAGACTATCTGAGATGAAAGAAATAGAGAAGTGGAGAGGAACTGGAAAGACCAGCCAGCCAGTGTGATAATTGGACACTAAGAGCCTGGCAGGCGTTTGAAATATTTCAGAGACTTTATGAGCGAGGCGTTGAGCCTTGATGAAGTTCTGCACTACAGCATGATAGGCAGAAACAGCGAGTGTAGCGGCTGCTAACAGGGAAGGGACTGCCTTTATCTTGAAGCAACAGAAGTCAAATTAACCTTTGAATACCCCTTTTTTTTCTCCAGAGCCAGCACTGTTTTGTTGCTCCTTGTGTGCAGAGGGCAAGCTATTTCCTTTATTCCTGATTGCATGCTATTAGTGTGCTGAAATGATTCAACTTTAAAAGGGCTCCATTTTTGAAAGTAAAGAAGATAGAAGTGCAAATAATAGGACTGCTGAATTGGAATTCCAGTTGGTTTAATCTAGTTTTGAATTCATAGTATTGAAATTATTCCATGGTACATATTTCAGTCCAGATAAGCAAACAATAAAAATCCTTACTAAAGCTTTTTTTTTTATAATCTGTGGTTAGGAGAAAGCTGTAAGAGCATCTTGAGGTGTATGTCACTAATGTTGTTAGTGTTATTGATTGGATTCCCAATGGTGCCAGTGAAAGTTTTCCTGTTAGAGCAAGTGTCATAAGTGGAGCTGATTAAGATTAGGATCCTGGCACAAACAGAGGATTTAAGCTCTTTTTATGTTTGTGGACTTGGAACCAATCACTCAAAAACTGCAAGAAAGTGAATAAATATGGAAGGATATGCATGTGTAAGTTTAAGAGACTTACATTCTGATTAAAATATTATTTTAACTGCAGTGATTTTCAGAATTATATGTCTCTACTACATTGACAGAGTTACATTATGTGTGTGTGTGTGTGTGTGTGTGTGTGTGTGTGTGTGTGTATTACATTTATAGGTAATTAATGCAATTGAGCAAGATTATCGGCTCCCTCCACCAATGGATTGTCCAGCTGCTCTACATCAACTTATGTTAGATTGCTGGCAGAAAGACCGCAACACAAGGCCACGGTTTGCTGAAATAGTTAACACTTTAGATAAAATGATCCGAAATCCAGCGAGCCTCAAAACTGTGGCTACCATCACCGCTGTGTAAGTTTCGACTTGTCTTACTATGTTTTAATTGGGGCCTAAAACATCGTATTGAAATTTGCAAATAAAGCTGTAGCTAATTAAAGGATACTTGGACGATCAGTTTCTCTCTTTAATAAATTAAATTTAAATAACGTGCAAAATATCAAACCTCTTTATGAGTTCCTTTCTGACAAGGTAGCATTAAATAATTTATAGTTTGATTAATGAAAGTTTCTAATTGCTGTTGCAAGAAATGACCAGAATTTCTTTTTCAGTTGCTATTATAATAATATTAAAGAATGTTAAAATCCCCAATGTATCAATAACTGTGCATTTACTTCATTTCCATCAATTAAAATAAATACTTGCTTGTTCCAGTTTGCCTAATCAATTCATAATAACCACAGTGTTGCCTAGAAGACGACGAGATTAGCTCCAGTTTCAAATGGACAGTAGCAGAAGATCAAGCAAATCAGTGGAAAAGGAATAAAGGAACAACTCTTTTACCGTCTATATTTCTGTTCTAAATTAAATCCCATCTCTGATCACCGCTTGCCTTCTCTTCCAGGCCTTCTCAGCCACTGTTGGATCGCTCCATCCCAGATTTCACTGCCTTTACCTCAGTAGAAGATTGGTTGAGTGCCATCAAAATGAACCAGTACAGAGACAGTTTTCTAACTGCTGGCTTCACATCCCTTCAGTTAGTTGCACAAATGACATCGGAGTAAGTGGCAACTTCTCATTTCCCTATTTGCTTCAGTGATGGAAGAAGATGAGATCAAACTTTTTTTTTTCATGCTTCAAATAATCAACAAACTAAAACTGGATCAGAGACAGGATTTTGGCACCAGGAATATGCTAATCTTCTGAAAACAGGCAGAAATATACTGTTGATTATTGTTTTGGTTGGCCTTTGAAAATTAACTGATTTATGCTTATTTCTTAAATGGATTTTATGGTCATTTTGATTTGTTTTGGTTTAGATGATTTTATTTAAACTATTTAATGAATGTTTTATTTATTATTAACTGTTTTCGGAATTAAAATAAAAATATCACCAATGAGAAATACATATAAAAGTCAGGAAAATAGATCATTCATAATTTGCAAGGCAACATGCCTCCATCCAAAAGCACCTTCCCACTCTTCCTTTGCTCTCTTTGCAGGCCTGTGTGCCTCCATAATCTTTTTGTGCTGTGGAAATTCCCACAAGTTCCTTGCATCTGCCATACTATATATTCATCAATGTCATGCATCTTCACACTCTCTTCAGTCAACACCTTTTTAGAATTCACTAACAAGCTACCAGCTTCCAACCAGATCTCTGAGAAATTTGAATCCATAAACTGGGGAGTGTTTCACATTGTTCCTTTCATTCAGAGATTACTACTACTCTACCAATTAGTATACAGGACTCATGTAGTGACTAGTTAATTTAGAAATTAGACATTTCTCAGAAACTCTTTTCCTTGCTTACATTATCATCATTTGTAACATAGTAGCTTATCGTCTCAAGACACAGGGGAAGTTAGCATCTTTAAGGAAGAGAAAACCAAGTCTCTGATCCTTTACTTAAGCATCTATTTGTTATGGGTTTGAGAAAAACTACTCTTTTGAATTACGCACATATACATTCATTCAACATCTTTTATCAGTGCTGATTGCTCATCTTAGGATAGCAGTTTCACTTTCTGCAACTGCATTTTGAATTTGCCAGCTCATGTATCTTGTCCATATAAGCAGGGGAGACAAAGACCTCTGCTCCACAAGTATGATCCTGTCTCTTATCTTTTGCAGAGATCTTCTAAGAATAGGGGTGACTTTAGCCGGACACCAGAAGAAGATCCTGAGCAGTGTCCAGTCTATGAGAGTACAGATGAGCCAGTCACCAACTGCGATGGCATGATGCTGTGTGTCTTCTTACAACAAAGGGAAAAAAAGAGGGGAGAACAGAAGAGGGTTGGATGTGGGAGGGAAGGGAGGATGACAAGGCAGTTGTGATGTCTATAGAGATTGGATAATTGTTTGAGAACTCTTATGTGCTGCAGACAAAGAATATATGGAACTTGTTTCTAAATGGCAAATTATGTTTCTCACATCAACAGAAGCACATTTACTGATGCCATGGGAAACAGAATATAAATAAGTATAAATATGTACAAATCAAATATTTTAAAAAAGTGAAGAAAACAATGTGTGTTGGGAAGAAAAGAGACTTCAGTCCTACCACCAGTGAGCAGTAGTCAAGAGGCCAATGGAGAAGAAAGAGGCAACCAGAGCAACAATCTTCAGTAGTCAGATTCCCTTCCTTCTCTTCTTTAGTTCTTCTTCCAGAGTCATTCTTATCCACCCATTTCCCTCTTTGGCTCATAAACTATGGCAAATGTTGTTCAACAGTTCCTACAGTTAACTATAAGAACATCAAAGCATTGTGCCATCAGTTACAAAGGACTTCACTGACCACTGCATGGGGGATCCAGACCAATCCAGTTAATGTCTTCATATTGAAGAAGAGTTGTACCTTCAATAGAAAATCCGGTTTTTTCTTTTGCTTGCATTTTTTTGCAAAAGGGAAAACGATATCCTCATGGGGAAAAAAAAGAGGGAAAAGATGTTCCCGCAAGTGTGTGCGTGTCGTCTGTATGTCAGCTTAACTGTGGAGTCACTCACAGCTTATATCCATAATAGAAGAAAAAACAACCAAGTTGACTGGTGGCTGATGATTCCATCCTTTTCAAGGAATTTGGGGATCCATTGGAAGATGGAAGTGATGTGCCTTGCTTTCTGTCTAGTTCAATGGTGCATGGAATGTGTGTACTGGGAAATGAAAAGAGAAAAAGAAAGCAAATGAATGTCTAAGGAGAAAGAAAGCAGAAGAGTTCACTGTGCAACAAGGTTTTCATGTAGAACAGTTACGGAATGTTCAGCTGTAAAGTCAACTAAACAGAAGGCTTAGTCCTCCAGTGACCAGCAAAAGATGGCTTGGAAATCTTTAGTTCCATTATTTGGACCTCAAGATTTTGATATATATTGATTTTGGTTTCATGGCATCAGAGGTAGGTTCCTATATCACTTCTGTCCTCTTGCCTTTTCTTACTAGTCTTTTCTCACTGTTTCTTTAACATTCTAACATGCATTCAGCTCTTCCTTTTCTATATTTGATTTTACTGTTAATTATGAGTGTCATTCTTTATTTAAAATACTTAACATAAAACAGAATTTCTCTGCTTATCTGAGAGTGCTTTGTGAAATAAAATTGCTATTCTTCTTCTGCTAACCCACATAATAGAGTATGTGGAGAGTTTATGCAAAACAATTATCTTTTAGATAGGCTTTTTCCTAGGCTGGATATATTATCATTTAATTGTTCTACTATCAAAGGAACATAAAAATTGTTGGCATCAATAGATTACTTATCCATTTTTCCAAGGACAAACTGCATTCTGGCTTTCAGAATCAGATACCATCTATTAAGTCATCTCAGAGAACCAATGCCAAAGAGAGCTAAGAGAGTTGACAGTGGGCTTCTCCCTTCCTTTAAAAGAGTTCAAGAAGTTTTGTGCTTCCTTGCCATGAATATTGCAGAAATAAAGTTATGAAAGTGTTGCACATACCCCACATACTTGCTAAAATATACATGTCTTAACACTTAAGTGTAGCATATGCAAGGAATCTGTGGTGCTCCTGAAATACAGGAGTGTGAGAAGATATGTTGATTTCAAGCAGATCATTTCCACAATATTTTGCATCTTTGTTATTTTAGAGCATAGCATTTTTGGGGGGGTGAGAGGGAGGCAGATGGATGGACATCCTTTTTTTTTTTTTTCTATAGCAGCCAGTGCTGTTGCTGCCACTGCATCCTCATTGTGGACAATAAAATGTTATTTGCTATAAAGTGGAGTAATGCTATGAAGATAATTCTAATATTTTCTGTTCTGGTCCTTGGTCATTATGTCATAATCCCACTCTGAAACTGCTGGTGCTGAGCATCTTTTCTCAAAGTGACCAGGGACCAGAACAAAGAACGGCAGGGCATTTGGTAGAATAGATCTTGTACTCAGTAATTCTTATTTTATAGCAATAAACTCAGCAATAAGCTGATCATTGATTTGAGAAAAGGTCTATTTTTATTGTTATTTTTAGATTTTGGACATAACAGGTAGTCATATGACATATTATGTGTCCTGCACTGATAGAATGCTGACCAGTCACAATTAATTCCAGTTATTCCATGGAAAGCTACTGATTATCATTTATCATATGAAGTTGGAGCAGGGGGTCAAATTGCCTATTATATTTATACAGTAGTATGCAACTGAATTTGTGTCTGTTGCTCTGGGGCCTTCAACAAGTTACAAGATCATTTGTTTATTCCTCCACCAGTTGCTTTATTTCTGACTCATAACTTTTCCCACAGGAAGTGAACAAAAACTATTAGCATTAACACACCAATAAAGGATTTTAGTTTATTATTTTATACTCCATACTGAGGGAATCTTAAAATGAGGCAACTGAAGAAAGAAAAGTTTTTACCCTCTCCAATTAACAGAGGATGGATCATTATCCAATTTGGGTACACTGGGGCAAATATCTGAGGTCAAGAAAAAATATTTCCAGAAAAAATAGGGCCAAAATATCAGGACCAAAAATAGGAACTAATAATAATTGTCATTTTAATGATTGATGTTGTGATTAGCATCATTATTACCTTTACAGTTACTTTTTCAATACTGTTAGTATAGTTATTGTCATTTAAATAACATTGTCATAATTCATACTATCAACATTTCATTGTTAATGCTGTCATTTACTTGCACCTTGAAGAAAAATGTCTTGCAATATTTTCTACCAGTTGTCATTCAATTTCATGAAAGAGAACTTCTAATTCTTTAAATTCCAAATGTTATTGAAAATTTCATGAAGGGAGTGTGATTATCCTTGCGCTTTGTTTTGAGGTGGCCAGAGGTACTTATATAAATCCTGTGTTTGATTATACTGGTAGTCCTTGACTTAAAACCATTCACTTAACAACTGTTCAGAGTTATAATAGCTTTAAAAAAAACCCAACTTACAACTTGGTCTTGCATTTAAAATCATTGCAACATCCCCTTGGTAACAATGATCAAAATCCAGCATCTTTTTAACATCATTGCTGTATCTTGAAGTCATGTAATCACCATTTGTGACGTTCCAGCTGGCTTCTGTGAAAAGCAAAGTCAATGAGGAATGATTTAATTAATAACTTCACATTTCAGTTAACAACTTAGTAATTCACTTAACAACCATGATAAAAATGATTGTAAAATTGGGCATGATTCACTTAGCCATCTTATTTAGCAATGGAAAGTATGCGTCCGATTATGATTGTAAGTTGAAGACTATCTGTACAGTACAGTCATCTCTTCATGGTCAGCAGCTTCTCCGACTTCCCATATTATAATTCAATCTCAAAAAAACACATTGCAAGAAAACTGCCATGAAATTTTTTGTACATTAGGAAGTAAGCAACTAACAAGGCTTCAGAATGCAATAAAAATAGTTAACAGAAATTAATAACTCTGCTATTGCTAAGTATTATATAGCATCAAGACAAATCAAAGCAAACTTGAGAGAGCCTCTTTTATACTGTATGCCTGAATATTAAAAGGCAGATTTCAGATTAACAACATCATTACTTTTTAAATTATTGGCCTTGTATGCCTCTATATCTCTCTGCCTATGGTTTGATTGCAGGAAATAAGAAGCAGAAGGGTTCTTTTAAAGTTTCATTTAAATTACTGCATTCCGTTACATGTTTAATACTGCCATAAACCAACAATTGAAGTTAATGTAAATTGGGCAATGACACAGGACAGCTCTCTGGAGGCTCCCCGAAAGTCCCTTGGAGGCCACATGCAGTTCAAAAGATTATAGTTGTCTTTCCCTGTTTCAGAAAGACCAAAATTCAATAGATCAGCTGTATACTTTGTAAGTCAGGTAACGTTTAGCTCTAGGTGAGCTTCCTTATCAAGGCTGTGCTGCTTTGAAAATGTGACACAGACAGGAGCAGTATTGTGTCTCCAGAAAACAAAAGCAATAGGAGGGATCACTCATTTAAGGCAAACACTTAACACTTTTGTTTTTCTTTTTATGTCACTATTATTTTGAGGTGTTTGAAAACTTTCCTGCTGCCCAGATTAGAAGTAAATACTAACAAGATATAAAATAAAAGAAATATATTTTATATTGTGAAGTCTGTCCAGTCTGGTGGGGAAAGAGAGAGAAACTCCCTTGTTTAACAGCACGAAAGAGCCCTATCCGATAACTTGTCATGATTCCCCTGAATGTGTGTAAAAATCAGTATTCAGCTATGTTGTCAAAGCAAATGCAACATGCATGGAAAAGATGTATTCTGAATATTAATCTTATAAAGAGGCCATTGAAATTCACACAAGGTGGACTGAAAGAGCTTTTGTGCTCATGTTTTATGACTTTTGCTGCTTTTACAATAAATTCAAAAAGTATGAAAGCATGACTATGATGGCTGAATTTATAAACATAGTATTTTGCCTGTCTGACTACTCAGTTAATGGAATGTATGACATTTTTCTATAGCTCTGAAGCCTTATTTCATCACATTTGTGAAATTTATTAGCCTTTCCTAGAAGTAACAGCAATTACCTTATTACCGACCTGGTGATAATAGGAAAATGCACATGTTGACTTCTGGCTCATGGAAAGGTAGTCATATATACTACAGGTCCCTTTTCCCCAGGTGAGAGCTGGGAGGAAGGACTGGCTTCCTTCTTGGTGGGTGAGAGCAACTGGGCAGGGTGCTGTTTATGCATTGAGTGGATATATTCTGATTATGTTCGGAGATAAGGGGAGCTGGATGTGACCTCCCTGCAGCTATAAGGAATGGTGTGAGGGTGCTGAGAGCAAATGCTATAGTGCCTGAAAAGCTCACCTTGTCCCCAACAATCCGTTAGTGGAAGTAGAAATTTTTCTTTTTTCCCCTTTTTAAAGAAGAGTTTTGGTTTGGGGGATGGAATGGTTCTCAGGGAAGGCAGAGAAGGGCATCCTATTTCAGTGGTGTTGGGTAACAGGAGATATGGGAGACAAGGGAGAGGGCAGGCATGGGGAACGTGACCTCAGTGTTTAGTACCGATCTCATGTTCTGCCCCATTGCACTCACCTAATTTTCCTGGTCAGCAGATCGGTGGTGGCCCTGGTCTTAGACTGCTGCCTTTAAATGTGAGATCAGCCTGCAATAAGGCTAGCCTTATTGCCGATTTGATCCTCAAAGAGAAGGCTGATCTGGCTTGTATAATTGAGACCTGGCTGGGCCCAGAGGGAAGCGTTTCTCTTGTACAAATATGCCCAGTGGGTTATCAAGCATGTCACCAGTCTAGACCTCAGGGCCAGGGAGGAGGTGTGGCTGTTGTTATCAGAGAATCTCTAGTAGCCTCCAGAGGCACTGTTCAGCAAGTCCCCAGCTGTGAGATCCTTTTTCTTAGATTGGGCTCAAGGGATCAGGTGAGATTGCTACTACTATACCAGCTCCCTGCTGCGTGGCGGTTTCCCTACCTGGGCTCCTGAATCTCACCACGGGGCTGGTGGTGGAATTCCCCAGGCTTATAGTTCTGGGGGATTTCAACCTGCCTTCTCTGGGGTCAGGGTCAGAGGTAGCCTGAGATTTCATAGAAATCATGACTTCCATGGGCCTGCCCCAGATTATCCAGAGCCCAACTAGTAATAGTGGTCACACTCCTGATTTGATGTTTTTGTTGGAGCAGTGTCTATGTGACCTGGAATTAGTAGACCTGTCCTTGGTCCCCTTATCCTGGTCAGATCACAGTCTGGTGCCAATGAGTTTCTCAAAAGTTGCACCCCCCTGCAGCTAATAGGCACCTAACCTATTAGATTGGTCCACCCCCATCGACTAATGGACCCAGATTGGTTCCAGAAGGAGCTGGGGGTTATAACTGCAAATCTATTATGCAGTCCAGCCAAGCTCTTAGTCACTGTTTGGAATAGGACGGTAACTGAGGCTCTCGATAGGATTGTACCCTTGCGACCTTTCCTCACCCATAGACTTCTCTGTTCCCTGTGGTATACAGAGGAACTGAGAAGGATGAAATGCATGAGGAGCTGTCTAGAGTGCCACTGGTGGAAGACAGGAGATGAACTCAATCGAACACGGTAAGAGCTGCTACTAAGGCCTACATTGTAGCGATTCGTGAAGAAAAGTGTAAATACTTCATTGCATCTGCAGATAATCGCCCAGCGACCCTCTTTAAAGTGAGCCGTCTCCTCCTAGGGAAGGAGGAGATTGAGGTTCACCTGAAGGGTGTGCTGAGGAATTTTCAGATTTTCTGGAAGACAAAATTGCTCGACTTCATTCCCAGTTAGATGCTGGCGTGGTTGCTGATCTGGTAGAAGCTCCTGAGGCAGGTTCTTGCCCTGTTATCTGGGAATGGTTTGACCCGGTTGCTCCTGAGGAAGTAGACAGGATCCTAGGGAGTATGCAAGCACCTGTATTTTAGACCCATGTACCTCCTGCCTTGTGAAAGCTTCCCAGGAAGTGACAGGCGGGTGGACTCTGGTAGTGATTAATGCTTCTCTACAGGAGGGGATGGTGCTCCAGCACTTTAAGGAGGCTGTGGTCCACCCTCTTCTTAAGAAACCATCACTGGACTCCACCCAGTTGGATAATTTCCAACCTGTCTCCAATCTTCCCTTTTGGGGGAAGGTTGTTGAGAAGGTGGTCGCGCAGCAGCTCCAGAGTTTCTGCATGAAATGGATTATCTCAACCTCTACCAGTCAGGATTCAGGCCTGAATGTGGGAGAGAAACAGCATTGGTCGTACGTACTTTTGGATGATCTCTGGCAGGAACGGGATGGGGGTAGTGCATCCATCCTTGCTCCACTTGACTTCTTAGTAGCTTTTGATACCATTGACCATGGGATTCTACTGGGACAGCTTCAGGTATGGGAATGGGAGGCCTTGTGCTGTCTTGGTTCCCTTCCTTCCTCTGCAGCTTCTCTCAGTCAGTGTTGATAGGAGAGTTCCAGCCCTCGCTTTACGGGGTTCCACAGGGCTTGGTACTCTCTCCACTCCTGTTCAACATTTATATGAAGCCACTGGGTGAGACCATGCTAATGGTAAGGTTGCTGTGTCCTCCCTCTCACAGTGCCTGGAGACAGTTAGGGGCTGAATGGGGAGCAATTTAGTTGAAACTAAACCCTTGCAAGACTGAGTGGTTCTGGGTTTGGGGTTAATTGGCTCAGGGAGAATTACCACCTTTAGTCTTGGATGGGGTGGCCTACCACAAACAGACCCTGTGTGTAATATAGGGGTTTTCCTGGACTCACGACTCCTGCTCAAAGAGCAGGTAGTGGTCGTGGCCAGGAACACCTTTGTGCAACTGCAGGTGTGCACCAGTTACTCCCTTTCCTGGATCAATGGTCCCTACTCACAGTCACTCATGCCCTGATCACTTTCCATCTTGATTATTGCAATGCACTCTACGTGGGCTGCCCTTGAATAGCATCTGGAAGCTCCAGTTAGTGCAAAATGCAGCGGCCCACATGGTTTTGCGCAGACCACAGTGTGCACATGTGTCACCTCTCCTTCAGGAGCTGCATTGATTGCTGATTTGCTTCTGGGTACAATTCAAGGTGCTGGTTGTCACATTTAAACCCCTTCATGGCTTGGGACCAGGTTATCTGAGGGAACATTACTTGCCAGTCATATCTACCTGACCCATTAGAGCGGGGAGTCAGGGAATGTTGCAGGTCCCCCCCTGAGGGAGATACACCTGGTGGGACCCAGAAGAAGGGCCTTCTCTGTGGTGGCTTCCTCTCTCTGGAATATCATTCCCCCAGAGATTAGACTGGCCCCCACTCTAGCACTCTTACAAAAGGCACTGAAGACCTGGTTTTGCCAGCAGACCTGAGGAACCCAGAGACAGATGGAGCCCATCAAATGGCTAGTGTGATCTGCTGTTGTTGGCGTGGGAAGGGGAGTTGGGGGTTTTTTTCCCCCAAATTTTGTTCTATTGTACTTTACTAATTTATTTGATTCTTTTTGTTAGTTTTTATTGTTTATTGTTTGTTTTAAATATGGTTTTACATTGTGTAAGCCACCTCAAGTTGCCATGGGCGAATAGGCAGTAATATAAATTTAATTAATTAATTAATTAATAGAAAGGATTCAGCATTCTACATTCTTTGAGAAACATAATTTCTTTACAATTCTCTAGTTTGGAAAAGAGACAAATTCAACACATAATAGTAACAGCTAAGAAAGTTAATTTTAAAAATATTTTACACAAAAAAAACAAGACTCAGATAAATAGAAAGGCCATTTAGGCTAATGTTTCTCAATCTCAGCAATAAAGTTCTGGAGAATCAATAGCAGAAATTTTGAGTAGTTCAGAGAAACAGCAAATACCGTCTCTGACTGGTCCCGCCCCCATCTATTCTCTGCCTCCCATTGAGTCCCAGCTGATTGGCTGGGTCTTCTTTGGTTGCCCTGTACAGGAGAAAGGAGCTGAAAAGCAGGTTAGTGGGGTGGGGAGGGAATGGGGATCTTGCAGTATATCCTTCCCTTGCCAGCCCACCAAGCCATGCCACGCCCATAAGCGATGCCCACAGAACCAGTAGTAAAAAAATTTGAATCCCACCACTGGACTAAGCCCATTCTATAACTCTGCTTTTTATTTTTATCCTAAATGTAAAAAAAAAGTTTCTTATTTGCAACACATTTCTTTATCAAAATCATTTCTCATTTTTAGTCCATGTCTTCTAAGGTCTTGCCTATACACACCACTGCTGTATCATTTGCAAATTTAATAAGTATGCCCTTCATGCAAATTAATAAAATGTGGAAGAGCAGGAACCCTGCATTGAATCTTAGGGCACTCTAGTCAATAGGGCATTCCCAATTCAATAAGGATCCATTGATAAATGCACTTTTCAGCCAGCTATGTATCCATGTAATTCCCACACCATCTCTAACCCACACTGAACTGTCTTGTAATTCAGAATGTCATATAATACTTTACCAAAAGTTTTGCTGAAATAAAAAGGTTTTTAGCACACCAGCTAATTAGGAAGACAGTTATTTAATTGAGAAATAAAATAAGTTTAATCTGGCAAGACTAACTCTTATAATAATTATTGCTTAATTCTAGTAATTATTATATTATTTTTAACGATCAAATTATTTATGATCTTCTTGTAGAATCTTCTTAAATGATTTTATTACAGTGTCGGGACTGAGTCCTCATTTCACTCATTTTGAACATAAGGACATTTATCCTCCTTTTTACGATTTCTCAGAGATAATGCATAAAATTTAAGCCAGCTCATGGGCCAACTTTTTTTAATATCCTGAGATGGGATTCACGTGATTATGGAGATTGAAATTTATTCAGAGCAAATATTTATTTATAAATCACTTAACTTGTGTTTTCCTTGATTTTCCAATTTAAAGATTTTCTTCTTGGCCATAATGTTCCATGTAAATTCCATGTAAATTCAATATACAAGTGCACACACACACACACACATGTATGTATATATGTATATTATATGTGTATGTCAAATTTTGTAATGACCAATGCTCCCTCCATATGGTCCAGTGCTCCAAGCTACAGAATAATCAATAGCTACACTACAGGTTTCTCTATGCCTGGCCATTCCATATTAAACACGGCTGCAGGAAATGCTTGGGGGAGGGTTCCCGCTTGTTAAATTTTTTATCTAAATTTTTATTGGGGTTGGGTAAAAGATCCAAACCAGGCTTGGGGGACAGCCCAGGGGGGTTTGGAATCGGCCAGGCTGGCATACATGTCTGGGAGGACCCAGAGGGTCGGGGGTTGGGGAGGGGGCCAAAGAATGGGCAGCCAGAGATGAGGTACATCGACACCATAAGTGGGAGAGGCAGGTACGGCGGGGGTAGGGGGCCATATCAGAATATGGGACCGCACACTCGATGTCTCCGATCGGTAGCACATTCTGACCTTCTTGACCTGTCTTGCAGCCCTGGTTGTGCAGAGTCTCAGCCCCTGAGTACCCGGCTGGTGTTGTGCAATGCCAGGTCCGCCGTTAATAAGGCCCCCCTGATTTATGATCTTATTCAGGAGGAGGGTGCGGAGCTGGTAGGTATTACCGAAACCTGGTTGGGCCCGGAAGGTGGTGTTCCTCTGGGTGAGATCTGCCCACCAGGTTTCCATGCATTTCATCGGCCAAGGTCCCAGGGCAGGGGTGGGGGGGTGGCGGCCATTATTAAAGAAGTTCTTTGTCCTAGGGAGGCCACTGTTCCTCAGACGGCTGGCGGTGAGTCCCTCTTTGTGAAGTGGGGTCAGGGGGTTCAGATGGGCCTTTTGATAACGTACCTGGCTCCTGCCACGTGTCATCGGCCCTGCCCGGGCTCCTTGGGGTGATAGCTGGGTTGGCGGTTGAGACCCCTAGGCTTTTAGTCATGGGGGATTTCAACCTTCCTTCGTTTGGTGAAACCTCTGGGGTGGCTCGGGAGTTCATGGCTTCCATGGTGGCCATGGACCTGAACCAATTAATTTCTGGCCCCACTCACATGGGGGGGACACACGCTGGACCTGATTTTTGTCTCTACTCAGTGGTTGAATGATCGTAGTTTTGGGGATCTAGTTATAAAACCCTTGTCATGGTCCAATCATTCTCTTTTTAGACTTCTGTGCCGCCACCCCCCCACCGCAGGGAGGCGGAATCGAGGAGATGGTTCCGCCCCAGGCTCCTGATGGATCCCAAATGGTTCCAGACGGAGCTTGGACATTTTCTGAGACTCTGGCTCACAGCTCGGCTGAAGACTTAGTGGCCACCTGGGATAGGTTGACCACTGAGGCTCTCGACCCAGTTGTGCCTTTGCGACCTCTGACTCGGCACAGATCCCATTCAGCTCCGTGGTTTACGGAGGAGCTGAGGGAGATGAAGTGCCGGAAAAGACATCTGGAAGGCGCCTGGAGGGCCAGTCGCACCGAATCTGACCGGACACAGGTGAGGTCCTATATTAGGACCTACCTAGTGGCGATAGAGGCGCGAAGCGTTCGCACTTCTCCGCCCTTATTGCATCGGCAGAAAATCAGCCTGCCACCCTGTTTAGAGTGACCCGCTCCCTGCTTGAGCACGGGAAGACCTCTTGCAGAGCAGGGCAGAGGAGTTATCCCAATTTCTGCATGATAAAATTGTTCAGATTCGGGACGAGCTGGACTCCAATTGGGTGGTCCCAGGGGAGGTGGCCGGGGCAAGTCTTGAGATGGTTATCTGGGAGGAGTTCGATCCTGTGACCACTGAGGGCGTGGACAGGTTGCTGGGGCAGCTGCACACCACCACATGTTTGTTGGACCCGTGCCCCTCCTGGTTGGTTTCTACCTCCAGTGAGGTGACACGAGGCTGGCTCCAGGGGATTGTCAACGTTTCGTTGAGGGAGGGATCGCTCCCTACCGCCTGAAAACGGCGGTGGTGCGGCCTGTCCTTAAAAAGCCTGCCCTGGACCCAGCGCTTTTGAATAACTATCGTCCAGTCTCCAACCTCCCCTTTGTGGCGAAGGTTGTGGAGAGTGTGGTAGTGTCTCAGCTCCTTCAGTACCTGGAGCGACGTATTTAGATCCCTTCCAATCGGGCTTCAGGCCCGGGCACAGTACTGAAACAGCATTGGTCGCGTTGGTTGATGATCTCTGGAGGGCCCATGACAGAGCTTATTCCTCTGTCCTGGTCCTATTAGATCTCTTGGTGGCTTTTGATACTATCGACCATAGTATCTTATTGCAGCGGTTGGAGGGGTTGGGAATTGGAGGTACCATCTTGCGGTGGTTCTCCTCCTTCCTCTCTGACCACTTGCAATTTGTGTTGAGGGGGGGAGAGGTCCACCCCTAGGCCCCTCATTTGTGGGGTGCCTCAGGGGTCGGTCCTCTCCCCTCTCTTGTTCAACATTTATGTGAAGCCGCCGGGGGAGATCATCCGTGGTTTTGGGGTAAAAATGTCATCTTTATGCAGATGACACTAAGCTCTACATCTCTACCCCAAACCACCCCAATGATGCTGTGGAGGTTATGTCCTGGTACCTGGAGGCGTGCGGAATTGGATGGGCGGGAACAAGTTTCGACTCAACCCTTCCAAGACTGAGTGGCTGTGGTTTTCTGCATCCCGATATGGTCAGCTGACTCCATCGCTGGCTATTGGGGGTGAGATCTTAGCCCCCACAGAGAGGGCTTGCAATCTAGGCGTCCTCCTGGATGCACGGCTGTCTTTGGAAGATCATATTACGGCCGTCTCCAGGGGGGCTTTTCATCCAGTTGCGACCCTTTCTCGATCGGGACGCCTTACGCACAGTCACTCATGCCCTGGTCACCTCCCGCCTGGATTACTGTAATGCCCTCTACATGGGGCACCCGGAGTCTTCAACTGGTGCAAAATGCGGCTGCGCAGGTGGTTATGGGGCAGTCTAGAAGCTCTCATGTAACACCTCTCCTGCGCGAGCTGCATTGGTTGCCAGTGGCCTTCCAGGTGCACTTTAAGGTTCTGGTTTTGACCTTTAAAGTGCTCCATGGCATCGGACCAGGTTATGTTCAAGACCGCATTCTGCCAGTAGTCTCCTACCGTCCGGTGCGCTTCCACAGAGAGAGCTTCCTCCAGGTCCCGACGGCCTCCATGTGCTGCCTGGTGACCCCGAGGAATAGGGCCTTCTCTGTGGGGGCACCTGCTCTCTGGAATGGGCTCCCCCCAGAGTTGAGAACGACCACCGACCTGAGAGTGTTCAGGCGTGATTTGAAGACCTGGCTCTTTGAGCAGGCCGGCCTGGCCTGATTTTAAATTGATTTTAAATTGGGTTTTAATTATGGTTTTAGTATTGGGGGTTTTAGATCTGGGAGCAGCCCATATTTAATTCTGTTTTAACTTTTTATATGTATTGTTTTAGTTGGCTGTGCACCGCCCTAAGTCCTTCGGAGAAGGACGGTATATAAATTGAATAAATAAATAAATAAAATCTATAATTTATTTTCTACCCTATCCTAGTTGTGTACTTATTTGTATGTTTGCTCAAAATCAGCTTTATGCTCTCTTCTGAGAAACATGGGATTTATTTCTCTGCACAAAAATTATGTGAGAGATGTGGAATATGATCAGTCTCAGAGATAAGCTTAATCAAAAAATGGACAGCTTGGGGATTGCTGGAATGCTTCTTTATTTTTGCAGGGTCTATTTAAGAGAATATTGAGGGAAAGGGGAATCCTTGAAGATCTTACTTTTGCTAGGCATTGCCAACTAGGGGGTAATGCTCATCTCCGTTTCAAGGCCCTGTCCAAAGACATTTCCATGGTCATGTAGCCAGAATGACATCATGGAGCACTGTTACCTTCCCACTAGAATGGTACCTATTTATCTGCTTGCATTTGCATGCTTTAGAACTGCTGGGTTGGCAGGAACTGGGGCAAGGATAAAAGTTCATCCCATGGTGTGGCACTTGTTTCTCAAACCTGGGCTGCCCGCTTTCCATCTGACAAGCCCAGTGTCTTAACCACTGAGCTACCATGGCACCTAGAATTTTGAAACCTTTTCCAAAATCTTCACTTCCCCCTTTTAAAAATAACAAGGTCAAGGCGATTCTCTTTATAATCATATGAATAAAATAAAATAAGGTAAAATTAAATTGTTAACATAAAATTACAAAGAACAGGAATTAAAATCTGGGAGAGAATTATAGAATGACTATCAATTTTATAATAAATAATCTGAATGCTATAGATAACTAAACTGGTTAATTATAAAAGTATAAGAACTATTAAGATTTGTAAAACACAATGAGAATGTAAACTATGCTGATTTATATTTGGTCTAATACTCGCTGAAACCCCACTAGGTTGCTATAGTGTTGAATAATAGATACTGAGATTATTATTGTGAAAAAGTCATGTTTTCTATGCATGTTCATATTTCATTTTGAAGCCCAAATTCTCATGTGATGTTCTAGGAAAAGTAAAGTTCTAAAAAGTCACATTTCTGCTACATATTTATTTTTTCTTGTTTTGTTTTTAATATATAAAATAATACTTTCATGTAGTACATAGTGTCATTGATTATTTTCCTACACTCTAGTGTGCAGTACTGCTGTTGGCTTGTGATCTACGTGTAATTATCTAGCCCAACATTCATTCTCCAGGGTAGTTGAAAATATAGCTTTTGAAGCCTAGTAAGCTTTGTTTATAGCCATCTGATTATATTCTTAATAATATTGAATGCTATTAATATCAAAAACCATGAAAATATAATTCTTTTATATTTCATTTTTCATTATTTTTTCCTGTTCATCAGTTTATCAAGCTCATTTTTTCTGTTCTTTTTTGATTAAATCTGCCTTATTTTCTCTTGAATCTTTAAATCTGAAACACTTCTTATTTGAATTTCTGAAGCAGTGGCCTATTTCTGTCTATTCCAATTCTCCTTCTCTATCCCACCCACTTCAACCTTGTCCTTCCCTCCTCCTGTGCAGCAGAGATGCTATGAGAATGCTGACAGGCTGTAACACCAGGTAATTTATCTCAGAATATGACAGCTGTGGCAAAAGAGAAGCAAAAAGAAGGGCAGGGAGGTTGGAAGAGGTGGCCACAAGGGGCTTTCACTGCCAAGATGGGGGCAGAAGGAAGGTCATGGGTAGAACCTTTCCTGGCAGGGGGACTCTTAGACAGCCAGAATAAAACCTGCGTTGAATGGCTAGGCAAGTGCTAAAATGCCCCTTACAGATACAGACAGATGGTGCAGTGTTTGTTAAATAGCTGTTTACAATTCCACTGAGCATGGCGGACCTATAAGCAGAACTCAAAAGTAGGTGAAGGCAGATCTGAGTGGCTGGATGCTTTGTCACAGAATGGTATATCAAGCACTGACTAGAATGCACCAAGTACAGCCAGAATTCTGAACAGCAGGCTCTATGCTTGCCCCGGTGTTGGAGAATTTTCCCCTTGTCAAATGCATATGTTACTCCCCTGTTTTCTGTTTCTCTTTGTGCTTGAAATCCAGGAAAGGCTGAGCAATGGATGCTTGCAAACCCGCCCCCCCTCTCTCTGTGTGTTTGTGTGTTGGTGTATTTTGTGGTATCTATGTCCGGGTGAAGTCAATCACTTCTGCATTGGAGATAATACATGCTGCAGAGACCAGAATAGGAGTCAGTATGCATAACGTTATTGTGTGCCTCTTTATAAATAAAAGGAATATATTTTATGCTCTTTAATGACCTTCAAATTAACAGCTCTTGAAAGCACTTATGTATATTTAATTTGAAATTGTGCTGAAAGCCTGAGTGGTGATTGCAGCAAAAGCAGCAGGCAGCCAGTTTTTAAATAAGAGTAAACTCAGGCCATTATTTTTCAGCCTGTCAGGTTTCCTTGGATTTAATGTACCAATTTTTAAATGAGAAAAACCTTTTCTTTCCTCTTTTGTGCTTTAAAGCTCTCCAGGATCCTTTTCTGTAGGTAACAGCAGCGGCAGCCTTGGGCTGTATGTAATTGTTTTTTTTTTTCCTTTGTATCACATCAGCGTTTTACTGATGGGTCACTCTTGGGTATACAAAGGATTAGGCATCTTCAGTGACCTAAACAATGAATGCACGTTCATGATAATTAATGTATCATCACAGGATTATTTCCTGCAATAGATTTTGCAACTCACAGACCCATGACAGGCATGATACATAAATTGCAAGGTGCTTTTTGCAGTGGGCTTTTGTGTCATTATATCCTTGCAGCATAAAGCAATTAGAGCTTCCTTTTTTTACCTTGGAACAGAAAAGCTTCCATTTCTTACGTTAGAACAAAAGCACTATTCCCACTATTTTCCACTGTATCCTTTGAGCCCTTCTTGCAGATAAAATTGGAAGCATTCTCAAGCTTTCACATGATTGAATTTCTAGATAATCATTTATGAATTCATATTATTTAATCGGCAGGGTGTTTTAAAATCACACTATTTAAAAAGAAAGATCACACAAATGTATATAAATAAAATACAGTAAAAAAAGTTTCAAATGATCTGTAATTGAATTATCTATGTGTGATAACAGTATAACAGATAACACATAATCAGAGTTGGAAGGGACCTTGTAGATCATCTAGTCCAAGCCCCACCCAAGCGGGAGATCCTACACCATTTCTGACAAATGGCAATCCAATCTCTTCTTGAAAGCCTCAAATAATGATGCCCCCATAACTTCTGAGGACAAGCTGTTCCATAGGTTGATTATTTCTCACTGTCAGAAAGTTTCTTTTTATTTCCAGTTTAAATCTCTCCATGTTCAGTTTCCATCCATTATTCCTTGTCTGACCTTCGGGTGCTTTAGAAAATAGCTTGACCCCTTCCTCTCTGTGGCAGCCCTCAAATATTGGAAAATTGCTATCATGTCTCCCCTGGTCCTTCTCTTCACTAGACTAGTCATGCCCAGTTCCTGTGTTCATATGTTTTAGTCTCCAGACCCCTAATCAACCTGGTTGTTCCTCTCTGTACTTTTTCTAGAGTCTCAATATCTTTTTTACAATGTGATGACCAAAACTGGATACAATACTCTAGGTGTGGTCTAACTAAGGCTTTATAGAGCTCACATGATCTCAATTGTATACCTCCGTTAATGCAATTTAGGATTGCATTAGCTTTTTTGGCGGCAGCTGCACACTGCGGGCTCATATTTAGCTGGTTGTCCACTAAGAATCCAAAATCCCTCTCACAGTTACTGCTATTGAGCCTAGTTCCAACCAGCCTATATGTGTACTTTTGGTTTTTCTTGCCTAAGTGTAGGACTTTACTTTTCTCTACATTGAATTTCATTTTGTTAGATATTTTCCAGTCTTCTAGTCTGTCAAGATCCATCTGGATCTTGAGCCTATTTTCTTGGGTGTTAGCTATTTGTGCCAGCTTAGTATCATCTGCAAATTTGGTAAGTTCCCCTTCTATTCCCTCATCTAAGTCATGAAGATATTGAAAAGTACTGGGCCTAAGACAGAACCTTTGGCACCCCACTGATCACTTTATACATTTTATAAATGTATAAACCTTTTAGGTCATATTTCAGATGATCCCTGTGTTTTGCATCAATTAGCAGGCTAACTGCCATATTTTATACCAGTTGCAACATCCTGACACTTTTTAAGTTGGGGACTTGTTTTCTTCAGGGGGAGTATAATCCCATTACACTTTAACTCTTGAGTTTGGTTTCCTATTGATCAACAGAATGTCCATTTTATCTGGATTTATTTTTGGTTAGTTGTCTCCATACTGCTTATTATCGAACTTGGCAATGTTCAAAAATCCTGATACTTTCTTGGTGCAGGGTAATGTATGCATAGCTACAATGTTTTAACTTCTGAAAGTACAATTAACTCATTCAAATCCCTCTAAGTCCCCATAAAAGTCCATCAAGTAATATCTTTGCATCACATAGAGGGACAAAGTATAATCCCAACAGCAGCCTAAAATTCATTATCTTAACAAATATTATCCCAGCAATGAATATGTAATATTATATAAATTACATTATATGTTCACATTTGTTGCCATTTCCTTCTAAATTCCTTTCTGGATCGGGATGCGCTTCGCACGGTCACTTCGGCTCTCGTGATCTCCTGCCTAGACTATGCCAACAGTCTCTACATGGGGCTTCCCTTGAAGTGCATCCAGAGGCTCCAGCTGGTGCAGAATGCGGCCGCAAGGGTGGTGTTGGGGGCTCCTCGGGGCTCCCATGTTACACTGCTCTTGCGTGAGCTGCATTGGCTCCTGGTGTCCTCCGGGTGCGCTTCAAGGTCCTGGTTACCATCTTTAAAGCGCTCCATGGCTTGGGACCAGGATATTTACGGGACCGCCTCCTGCCATTATTGGCCTCCCGTCAGCCAGTACGCTCCCATAGAGTCGGCCTCCTCGGGGTGCCGCTGGCTGCTTTCTCGTTGGGGGCACCCTCCCTCTGGAACGAATTACTCCCGGAGATGAGGATCATCCCTGATCTCCTGACCTTCCGGCGCGCGTTGAAAACCTATCTATTTCATCAAGCCAGTCTGGCCTACGGGTTTTTAGGGGTTTTTAGGATTTTAATTTGGTTTTTATCTAGTTTGGCTTTTAAACTTCTTATAAATTTCAGCCTTTCATATTTGGTCTTTTAACTGTTCTTAATTTTGTATTGTTCTCTGCATTTTAATTTGGTTGTGCACTGCCCTGAGTCCTGTCAGGGAAATAGGGCGGTATATAAGTACAATAAATAAATAAATAAATAAATAAATAAATAAATAAATAAATACTTTACTTTTTTGACACATGTCAAACATGTTCAACATTCCTAAGTTTCTCGTGACATTTTCTCTGAAAAACAAAACAAAATATTGTGACTGAATTATGGGGGGCTGACTTTCAGTGCACCCGGTATATAAATTCTGACATCATAAAGCTGGAAGTGATCTTGAATGCTATCTACTTCAACTCCGTGTCTGGTGCTAGAACTCCAGGGCAAGTAATACCTATAGCATAGAATAGAATAGAATAGAATAGAATAGAATAGAATAGAATAGAATAGAATAGAATAGAATAGAATAGAATAGAATAGAATAGAATAGAATACTTTATTAGCCAAGTGTGATTGGACACACAAGGAATTTGTCTTGGTGTAAATACTCTCAGTATACATAAAGAAAAGGTACATTTGTTAAGGATCAAGAATCATAATGATAGTCCTAGGGTACAATCAACAATCAAATCATATTAGGAAACAGTCAATATAAATCGTAAGGATACAAGCAACAAAGTTACAGTCCTACAATCATAAGTGGGAGGGGATGGGTGATAAGGAGTGATGAGAAGATTAACAGTAATAGTGTACATTTTGTAAATAGTTGAACAGTGTTGAGGGAATTATTTGTTTAGCAGAGTGATTGCTTTCGGGAAAAACCTGTTCTTGTGTCTAGTTGTTCTGGTGTGCAGTGTTCTATAGCGTCATCTTGAAGGAAGGAGTTGAAACAGTTTATGTCCGGGATGTGAGGGGTCTGTAAATATTTTCACAGTCCTCTTTTTGACTCATGCAGTATACAGTCCTCAATTGAAGGCAGGTGGGTAGTAATTGTTTTTTCTGCAGTCCTAATTATCCTCTGAAGTCTGTGTCTGTCCTGTTGGGTTGTAGAACCAAACCAGACAGTTATAGAGGTGCAGATGATAGATTCAATAATTCCTCTTTAGAACTGTATCAACAGCTCCTTGGGCAGTTTGAGCTTTCTGAGATGGCGCAGAAAGAACATTCTTTGTTGTGCTTTTTTGATGATGTTTTTGATCTTAGGTGTCCATTTTAGGTCATGTGATATAGTAGAACCTAGAAATTTGAAGGTCTCTACTGTTGATACTGTGCTGTCTAGTATTGTAAGAGGTGGTAGTATGGGAGGGTTTCTTCTAAAGTCTACCACCATTTCTACAGTTTTGAGTGAGTTCAGTTCCAGATTGTTCTGATTACACCATGAGGCAAGTTGTATAACCTCCTGTCTGTATGCAGATTCATCGTTGTCTCGAATGAGACCAATCACTGTTGTGTCATCTGCAAACTTCAGTATTTTAATAGATGGATCGTTTGAGATGCAGTCATTGGTATATAGGGAGAAGAGAAGTGGAGATAGCACACAGCCTTGGGGGGGCCCTGTGCTGATTGTACAAGTATCAGATGTGATTCCACCTAGCTTCACCTGTTGCTTCCTGTCTGTTAGGAAGCTTATGATCCACTTACAAATGTGTTCAGGTACCGCTAGTTGGTTTAAATTACTTAGAAGAATGTCTGGAATGATGGTATTGAATGCTGAACTGAAGTCTACAAAGAGGACCCTTGCGTAGGTATTTGGAGATTCAAGGTGTTGTAGGATGTAGTGCAGAGCCATGTTAACAGCATCATCTGTTGATCTATTTGCTCGGTATGCAAACTGCGGATCCGTGATGGTTTTCAGGTGGGACAGCACAAGCCTTTCAAAGATTTTATAACTACAGATGTTAGAGCAACTGGTCTGTAGTCATTCAGTTCCTTGATGGAGGGCTTCTTTGGCACTGGGATTATGGTAGAATGTTTGAAGCAGGAAGGAACATAGCACATCTCTAGTGATCTAGTGAAGATTTGGATGAAGATGGGGACCAATTGGTCAGCACAGACTTTTAATCAAGAAGGAGTTATCTTGTCTGGCCCTGGTGCTTTTCCTGGCTTCTGTCTGTGTAATAGATCTTGCACTTCTTTTTCTGTGATCACTAGAGGTTGTGAGGATTGGGGCCAGTTGTAGGAGGCTTGGCTGTTGTTAGTGTGTTTGAGATGTGGGTTGTGGAGATAGGTGGCTGTAGTTTCTTTTCAAACCTGCAGTAAAACACATTCGGCTAGTTGTTGATTTCCTTCTGCCTGGGAAGGAGGTTTGCTGAAGCCAGTGATGTTTTTAAGAGTTTTCCACATGTTTGCTGGTTCATTTGTTGAGAATTGATTCTTTAACTTTTCAGAGTAGCTTCTTTTTGTTGCTCTGATCTCTCTTGTTAATATGTTTCTGGCCTGGTTGTATAGCATTCTGTCACCTTTTCTGTAGGCTTCCTCTTAAGCAGTAGCTGCTTAGGTTTAGCTGTGAACCAAGGTTTATTGTTACTATATATTTGCACTTGTTGGTACACATAAGTCTTCGCAGAAGCTAACATATGATGTTACAGTATCTGTGAGCTCATCTAGGTCTGCAGAGGCATCTTCAAAAACATCCTGATAGATAGCCATCTAGTATCTGGCTAAATGCTTCCAGCAAAAGAAAAATATTTTTACTAAAATGCTAGACCTTCCTACTTCCTAAGTGCTAGAGGTTATTTAACCTATTTTCTACCCACTGCATCTAGCTATGTCCTGAAAAGCAAAAAAAGCAGGTTTATTTCATCTTCAGTATGACAGATCATCAGTTATTTAACACTACTATCAAAATTTTAAATAATATTTTCTTCTCCTGGCTGAGGTCCCAGGCACTGTAACCTAATCCTTTAAACATATTTCTCAGCTCCATCACTAATGGTTTCTCTACATGGAATGTTCCATTTAATACCTCCACTCTTAAAAAAGAAAATTAGTCTGGGTTTTTCGCTCTTTTATTTTTAGCTAAGCTTTGATCAATTCAAAGGAGACTTTCCTTATGTTGTCATGTGCCAAATTTTACTGATTATCCTTAATTTAACCATTACATTATAGATTATGAATCATTCAACAAAATAAAGCATCCTTATCATAGGCAATTTTAATATAGTCTTATATTAATAGCAAGTCCTGCTATTAGTAATTTCCTTTCTTTTAATGATATAATGATCACAGAAGTTGATGTACACAGATCACAATTTTATTCATTTATTATATATCCTGCCAGCACCAATTCAATGTTGACATTTTACATGGCAAACAATAATAATTAAAAATAATTTTAAAAGTAAAACACACCCACCTTAAACATCAAAATGAATACAATTAAAATGCAAACTTTGCAGATTTAAAATGGAATAATAATAATAGCAATAGTCTGTGGGAAATAACACAGACATGAAAACTCAAAAACATTTGAGATTCATAGATTACCCTCTGGTAACTGATTCTTAGCTATTCTTTAAATAGGTCATAAATATGTGTTCCATAACATCTCAGGAATAGTATGTAAAACTGCATATTTATGTTTCTAGGAAACCAAGCTATACTTATATCCCTGCTATTATCTTGAGCAAAATTAGGCATAGGTAAAGAACTAAATTACTAATATTTGAAAATCTCATACCAGTGGTGGGTTTCAATTTTTTTTTACTACTGGTTCTGTGGACGTGGCTTGGTGGACATGGCAAGGGAAGGATACTGTAAAAACTCCAGTCAGAGGTGGTATTTGCTGGTTCTCCGAACTACTCAAAATTTCCACTACCAGTTCGCCAGAACTGTTCAGAACCTGTTGAATATCACCTCAGTCTCATACAGAAGAATTATTTTTATAAGGAAAAAGCTGTCTTACAAGATCACGGTATTTTTGATTATGATAAACAGATGTATAACCTGATATTTAACTATTGTCACAGACTACAATACTGCAGACTTCCCATAATTTGGAGGAACACTGTTTGTAATACAATATGTTGGCAGAGAATCTGCAGGCTATAGCAGATTCTGATGTTGTAGAAGTTTTCCCGCTGGCAAGGACAGAAACACATAGTATCATTTATGCATTATGGGTTTGAGTGAATTACTACAATTATTGATGTTGATTTGCAACTGCAGGCTACACATGTGCAATTTAAGAATACAAGACAGATTTTTCCTTTGATTTCTAAATGATCTTAATAAGTTTTAAGTACAATGTGTTCACTTGGAAAGCTATCACATTTTTTGGTTCCCCTTTTAGAGTTGATTTTAAAACTGTTACAAACTTTAATGTATACCAGTTCTCAATTCAGGCTCTATTTGAATTTTCTGGCAGGCAAATCATTTTGCAAAATGTAAAAGTCTTTGCTTTTCCAATAAGAGATTAACCCTAGATTCATGCATTCCAGTTAAACACCTTGTTTTTTGTTTCCTTTAAAGCTGAGTGAGCAAAATATATATGGAAATGTTATTATTTATGTGTCATGAAGGTTTTGTGGCTCTCTTTCATAAAAATGGAAACCTTTCAATGATAAGCCTAGCAGTCTTTCAAACTATTTTAAAAAGAAACTGAAATCTCCCTGAACTTCAAATAACATTTTTTAAAAAATAAAAATAAAACAAAATGGCCTGACCATGTTTCATGCCATATTTGGATACTATCTATACACAACAGAAGATACACCATAGGAAAAAGCCAAGGGCCAAAAGAAACAAACGAAGGAAGACATTTCCCAAACCAAGTGTACCTATAGATCTTTAAATAATCACCACTTGTCTAATTTCCATTTCCACAAATTTATTCCCTAGACATTCATTCACTTTTAACTTCCTGCATTGTATATCATATATGTTCCTATTTCTGTTGGAAATATTGCTTGAAACAGTCAAACTGCACACGCTCATTTAAATTGTATCTAGAAAAGGCACAATCAGCATCTTATTTGTATTTTAATGTGAATGCAGTTAGTGAGAGATGTAGAGTGTATATATGAATGTAGAATTTATGTAGAATGTAATTAAACAGAATGTCCCAAGTTCACTTTCAAATTGGATCACATTTACTTTTTAATATTTGTACTTTCTTCGATCTTGAGCCCAATCACCAAATTTGAAGCAGAGCTACAAATAGCTAGCAATTTTCTCTTTTATAGGTTGTCCTTGCACATATTATGCAGCACATCTCTTCCATTTGCAGTATTGCAGTCTAACCCTCTTGCCATGGGCACCCTGTGTCTGTAATTTTCACTTACTGGAGAATGATTTCACTTGGGGTATGATAGTCCTAGTGTGGCTGAGCTACAGCATAAATGAATGTGTCCTGTTGCCTTTCTGATTATCCTCAGGAGCCTCATTAGGCAACCAAACCCTTGTTTTGAAGGTGGGAAGAACGGATGAAAATGATGGTTAACATCAGTGCAATTCTCCATGCTAATTAGCAATGAGTGGAACTGACAGCATGAAATACAGCTCATGCCAAGAACTATGTTGCAGAAGGAGGAAGCCTGGAGATTATTTTATCTAAAATGCAAATCATGCTTTCCAAAGACAATCAGGAAGGTGAATGGAAGTCATCTCCAAAAGCACAATGATAATCTGTAAATGTTATTATAGGCAAACTCGTAGATTATTAGTTTAGAACATATGCATTTTTATAATGTGGGTTGAAACAGTAAATCATTGTGAAGAAGGAACAAAAACAGTGTTCAGCATTAATGGGAAGAATAGATTATTTTGTGAGCCTTGTTTCCTGTGGTAGCCTCCAAAATTGGCACATAATGAGATATTCTGATAATGTGGAGCTTGGGTTTCTATCCTTTTTACATTATTTGTAGACAAAATGCACAACTGGAATATGTGTGGGTAAGTAGCCTAAACAATATGTAGTGATACCACTTTCTTATTCTGGTTATATTCTATACATATATTTACTAAGAAATGTTTTCATGATGTTCTGTAGTGTTCTTAATTTACCATGTTTTGTGCTATTTCAGATAGGTCTGGTCTGCCATTTTTCTTATTTCTGTTCTGTTTCCTAGATGCAAAATTGTTTAAAAGAGAAAAAACATGTAAAGGAATAGATTTATCATGTGTGAACTTTGAACAAGCTATGCTATTTAAAATACGAATTCCTTCCTTAGTAATCTTTACTTCAGTATGATAAATCAAGTATAAAACTAAACAATTGCTGATCTTCTAAATCAAAATCATTGTATTTTTTTGCCTTCAGCATCCTCAATAATAGATTTGGTGGCTAACCTTTTCAGCACCCAGTGCTGAAATGGAGGCATACCTGCATGTATGGGAGCACCAGAAACTGGAAGCTTAGCTTCCTGGTGATCACACGCCCGCTGGCCACCTGGTCTTCTGATTTCTAATGTGCATGCATGCACAAAGACCAGTGGCCAGTGTATGCATGTACTCTGGGGAGCTGCTGTTCCGGTTTTCAGCACTCCCATGCATGCAAAGACCAGCTGGCCAGCATGCATGCACATGCCAGAACCCAGAAGAACTACAGGTGACAGCTGGCAGGCCCAGAGATGGCTCTGTGTGCCACTTCTGGCATGCTTAGCATAGGTTCGCCATCACGGATCTAAAGCAAAGAAGGGACTTTTTAGTATGTTTATTTTTTATCCATATTTTTCTAGAAGGATATAGGTTACATTTGCTGAAAGTGAGAGGGGGGAAGTATCTCCATAATATGTCTCAGTCTGGAAATCCCTGTAGTTGTAGTTCTAAGGTTTTTCCTTCTTAGTTCTTAAACTTTTTTTGTATTGTCCTGTTTTTAATATTAATGTCTTTAATGTTTTGACTTATGATTTTTAGAAGGCTTATTCATGTGTGTTTTTGCTTTTTTGTTTTCTTTATGATTTTATAGAAATATTGGCTTAGATTTAATTTTTTTCCCTCTTATCTTTAGTGATTCCAAGGAATATTAAAGGCAATTTAATGTTCTTCCAATACATATTTGTGGCATGAAATATTTAATGTTTTTTTCTTGTACATAATGTTTGTATTAACTGCAAAATTTACTTATTTGGCAAATTAGCAAGTTTTCCCAGAAAACAAAACACTGAGTGAGATGAATGAGATCTTGGTGATCTTGGGTGATATTGAAGTATACATTTTGATTAGTTCTGTATACTTTAAGCCTGCAAACATTTTCCCAGGCTGAGACTGAATGTTGTCAAGGAATTCAAGCTTTCTCAGGTTCCCCAACTATTTCTGGCTGGGGGGAGGCGCGCAGCACATTTGGAATTTAGTGAGCAGGACTCCAGTTCTCAGAAAGACTACCATGAGATCCATGATCAGTTTCAAAACACTGATTTATTGCAATGCAACATGCCACCCTTTCTTCTCCTGAGCCTGCAGGATACACCCTATTACCCCTGCTTAATTTTGTTCTTTTCCTAGGCAGGTGGGCACATTTCCAACTGACAGATGGGTTACAGCCCATGTTAGGTTTAATTTTAAGGAAAGTGTATGGGACCCATGGGACCTTTGGAAATAAAGATGATGCTGGAAATCCACGCTTTGCTTTGTACTATGTCACTCTTCCATTTATTTTAATTGATTTTCCTAATGGAAAAAATTAGGAGGGTTATAAATCCTAGCAGGCATCAAAAGAATCAAAGTACCCAAGCACCCCCAGGCATCATATTGCGATTCTAAAGCTTATACTCTAAGTAGAAGGCAAGACTCAAATTGTACAGAAGAGGCATAGCCTGCCACTGTAATCCTGCAAGCCTAATTGCTAAGGTATATCTTGATTATGATAATTTGCAAAGAGCTTGTATACTTTTCTTTTGAATGGACCACCACATCTGTCACCTGAGAATTGAACATTATGTATGGTGCAAAACATGCGCACGTCCAATATGCAGCCTGTGCTCAATCGCTAGCTCATTATAACCAATAAAAAGCTGTGACTCTCTGCAACCTGAAAAAGCTAGCTTTTGCATTGTGCTTCTGGGCTGGGAGGGCTTTCCCCTCGCCTACCATAGACACTGATTGTCTCTATGTTCCCTGCTCCTTAGTCTGATTTTTCATTCATTTATTGGGCAGTAATGAGATTCTGAAAGCATTTCTGATCTGAAATTATTGAGGACAAAGAAAGGTAAAAGCAAGTTGTACCAGAAATGGTTTGCAGTTGAGTAAGTATGGTATGGTATTCTGATGTAGGTATTTAAGGAAATCGTGGTCTTGGTTTTTCATCCCTTTACTTATAAGATTTCTGGACCTCTGCATAGAATCCCTGAGTCATCTTTCTTTTGAAAAGAATGAGTTCCTCTCTAAAATGTCATCATTCAATACAGCAAAACCAGAAAGGAATCTGAAGCCACACTGAGGGCTATATACATTTCCTTTGTTTCTGGCATCTGTGTTTGATTGTGGATTCCCACTCTCAAATACTTCTGAAAATTAACAAGCTTTGTCTTGTACATAGCAAGGGAGCACGGTTAACAGTATGTTTTAACTTTTAACTGCATGAAGGTCTCCTTCCGTTCCATTTGAGATAATTGTGGCTAACAAACTATCCTCTCTACTCCTAAGAATCTGCCCTCCATTGACAACTGGGATTCCCCAAGGAGACAACATTATTAGGACAACTATTCAGAACTGTGGCGGTCCCATCTTCCTTCTCTCCCTCCTCTTTCAGCTAATGTTTCCTTCTTACCATGTCTCCATATGCAGAGACACATTTTCAGTCTACATTGTCTGTGTTTCTATTCTTCCACTGTAATTTATTGCAGGAAAGAAACCATGTTGACTTTATGCTGGTGTGTAACATCTGTGCCTTGTTTGCCAAGTTCTTGTTCCATGAAATTTGAAGCAGGAATTGCTTGATGGCCTAGATGTTATATGATGTGTTAACCACACTTTTTGCTTTCATTGGGTAATTTACTGACAAATAAATTGTAATAATGTGGACTTTATCACTGCTGGTATCAACAAGGAACATTTTTAACAATTTTAGGATAATTTATGATGTGTGCATATTAAATGCAATAGATTCTCATATGCACATATACATAAACACACAGGTATTCTTCTTTATGTTACAGAGAATTTATTTTGCAAATGTATAATTCATTTTCAGTCAGATTACTTTTCTACATTTCTCTGTGACTTTTGAATACTCTCCCCCCCATCATAAACTTTTCATTGAGTTATTTTTCCTTCCTTCCTTCCTTCCTTCCTTCCTTCCTTCCTTCCTTCCTTCCTTCCTTCCTTCCTTCCTTTATTCTCCATTAATTTATCAATGTTTAAACAAACCTGTTCAACTTCCACCTAGGTTTTAATAGGTTTGCAGGGCATAAACAAAGCATTCTTAGAAAGATGGCTGCCACAAAACAGTATAGGACTGTCTCAAGTATTTATTTATTTATTTATTTATTTATTTTATTAATTATCACCAATCTCATCAGAGATTACTCTGGGTGGCTTACAAACATTAAAAACTATTATACATTAAAATAATAATAATAATAATAATAATAATAATAATAATAATAATAATAATAATAATAATAATAATAATAAATACGATTAAAAGATAGGGATGAGCAGAACACAAAGAATATGGGGAGAGGTCTTTTCTCATCCAATAGTCACTTCCAGAATGGTGTCACTCCAAAATAGTCACTTCCAGAATTGGGGCTCCAGGTTAACTAGCAGAACCAGGGCTTCTTCAAACCCAAAAAAGTGGGTGAGGATCTCACATTGGGGACTGGTTTATGATGTTCCAATGGGCAGAATGCGGCTGCATGGGTGATTCTGGGGGCTTCTCTTAGCTCCCATGTTACACTGCTCCTGCGCGAGCTGCATTGGCTTCTGGTAGCCTTCTGGGTGCGATTCAAGGTGTTGGTGTAAAGCCCTCCATGGCTTGGGACCCGGGTGCTTACGGGACCACCTTCTGCCACCATCGGCCTCCCGTCAGCCTGTGCGCTCTCACAAGGTGGGCCTCCTTGGGGTGCCATCAGCTGGACGATGTTGGCTGGTGACCCCGAGGGTACAGGCCTTCTCTGTGGGAGCACCCTCCCTTTGGAACGAGCTGCCCCGGAGATACTATCCCTGACCTGCGAACCTTCAGGCGCG
Organism: Bungarus multicinctus; assembly: GCA_023653725.1. Taxonomy (NCBI): domain Eukaryota; kingdom Metazoa; phylum Chordata; class Lepidosauria; order Squamata; family Elapidae; genus Bungarus; species Bungarus multicinctus. The sequence goes on from CM042844.1 coordinate 42,893,330, forward strand.
CATTGAAGACTTATCTTTTTCAACGAGCTGGTCTGGCCTAGTAGTATTAGGGGGTTTTAAATTTGTCATTTTATATACCCTGGTTTTTATTATTTTTATTATTTTTAACTTCAGCCACTGATTTAATCTGTTTTTACATTTTAAATTTCTTTGTATTGTTTTAATCTGGCTGTACACTGCCCCGAGTCCCAAATGGGAGAGGGGGCGGTATATAAATTAAATAAACATAAACATAAACTCATGTTGGGGGCATATATAGTGGCCAAGTGTTAAGGCAGGACTTCCCTCATTCTCATTATAATCTCCTTCCTTCCTTCCTTCCTTCCTTCCTTCCTTCCTTCCTTCCTTCCTTCCTTCCTTCCTTCCTTTTCTTCTTTTTCCTTCCCTCTTCATTCCCCTTCTCCTTCCTTCTTTCCTTATTTTTCCTTCCTTGCTCTCTTCCCATCTTCCCATCTTTCCTTCTTTTTCTTTTTCTTTGTCTTTCCTCTTTCCCTTTCTCCTTTCCTGTCCCTTCTTGAATACTCAAATGCAAAAGGGGAAATATTTCTCCTTTTATTTTTAGTTTGTTTTGATAGCCCTCTGCCAGCAAAAATGGAGTCTGGGGGGGCACACCCCATGGGCTGAATCTGGACTGTGGGCTTTGAGTTTGACACCCCTGAGCTAAGAAGTTCTTACCTTTCCTCTCTATGTTCAATCTAATGCTTCTTCCATGTAACATTGTAAAAAGTATTCTCCATATCTATTGAAAACTCAGTATTATATCTTACCTTCATTAATATGTCCTTACTGATTGTTGGTTGTTGTTGTTGTTTTTTCAAATTATTTGATTTGTTAGAAATACACATGATCTTGCTTCTAGGAATTTAAGATGGCAAACATAGCACTTCTCATTTCCAGGTTTTCCCCACAGCACAACATCCCTGTACTATTCAGGAGGTTGCATTAAGATACAGTGACAGAGCTTCTGTGAGCATAAGTTGTACCAGTGAGTACCATAAGTACCATCACCCAGTGAGCTTCTGTGGCATAAGTTGTACTTGAATCTGGTCTTCCACTCTTAACCAAGGCTTTCATCACTCTATCACACTAGTGTTCCCTACAATTGATCCACCAGGAGGGAAGGGATTTGTTCTCTGAAACATCTGTGGAAATTTGTTCTCTGAAACATCTGTGGAAATTTTCCTTAATGCCTGCTCAGATGATGCTGGTTTTCTTTCTTCTTCAAACACCTTTTCAAAATCCATTTTCAGTTAAGTCTTTGGTACAGTGATTTGTTCCCTATATCCACAGTGACAAAGGCTAAAACTTGTTTTATCTCTGGCACTCTGTTGTCTCCCTGTGTCAGATTTCTAATCTCAAAATGTTTAGAGTAACAACTGGACCTTACACATTTTATGAACTTTGATCATATTGTAATGAATAGAAATTTTGATCAGATTCTTTTGTGAAGATTAGCTGTATTTAGTCCTTCTGGTAATGTCTAGTAAGATCAAGCATGGTGAGTGAATTCTTGGTCCCCTCAATTAAATAATATCATCTTTTGGAATCTAGGAAGCATGCCTTATTTGTTATAGGACCTTTCCCCTGGATTAGTATCCCCCTGGAGATCCATATGGTTTTGTCGTAATGATCTGAAAATCTTTGAAAGTCTGGCTATTCTCCCAGACTTTGGGGTAGGAAGGCTGCTGAGCCCCTGCAGATTGTTTTCTTGTTGGTAAGATTGGTTTCTGTCCTGTTCTGGATATCTATAATCTTGTTTCTTAATTTTTGTTGTTCTTCATTTCAAAGTGAAAGCTGCCAAAAGCATTTGAAGTTGCCTGGCCTCTAAAATAAATAATATAAAATAAAACATACAGCTCAACCTATTACTGCTAAGGGACCAGAGGAAAATGTAACCCCCTTGTAGCATTATTCCTGAGTATATTTGGATACTTTTCATTTCATTGAAGAAAAATAGTGCCTATAGTTACCTTTTTTAATGTGGAAAAGTTAAAAAAAATCTGTCCTTACTTGTAACACTAAATGGTTTCTATGCATCTCAGATTCTTAATAAAACTTATGAGTTCAGGGATTCCAGGTGTATGCAGGTCCCATCACACATTTTTATGAGTAGATAATTATGATTGCAATCCCATAAATATATATTCAAAAGTAACCCAGTTAACTATATGTGCTTCTCCTCCCAATGAATATGTGAATTGGGATATTTAGTTTATTAAAATATAAGGTGCATAGAATTGAACTGGATATTTCTTTGTTTTCATTTCTTCATGTAATACTTCTATACATTATCTGATCTTCTTTATTTCCTGCTCCTAAAATATAGAAATAAATCACATTGATTTCAGCTGAACTTTCATTTATTTTTAATATCCTTAAAAAAGCAATATTGTTTGCTTAACCTTGGTTTGTGTGTGTATTATATCAGATAATTTTCACTTCTGTTTCCTTCTTCTGTCTGATTTTCTATGTCTGGTCTTAACCGTCCATTCTTTTTTATTTTTATTTTCTGGTGAATTCAAGATTACTAAATAAAAGTTTCAGCATAATTGTGTTGCTAGCCTATTTATTGAAGACTAACCAAGGAGGCAATGTCCACTTTAATTGATCAATTACTTCACTATTTAACATGTAACTTTATATTTTTGAATACAATTGCATATTAAAAGCATCTTTGCTTTCTACCCACAACCCATCACCTACTCACCAATGTACCAAGGGGTAAAATAATGGTATTTTGTTGCTTAGTTGCACTTCTCTTTTACATCAAGAGTGACAAGCTTTCTCTACATTGCTCTTTTCACTATTAAGAACTTATAGTTTCTACTACAAATTGATGTTATGCCATTTCTCACTTTAAGAATTAGTCCGTGGAGGAGAGCACTTGTCATATATTGTTCCAACATTCTGACATAATTCCTCTTCTAGAAAGCTATGTTCTACTTGGAGACACTGTTGGATCACTTTAGACTTATCCAAAGTGACTGATAGAGGAGCCTTTCTTAATACCTAGCTCTAAATTTGTCAGATTGAACTGGAGAGATTGCAGATAAAATATTTACTCTATCATTCAGTTCTGACTATTCCCTAAAGCCAGATGTTAATGAAATGGGAATAATAATCTAGGTAGTTTCTTTTATCCCCACCTCAACTCAATCAGGTAGCAAAAATAAATTTACACTCCAGTAAGCAGATTTATGGACAGTATTTACAATAGTGAATAATAAGTGTCATGTCATGAGTGCTTTCTTTCGGTTACTGTCCTTGAGGGGGTGGAGATATTCTTTCATCCCCACAAATATAGACCATATGGTGACTCAGATTTTAAATCATGATTACAGATTTCCTAAACCAGGGGTGGGATTCTACCAGTTCGCACCTATTCACTAAAACCGGTTGTTAACATTCTAAGTAGTTTGGATAACCGATTGTTAGAAGAAATTACTGGCCTAATCCTATAAGGAAGCAGGAAGGAAACATTCTGGTGTTGCTTACAGAAACTGCCTCTCCGTTAAGCCTTATTACATTCTTGGCAGGATTAGACTTCCTGTCTCAGGAACGTCTGGAATTTTTTTCCTCTCTTTTGCTGGTACTTTGATTGTGTGGAGTGATCATTCAAAGTTACAATGGCACTGAAAAAAGCGACTTATGATCATTTTTCACACTTATGACTGTTGCAGCATCCCCACAGTCATGAGAGACCAGGCGAGGAGATGCATGCCTTAATGTGAGTGATATTGAGTTGGCCACGCCCAGCCAATAACATGATCACCAATCCATGCCCACCATCTAAACCACGCCCACAGAACCGGTTGTTAAAAAATCTGAATTCCACCCGTGTCCTAAATATTTTACTATTTATCTTTAAGACCCACTCTGAATTTGACATTAAGAAACGAAACAAAGGTTTAGCAGAGCTTTTGGTAAAATATACGCAATGAGCAATTTGGGAAAGAATTGCAAAAAAGGGAAGAAGTCAACTTTTGGACAGAGGTTATTACTGCTACAACATTAAGGAAGTCCAGTTTTATTAAATTTATGACTCATGTAGGCATCGGGGCAACAGAGGTGTCAATTCTCTTGTTATTAACTTTCCTATTTAAAGGCATAGATCTCAGCAAATATGTCCAAGAGCTAGAGCTATTTTTGATCTTAGAATGGAGGTCAGGGGTAATTACCTCAGCATATTACAAGAGGTATCAATGAAAACTATAGTGTTCTAAAACAGGAAGGAACGAAGGAAGAAAGGAATATACAAGTAGTGTTTGAATTACAACAGTTCATTTAGTGATCGTTCAAAGTAAAAATGGCATTGAAAAAAATTTGACATTACCATTTTTAACAGTTATGATCTTTGCAGCATCCCCATCATCACTTGATCAAAATTCAGATGCTTGGCATCTGGTTCATATTTATGACCATTGCTGTGTCCCAGTTCACCTTTTGTAACAAGGAAGATCAATGGGATAGTCAGATTCACTTAACAACTGGGTTACTAACCTATCAACTTCAGTGATTCACTTAACAACCATTGCAAGAAAGGTCATAAAATGGGGCCAAACTTTGTTAACAAATGTTTCACTTAACAGAATTTTTGGGTTCAATTGTGATCATAAGTCGAGAATTACTTGTAATGACAAAGTTTATATCTTTCCCCAATTTTGTAATAAATAGATATGAAGTGTAGCCAAGGAACAGCTATATAGTGTCTGAAATAATATACAACCTTCCTAGATTGCTCGAATAGTATATTCACAGAAAATGTATGTCAGTTAAGGGAAGGATGACCTAAATAACTTAATTGTTTTTTTTCAGGTAGAATGGATAATGAAGTTGAAATTAGGGAAGGACTGAATTAATGTAAACAGAAACTGTCAAGGGATGAGATTTTCCTCTAACCTTAGATGCTATATATTGACACTTAATGTTTTCTAGGCAATGAAGAAAAATGTACAATATTTAGTTTGAGTTTGCTTTTAAGAGATTTGGATTAGGGAATCTCTAATTCTTTAGTGGTCCTCGGAAGAGTCACCATTCATGTTGCTCAATCAAAATGAAAAGATAGCTTGAGTAGCTATGTATACCATATGATGATTTAGATCTAGGGTAATTTAAATGTAAACATTTAAAATGTAGCTATGCAGGAATATATTAAGGTTTAAATAGTTTATGTTCTGAATTTCTTGTTCCACTAATGAGTATGTTAACTAAAAATATTAATTTTGGAAGATGTTATCTGCTAATAGAAATTGAAGAATAACAGATTATTATTCAAATAGTTTAGAATCTCCTATATAGTTCTATTATAACATTCCCAGGCCTATTTACATATTTTAAAAGTTATTCTGAGAATTTGATTTTGATATTTGGTTATATGGCCCAATTCATATATTACTGGGTTTAGATAAATAATGGAATTCAGTATCATCAGTTGTGGTAATGATTACAGTTTTACATTGTTTTAAAAGGAGACCAGACTGAATAATGCAGGACTGAGGTATTGATAGCTCACAGTATCTTCTGAATCAGAAGTCTCTGCAAGGAAAAATATCAGAAAATTCAGGATGGCAATCGTGCCTGTAAGACCAAAGCCCTGCTCCTTTTGCATGTGTACCATATACATTGCAAGCATGCAAACAAGCAATGGAGCATTGATTGCCTGTTCCCACTGTCATCTTGACTTTTTTTGACTCTTATAATCCATGGACTCACCCTTCCGGATGACTTTACATCAGAGAAAGGGAATACCGGTGTCCTAGGATGCCACTTTTTGCAAAGGCTATTTTTTTTTTTTAGAAAAAGCTTTTTCTTAAGAAAAAAAAAGTTCTATTGTTCAAATGAAATATGATCAAATCATACTTAACATAATTATTGTGAAAATGTTGCTTCTTTTGTGGACCTTAATTTTTTTCTTCTGTTTTCTTCTATTAGCCTCCAAAAAAGTGGTTAAATAAGTGATAATTTATACAGCTTGGACGGTCTCTACAACTTACTTTATATCTTTATTTTCTATTTTTTTAAATTTAGGGATCTTTTTATGCCTTTATTTGATGTCAGAAGTATATGGAAAGATGCCACTCCAGACAGTCAAGCTTACCACTACAGTCCCGTACTCCATTTTCATTGGCAAGGTAGCCACGATGCTCTGCGAATGAGCTGTGATCTCCTGGAGATGCTGTCAGGTTCTTGTGTAAAGGACATGCTCTGGCCTGAAGAACAAAGACAACAGGAGCCAACCTCCGGTCACATGCACTGTTCCAGCCAAAAGAGGTCCTGTCATGTACATAGCCAATGAGATATCCGTAAAGGATTGCATCCCCTTGTACATTGCCCCCTTTCTCTTTCAACTCATTGATCGTGTCAAAATTGTCCACGTTTGTAATAGTAACTTTCAAAAACTATTGTACTAAAAATAAAATTGCACTCAATAAAAAAACAAAAGAATCTTAAGTTTATTTTTAACAGCAATTGCTAAAAACAAAAAGGGGAATATCCAGGGATAATGATTGTCTGTTAAAACTATATACATTTAGAAATTATTATTGCTGAACTTCAGTGGAAAGCCAAGACTGTTTTCCACAGGATACAACTTTCTTACTAATTGCTTGCACATGAATAATATTAAAAAGATAAATAATTTTGGGTCATTCTACTGCTAATATTATTAATACAACAGATAAGAAAAAGGACATATCTGAAGCACATGGATTATATTATTCTGGATGCTAACAAATAAAGGATTTTAGGAGTTGACTGACTGGATTTAATTAGATATTGGCTGATCTTAGGATTTGGTGTTAAAACGAGATACTGTTTTTTCCTATCACTAATGCCAACTTTTAGACATGAATCTAACTCATATTTGCAGAACTGCATCAAGGAATTTCTATTGCCTATTTAAAAAAAACCTAATATTTCACTGCTAACATTGGCATTTATAAAAGATAATACCGTGTTCCTTTGGAAAGAGCCGGAAGAAACTATGGTAGATTTTGGGCTAGTATCTCTGTTATGGACCTATCTGAACCAGAATCCCCCTGAAGTTGTGACTCATGCCTTGATCACCACTCAGCTGGACTACACATAGTCCTCGATTTACAATAGTTCATTTAGTGAACTTTCAAAATTATAGTGGCACTGAAAAAAGTGTCAAGATAGTTTTTCACAGTTTACAGCCATTGCAGTATCCCCACAGCCATGTGATCAAAATTCAGATGCTTGGCAACTGGTTCATATTTATGACCGTTGCTGTATCCCAAGGTCATGCGATCACCTTTTGTGACTTCTGAAAAGCAAAATCAATGGGGAAACCAGATTGACTTAACAACCAGGTTTCTAACTTATCAACTGTAGTGATTCACTTAACAACTGTGGCAAGAAAGGTCATAAATGGGAGATAACTCACTTAACAAATGTCCCAGTTAACCACAGAAATGTTGGGTTCCATTATGGTTGTAAGTTGAAGACTATCTATACTGTAATATGCTCTATATCAGGTTGTCAAACTCGTGGCCCATGGACTAGAGGCCATGTGCTGGCCATGCCCAGCCCACTTTAGTGAAGCAGGAAAAAAAGTCACAATACATTATGTGAGGATGACATGATGCCACAAGTTTGACACCCCTACTATATATATAAACTGACTTTGGAATAGAAGTTGCAGCTAGTGTATAATGCAGTGATGGATTGATGGCAAGATCACCTGAGCAGTGTAAAAAAGCTTCTATTTTAAATACATGGCATTGCACTGATTATCAGTAGATTTCCATCCCAATTCATAGTGGTTCTACACAACCTTATACAATTCAACACTAGGATGCATTTGGCAACTACTTGCCAGACTCAAATCTTCTTGAATCAAGTCAACAAATGAGGATTTATTAGGTATCCCCCCATCGTTTTTATTGGAGGGTATAAATGACAAGAATTTTTGTGTAATAGCCTCCATTTTATAGAATTCTCTCCCCCTAATAGGTGCACATAGTTGCAGTCATCCTTTCTTTTCATAAATAAGTGAAAATAATCCTTTTCAGCCAGGCCTCTGACCCAATCTGAGGGAAACCATTATATAGAAGTATTGAAGAATGGTTGAACGTATTTACTTTACTTTTTACTGTGTATTTTATTTCTTATGCTGTATGCTGCCCAGGGTCTATTAGGCTTGGGACAGGCTATAAATGTTATTCGTTAAATAATAAATAATCAGTTATATTAAGAAGACAGCAACAGCTTCTTCCTAACATCTGCCAGAATAGAAGCCCTATGGGAAGGTTTATCGATTCAAATTAAATTTTGAACTGGCATTCATAGAGTCATAATAGTTATTGGTAAAGATTATGGGACAATAATGTTCATATTCCAAGACAGGATCATGAAATAATAATATCACTTCTCAATAACCAGAGCAGTTGCTAATATAGTTATTGTTGATCAGAATTCACTACATTACAGACATTCTCTGGATGGCTGATTAGAAAGAATAGTATGTACAGTACAAATGTATTCTAGTATAAACTGTTTTTAAATAAGGCAAAGATGCTTGTATAATTCATACAGGTTACAAAATGTATTAGTCATAATGTTTGAATTGCCTTAGTGGAGATTTTGATTACAGAAAATCTCCAGTCCTCTTTATGGTTATATAATGTCAAGCTGCATAAGTAAGTTTGCCAGTTTGCAATCAGTCTAGGTTTTCCCAGCTTAGATTCTAGTCAGCAGTAGATTAAAAAGGATGAGGATCAACTTGTTTGCTGAAACATATTTGGAAAGATAAGGTACTCACAAAACGTGACTCTTTCAATGAAGAGGAGTTTGCTTGAAGCCAAGAACTGTAAACCTTACAGAAGACTTTAATCTCCTCATTTTGATTTTAAAAAAGAAAACATTTTCACCTTAGTGGCACAGCTTTAGAGAAAATATGTTCATGCTGGAGGCATACAATAGACAGAGGCCAGTTCATTTGGAAAATTAAACAGTCTGAAAACCATCTGTGAGCTTTGCAAAAGCTTTGTTGGAATTGCCCATCATCTTTTCTGCTGTTTGGTTTTGTAGCTTTTGCCAAATAATCAGTCAACTCTTCAGGAAAAAATTATAGCGAAGAGAAGCAAGCAGATTCTGGGTAAGATAAAATATTTACAATAAAATCCACTTCTCATGACCATTGCACAAACAAAATATACCAATAGAGCAGGCAGTTATAATTAGAACAATATGGTCATATGGTAAAACCTATTTGCCAGTTTGAAAGGGAAACAGAGAACAAAGACTGCTTCGATTATTTGTAGCATTTCATTAATAATTACAGGAGCATTTCTCCTTCAAAGAGGTATTAAAGTGTGTGTGAGAGAGAGAGAGAAAGGGGAGGAGAAAAGAGGGAGGGAGGGAGGGAGGGAGAGGGAGACTCAAATCTTAGCATCATCTGCAAATGATAAGGTTATATCACATGCATCATGATATTGGAAAACAAATGGTAAACAATATGTAATTTTGATCCTTTATTTGATGCTGTCATGATTCATCACGTGATGTCATTTCCCATCCCTACAGTTAAATGTCACACTAGGAAATGGTTTCTTGAACCATGACTGGCTGAATAAATCAAAATTATCTGGGTTTTTACTACATGAAAAATAATAAAATAGGGTTTGTAATGTAAATCATCTTCAGTTCATACAGTATACAAAACTGAACAATTTACACTGTGTGACATAATGTAAAATGAATCCATGTGTGTGGAAAAAGAAAAACTGAACATTACCAATTGTAGTTATTTCACAGAACTTTTTGCAATAATCAATGCCATGTTCTCAATTGTTCTCAGAAATGTCATCACATAAGAGCTGACCAGGTAGCACCGTAGTATCATTTTACATAATATGTATCCTGTTACATCTGACTAATCAAGATTAGAAGAAAAAATAGAAACTAGAGCAGACAATTGTATCAAAGTTTGTAACATTAGTATTTGTGTAAGGTATGGTTTTTTTTGCAGAATGAGTATGAGAGTTGGTGTTTTTATGAAGGCAAAGTGAATATCTATGATACAAAGAAGACTTTTTATTGTATCAACAGCAAAAAATGCTGGAAAAAAGCTTCTATCCAAGTAATTAATTTACAGAAATGTATTAAAACAACAATTTTTGAGATGAATGGCCAATCTGACATGGAGACTGAGAGTAGAATAGTGCTCTATATGTGTGTGAGTGTGAGTGTGTGCATGCACACACACATGAGAGAACGAAAATACTGTATGGCTGATAATTAAATATATCCATCAGGCCCAATCAACCACACACGAAAGACTCAGATTGAGTATTTATTGTATTCTATCTATGGTACAGGAATCTCCCTAGACTGCTTACCTTTTCTAGGGAACAAACAGATAAGGTTCCATGGAACTTGAAGGAGGGAAATGAGTCAACTCTGCAACAACCCCAGGCTAACTTCCTGCTTGATCTTACCTCTTTGGCTGACTGGGAATTTCCCAACAATGTACATAATGGCAATATTTGAAAGAACATTGACATTCTGTGTAATTTCTTGTTTTTAACACACAGATTGATTTCTGAATCGAAAGTTGCATATAGGTATCTTTGATTTATGACCATAATTGGGACAGGGATTTCCATTGCTACACAAGGTGATTGTTAAGGCCTAGGTTTTACAAATTTCTTTGCTACAATTGTTAAGTGAATCAATGCAGTTCCCACATTAACTTCATTTGTAGGAAGCCAGCTGGGAAAGTAAAAAATGACAATCACATGACCTGTAATTATCATAAATATATGCCAGTTGCTAAATGCCTGAATTTTGATAATAAACAGTAGGGTTGCTGTAAGTCAAGGACTGATTATATAAGTCACTTTTTCCAGTGCTTAAATGTATATTCAATCCTAAACTGATTCCTTGTTAGTTCCATCAAGTTAAAAAAGGTAGGCCATATGTTATTTAGTTTATAACCAAGATGTGTTTTTTTCTGAATCAGTTCAGAAATAGTCCCAGCATTTTATGGATTATGAATGTAAGAAGCAACTCATCCAGAAGCAGACCTAATGCAACAGTAAATCTATTTAGACTCCTTTGAAAGTCTAGATTTCACTATGCTTACCTCTGTATTTAATAAATACCTTCCATAATATTTGCGGATAAAAATATTTTTTATACATATATATCTTTTTTGATTTATTGTTTGTTTTTATGCTGGATGTTGCCCAGAGTCAAACCATTTATTGTTCACTCTTATAAATCTTTACAACAAACAAACAATTGGGGAGACACAAAGATCAGCTGTCAATATTCCTTAATATTATAGTGAGAATAAGGAAATGAAATAAGTAAAAGGGAGGCAACAAAATAAGAAAAACTCCAGGACACTCTCTTTCTCTCTCTCTCTCTCTTCTCTCTCTCTTTCTCTCTCTCTGTGTGTGTGTGTGTGTGTGTCCTGTCCCAACTTGATCCCTTAAGTAAGAATTATCCTTAAAACTATTTGGTGTGAAAGGTTTACTTTATTAAAGTCCAAGTGGATTACAGAATAGCAAAGCTAGAATTGAGGTCCATATGATAAACTTTTCCAGTTAACTTTTCCCCCTTTGTTTTTTTCCACTGTTGATCTCTCATTGTCCAATCATATTCAATTAAAATGTTTTGGAAATTGTCTTTTCAACTTTTCAAGGTGGTTCAGAGATACATGCCTTTCCCAGCTGTTTAACCTTGAAATTATGTCTCTAGAAGGTATGATAATTGTTAGCCTTCCCCCCTCCCATTCAGCTTCTCCCCTACATAGTTCATGGTAGAATGGTAGCTAGCTAATATGAAGTGCAGGCATGAGATGGCAGTTCTGACAATGTTTTTTGTGTGCATACCCTTTAGATGGTTATTTGCAAGTTCTCAAAAAGGCTTTAACAGTAGGCATATCAAGCAAGTATCTATAATGTTGAATCAACTGTGACTGACATTTTTAACTTAACTGTTTTTTAAAAAATACCATTGTTTCTACTGCTAGCCTCATCATCTGCTACTGGCTGCGTAGCCATTTGGGACCAAGGGTTGGAAGAAGACCCATCTCACTGTATAAATTTTTTTGAATGTATAATTGTTTGTAATTTTGTATATATTTCACCAAAGGTAACCTGGAAGTTTATTTGACAAATGGTGTGGAAGAACTGTTCATTGGAAATATTAGGAAAGGATGTACGTGGTGTTGATGATTGATTGAGTTTAATTAGTTGAGGCAACTAGTGAATGTTAGAGAAAAGCAGATTTCCTAAAAGAATATCTAGGATTTTTTTATTATTATTTTCTTCTGTGGAAATATCCAAAGAGTAGCTGTAAAGGCTTTTGGTTGAAGCCAGTTACATGTCCTATAGAATTTGGGAATAATTTCTTATACTAAGTTTCCCATTGTCCAGGATTAGAATAAATGACATAGGGGCTATAGCAAGTTTTCTGCTGTTGCTTTTAAATAGATTTCTTAACTGAAATTGATTGATTAGAAAAAATATTCTTCAGTTTCATTCATAAATCAATAACCGTCAATTTAAATATTTAATAAACTACATGGAATTATTTAAAAGATGCCTTTTTTTAGACATTCGTCTTTACCTTCTTACCACATCTGATTTGAAGTTACTGAAAGATACTCCCTGACTCCCCCCAGTCAGGGAATCAGATAAATGGAGTGACAATAGTTATTAGGAAGTGATACTTGGTGAACATTTAACATAGCATATGCACAATGCATGCAAATCTGTATCATATTTTGTTCATTTTTTACAATATATTAAGGGACCACACTTCAAAGTATTTCAGGTTCATTGTAGCCATAAAAGTTGTAGAGATTAAAGAAGATGACCTTGGCAGAGATATGTGGGAACTTTACTAGAGAAGAGAGGCAGACATTTTTGTTAAATCTAGAAAAATAAGATGTCAGGCACAAGGAATCAGAACAAGGAATCGGTGACCTGTTTGGAGAAGATTTTTTTATTGCTACTTTATAAGAATCTGGCCAGACTAACTACACTCTCTTGGGAGCAACCAGATAAAGGCTCCGAGGATTTTAGGAGGATCAGGTCTCCATCACTTCCTCCCCTTCAAGGATTCCAAGCTAGCCAGTCTGATTACTCCACCCTCTACTCTAACTTCAGATTCCACCAAATGAGATAATATTCAGATCTTCAGGCAGAAATCTCCCTAACTCTTAATGAGTTCAGAAAGAGGAGGGTGTAGAATACAATCAGTCTTGAAAGATTCTGTTTAATGAAAATAATTTTAGCTTTCATATGGAGTTGATTTCCTGATCTGGACTAACTAATGGGACTGGCAGACATTCTGCATTTAATTGACCTGACAAATTAAACACACTTTCTTCCATTGTGAATTTATAATTTATCAAATCCTTCCTGCATGTACACCTGCATTTTTAACTCCTTAATGGAGCTGATTGCTATAACTACATATAACTTAAGTGCAAGTAATATTTGAGCATCTACAGATGCTTATGCAATAGCTTGTCCTTGGAATTTGCATACCCCTCTTGGGGATGCTGTGAAGAAAAGCAGCTATGTTCACTCCATTGTTATGACTGGTTTTCAATTACCATCTTAATGAAAGGAAGCTCTAGTGACCTGATGCTGTTTGGCAGCCCCTATGGACAACAGCTGTTTTCAGAGCCTGCAAACTCAAGGGATGCATTTGCTTGCTTCACATGAAACACCTTTATCCAGTTATTTCCTCTCTTGTGAGAGAGCTGGAGGCTGTCATACAGAAGCTAATTTTTGATCAGCATTCCAAAGGAAAGCTCTGTTTTATATGTATTTCTTAATATGAGAGAAATAGAGAAACCAGGGGCAGAGAATAAGCATAGTATGGATTTATTAACTAAAAGCATTTTCATACAATATGGTGTCTCTAGGTAGTTTGAAGATGTAGAATAAAACATTAATAAGGAAGGAAGAAAAGAACTTTCCATTTTCATTTACCTGTCTCATTCTTTATTTTAACTGAAGAAACCCTCTGGCCCAACTTTCATTTCATTTTTCTTTGAACACAGACAAGGAATAAGCATCTGCACAACTTTTATAAGAAGTTCATTCTTTCATCCCACTCATAACTTATTTAGATTGTTACAAGCAATGATCATGTGGTTGGAAATTCTGGAAGATATAATCCTAACACAGTGAAACAAAAAGGTTGGGAAGACTAGGAATCAATTATCTTTGTAGGCACTGTTAAGTATATTTTTCCCATATTGAAAATATTCTGTCAGATCACAATTTTTTGGGTACTTACAGCATTTTATTGGGATGGCTGTTGCACCATTTTGCCATGACACTTATTAAAATTTACTTCTTCCCAGAGAGTAGGAGTTGCTTCTCCACGGTGAGGTGAATTATAACTACCATCATTCACATGCCTTTTTTTTTACCACAAGCCGCTCCAGCAGATGAGAAATATAGATGAAAAGATTATTTCTTGTATTTCCTAGAGTTTCATTGCCAAACTAAAAGAAGAAGGAAGAGACTTCTCCCACAGACCACTTCTGAGCTTATTCATCCATATTTTTAGAAGCAACCTTTATTATTAGCTGTACAGAATCCATCTTTGTCTCATAATGAGAACCTTTGGCAGGAGAATTTCCTCCCACTGGGCCAACCCATTCTTTTGTCTGTTCCTCCCTCTTCTGAAGTCTTGTCATAGTATGGAATTCTAAGCTGTATGGGGGTATAGACTACTTTTAGCATTTTTTGTATGAGACAGTACATTACATGACAAAGAAACAGGCTACTACTATGGTGAACTTGCAGTTCAAATAGGGATTAGAGCTAGAAAATGATGAGAGTCTTAAAACAGTGATCCACAGAGGGTTAAGATAAAAAGAAATATTGTTGCATTAGGTTCTGACTAAGCCCCTTTCTTCTTTTCATCATCATAGTCCTTGGGTAAGCAAAATGCTAGCTTTGGCAGGGATCTTAATTAATTCAGCTACAAACCACCACTCAGCCCAGTTTCTACCTTAGGTATCCAAATTCCATTGTAGTGAATGAATTCAACTCAACCTGGCATTACATTTTGATCTTCTGGTTCTTACTTGAAATGGCATTGTTGATAGCCAAGAACAAATCCTATATGGAGCCATAAGAAGTGTCAATTATTAAACTTCTAAAAACAATGGAAGCAGTTTTGCAAACATTTTCAAAATCTTGCTGCCACAGGAGAAGAAGGTATAATTACATATGAAAATGTATTGTCTTTAATAGTATCTTAATTATCTACTCAGGTGAACTATAATTTGTGGAAAGATATGTTAAATCAAGGCTTTTAATTAAAGTATAGATGGTTAAGGATGTGATTTTATCTAATTGTGGTGGTTGGACCTAACCAAATGGCTATTGCATGTCAAAAAGCTGAATCCATTCAATAGGCCAGCATTCCTCAAGGCAACGTCCCTCACCTGTGCTGGATCTCAACTCTCAGAAAAAAAAATAGTGGAAGGGAGAAGGCAGCTATGAATTATCTCTCCCTTGATCTGATGTAATAGTATCTCTTTATCTTAAGTTCTGTTCATAAATATGCAACTAAACAATATTCCGTTTAGCATTCACAGGTTGGCTCCTTTGAAAATTGCAATACAGATGGATGAGAATACACACGTTCATAGTACTGTTAGCAGACTAAATAAACAAATCTAAACTGAATCAGTTCAGAACTTGGCAAATTTTATCTGTATTAGAAGCAAAGTGGGAGACATTCTGATGCATAAAAGCAATAATTGCAAGGGTCTTGGAGCAGATTGGGGTCGGGGTGTTTCACAATGATAGCAGCACACCGTACCTCACTCACTTTAATAACAAAATGTATATTTGATTTGATGTATTTTTGTCCACCAGGTAACTAAGCAACCTGGAAGCAAATACATTTAATTAAGTCTGCACCATGGCTGACCTTTATTTCTATACATTTTTAAAATTCTAAGGAGAAATTAATTTTAGTGTGATTCCTCATTGTTCCTACCCCAACAATCATATCATTCACACACACACACACTGTGATGACCCAGGGCATGGCACAAAAGCAATACAGTCACGTAAGTAAGAAAAGTCCCTTTCATACCTTCAACTTTGCCCCCAATGTCCAGTTACCTTCGACTGGAGAAAAAACTCTCCCAAGAACAGTCTTTAAGTGGAGGAAATGCAGTCCGAAAATAAAGTACATATAAACTGTAAATAAAAATCCACATAAACCATGCTGCAGCAATTAACTGGACAGGACAGGATAAGGAATTGCAGACTTCAAAAGCCAACAAAACGCACACGGTTGGGAAGATGCCAGGAACCCAGATAAGCCTTGACCAAACAATACACAATTTGCTTCCAACAAGTTGCTGTGGGCAAACTCCCTTTTTAAATACTGTGTTCCCAGCTGCAGCTAATGAAAGGAATCAGGGTCCTTTCCTCCCCTGTAAGCCACGCAACTCATGTTGCTCACTTCTCCATTCCTTCCAGCATGCCCTAGGATGAAGAGGATCTTCCTCTGAATTCCCTCTGACTTGTTCTACCTTTTCCCTGCTCTGCCCAGCCAGACTGTGCTCTTCCCGGTTTCTTCCACAGCCAACAGAGTCACACTCCAATTCCTTGTTAGTTGCTTGGCCTCCCCCTCCAACAGGGGCATTTATACACACATAAATCTTTGAATTAAAAAATAAATATGATAAATTTAAGGGTAAGAATATTAAATTTGATTGGGATAAAGAGATTTGAATTTTAAAAAAATAGAATAAAAAAAGAATGTAATGAGATTTATGATAGTATTCCTAAACCTGGTATCTTCCAGATGTTTAGGACTGAATTTTTCATCATTCTTGAGTAACAGCTCAGTTAGCTGAGTTAATGTAAATTGTAAATCCAAATATCCAAAAGGCAACAGGTTGGGGAAGTTATATTTAAAGGCAAAAAAGGGGAAAATCACTATTAAATAAGGAAATGAAGAAAAATGGAACAAAAGGAAGTAAAATGAGCCTAAATTGAACATAGAAAATATTGTTAAGTCCATTTCCTGATGATGGAGACATTTTTTCAGAGAATAGATTTATAATGCAGTTTTGTGGCTGCAAATTTATATACTTGTGTAGGGTGCTTATCTTTCTTTCAATTACCATAGTATATAATTAATAAAAGCATATCAACTGAAATAATTCTTTAAATTCCAGGCAGATTTTAATCTATCCTCGCTACCATAGATTCCCTTATGTGAACTAATGGTTAAAGCATTGCAGCATAACTAATTAAGTTTTAATATCATCTGGAATTAGCCAAGCTTGAATGCTAACTGATCCAAAAAGATCCCAGAGTATTCTGTTTCTACCTTACATTCTGCTTTCTTCCATTACTGTGATTTGATAACAGGACAGGAAGGGCATGACAAAGATAGAGTCTACCTAAACATACACACCATTTTAAGCCAAAGTGGTAACTTTTAAATGTATTGCAATTATACAACTCAGAATTCCCAACTAGCATCCAGCCCCATTATATTGGGAAGATGCCAGATTGGGGGTAGCTGCTCTGCTATTTAGCTTTGATTTATCTCTCTCAAATAGAAATGACAAAGACCTATCTCAAAAATGCCTGTAACAAAATGAAGAATGTCTGTGAGCTTTAGGTATATTATAATTAATTGAAAGAGATTATTTCAGTTGAACCCATCTCTCACTTTCCTACATCAGATGCTTTCAAGTACCACCCACTTCTTTCCTGTTAAACTAATGGCTGCTTGGTTTAAATCTGCTCACACAGCAATTTGTGCATTTTTTGTAGGGCTCTGGGGCCAGGAAATGTGAGAGTTTCATAAACAAAAGTAAGCTTTAATGTTTTGAAAATTAGTCAGATTTTGATTTGCCTCCCTAAATGTTTTGGTTTTTGTTTTGTGAGAAGCTAAATTCTATTATTAAAATGCTGTTTTAGCCTTGTGTTTTACTGGTTCACTTTCTTTATTACAATCATTTTCCATTTTTATATTCTCAATTGGGAAAGCATTGGAAAAATATTTTATCTTCCCTATTGTATAGACAAACAATATTAAACCAGGATGATGAATAAATATCATGATCCTAATTTCAGTCGTATGATTCAGCTGTTATTCATCTGGGCTGCAAACATCTAGGTAACCACTAGATTGCATTAATCTACATCTAAACTACATTTTGTAATCCTGATATGATTGCCCTAAAATAGAAGGATCTGCACTGGTATTGAAAAAATATGGGCAATCATTCATTCCTCTTAACATACCACAATTCTGCAAAGGAATAAGGAAGGAGGAATAAGCAAGGAGTCCAAGTCCACCAACAACCATATTGTGATTTCCCCCAGGATGTCATGATCAGATCCACTGAACTGAATAATCAGGCAGCAAACCTCCTATAGCATCCAAAGCTAGATGCCCCAGGCACTGGAGAGTATGGAATCTGGAGGTGCTGGACATCAAATCCTCCATCTATAGTCAATGATATAAGAACAGCATTTGATCTTCTATAAGGCTTTGATTGTCAAGCCCAAGATTGACATATGTGTAGCCATTTTAGTTAGGCTTAGTATATATTTTTTTTCTTTGGCAGGCATGGGGGAAGGGTTTTGGGCTTGCCACATTCCTAAGGGGGGAAGGAGTGGAGATAGGGAGAGTTGTTTAGGCTAGGTGATTCTTCTTCCCATGGGAAAATAAGCTGGCCGTGCTCAGACCCCTTTAAGTGGACATTTATGACATCAAGCAACGTTGAATTACTTCTATTGGAGAATGTGACTTTTGGGGATTGTTTCTAACTTCTGATATTATGGGGAAATTCCAGAATTACCACGGACTTTGCCAGTTTGATGTTTTCCTAAATAAAAAAATTTGTTTTGGAAGATGGACTTTGCTCTTTTTTTTTAAAATGGATTTCATCATTTGGAAACCTGACATTGACAAGTATTGTAGCCTCCTGGGGACACAGTTATTTTCCATTCACAGATTTCTCAGGGTAAAACATATATGACTCCACATATATGATGCAAATCCTAGGAGATCAAGATGGCTGCAAAGCTCCTTGGGACCCTCCAATGGGGAGCTGGTACAAAAGAGGGATGTGATGCTAGAGCCTCCCCTTCCTTCTCAGATCCCTACCTTATTTTCCTGCAGAAGGCAAGAATCAGATCACCTTGTCAGGCCATCAAGTGATTATGTTCAATATTTCTTGGATATCTTCAAGCTGTGACAGGAAGGAAGGTAATGGGGGAATATATGCATTGCAAATAAAATGCATTGTCTTTGTTTTACTTTTTGTTGGCAAAACTGGTGCTGTTTGTTAGTTTTTAATTTTATTTTGGAAAGACTCTCTTGAACTGGAAGGTTCCCCAAAGATATATTCTAAACTAAATATACTCTGTTGGGAAAAGCAAAATGTAATAACTGCTTTGAATTCAATAGTTACTGCTAATATGTAAAATTTGCTGCCTACATTTTCCATGTTTCATAAATGTTGCAAAGGAAAATACTATTTTCAGTGAAATTTCAAATACAACTAATCTAAAAATAACTAGCCCCAGCTTGAAATCAATGCTGATAGAAGTATGGAGCTGTTTTCCAACTGGAACAGAATCCTTCTGTAATAATTGGCTGATTTCATATTTGAGTAGAAAAAATTGTTCAAGGTTAGGGCTTAAATCTATGTTTTAAGTCCAAGGCAACTCAAAAGGTTATGTGTCGTAAAACCATTTCCTGTATATGAGAGAAGAGAATTTTATTGCATATGACAACAAATAAGTGTTTTCTCAAATTGGCCTGACATAAGATAGACTACGCAGATTCAGTTTCTTTATGTAGTTATTTGTTCAGAATTTCCTATCCCTCATCCTTTTTGATATTCTAAAATCACATTATGCAGCCAAATGGAGTTATAAAATATATGATGCTGTCAAAACAATAGCTTGGTCCTTCAGTGTATTGTTGCTGGAAGCACATAATAGATGAGAACTTGGCTATCATTACGAGCCCATTAGAACGATAATTTATTGACTTTACCACTGCTATTCAGATGGCAGAGAAATGGACTTCAATTTTTGTCACTAGCATATAGAAGAAGCATTCTGTTACTGGGAAATTTAGGACTTTCTGTGGTGATTTCCTGGTTGGGTTCATGCTGCATTGTAAATTAGTTATGGAATTAATCTAGTTTCTAGATGTGTGGAATACATTGAATCAAATAAGCAGAGTTTACCCAACATGCTATATCATAGGAAAAAGGAAAATTAACCAGGATTAAATCTACTCAATCTTAGCATGTCAATTGAATATAACTGCAATGTCTTTAACAGGTCATGTCACACTCTAAAAGCTGATGATACTTTCAAAGTACCATCTGTATTTTAGTGTGAAACCCATACTAGGTTCCTTACGGTAAGGTTATCAAGACTCACAATATGCAAATGAGCTTATGTGAGCTGATGGGGGGGAAGCATACATACACAAGCCCTGCTTTTAATGTCCCTGCACATGTATCTATTTTAAAAATAATCACTTGCTTTTATTTCATGAGTATCTGAAGGGAAATTGTAGGACTATTTCAGGGGATGTGTAGTTGTGTCTGAGAACTCTGCTATTTTAATGTTTAAGCATGGCAGAGTTTAAGCATGTTACATGAATTTTCTGGTCCCTGAAATACTTTATAGCAGAAGCAGAAAGACATTTGAAGCAGCTGTACTGATGAGAGGTTGGATATGGAGTTTGTGAGTATGTCCCTTTAGTTCTATGCATAAGCACAGAAATGCCTGCATTTATTTATTTTATATTAAGTTAATATGAACCACTGATATGTAAGTAGCCTAAATACAACAGGATTATGATATGTTGACTGACAATCGTCTTCTTATGTGTGGTTGCTAAGAAAACTGAAACTCTAATTATTGAATAGAATGTCTTTGCCCAGGTAAGCATAATCCTGTTGTATTTAGGCTACTTACATTTTGTGCACCTGATGTAACTTCATTTAATTCTGAGATCTGGTATTAAAGGAGATTCATACTATCATTCAGAACCAGCTCCTTACTGAACCTATGGTCCTTAGCTACGGTCATCCCTATCTTCAAAAAAGGTGACCCCAGCCTGGTTGAAAACTACAGACCAATCTCACTGTGTTTCGTCATGTGCAAAGTCATGGAATCAATCATTAACCAATTCATCACCGTCCACTTAGAGTCAAACAACCTATTCTCCAAAAAACAATTTAGTTTCAGGAAAAAATTGTCTTGAAATCTACAACTCCTACACTGCAAAAACATATGGACTACTCTACTCAACCAGGATAAAGCAATAGACACAATTTATATAGACTTCTGCGAAGCCTTTGTTCAGTGGTACATGACAAACTACTGTTAAAACTAAACTCTTGCATCATTCCAGATCCCTTCATAAGTGGATTACTGAATTCCTGTCAAACAGGCAACAAATAGTAAAAATAGGGAGCGCTATATCAAACTCTGCTCCAGTTAACAGCAGTGTCTCCCATGGCAGCGTTGTAGGACCCACACTCTTTATACTCTATATAAATGACCTCTGCGATCACCTTATAAGCAGCTGCATCTTCTTCGTGGATAATGTAAAACTATTCAACACCACCGACAATGCTATTGTCCTTCAAAGTGACCTTGATTATGTGTCTGAATGGTCAATCAATTAGCAACTCCAAATCTTGACCAACAAATGCTCTATCCTATGCATTGGTAAAAAAAAAAAAATCAGTATACCAAATATAAACTAGGTGGATATGACCTCGTTGATGATCCTCACTCTGTCAAGGACCTTGGAGTTCTCATATCAAATGACCTAAGCGGCAGAGCTCACTGTAACAACATTGCCAAAAAGTCATTAAGAGTTGTAAATCTAATCTTACAAAGCATCTCCTCTGGAAATATTGAATTGCTAACTATGGCATACAAAAACTTTGCTAGACCTATTGTCAGCCTTCAAGATTTTCTTCTTTTGCTTCTCTTCTTTTGCTTTGCATCTTTCGGCTGTCATAAGTAATGGGGGGAGGGAGAGGGCCATGATTATGGGAAGCAAGCTGGAGTTGTTAATAAACAAAACTGTATAGGTTATGGGGGGGGAGAGTGTTGCTTAGGTTTCTATTCTATGCTATATGCAACTGCAACTCTTTATCAAAATATGCCAAGGTCAACGGACAGAGGCCTCATCACCACCTGAAGATGCCCACATGATGCTATGCACCACTTTTAATTGGAGGAGTGAATTGAACTATTGGGGGTGGGAACGTTGCCATCACTTTGAATATGTGATTTGTGCGCTCATTTTCTCAGATTCAGAATTCTTTTGTTGCTACCACTTGATTTCCAGTAAAAGATATTGTTTCTCTAACAAATGGAGTCTAAGTATTTCTTTCTTGGATTTTGAATGGAGCACCAGTTGACATTATTCTGAATCTCAACTTTACCGGCCTACCCAGACAAATACAAACTTTGTTCCAAGGGGGTTTGAAAACAATGTCTAATCCAGCCAGCGACCAAGAAGACCTGGGAGCAACTGGAGAACCAGACTCCCTGTTGATGGAGGAAGCAGGGGAGACTGATTTCTTAGCAGAACTAAGTCTTGGCGAAAACCCAGCTGCAAAGCCCAAATGATCCCTGTGAGTCGGTTGGAAGGATCCTGAGGAAAGGCTCCCTCCAGGAGTGACCATGACCCATCGGCGAGGAAGGGAAGAGCTGTGGCAGGAGAAGGAAAGAAGAAACTTCTTACTAACACAAGCCATGCACCTTCTACATGAAGCTGTCAGAGAGGCTCAAGCTGATCAAAGGTATGAGGGGGAAGAGGGGAAGGTAGCCCCAGGCAGAAGAACCAGAGCAGCCACCCCCATAAATCAACCTGGGCCGGCGCAACAGGCAGCAGCAGCCCAGGGCCCCCGGGCTGGGGGAGTAATTGCCAGAAGGCATAGAACTCTGAAGGTGCCTCCGCTGGAAGTAAAATATGGAGGAGATCCCCAGGAGTTAGGATTTTTCTTAGCGCAAGTTTGGAGCTATATGGAGGAATATGGGCAGGGTTTTTCCTCAGAAGCAGCCAAAGTCAGATGTGTGACCAGGGCCCTGGAGGGAACTACTGCAAAGTGGATGGTGACTTTGCATAATGATAATGCCCCTCAACTGTTGAATTATGACCAGTTCATAACAGCATTGCATACCAGGTTTGAAGATCCTCTAGCTGAGTGCAAAGCTAGAATTAGCTAAATCAGGGGCGGAGATCAGTAGCTGATTACACCCAGGAATTTAGAGAGCTGGCTGGTCCCAGGGAGCCCTGATAGAAGCTTTTAAAGATGGGTTGAATGAAGATGTTTATCAACGCTGTGTTGCCAGAAGGGACCCTGGTGAGCTGCAGCAGTGGTACGTGCTGGCAGCAGAGGTGGAAATTGACCTGACTCAAAATAGGCGCCGGGGGGGGTTTTGGCTTGAGGAAGTCCCCTCCCACCAGCCCTCAAGAAGGCTTAAAACCTCAAAAAGGAGGACCGGCGGCAAAACCCAGGACCACTGCATGCTTCCAATGTGGGAAGGAGGGTCATCGGGCTGCAGACTGTCGTGCCAAGCTGGAACCAAAGTGGGCGTCAGGAGGAGGGAGAAAATTTGAGAAACCTCCAGCGAAGCCTCGTGAAATGGCGCTTAAAGCGGAGGAAGTTGGAAAGGTCGCGCCTCCCAAAAGAGAGGAGCTGGGAATTCCAACCACTTCTGAAGAGAGTGAATCCGAATTGGAAGTCGACTCACTGGTAACTCCAAACAAGGGCCCTATGACCATTCCAGTGAGATTAAGGGTACCCACATCAGGAGCTGAAGGGGACATGTTGGCTTTGTTAGACTCTGGGTGCACAAGGTGCGTAATTAGTTCGGAGGTGGTAGAGAAGCTGGGCTTAAGGTTAAAGACTCTAAAAATGCCCATAGCTTTTTGCCAATTGGATGGATCAGTAGCCGGGGGCAGCCCTGCGCACTTCATAACAGAACCAATAGAGATGACAATGGGGAAGCAAAAAGAGACTTTGTGTTTTATTGTGGCTCCTGGGATGGAGCGCCCCCTAATACTGGGTTTGCCCTGGCTCCAGAAATGGAACGCCCATGTTAATTGGAGGAGGGGATCATTACGCATACGTACAGACCAAACCCCAGAAGGGGAGGGGAAATCCCAATTGAGAACCAAGAATCCCACGGAGTTGGCTTTCACTGGCACTGAGATTCTGAACGGGGAGGAGAAAATTCCAGAGGAATACTGGGACTTAAAAGAGGTATTCAGTGAGAAGGCCTCAGATGAGCTCCCCCCACATCGCTCAACAGATTGTAGTATTGAACTTTTGCCAGGAGTAAAACTCCTGAAACCGAAAGTGTACTCGATGACACTGCGGGAACTAGAAGAGCTGCGATTATTTATTGATAAAAATTTGGAACGTGGTTCCATCCAACTTGCTAGGCCCCGGGTGGCAGCTCCAGAGTTGTTCCGGGAGAAGAAAGATGGCTCCTTATGCTTGATAGTTGACTACTGAAATCTCAACGTGATTTCGGTGGAGAACATGTACCCCCTCCCCCTGATGAAGGACATGTTGGCCCACCTGGCTAAAGGAAATTTTTTTTCGAAACTTGACCTGAGAGAAGCATACTACCAAGTCCGAATTAAAGAAGGGGATCAATGGAAGACTGCTTTTAACTGTCTGATGGGTTGTTTCCAATTCAATGTCCTGCTATTTGGCCTACAGGGGGCGCCTGCAGTATTCATGCAAATGATAAATCAAGTATTGCAGTAACATTTATACAAAGGAGTGTTAGTTTATCTTGATGATATTCTTATCTACACAGAGACTTGTGATGAGCATGTAAAACTAGAGTGGTCAGTCCTGGAAAAGCTTCAAGTGGCTCAATTGCATGCCAAGCTGTCCAAATGTGAATTTCACCAGGAAAAAATTGACTATTTAGGCTATCGCATATCACCTGACGGCATAGAAATGGATCCGGGGAAGGTGCGTGCTGTCTTGGAATGGGCCCCTCCCTGTACCAGGAAACAACTGCAAAGTTTCTTGGGGTTTGCCAACTTTTATCGCCAATTTATTCCTGCATTTGCGAAGATTGCAATGCCTATCACAAATCTCCTTAAAACCAAAGGGAAGGTGAAACCAAAGTCTAGTAAACCACTGGAGTGGTCCATGGAGTGTCAAGCTGCTTTTGAAAAACTAAAACGTCTCTTTGCTGCCGAACCAATACGCAAACACCCAGACATGGACATTCCTTTTGTAATCCAAGCTGATGCGAGTGACGTAGCCGTTGGAGCGGTGTAACTACAAGTAAACGAGACAGGGTCTCTGCAACCATGTGCATATACCTCCGTAAACTAACTGAAACCGAGAGAAGATGAGCCATCTGGGAAAAAGAAGCTTTTGCAGTTTGATGGGCTCTGTTAACCTAGAGGCATTTCCTAGAAGGGGCCAAACACCTTTTTGAGGTGTGGACAGATCATAAAAATTTGGAGGCTCTGAAAATGCCTCATAAACTGTCTCCCAAGCAAGTTCGCTGGGCGCAGCACTTTAAACATTTTAATTTTTCATTAAAGTACATTCCCGGGGGAAAGAACTTCATGGCAGATGCTTTGTCTAGATTACCTCAGTATAATAGTGCTCGCCAAGAAGTGGTACGGCCTATTATCCCAACCAAACAGTTGGCAGCTCCAATGGTTACCAGAACCCAGAAGAAAAAGGAAATTGATTTGTCAAACAATTTATCTGCACAATTAAAAGAAGCTCTAAACCTTGATGATTGATTCCTAACCCACTCAAATAACTGTACAATTAATGATGGATTGGCCTGGGTGGGGGCCAAATTATATGTACTGACAAATCTGAGAAACCAAATTTTACATCAAGCTCATAATTCTAAAGCTGCTGGGCATTTTGGGTTCGTGAAGACCCTACACTTGGTCAAAAGGCAATTTTGGTGGCCCACGTTGAAAAAGGACATTGAGACTTATGTTGCTAGCTGTCCCTGTCTGTGCCTCGGCCAAGCGGCCGCCTGGTAAACCAGCAGGCTTATTGCAGAATGTGGCTAGACCAACTGCTCCATGGAAGGAAATCTCCAAGGATTTTATAGTGGAATTACCTGAAAGTGGAGGAAATACAGTTATTTGGGTAGTAACAGATCTGTTTTCCAAACAGGTACATTTTATACCCTGTGCGAAGATCCCGTCAGCGAAAACATTGGCTAAATTGTTTATTCTGCATATCTACAGGTTATGGAGTTCCTGAACGCATAATCTCAGATAGGGGCGTCCAGTTCACCTCAAATTTCTGGAAAGAGTTCCTGAAATTATTAGGCTCCGCCCAGGGTTTAAGCTCCACCCACCACCCACAAACCAATGGGGCTTGTGAGAGAACTAATTCGGTATTGGAACAGTATCTTAGATGTTACATTAATTATCAGCAGGATAATTGGGCTGACTTACTGCCATTCGCTGAGGTGGCGTATAACAATTCGGTACATAGCAGCACTGGATTTGCTCCATTTAAAGTGGCTTTGCGACAAGACTTTGTACCCATACCCAAGCTTCCACAGGAGAAACCTAACATTCCCTCGTTAGATGAGTGGATAAAACATCTCCAGCTAACTGGAGATGGGGTTTTAATATGTCTGGGGGGAGGGTTGGTTTTTAACTTTAACAGCCCACTATTTAATCGCATTTTAACTTTTGTATATGGATTGGGGTAGATTTGGCTGTACACCGCCCAGAGTCCTTCGGGAGAAGGGTGGTATATAAATGTCAAAATAAATAAATAAATAAAAATAACTTGGCCAGTTGCCTGCAAAGCATTAGGTGATGCTCATCAAGCTCATAAAAAATTTGCAGATAAAAAGAGAAATCCACAAAAACCATATCAAGATAGTGACAAGGTTTTTTTATCAACCAGATATTTGCAGACCACACAAAAATCAAAAAAGATTGGACTTAAGTATGTAGGACCTTTCCCAATTGAACGAGTTGTGAACCCTGTGGCAGTTCAATTGAAATTGCCAAAAACCCTCTGACGAATCCATCCTGTTTTGCATGTTACTTTATTAAAACCTGAACATACTTCTGATTTGAGACCGACTCAAGTAGATCCCCACCGTACCATTACTTATTGAAGGTGAAGAACATTTTGAAGTTAAAGAAATTTTGGATTCTAGGAAAAAGAGAGGTCGAATCCAATATTTGGTTGCTTGGAAGCATTTTTCTTCTTCCCAGTCTGAATGGGTAAATGAGAAAGATGTTAGAGCTCCCAAGCTCGTGAAGGCATTTCGCACTAAGTATCCTGATAAACCCTGAACCTTAATGCTGCTGTTACATGTATATGTTCTATAATCTTCTGTTCTTATTTTTTTTTTTAGGACTAACGTCTCTTTTGCAGGAGGGCCGAATGTCAGCCTTCAAGATTTTCTTCCTTTGCTTCTCTTCTTTTGCTTTGCATCTTTCGGCTGTCATAAGTAATGGGGGGAGGGAGAGGGCCATGATTATGGGAAGCGAGCTGGAGTTGTTAAGAAACGAAACTGTATAAGTTGAGGGGGGGGGAAGAATCTTGCTTAGGTTTCTATTCTATGCTATTCACAACTGCAACTCTTTATCAAAATATGCCAAGGTCAACGGACAGAGGCCTCATCACCGCCTGAAGATGCCCACATGATGCTATGCACCACTTTTAATTGGAGGAGCAATTGAACTATTGGGAACGTTGCAATCACTTTGTATATGTGATTTACGCGCTCATTTTCTCAGATTCAGAATTCTTTTGTTGCTACCACTTGATTTCCAGTAAAAGATATCTTTTCTTTAACAAATGGAGTCTAAATATTTCTTTCTTGGATTTTGAATGGAGCACCAGCTGACACCAATACTCAAATACAACTCATCTGTCTGGAATTTGCACTGTATATCGGAAATTAATACAATTGAGCAAGTCAGAAGTATTTCACAAGAAGAGTACTACACTCCTCTGCTCACAACAGAATACCCTATATCACCAGGCTTGAAATTTTTGGGTTCCAAGGTACATAATACCCGAAGGGCATCAAAATGCAATGTGTACATAAGTGTACAACATTAAGATTTTTGGAATAAAATTAACAAGATCTATTTTAAAATAAAAACAAAATGTAATTTGTTTTAGCTAAAACCTGTTTCTTAATTTCCACATTGCATGCCCTGTTTTATAAGCAAGCAAAACAAGTTACAGAATGCAGGCATGGCTACAAATATTTTCCAGGCATCAGGAAGAGAGTCTATATCTGCAAATCTCTTGCAATAATGAAATCTAGGAGTTTGCAAACAGAAGAGTTAAACATCAGATCAAATCTTGACAAGCCTCTGCTATAAATTGAATTATTGGCCATTCTCTTGTCTTGTAATGTTCTCATTCTCTCAGATGATAAACAGCATCTATCACACCATTATGTCCAGAAGTCAAAACAGAACCCTTTTATACGGTGTAGCCAAGAAATATGCATCTATTTACTTTTCAGCATGATTGAAAAGCCTTCTAGTTCAATTCTTACTGCAGGTTAACTGACTGTATTGGATTTGGAGAAGTAGAAATTTTATTCATTGTACATTCTCAGAAGAACTTGTTAAATTTACACTTTCCAAAGTGTTATGTTAATTGATTATTTTCCTTCAATATTTTACTGTTTGAGAATTCTCCATAAAAAATCATAAGTACAAAGTTTACAATAGAGTTAAATGTACAAATTCACATACTAATAAGAATGTTTTAGAAGTATACCACTACATTATAGAAAATTACTTGTAATGATATGCACATTTGGTAAAATTGTATAGAACAATATATTAGCATGCACATCCACCAGAAAAGCTAGATTTTTTTTTGAAGAAAAAATTTGATGTGTGTTTCTTAAAATTCCACATATAGCAATAGACATGATAAATTTAAAGCTGGACACATTGGAAATCAAGAAATCTGAAATAGCCAGATCTCACAATCCTTATATTGGGATGATTGGTTCTACTTTAGAATCAGCACACTGAAATTCATCTCCTTTTTATGACCCCATAATCCCTTGTGGGGAGTCTGGACAACTGAATGGAGCAGAGTGTTTACTGGCCGGATGCCCTTCCTGTCGCCAATGCAGAATTTTCTACCTAAGTGGTTTGTGCCATGATCCATTGTATCACTACTTTGTATTTCCCTCCTTAATAGATTTCCTATGATAAAGAAAAAGAAAACTGGATAAACTACAAATGGAAGATGCCATTGAATGGAACTTCTCTTGAGCTCTATGAAAGGGGCATAGCAATTATAGGATTGGGAAGGCATTGTCAAAGTGTTGATATGCTTGGTGGTCCAAAAGAAAAGCCCATATGTGTAGCGCAGAGATGGTATTCAGCAGGTTCTTACCAGTTCTGGAGAACCGGTAGCAGAAATTTTGAGTAGTTCAGAGATCCGGCAAACACCACCTCTGACTGGAGATTTTACAGTATCCTTCCCCTGCCATGCCCACCAAGCCACGCCCACAGAACTGTAGTAAAAAAATTTGAATCCCACCACTGGTGTAGTGGTTAAGATACCATATTAGCTATACTCAATCTGAAGCTGCTTCACAAAGTTATTTTTGTGAGAATGATGTTTAGTCCTTCCTCAATGTAACAGTTTAAAGAAAATACTTCATTGAGTAGAACTGGGCTTCTGGTAACAACATGTGCTCCTTTTGACAGTGATATGAAAATGATTTACTCTTCCTTTCTCCCAGAATTTGTTTAACTTCCCAATCTAGATTGCAGCTTTGAAAGTTCATAAAGTCTCCAGCCTGATCCTGCTGACTCCCTTTTTTTTATCAACTAAGGTTGATCAAGTGTTTGTCTCTTGCGCATCAATGCATTGCAGTGCATACTGATCCAATAAAGCAGGGATGTCAAACTCAAGGCCCACAGACTGGATCCAGCCCACAGGATGCTTAGATCTGGCCCAATGGGCAGCTCTGGAAACAGTGAAGGACTTGCCCACAAAAACCAGCTCCTGCCAGCAAAAATGAGTTTCTGAGCTCCTTTTTCAATGACACAGGGTTGAAGGAAGCCAACTGAAAATGGAGATTGGGAGCCTGTTTTCACTGACAGAGGGTGAAGGAGGTTGTCCCAGCCAAACATGGAGATTGAAGATCCATTTTCATTGGCAGAGTGCTTGGGCCACCACAGACACCCCCAACATGAGTGACATCAAGCTGGCCACACCCATCCTGGCCATGCCTAACCCGGTTCCCTGAGGTCAGACACAACCCTGATGGGCCATCAGTGAAATTGAGTTTGACACCCCTGCTATAAAGGCACAGACAGCCTGACCACGTCTTATATAAGTGAGCATTTCTACAAGAACAATTATCCTTGATGCAAAAGCAGAGTGCAAGACATCTATTTCAAGGCTCTTTTATGCAATGTAAGCAAGACAATTACTGTAATAGAATAGTCTATTTCCTTTCCAGTGGGATCCCTTTGCTTGGAAGCAGACCACAAAGCTCCAAATATGAGCAAGTCGAGCAACAAAAGAAAAGAAAAGCTATTTTTCCTGCATGGGCAGCCAGTGACAGTTTCCCTTCAGTGTTCACTGAACCGTTGACCCCAAATCCTTCCATCGTGTTTGTATATGATGAATGCCAATGGGTGTTCTATCTCAACTGGATGTGAGGAAATTAGACACAGAGAAAAAGGATCGATTTGAAAAGTAAACTAATAGATTCAATCTGAACCCATTCTCTCCTGGCTCAGTTTATGTACAAAGGCATGTAAGGCTGTGCATGTATAGGAGGGGGGAGGGGAAGAGGTGGGTTTCTTTTTCTTTCCTGTTGTAAATTGACAGCAGTCACGTTTGCCCCCCATATAACTTCAGGAATTCATACCTGAGCATTTTTTTGTTTCTCTTCTTTTTTGGTAACTGCTGCTGTTAGCATAATTGCTGTTCCCACGGTGCCTGCTGCAGTTTGTAAGCTCAATTTAAACTTGACTGTGGGGATTAGTGATAACACTCCCTACCGTACCATGCGTCTTATTATTTAAAACCCTAAAGAGAACAAAAGGCATGTGGCTTCTCTTCTGCACCTTGTGAATAAAGTAATATTTCCTGGCAATGTTTTCTGAAAAGCCTCCATTCTGTCTTTCAGATGGATTGTTATTGTTCTTGATTATCTTAACCCATAGAGGCCATAATATTTAGATTATGAAGCATTGTAATTAAAATTTCACATATACTGCTGTCCTTTAGAATAATGTAGAATAATCTTGTGATATAATGAAATAAGATTATTTAAAGGTGGGATAATGGAAATATATCATATGAAATAACAGCCATTAGCTATGATGGCTAGGGATTGTGGGAGTTGGAATTAAGTGCATTTGGAGGGAAGCCATTTGGAGGAAATCAGCGGTAGAATAAAATGTCTTTCTCATTTTATTTCAGCTAAAAATGCAAGATTTTATTTAGCAAGATCAGCACACTGCTGATATTATGCATATAGCAACTTATATAAGGAGATGTCATTTTGCTTTAAATCTAAACCACTTCTGGTAAACTATTTGTATCCCCAGAAATGTTTTTTTTTTTATGTATAAAAATAGCCCTAAACATATTGAAACATGGTAAATGGTGAAAAGACACCTAACATGCAAGAAGTAACATAAAACCTGCAGTTCAGTGTTTCCATCTGTGGGCAAACATTGATCCAAATATTGCATGAAATTAGATCCCATGGCATATACAGGACTGGTACTTTGTTAAGTATTAAGCTACTTAACAATTTGCCATGAATAGCAGTTGGCAGCCCCAGGGGAAAATAAATATGGATAAAATGGTGTATATCACAAAACTTTCCACAACTATGAGAAAGTCACTTGAGAACTAATATTATGCTGAAAATTAGCAGAAAACAGCATTTTTGGTGCTGAAAAAGTGCCATCTTCTTCTGCCCTACTGTGTTTTCTTGTTTATGGTTTTCACAACTCTCAAGCATTTATTCATTGTCCATTGTTCATTGGTGCTACTGATAAAATAAAATTGTACTTTTTCTCTATTCTAGAAGATTTTAGCCCATTAATACATGCCATAATCAGGCATGATGAAGATTACAGCCCTGTACACTGTAGTTTGCCAATCAGCGCTACAGTGCTGGCTATGTATAGAATGTCTTACACCCAATTGAAAATGGAAATAGAATTAGGATTAGAGTTTGCAATCAATATGTGAATGCTTTCCCCCACCTTCTTTTTTTAAATCATTCTCAAATATATTATAATTTATTTGCAATTATTTTACAATTAGTAAAAGCAATGTTTATTTGCAACAAGCAAAAAATAATTCTTATTTCAACTGAATATTATTTAATTCTTATCTCCTTAAAAAAACTAAAAAATGTTTTTTTCCTTACCAATGATAATCAATATTTGGCTGTCTTCCTTTTTACTCACTGGAATTACTTTTACTTTGAAGTTTAAGTGGATGTATATAGATTAACCTTGACACAAAAAACACAGTTGCCCTTGCATTTTGAGAAATGTAGTACTTATAAATCACCTCCATATGAAGCATTCTAATATGTACTTCCTAAACTAATTGTAATTTAGTTATGTATCATATTTCATACTTCTTTTAATGCTGTAACAAAGTTGTTGAACAATGTGACAAAATATAGATTAAATTTGTAGTTTGAGAGAAAATATGATAGACCATGGATCAATTTGATCTAATTATATTGGGATATTCTCACATAGACTGACATTTTTCTGACAAGTGCTTGATTCATAAAGGAGATTGTCAGGTCACCCAAAAACACTGAAGGCAAAAATTGGGCTGACATACCATGTTATGCCATAATTAGTTGAATAAGCCACAAGTGACTAACCTAACATAGTAAACCAAAACCAAACAAACTATGTGTCTTAGTTTAATGTGTGGGCCCAGCCAAAGTAATCTGCATTGTTCCTGAGCATGGGGTTTGATTGCTGGTTTTATTGTCATGCCTGGTTCAGGGACTTTTTCCCTCCTGACAGAAGGGAAAAGGTATCTTGAAAGCTATCTAACTGGCATCTGAATGTATGGTGCTATTTTTTTTCCAATGAAACATTCTGAAAGGTTAAGCAAGGGGCAATAGGTCTATTTTATTACTCTGCCACTTCCCTAATCTATCTCAAGCAACATCATTCAACAGCTCTTCACCTACAAATTGGATTCTTTCCTTAGAAATTGGAGTTATCCAGTGTGGACAGCTATGATCTTTTGGAGGCACTAATCACCCTATATCCTCCATTAAAAGGCTATTTTGGCTTTTAAGTCTAAGGCTACTGCCTCATTTTCTTCCTCCTTTTCAGCCAAATTTTGAAAGAATCTGTGCAAAAGAGGAGGAGCGAGGGGGTGGTGGAATTCTGAATACACAAAAGCTGAAGGAATGGCAAGCGGCAGTAACCTAGCAACAGTGTCTCAGGATTTGAATGTAATTATCCTTCCAATGTGATAAATACTCTGAAGGACTCCTTATGTGGAGATCATACTAAATAAGTCTTTGAAACTACCCTCATCAAATATTGATTGAGGGAGAGAAAGAAAGACCCAGCAAATTCCAGCAATCCCATGTTCTGTTAATGGGACAACACCAATGCATTAATATACAGCAATCGTACCAATAGTCTCATCTGGCAACAAAAGGAACAGTCAAAAGCACAGTCATCAAGACAGGCCCGTCATATTGATTTTCCTTTTGTTTTATGCCCAGCATACAGAGAAACAATCACAATAAAGAGGATTTATATTAGCCAGTTGAATTGATGGGGGTTTAATTGTTGCCGTAGGAAGGGGAGAATTGCCCATTGGAAAGAGTAAGTAGGAAAAGGCTAAGATGGGAGCTCATTAATAATCAGAAATATTTCCTTCTTGTGCTGTGTGTGTGTGTGTGTGTGTGTGTGTGTGTGTGTGTGTGTTTCTATATGTGTGTTTACCATGGCTCAGTATCTGTTTTTGTAAAGCACTTCTGACTGGGAAAACATTGATTCTGTTTGCTTGGTGGAAAAATGATTAATGGCACAGGTTTGTCTGGATAGCATTACATCAGTGCTTTGTTGAGAAAAAAAATGATGATACCAAATAAATGCACAAATATCAAATTTAGGCTAAAGACAGAAGGCCCACTAAGGAACTCCTGGTGTAACTACTTTCCATTGAAAACAATGGACATCATATCCTAATAAGTAATAGTAAATATTAATTTAAAATTTAATCTTATTTTCTATCTACCAGAGCATTATGTTGGATAATATAAAAATAAACAAAATGATAAAAAGAACAGTTAAATGGAATTAAAAATAGGCATGTGTATATCAGCCAATTAATTTCAAGATTTAAAGAAAGAACTATTTTATTTGATTTGAGATTTGAAAACAACCCCATTAAATTTGAATAAATCAAAATACAGCTTTAGGCTAAAGAAAAGAAGTATCAAAATACCTGCATTAGTGTCCTTTAAGGAAAAAAAAAACATAAATAGAAATAGATACAAAAGCAGAATTTTCTAGAGTTTGAGAAACAGACTTACGCAATATTCTTCAAATTGTCCAGCAAGAGGCAACCAAAGAGTGCCTTTGACTAATTCAGAAAATATTGAACACCGATTTAAAAATAAAACATACATAGGCTTTCAATAAAAATTGAAAAGTCCATCATTTCTGATTATTTATTTTTCTAAACTGGCAGGTTGTTTGCATTACTCATTGACCAGGTTGACCTCTTCTGGAATCTGTGCCTTTATTATTTTAACAACGTGAAAACTATGCTTTGTTGTGTAAATGATGCACAACTATAAAAAGACATAGTCCATTACATAAAATGTCCAACAGCAAATATTCTATTACAAATAATATACATGTATTGAAGAGGACCAGTAGAAACTGTAGCAAATCACAAATATCCCAAAATAACACATGTAAAGACACATAGATGACACCATTACATGCTTGGGTTCCAACATCTAACACAAGTATGAAAGCTGGGACAATCAAACCCAGTACTTCCTAGTCGAACCACAGAAAACTACAATGATCTAATACATATCGATTTTACAGAAGACATTGTTGAAAAAGCACTGCGCAATCTAAAACCATCCCTATCTATTGGACTGGACGGAATATGTACCTACTTCTTAAAAAAGCTATCCACTGCCATAGCTGAACCTCTAAGCATAATCTTTGAAAAATCTTTCAGGAGCAGTTCCTTGCCAAAACTATGGACACAAGCCACGGTCATCCCCATCTTCAAAAAGGGAGACCCAGCCTACTTGAAAATTACAGACCAATCTCCTTATGCTGCGTCACCTGTAAAGTCATGGAATCAATTATTAACCAATTCATTATCCTCCACTAAGAGACAAACAACCTACTCTCAAATAAACAATTTGGTTTCAGAAAAAAACTATCCTGTAATTTGCAACTCTTACACTGCAAAAACATATGGACTACACATCTCGATCAGGGCAAAGCAATAGATGCAATCTACATAGATTTCTGTAAAGACTTTGATTCAGTGGTACATGACAAACTACTCCTAAAACTAAAATCTTATGGTATCTCTGGACACCTGCATAACTGAATAGAAGCATTCCTGTCAAACAGACAACAAATGGTCAAAATTGGGAGCGTCCTATCAAATTCTGTACCTGTCAACAGTGGTATTCCCCCAAGGCAGTATTTTAGGACCAACTCTCTTCATACTCTATATAAATGACCTCTGTGATCATATTAAGAGCAACTGTGTTCTCTTCGCTGATGATGTAAAGCTATTCAACACCACAGACAATATTACTACTCTCCAAAAAGACCTTGACCATCATTTATCAGAATGGTCAATCGAATGGCAACTTCAAATCTCAACAAATAAATGCTCTGTTTTACATATTGGCAAAAAAAAATCAGAAAATAAAATACAAGCTAAATAGTCAAGACTTTGCTGAGGATCCAAACTTTGTCAAGGACCTTGGATTACTCATCTCAAATGATCTAAGTGCTAGAGCCCATTGTAACTACATAGCCAAAAAGGCATTAAGAGTTGTTAATGTAATCCTACGTAGCTTCTTCTCTGGTAATATCACACTACTAACTAGAGCATACAAAACATTTGCTAGACCTATACTTGAATACAGCTCATAAGTCTGGAACCCATATCATGTATCTGATATTAACACAATTGAAAAAGTTAGAAATATTTCACAATAAGAGTTCTCCGCTCCTCTACTCATTGCAGAATACCTTATGCCACCAGACTTGAAACTCTAGACATAGAAAACTTAGAACTATGCCACCTCCGGTCCAATCTAAATATAGTATATAAAATCATACACTTCAGTTTCAATCATAACAATACAAGAGCACACAATAGATACAAACTCAAGGTTAACCACACCAAACTTGATTGCAGGAAATACAACTTCAGCAACAGAGTGGTCAATGTTTGGAATACTCTTCCTGACTCTGTGGCTTCTTCCCCAAACCCCAAAAACTTTAATCTTAGACTGTCTACTATTGACGTTACCCCGTTCCTAAGAAGCCTGTAGGGGGCATGCATAAGAGCACCAATCGTGCCTACCGTCCCTGTCCTATTGTTTCTTTTTATTTTTCTTATAAGTATCTATCTCATGTATTCAACACTATATTTATTTTATACCTGTATCTTGTAAGTGATTGACAAATCAAATAAATACTAAAAAAAATACTAATGTCTATAAAATAGAACACACAAAACCAGACAGATGAAAGTAAATAAAGCAGTTTTCTTTTTTTTCTTTTTAATGAAGTTGGGTAGTATGAAGTATGAAAAAGAGGTTGAGTCCAGATTCCAACAGAAACATTATTATAAATCAGATAAAATAGACTAAAAGTTAAGGAAATATAAAAATAAAAGTGTATGAATTTGGGCAAAGGTAGAGAAAGTCATAGGAAATAGCAAACTAGATCAAAACAGAGTAACAAAATAAATTTAGTTTTCTTTCCACTTACTCCAATTGAATCTGTCCAAACAAATTCTATCAGAAGAGTGAGAAACAGAGGAGTACTTTCACAGGTGGGGTTTGTGGATGTAATGAAACTCATTAGCAGCTACTCAGAGAAAACCCATCACACTGTTCATTCCTTACCACTTTATCTGTTTTTTTTTTATATAGAAGGAAAGCTGCAATGATGCTTGAAACTCTCGGAAGCTTGGAAGTATCAGGAAATTCATCAGAACTCCAAACCATCTTCAAATTCTTCTGAAGTAATTTAAAAGCATACAACGCAGTCAAATATTCTTCAAATGTTTTATACAGCCCTAACTAAAAATATTCAAAATAAAACATATGCTTAAATTAGTAGCCACATTGATTTTTTAAAAGGAAAAATACAAAGTAAATGCTTTAAAAAGAAATTATTTATTCACCAAACTGTATCCCAACTCAGACACATAGTTGTTGTATAATTATGTTATTTGAAAAGAAAACTCTAACCATCCCCTTGTAGTAAGTTTACCCCCCAGCCCCAACCAATGGGATTCAATTTTTGTAGACATATATAGATATGCACTGTGACACATTAGCAAATTAAAGTATCATAAACCACTTTGTATAATAATTTATAAGCAGCTTACAACATCCCATAGAAACAGCAGTGGTAAAACAGAACCATAAAACAGAGCATTACAGGTATTAATTAAAAGCAGCTTTGAATATAAGTCACCCAGACTCATTTAAAACTGACAAGAGTAGGAGTGATCTGTATTTCAGAAAGGTGTTCCTCAAACATTTCTTACTTTTCAGAGATGTCTTGTTAATGTCTATTGTGAGTGCTGCCAGAATTGTCATTCTTTAGTTCCCTCTGCAGCCTCTAAAATTTAAGGCTGCAATTATATATCATCAACTATCCTGGTTTAAGCTTTACTGGTGCAGAAGATTTGCTTCCAAGCAAATGTGTTTCCTGTCAGATTATAGCCATGAATATTAAGATACCATGCCAAAGGATACCCATGCCAATTATGGTTCACCAGTTAGAGATCTAACAGCCTAGTATTCATATAAACTTAGCTTGGTTCAGTCAAACCTTAGCATTTTTTTTTCATGTATGTTTATGTGTGCATGCCTACACACTTTCATAGTCTTAGTGGTTCAGCCTTCCACAGGAGCACATTGGTTCCACAGTAGCCCATTTCTCATGTGACTCTTGGGAAAGTTAATTGCCCATTCCTGTTCTAATATCTCCAGTTAATATGAATGTGCTCTCCCACTAACTCTTGAAACTTCCTCATCTGACCTGTACTGTCTTTGTGAGTGAAGCTACTATCAATCCCCTGACCCTCATCCAAAGGGCAAGTACAAGAGAACAATCCCTTCCAAAAGCCAGATTGATCATCCATGAATATTGATGGACCATTCAAGAATTTTGGTAATTTGGTTCCAGGAACCAAGTGAATATAACTTTAGAAGGAACCCTAAATTCTCACCACTGATATGCTATGAATCTGTAATTCAAAGCAGTAATCTCATTTCCCTTATATGAGGAAGAGATTGGGCTAGAGAATTTTAAAAAATGATTATAATTCTTTTTGATGCAGATATAATCAATGATGGATTAAAGTAAAACCTGATCTGGGTAAAATCCAGATCTTGAAAAAACTGTTCTGGAATAATGCCATAACATTTTAAAGAAACTATTGATGAATTGTTTTTTAAAAAAATGCTTCAATGTCCTAATAAATGTATAAAACCCTGATGTTGCTTTGTAATGCAAGAAGCACAAAGAAGAAACACTTCTGGAGCAATTTGTATTCTACCTTCTGTTGCTCTAAGGTGGCAGAATAAAAAAGCTCTTGCAATAATCTTTCTCTACCAGTTGTACTGTTAAAACCATCCTTAGGGAAATTCAAACAGCACAATTGCTCTAGTCTGACTTTGTGTGCTAAGCTGCTTGAATTAAGTGGGTGTTTGGAATCCTAAGCAAAGCCTTTGGGGAAATAACCTTTCACCCACACTGCTGCACTTCTCAACCTGCTGCTAATTAGGATGGAGAGAGTCCCCCTTGTTTTCAAATACTGGTTTACCTTTGTCTTAACTTTCTGCTGGGAGCTGACCGTAGAGTCTTGATGCATAAGGAACAGAGCACAGCAGATGGTAACATGCCAGCATGCCTTTATCAGAAAACAAAACTTTTAGCACTGCAACGCAAGAAGGCCATGCCTCAAGTTTCAGTTAAGTCTCTCCACAGCAAAGCTAACTATTAACCACTGCTCATAGTTCTGAAGATAGTATTGAAAATGTGGGCCTGTGTGATATAATGGATAAAATGTGATTGGGATGACTCAGGTTCTAGCTTTTCTTTAGGTACAATCACTTTCTCTCAGACTTAGATTGAGAAGTAAAAAAATCTATTTACCACCCACCCTCAGATGGACATGACAGATTATAATCCATAACTATCAATGAAGAAATTTCAACCTGCATTGGCTTGATTCAGAATGATGATAAAGATGATGACAATGATAACACAGACATACACACACACACACACACACACACACACACACACACACAAATGTGATTCCTTCCATGTTCAGCAAGAGAATGCAACAAAATGTCTTCATAATACAAGAAATGGTTCAGCCTAGGAATACTCCCAGAGTCAGTTATGGTGTTTAAGATTGAAGTCAGTGGGAAAGATATAAGCAGCCCAGCTCAATCTGGAGTCTAAATGGGCAACTTACTATGTGATATTGTTCTTGAATTTTTATGTTGCTTGTGGATTTTCTCAAAATATTATCCAAAGCCTAGAAAAATAATTGCATAATAACATATTGTCAACTTAGGAGTTTGTTCTGCAATTATTAATATACATCTTCCAAGAAAGTATGGTGGTTGGCTAGGACTATCATATCTTGGTTGCAGAAATGTGCTTGACTACTAGATGGCAGCAAAAACATACAGAAAACAACTCTTTGCTGCCGTTTAGTAGCTAGCTGTCCATATTTTTGCATCCTAGACTGGTAGCCCTACCTTTGTCTTACTGCCTTCTTCTAAAACTTGCAGTTGCTTGCTACAAATTCTGGCATTTGTAATCTCAATGGATCTAGGAAGTTCCAGTTTGAAAAGACTGACCTAGAGAAACAAAGGAGCATTTCATCCCAAAATGAAACTCCCTTTATTCAAATTTGCATTCATTTTTATAAAATAAATAAATAAAATTTACACACCTTATCAAGTATCATCTTAATATTGCTGAAGAAATGGAAGATAGAAATCTCTTTCATTCAAGGTGGGATAATCTTGAATTTCATGTCACACCACAACTCCAGAATAAAAGCATTTGAGATTTTTTTTCCAAAAAAAGGTATCAAAATATAAATATATGAAATAATAAAACTCATATGCACAGTCCTAAGACTATAATTAAAGATCATGCAGCTTTGCTTGTGTAGGATTTAACTCAATGGTTAACATTCTCTTTGGAGAGTATACAATAAATATAGCAAATACAGCAATCTGTTGTCCCTGTTTCTATGAATATTTTTATTAGGCTGACCTCTGAAAAATTATGGTGTACTGCATTAATGTGCCCTAGGGACCCACCAAAAGCTATGTACAGACATCTCTCCAGAAGGCTAAAGTAGAATGTATTAACGTCCTCATAACCAGAATCCATCTTGCAGATGATAGTTTCCAGTATGGTGATTTCTATCCCTTATTCTCATTAATGCAAAAAATCTGTGGGAAAACAAGCTTCAAGGAAAACAGTTTTCCAAAGTGTAGGTTTATGAAATAACTACCCTTTAAAATTAAGGTTTAATCCAGAAATATTTTTAAAAGCCATTTTATATATTATTTATTTATCAAATATGTATAGCCACTCATCTCACAAAAGGCAACTCTGGGTTGGCATGGCTATTATTTGTCTAAACCTCAAATCCTTACCTGTGCAATCTGCTCCTCTGATCACAACTGGAATTGTAGCATCTGTAGTAAATGCAGAATATATGTTAAATGTATCATGTAGTAGAAACTCATTTAGGACAATATCTTTTAATATACTGATATGGTTCTCATTTATAAATTTAAATAAAGTAAGTAAAGTAAGTAAGTACTGGAGAAACGGGAGAATGGTACATTGTTCATCCCTTGGAAACATAGAGCTTGAAATTAATGTTTCCAAAAATACAAAATTTAAATTTAATATGTCTGTGTGTGTGTGTGTGTGTGTGTGCGTGCGTGCGCGTGTGCATAGTGCGTGTGTGGTGGTGTGATGACCCAGGACATGACACAAAGGCAACACAGTCACATAAGTAAGAAGAGTCCCTTTAGTACCTCCAATTTTGCTCCCAATGTCCAGGTTACCTTCGGCTGGAGAAAAAACTCACCCAAAAACAGTCTTCAAGTGGAAAAAATTCAGTCTGAAAACAAAGTACATACAAACTGTAAATAAAAATCCACAAAAACCACACTGCAATAATTAACTTGACAGGATAGGAGAAGGAATTGCAGACTTGAAAGGACAGCAAAACACACACAGTTGGAAAGATGCCAGATAAGCCTTGACTATACCAGATAATTCACAATTTGCTCTCAATGGTTGGCTGTGCGCAACTCCCCATTTTAAACATTGTGTTCCCAGCTACAGCTAATGAAGGAAATCAGGGCCCTTTCCTCCCCCGTAAGCCACGAAACTCACATTGCTCCCTTCTCTGTTCCTCCCTGCGTGCCCTAGGGTGAAGAAGGGGTTGGCCTGGGTCTTCCTCCAAATTCCCCCTGCCTTGCTGCCTTCCCCTCTTCCCTGTTCTGCCCAGCCAGACTTTGCCTTCCCTAGTTTCTTCCACAGCCAAAGGAGCCACACTCCCACTCCCTGTCAGCTCTTCAGCCTCCCCCTCAGAATCAGATTCTAACAGGGGCATGACAGGTGGACAATAGTCTGATTAAAGAAAAATAACTCAAATAAGTGCATTTCAGAGATACAGAGGGAAAAATAATCTTGATATTTTAAAAAAAACTATAAAGGAGCATAAAATAGTAGGGGAAAAAACCCCAACCTACTGCAGAGGAACTTAGAATTTTTTTTCTTTTTGTGATGAAGATCAAAGTCATGAGCCCTTCTCTCATTCCACATAAGAAACATTCAGGATTTCCAATGAAGAGATAACTTAATGTGGGTGACTGGGGACAGAGCAGGAATATGGGGAGGCTAGCTGAGAACTGATGTCCTGCCACTCCCCGCATCTATGACTCAATTACTCATTCTGCCTGATGGGCCAATGTGACATAG
This sequence comes from Bungarus multicinctus, assembly GCA_023653725.1. Taxonomy (NCBI): domain Eukaryota; kingdom Metazoa; phylum Chordata; class Lepidosauria; order Squamata; family Elapidae; genus Bungarus; species Bungarus multicinctus. Next base: position 42,935,672 of record CM042844.1, read on the forward strand.
TGGTTAAGGTGTTGCACTGGACAAATTATGTAACTTTGGACTAGCCTCTTCCAGTCAACCTGCTTCATGGGAATGTTGGTACAGGGAAAAATGGATAGAGGACTATGAACAGTAAGTACTCTGAGCTCTTGAAGTGTATATACCTAATAAATAAGCAGCAGAAGATTGACATAGACCCCCAGTTCTGTTGGGTGATTTTCTCTCTAACAACATAAGAAGAGACTTTCTAGATGAGGCCCAAAGGTCCCTTTTTCATCCAGCATTCAGTCACCTATATTAAATATGAATTCTCTTTTTCTTTTTCCGAGGATGAACAGCAACATTTGAACAGATTAATGTACCCCATATGTCTTCCTTCCTTGCTGTACAATTCAGAAGAAAACCTGATTCGGAATGTTCAGCCATATCCAATTTTCATCGCTCCTTGTATAACTTGTAAAAGCTCAGATGGAGGAGAATCAATTAGTGTCTGAGGAAGAAAAAGTGTTGGTGACTTGTGAAAGGGAGAGGCACTCCACTAGCATGACAACTGGGAAAAATCCATCAAGAATGCCTAAGTAAACCTGCTGCCTGTGCTAGCTAAGAAAGAAAACAGCCAGTCTTAATCTGTGGCTAACAGCCAATATGCATTGATGATTAAATGTCCATCAATTTGCACATCACACTCTTAGTTTTTGTACCCTGTGCCAGCAGAGCATTGAATTACAGAACCTCAAGCTTACCAAACATATCATATGACAGGCCAAGAGGCCCCAAAGCAATTGCACTTACTTTTGATTCATGGCTTGTCAGAATGCTAACCAAATATTCCATTTCCACCCTCCGGCTGCATTTCTTGCTGCTGAATTGCATCACCAACGTCAGGCTATTCTTTCTCCAGAGGACAATCTTTAGGAAAATGAATTATTAAATCACTATCTGATTTCCTAGGGAGAAATGGTTCGAAGATGGAGGGGGGAAGTGCAGTTGCAGCCTGCTGAACTTCTTGTTATAGAAATATATATTATCTTCCTATTTTTTTCATTAGGTTATATTTATATTTCACCATTCCAAGGAAAATGGGTGGTTGTATAGCTCTGTTTTCTAACTTTTGATAACCAGGTAAAGTAGCTTAGACTAAAAGCCAGGGTTTGTATATGTGTGTGTATGTGTGTGTGTGTGTGTGTGTGTGTGTGTGAAGTAGGGTTGTGAACCTGGGTGTCAACAGTTCTAATTATATCAAACATTATGGATGCTAGCTTTTTAAAAATCTAAATAAATAATATTATACTACATTCTAATTTACATTCCCATGTCTGGGAACACACCCATGTCTTAAGATCCAAAGCCAGCAGGCAGAGCCCAATCTAATCTCAAAAGGAACAACACCACAGACAATACTGCTGCCCTTCAAAAAGACCTTGACTATGTATCAGAATGGTCAAACAAATGGCAACTTCAAATCTCAAGAAATAAATGCTCTGTCTTACATATTGGCAAAAAAAAAATCAGAAAATAAAATACAAGCTGAATAGTAAAGACCTTGATGATGATCCAAATCCTGTCAAGAATCTTGGAGTACTCATCTCTAATGATCTAAGTGCTAGAGCCCACTGTAACTACATAGCCAAAAAGGCATTAAGAGTTATTAACCTAATCCTATGTAGCTTTTTCTCTGGTAATATCACACTAACTAACTAAAGTATACAAAACATTTGCTAGGCCAATACTTTAATATAGCTCATCAGTCTGGAACCCACATTATGTATCTGATATTAACACAGTTGAGAAAGTCCAGAAATATTTCACAAGAAGAATTCTCCAGTCCTCTACTCATTGCAGAATACCTTATGCCACCAGACTTGAAATTCTAGACCTACAAAACTTAGAACTACACTGCCTTTGGTCCGTTCTAAGTATAATATATGAAATCATATATTGCAATGTCCTACTTGTCAATGAATACTTCAGCTTCAACCATAACAATACAAGAGCACACAATAGATATAAACTCAAGGTAAACCGCACCAAACTTGATTGCAGGAAATACAACTTCAGCAACAGAGTAGTCAATATCTGAAATACTCTACTTGACTCTGTGGTTTCTTCCCCAAACCCCAAAAACTTTAATCTTAGACTGTCTACTATTGACCTCACCCCTTTCCTAAGAAGTTTGTAGGGGGCGTGCATAAGCCTGCCATCCCTGTCCTATTGATACTTTTTATTTTTCTGATGTATCCATTTCATGTACTCATAACTATGTTTATACTTATACCTATTATCTTGTAAACGAGTGACAAATCAAATAAATAAATAAAATAAGTATGTCATAGAGCAGGAAGAATGACTGAAAAGGTATGGTACCTGGGTCCTTTCAAATAATATTAATTGATTGGCAAAGCCCACAGCATGCCTCTGATATGAGATCACATAAAAACAACCAAGGAGAGATGGCCCCCAAATAACATGGCCTTAATCCATCAATCACACTAATATAGCAGCTCATGGAATAAAGGTGCAATGTGCACAAGAAGGTGCATTTGTAATTTGCCTGTACTGTAATTTTGCATCAGCTGAAATTTCCAGGTGCATTTCTAGGACAAATTCCTTGCAGTAACTTACTTAGGAGGTATCTAAGGAATGTGTTTCCATAAACAGAGTCACCAAATTCATGCAAATGCTTCCCGACCGCTGTTTTTTAATCAGGAGCCATAAGTCCAGAAAAGACCACCAAGTTATGCACTGGTTCTGTTTAGGGTAGAGCAAACCCCTCTGGAATAGGGACCCTAAACACAAAGCTCCCCCACCTTGCTAAGATACAAATGAAGCCTGCTGTTCCCCATCCAGACCCTCATAATCATTAGATAGCAAGGCAGAATTGCATCATTTGGTCAGCTAGGGAAAGAGATGTAAAGCAGGGTAAGATCAGCATATTGATAATACCTCACAATGCTGCTGAATGATCTCACCCAGCTGTTTCATGTAGATGTTAAATAGAGTGATGAAAGTCTTGAGCCCCGACACACACACACACAGAGAGACACACACACACACTGTAAAGCAATGGCTGTGAGCTAGACCGCTTTCTCTTATCAATATTGACTGGAACTGACCATGAAGGAAGGAGGAGAAATAGCATCCCCCTCAAAAAATACTCCAATCAAAATACAGTGATCAATGGTACTGGAGGCTGCAGAGAGGTCATGGAAAGCAAGGATGGGCGCACCATCTCCTCCTGTCAAACTATTTATTGATAAACATTATATCACTGTCCTGTGGCCAGATGTTATTCACAAGCACAATCAATGTAATTTTGCTCCTGTATCCAGGGATGTAATCCAACTGAAAAGATTCCAGATATTATTCTTTATTCAGAATTCATTGCAGCTGTAGGAAAATCAGCTTCACAAAAATGAAAGTGAAGGTTGGAGACAAGACAAAAGTGTTTCTTCATGTCTTCTTCTGGAATGTATAGGAGGCCTAGGATGGACCAACACTTCCTTAAGAGTGTATGGAACTATAATCTCAACCCAGGGTGCTGAACATAGGCTACTAGAAGAGCATTATTCCTCTATTTAATGTGTGACCTGTGGTTAATCAGCACTCATGCCACTGTGTTGAAAATTTTAATATTGGAATTATCCTTAAATTAATTTAGAGACTGACAATGCCTAGTTTGCATGGATCCTTATATTTCTGGATTTGTAGGCAGGAAATGAAGCTTTGATTCCCTTCGCTGCATAATCACAATGGATTACAATGAAACAATCAATATACCCTGTCATTCCTTAGACTTCAGAATTTACTTTATGGAAATCTAGCTGTACTGTTAAGAGAGTCAGAGATTTCCTTATTTAGTTTCCTTCATCTGAGAAATCTTTTATATGCTTCATTTTAAAAATTCTCAATCACACTATCTCTTTGTGGAGTCCTTTGATCAAATATTATCAGTGACAATTATCTCAGAAACATGATAATTAATAGGACTGTGAAAACCCTTCAAAAGAAGTGCTTTGGAAGGCATGATAGAGCATATTTCAACTTGTTAAAATGTCTTTGTCTAGGCTTACATTGGGGCCTTGGTAGTTGGTACTTATACACCTGCAGGTGTATAAGGTTGGTACTTATACACCTGCATGCATACACATATGAAGAGAGCTGTGAGCAGAATCTAGAAATAGCTGCACAAGTTTGAAAAAACATTGCTGCTCTTTAACCAGGTGTCAGAATTCTATGGAGATTCTCCATCACTGACCAGCTATCTGCAAGCAATATAAATCCTTCCATTCCCCACCATCCAGTCAGAGCTGAAGGAGTTTTTTGGATTAGAAGTAAATGTCTTCGAAGAAAAAAACAAGAAAGTCCAGTTGCCCCTGAAAAAAGGACCTTTGGGTTAACTAGGTGTCCTTTGTACTTGCACCTGTGCAGTCTGAAGAATCTTATTCAAAGGATTTACACAGTCCTAAGACCCAGGGCTAAAAGAAAGGTCAAGGATAGGACTACAAAGTGCAAACAAGGTTTTCACATTACTCCACCCTGCTGTCCTTTCCAGTGCTTTCAGATATGGATTACTCTACATGGGACTGCCTTAAAGAGTGTCCAGAAGCTTCAACTGTTGCAAAATTTATTTATTTATTAAATGTATGTGTGGCTCATTACCTTATTGAGTGAGTGTTATGCAACCATTTGATATACCCAGCTACTTTTAGCCAGACAACATTAATTTTTAATCACAGACCTTGAAACTACATTGTTTGTGTCAAATGGTGCTCCATTCAAAATCCAAGAAAGACACTCTTAGACTCCATTATTATAGAGAAAAGAAACCTTTACTGGAAATTAAGTGGTAGCATCAAAGGAATTCCAGATCTGAGGATTTACGCACAAAAAACACAAAGTGATGGCAACTTTTCCATCCATAATAGTTCAAATGGTCCATCCAATCGAAGTTGTGTATAATGTCATGTGGGGCACCTTCAGGTGGTGATGCAGACATCTGGTCATTGACCTTGGCCTAGTTTGATAAAAAGCTACAGTTGCACAGTAAGCAAGCAAGTAAGCATAAACAATAAACTTTTCCCCCAAGATATATAGTTCATTTTCTAAAACCTCCAGCACATTTCCCTCCCCACAAAGCACAATTATTTCACCCTCCCCCTGTTACTATGGCAGCCGAAAGATGTGAGAAAAATGAAAGGAGTCTTGAAGGCTAACATTCTGCCCTCCTGCAAAAGAGGCATTAGTCCTAGAAAAGAAAACAAATTCAAAATCAAAGGATAATATACATTTCACAAGCAATACAAAAGTTTAAAGTTTGTCAGGATTTTTTGCATGAAATGCCTGTATGAGCCTAGAGGCTCGAACATCTCATTCATTTACCCATTCTAACTGAGAAGGAGGGAAATGCTTCCAAACAACCAAATATTGAAATCGACCCCTTTGTTTCATTGAGTTCAAAATTTCTTTAACCTCAAAATGTTGTTCGCCCTCAATCAAAAGAGGTACTGGAGGGTCAATCTGATCAGGTCGTAAGTTGGAGGCATGTCAGGTTTCAATAAACTGACATGGAAAATAGGGTGAATCCATCTAAGGGTCTTAGGTAATCGCAGTTGGAATGACAGAGAATTCACTATTTGGAATTCTGGCCCTCCGGGTGCGCTTCAAGGTCTTGGTCACTATCTTTAAAGCGCTCCATGGCTCGGGACCAGGTTACTTGCGAGACCGCCTCCTGCCACCATCGGCTTCCCACCGACCGGTACGCTCCCATAGAGTGGGCCTCCTCGGGGTGCTGCCGGCTGGACGGCTGGCGACCCCGAGGGCGCGGGCCTTCTCATTGGGAGCACCCCCTCTCTGGAATGAATTACCCCCGGAGGTAAGGGCCGCCCCCGATCTCATGGCCTTCCGTCGGTTGCTCAAAACGCATTTATTTCGGCAGGCCGGACTGGCCTAGGGGTTTTTAAATTTTAATCGGGTTTTAATCTTTTTAATACTTGCTTATATTTTATTAGAGCCATATTGTATTTCAGTTTTTAAATTTTAATATTTTATGTTGTCTCATACTTTGTACCTTGTATATGTGTTTTTATTGGCTGTTCACCGCCCCGAGTCCCTTCGGGGAGAGGGGGCGGTATATAAATCAAATAAATAAATAAATAAAATAAATAAATAAATTTGTTCAATTGGGAAAGGTCTAACATATTTAGGTCTCAATTTTTTTAGACCTTTATGTGGTTTATAAATACCTAGTGGACAAGAAGACTTTGTTCCCCACTTGATATTATTTTTCTGGAGCTCTCTTTTTATCAGCTTGTTTCTTATGAGCTTGATGAGCATCATCTAATGCTTTATGGGTAACAGGACAGATAAGCTGGAGTTGGGTTATCCACTTGGTCAATGACAGAACATTGGGTTTCTCTTGTGGAAGTTTGGGTATGGATACAAAGTTTTGCCCCAAAGCCATTTTAAATGGGGTAAAACCTGTACTACTGTGAACTGAATTGTTATGTGCCACCTCTGCAAATGGAAAGAGGTCAGACCAATCATCTTGTTGATAATTTATATAGCATCGAAGGTATTGTTCCAATACTGAATTAGTTCTCTTACAAGCCCCATTGGTTTGTGGGTGGTAGGTGGAGCTTAAGCCCTGGGTGGAGCCCAATAGTTTCAGGAAATCTTTCCAAAAATTCAACGTAAATTGGACACCCCTATCCAATATTATCTATTCAGGAACACCATGTAACCTAAACAGTTTAGCTAAGGATTTTGCAGAATGGGATTTTGCACAAAGTATGAAATGTACCTGCTTGGAAAACAAGTCCATTACCATCCAAATAACTGTATTTCCTCCACTTTCAGGTAATTCCATATAAAGAAATTTCCTTCCATGGAGCAGTTGGCCTGGCTACATTCTGTAGTAAGGCAGCCAGTTTACCAGGTGGCCATTTGGCCAAAGCGCAAATAGGACAACTAGCCACGTAAACTTCAATGTCCTTTTTAAAAATAGGCCACCAAAATTGTTATTTGACCAAATGAATCAAAAAGAGGGCTGTGAAAATATTTACAGACCCCTCACATCCTGGACATAAACTGTTTCAACTCCTTTCTTCAAAACGATGCTATAGAGTACTGCACACCAGAACAACTAGACACAAGAACAGTTTTTTTCCAAAAGCTATCACTCTGCTAAACAAATAATTCCCTCAACACTGTTCAACTATTTACAAAGTGTACACTACTATTACTGTTAATCTTCTCATCACTCCTTATCACCCATCTCCTCCCACTCGTGACTGTAACTTTGTTGCTTGTATCCTCTGTTTCCTAGTATGATTTGATGTTGATTGTACCCTATGACTATCATTAAATGTTGTACATTATGATTCTTGATTCTTAATGAATGTTCCTTTTGTATGTATACTGAGAGTATTTACACCAAGACAAATTCCTTGTGTGTCCAATCACACTTGGCTAATAAAGTATTCTATTCTATTCTATTCTATTCTATTCTATTCTATTCTATGTAGGGTTTTCACGAATCCAAAATGTCCAGCAGCTTTTGAATCGTGAGCTTGTTTTAAAATGGGGGCCCTCAATAGTACAAAATTGGAAGAGTGATAAAATACTACCAGATGATGTTTTGATTCAAAAAATAATGGACTGTGCTGAACTAGATAAATTCACTATGGAATTGAAATGCAAAGAGGATCGAGAATACTATGCGACATGGGAGAGGTGGTACGAATGGGTGAAGGATAAGGATAAAAATAATGTATAGTCACAAAATAAGATACATGTATATACAATGACACAACAACTGTTAATGGAAATGAGATTTTTGTATTTTTAGTTTTTAAAGAATAAAAATTATTTTTTAAAAAATAAAATAAAATGGGGGCCCTCAAACTAACTGGCACATATAAGTTGGCCCCCACCCATGCCAAACCATCTCTAACTGTATAGTCATTTGAGTGTAAGGAACCAATCATCTAGTTTTAAAGCTTCCTTTAACTGTGCAGACATCGGAGCCATCAATTGTTTAGTTGGACAACGGGTCAGATAATTTCTGGGCAGACACTAGTATATTGGGGTAATCTAGACACGAATCTGCCATGAAGTTCTTCCCTCCCCGGAAGGTACTTCAATGAAAAATTAAACCATTTGAAGTATTGTGCCTATTGCTTAGGTGACAATTTTTGAGGCATTTTTAGAGCCACTAAGTTTTTATGATCCGTCCATACCTCACAAGGGTGTTTTGTCCCCTCAAGAAAATGCCTCCAGGTTAATAGAGCCCAATGGACAGCAAAAGCTTCCTTTTCCCAAATGGCCCATCTTCTTTTCATCTCAGTTAGTTTACAGGAGGTGTATGGACACAGTTGCAGAGTCCCTGCCTCATTTGCTTGTAGTAGCACTGCCCCCACTGTTACATCACTTGCATTGGCTTAGATTACAGAAGAGGCATCCATGTCCAGATGCTTTACACCAGTTTGGCTGCAAAAAGTCATTTTAGCTTCTCAAAAGCGGCTTGGCATCCATGTAACACTTCATGATTGACTGGGTTTCAGTTTCAACTCTCCCTTACTTTTTAGGAAGTTTGTAATAGACAGCATAATCTTCACAAAGGCTGGGATAAACTAACAATTAAAATTAGCAAATCCCAGGAAACTTTGCAATTGCTTTCTGGTGCGAGGAGGGGCCCATTCCAAAACAGCCCGGACTTTCCCTGGATCCATTTCTATGCCATCATGTGCATAGAAATGCATAGATATGTGGTAACCTAAATAGTCAATTTTCTTTTGGTGAAACTCACACTTGGACAATTTCCCATACAGTTCAGCGGCTCGAAGTTTTTTCAAAACTGATCGTACTAATTTCATGTGCTCCTCGAGAGTCTCGGTGTAGAAAGCAGAATCATCAAGATAAACCAGCACCCCCTTGTACAAATGTTCATGCAAAACCTCATTTTTCAGTTGCATGAATACAGCAGGAGGCCCCTGTAGGCCAACTGGGAGAACATTGATTTGGAAACATTCCAGTGGGCAATTGTAGGCAATTTTCCATTCATCTCCCTCCTTAATTTGAATTTGGTAATAGGCTTCTCTCAAATCAAGTTTCATAAAAATTTTCCCTCTGGCCAGATGGGCCAACATGTCCTTCATTAAAGGGAGTGGGTACACATTCTCCACAGAAATTCCATTTAAATTTCTATAATCAACACACAAGTGAAGACAGCCATCTTTCTTTTCTCTGAATAATACTGGGGCCACAATAAAACACAAAGTTTGAGGCCTAGCAGGTTGAATGAAACCTCATTCAAGGTTTTTATCAATAAACAACTGCAGTTCTTCTAGCTTCTGCAGTGTCATTGAGTACAGTTTAGATTTAGGGAGTTTCACTCCCAGTAGAATCTCAATACTGCAATCTGTTGGACGATGAGGGGGAAGCTCATCCGATGCCTTTTCACTAAAAACCTCCTTTAAATCACAATATTCTTTGGGGACCTTCTCCTTCCCCCCAAGCTCTCATTGCCCATGGATGCCAACTCTGTGGAATTCTGGCAATTCAGTTGAGACTGCCTTTTCCCTTCCGGGTGTTGGTCAGTGCATATGTGTAAAAATCCCTTCCTCCAATCCATTTGGGGGTTCCACTTTCGGAGCCAGAGCAAGCCTAATAGTAAGGGGCACTCCATCCCAGGGGCAACAATAAAACACAAAGTCTCTTGATACCTCTCCATCATAATTTCCACTGGTTCTGTTATAAAATGCGCAGGGCTTCCCCCAAGTTACTGATTCATCTATGCTATGGGAGTTTTTAAAGTTCTTACTCTTAGTCCCAGTTCCTCCAAGACTTCTGAGCTGATTACACAGCTTATTCACCCAGAGTCTAGCAAGACCTACATTTCCCCTTGGGCTCCCGATGTGGGTACCCTTAATTTCATTGGGATAGTCATGAGGCCCTTCTTTGGATTTACCAGAGGGTCATCTTCAGATTCGGATTTTTTCTCGCCAGAAGAGGTCGGAGTTCCCAGCTCTTCTCTTTTTGGATTGGCAAACTCTACAACCTCCTCCGCTTTCAGTGCAGTCTCTCATGGCTTGGCTGGACTTTTTTCTGGCTTTCTTCCTCCCACTGGCACCCCATTTGGCTCCAATTTAGTATTGCAGTCTGCAGTCCGGTGACCTTCCTTGCCACATTAAAGCAAGCAGTGGTCTTGGGTTTCACTGCCGATCCTCCCTTTTGAGGCTTTGGGGCTTGAGTACTGACGGGGAAGGGCTTGCTCAAGCCAAGACCACCCCTGCATCTGTTTCAGGTCAGATCGATCTCCATCTCTGCCGCTAACACATACCAGAGTTGCAAATCACTCAGGTCTTTTCTGGCGATGCAGCTTTGATAAACATCTTCATTCAGCCCATCTTTGAAGGCCTCTATCAGGACCCCCTGGCACCAGCCTCGAATATGGCACACCAGCTCTCTAAATTCCTGGGAGTATTTGGCCACTGATCTCTGCCCCTGATTTATGGTCTTCATTCTAATCCTAGCCTTACGTTCATCCAGTGGGTCTTCAAATCTAATGTGCAACTCTGCCATGAACAGGTTGTAATTCATCAATTGAGGAGCATTATCATTATGCAATGTCATCATCCATTTTGCAGCTGTTCCTTCTAAAGCCCCGGTGACACATCTCACTTTAGCTACTTCTCAGGAAAAATCCTTCCCATATTCTTCCATATGGTTCTAAATCTGGGCTAGGAAGAACCTTAATTCCTTAATTCCCCTCAATATTTTACTTCCAACAGAGGCACCTTTGGAATTCAATGTCTTCTGACAATTGCTCCCCCTGTCAGGGGCCCTTGGGCTGCCGTCGCCTGTTGAACTGGCCCAGGTTTATTTATGGTGATGGCTGGCAGGGCTCCCAGTGCTGCTGCTGCCTCCCCCTTCTCTCTCTCACATTCTCTATGAGTTAACAACTCATACCTTTAATCAGGTTTGATTACTCCCACAGCTTCATTCAGGAGATTTAAGGCTTGTGCTACCAGGAGAATTCTCTTCTGTTCCTCATGCCAAGCCTCCTCTCCTCAGCACCATTGGGTAGTTGTCACCCATACAGGGTTTTTTTCCTTCGGTTCCTTCCATCCAACTCTCAAGGACCATTTGGGTCGGACTACTGGTTTCTTGTCGAAGTGCAACCCTGCTAGCAACTCGGCCTCCCCTGCAGCATTCAGAAGTAGGGAAGTTGCTTTTCCAGTAGCTCCCAAATCCTCCTAGTTGTTAGCTGAATTGGACATTGTTTTCAGACCCCCTTGGAGTATTAATTCTCCAGGTGGGCTGGTAAATCTAGAATAATGTCAGATGGTGCTCCATTCAAAATCCAAGAAACAGACTCTTAGACTCCATTATTATAGAGAAAAGAAACTTTTACTGGAAATCAAGTGGTAGCATCAAAGGAATTCTAGATCTGAAGATTTACGTGTGAAAAACATATATACAAAGTGATGGCAACGTTCCCACCCACAATAGTTTAAATGGTCCATCCAATCGAAGATGTGTATAATGTCATGTGGGATATCTTCAGGTGGTGATGCAGACATCTGGCCATTGTCCTTGGCCTGGTTTGATAAAGAGCTGCAGTTGCACAGTAAGCAAGCAAGTAATCATAAACAATAAAGTTTTTTCCAAGTTATACAGTTCATTCTCTAAAACCTCCAGCACATTTCCCAACCCCACAAAGAGGGGTTATTTCACCCTCCCCCTGTTAATATGGTAGCCGAAAGATGCGAGAGAAAGGAGAGGAGTCTTGAAGGCTGACATTTTGTTATATATTTGTACATTCTGCATATAATATCTACTCGTGTATTTTACAAAACCTGCATATTTTGCATTTTACAAGAACTATACATATAATTCCAGGTATAAATGAAGTTGCATGGACAGTTTTGCATGTTCCTGAAAGGACACATGTTACACCTCTGTTCAATAAACTGCATTGGTTACCAGTTTGCTTCTGAGTCCAATTCACATTGCTGGTTTTGTCCTTTAAAGCCCTACATGGCATGAAGCCAGGTTACCTGTAAGACTACCTCTCCCTGTTACATATACCCATCCCATCAAGTCCAGCAGGAGAAGCATGTTGCGAGTCCTATCCACTAAGAAATTCCACCTAGTGCGGCTTAGGACCTCAGCCTTTTCCCCTGGGGCACCTGCGTTTTGGCTCATCATCCCCCTCACTCCAAGGTTAATGCAATCCTTGTCACATTCCCCAAATTAAAACATGGCTTTTCAAACAAGCCTGGGAATCTCCTGCCAACAATGAGCCCATGCATGGGATGCATCATCTGTTCTGTTTGGCACCTTTTTTGTTTACATTTGTTTTAATTAATCCTGTTTAACTCTTGGTTTCAGAGTCACCTTGTATGATATGGGTAGCCATATAATTTTGATAACTAAATAAACTATTCCCATCATTCTTGTAATTCCTGCAGCAGGCATTCTGGTTTATGTACATTGTTTCAGAATGATTGTAATCCAGTAGATATTTCTAGAGGATTTATAATCCAGTTTTATGAACAGAAGTCTTTGTTCTTGGTGTCAGAAGACAAGGTACTGTAACTGGGGAACTTGCTTGTTTATTGTTTAAAAAAGGAAATTTAAAAGCTTTGTGCAGAAACTGCCTAAGAAGTTTCATTAGTAAAATGTGGCTGCTTACCAGTTCATGATGTGTGTATGTTTTAATTGGATTATGGAAAGCCTTTGGCCTAATTTATGCATTTCAAACACTGAAGATGGCAGGGACTGGAGGCATCCAAAACGTATGAGAGAAAATAACAAACATCTCTTCCAGGGCATTATCTACAAATTTTAATAAGAATATGTATTCTAAATGCTCACTTCACATCTGTGTGGAACTGGTTTCTAATCTATGCACTGGAATCTGGGAGGGAGGGATGTTGAATTGATTGTTCTTCTATACAGAGACTTTCAAACTGATTACATTTAATCCAAACATGTATAGACTTATTAACTTAAATCAGAGGTGTCATCATTAATACCCATGGAGTTTCCCAAGAGTATGCCAGATTTTTTTTAAATTTATATACTAATAATATTGTCATATCCCTGATGAGACTGACTCTGAGCAGTCAGAGGAGGACCCAGGCCCATCTGCTATCTATCCTAGGGTATGCAGGGAGGAGAGGATCAGGATAAAATGTAGTCTACTCTGGAGGAGAGGGCTATGAACCTCTTCATGGGTTGCAGGTGTGAGGTCTGCATAAGAGTTTGGACCTGCATGCTAACAGAGGCTGGAGACAACTTAGTGCTTTATTCCTAAAGAAGGTTTATCTTGGTTGGCGTTCTTCCAAAAGACTGTACCTGGTTATCTTCCTGAAGTTGGCAATTATCTATCCTGCTCTGTCATGGAACTTTATTGAGTGTGGTTTGTTTTTGGTTTTTGCTTCGTTATCGTTAACTGTGTTTCTTTCCTTTGAAATGTTATTTTGAAAATAGTTTACTCCTCCACTGTGAACAATTAAATAGTGAAGCCAAGTTGAAGGCATTAAATGACTTTTAGTTACGTTTTGGGTTTTGTTATGTTTCTGAGATACTCTGGGTCATCACAAATATCTTCTCTATAGAATTTTTGAATGTTTTTTTAAAAAACTGAATAGCTACTATCTTTTAAATATTTTTATTTTTCTATCAACATTAACAGATATTATATTAGTAATGTTTATATTAGCATGATATAATATATATTCATCCTGTAATAACTTGAACAACCAAGTTATTATAGGCATAATAAAAATACAGTAGCCCTCACTTAATAGAAGTTGGTACTGGAATTTCCATTAGTAAACAATATAGTCATAAAGTGTGACACCACGTGATCATGCCCCTTGCAATTGAAATTCCAGCATTTCCAGTTTCCATCATTCCATAAGTGAATCACTATGGGTCATTACATGGTCACCATTTGCAACTTTCTGCTGGATTCTCCATTGACCTTGCTTGTAGGAACCTAGCCTCCAAAAAGTTGCAAAAGGTGATCTTGTGACCACAGTTTCTGTGGGCTTTAATCTCTTTATTGTGAGCTGAGTGTTCACAATCCTATGAGTGCAGAGATGCTGCTTCAGAAGAGGACTAGTCATAAGTAATATTTGTTCAACACCATCACAAGTTTGAAAACCAGTAGTCATTAAGCAAGGACCATCTGTAATAATATCTGCCCATTCCATAATATTTGTCTTTTCCTTTACTGTGTCTGTGTTGTATCACAAACTGATTTTTTCTAGCTCTTTAGATATATCATATGAAGGCTGAAAAAATTCACATAACTGCTAGATTACAACTAGGCTAGGTAGTTGTAGTGTATATCATTTTTTGCAACCTAGTAGTTATCTGGATTTTTGCAGCTCAGATATAGGAGGCGTAAGTTCTCAAAGCCTAAATCTCCATTAATAAATAAAGATTTAATTAAAAAAAACAGTCTTCCAAAACAAGACCTCTTTCATACATTTTTTAGAAATGAAATGCATATGAATGATGAATTCCTGGCCAATATGGGGCTACCAACAACGTTGATTGGGGATTTTAGCAGCAAGACATCTCTAGGAAATCATGTTGGGGAAGACTTTGATATGATAATGTGAAAAACCTTGCATCAATAATTTAGAAAAGAAATAGCACATCCAAATAAATTATCTCTCTGAACATCCATTCATCTGATTTGTAATTAATGGGTAACATTTTTGTTTGGATTTCACTCCCAAACAAAGAACAAATACATTGTTTCTGATATTGACAGGACATTGCAACTTCTGTTAATTTATATCATCTGCATCATTTAAAGTCATTTTTCATATAGGAATTAGATTTAACAAACATTCTGTGTTAACAGACACCACTCCCTATCTCAACTATTACAATTAATTTGAGGTTTTACTGCTTTGTTTATAAGAACAGAAAAGTTGCCCCCAAAGTAGATATTTGCTTGAACTAATTAGCATTGGTGATGTTACCTAGTTTGGGTAATGAAACACCTGTAAGAAAACAAGCAGAAAAAGCACGAAGCACATTGCTTGAACTAATTGTCTGAAAATGTCTGAAATGGCTAATAACAGAATAACAGAACAGAACTGGAAGGGATCTTGGAGGTCTTCTAGTCCAATCCCCTGCTCAAGCAGGAATGCAGGCTACATCTTGCATTGCTTACTATATCATTTTTAGCATGTGGGCAGATATAAAAAACCTTCTGATGCCATTGTTCGTTTGTTCATTAATTAATTTACACATACATACATACATACATACATACATACATACATACATACATACATGCATTCATTCAGGTATATTTGAGTTACAATGCCTGGACAAAAATCTTCAGTTTTCTTTCTAGCTGCTTTTTGGAAGTGGCTTGCCCATGACTATATCCTAGAGATGAGAGCAGAGGTTTGGCTAACCTGATAACTATATCAGGTTAGCCACTATACCAAATTGGCTCTTTCTTCAATTGTGTATGCCTTTTAAGGCATCAAGAGGTTTCCAAGTTACCACTGGGGTCAATCTGCTGGTAGATGTTTTTCTTTGCCTCCCAGATGCTATAGAAAGAATAAGTGTCGCCTAGAATCTCAAAGTTGGCAATTTCTGATACTGCTGAAACATAATCAGCTTTTGATTCTGCAGCAATTAGCATATTATTATCCATAATGTTGTGCATAGCAATTTTCTTGTAAACATTTGTATGAATTCACCATAACCTAATTATTTTTATGATGCATAATCATGGAATATTTTCCAAGAAGGAATGTTTCTATCTTCCAGATATGCAAATTTTTCTGGAAAAAGCCAAGTCCTCAGAAATCATCCAAATATCTGCTTATTCACAAAATTACTCATATTTCATGGAATGCCAAGATAGATGCTTTGTTTCTATGGAGTATAGGTCTTGGCAATACATTATAGCTAGGGAGATTCAACAGATAATATGTTAGATTTTAGAATAGATAATCAAGATCTGTGATTGTTTCCTCAACAGGCCAGCCCTGCATCATTTTATTTGACATTTTCTAGGAATTTCAAGCATATTAAATTCATACTATAAGGGACAAATGAATGTTGAATATATTTCAGGATTATGCTAAATAGTTTTTCTGTTCATTAAGGGCAGCCAGGGTTATATATGAAATCTAGTCCATTTTGTTAAGACTCACACTATTTTTCTCTTGCGCACTTATCACAATTAGTTAAATAAATCAGTAGGAAAGGCAAATGGCCAATATTTCTGTGACTATCATTATTACCAGATGTTATTAGATCATGATCCCAAACTGATGCCAAGTGTATATACCTAGTAAAATTATTACTAGGACCTTGGCATGAGAGAGTGGAGAATCCCTTCTCGTATACTGGAGGCCCAATACTGAAGGATCTCAATCCTAACTCTTAGAGTTGATATTTGGACAAAAATAGCTGCATTTGTTTGGCTATTTGTCATGCCTGAGAAAGTAAGGCAACCGAGTCTTTCAATACCTAATTTCTGTGCTGTGGGAGACAAAGAAACAAAGCATTCTTTCCATGAAATTAGGCTAAGAGGCATGGACTGCAGTTTACAGTTTCTGAATATAATTAGGCACACTATGGCCAAATGGAAGTGCATCCTAAAGCATATGCATATTCCCATCCTCCTAGTCTTCAATTTTCACTTTATATACTTAGATTCATTGATATGAAGGACCCTTCCAAAAAAAGAGGGAGAGAGGAAAAGATACTGGCATCTCAGGAAATGAAGAAATGATCTTCCTGGACTGAATGTACAATAAGTTTCATCCACTGAGATCTTGCTTCTTTGGATTTGACCCCTTCTTCCAATGAAGGAAAAAATCAGAGCCTCACTGGTATCTACATAATACCTCTGATATTTCAGAGAAAGGAAAATAAATGAATTTGTTATAACAATAATATTTCTATTCAGAAATCCCTTGAGGTGATCAACTTGTACAGTGAAGCATGATTAGCTCTGTAACATTTTATAAACTTGCATAACTGCAGATTACTACTCATAATGTTTATCCTTGATTTTAAGACCCTATTGGACCAGTTCAGATATAATGTACTCACTGGGACAATATATTTTTTAAAAGTGATACAGTACTACAGAAATATATATTTCTTTTCAATTTCTGTAAGGTGGGCTAGCTTACATTTGTGTTAATTTGGACAAAATTGCAATCTTGAGCAGCCCAAATCCTATCCAATGATTATACTGGCTTAACTCTTAGGTCAATTTTTAAAAAAATCTTGTGCAGACTGAGATACCTTAGAGATAGCTTGCAAAGTATAGAATCTGGACAATAGGTTACCATGTTCTCCCACTGGACAATTTACCTGCTTTTGTGCTCTCCCACCTTTTTGTTCCAAGAAAGCAATTGCCAATTACTTTCCTTCCTGAAGGCAGAACTTACTAGACACAGACCATTTTATAATCAACCTCAAAGCATCTGAATGTTCATGCACATGAGTACAAAAAACAGCCTTAAAATAAAATTGCCTTTCTTAAATGCCCTGTTGGTCTCTAGAGCTACCGTTAGCAGGAAATCTGTAATAACTTAATAGCTATTATACTTGCTTTGTAAATTGAAGGTTGCTGGTTTTCACATATGTTATTTTCCTGAACAAACCTGGCCTTTTTTAAAACTTAAGTCCATCAGTGCACCATTTCATTATTTTCCAATCACTTGATATAGAAGGAATCAAGGATCTAGCACTTTTTCAGAACTTCATTATAAAGGCTTAAGCTTTTGTGAGCTAGCAGCTCCTTTCATCATGTTATAGGATTTAAATTGGGATGATGTGGATATAAAAAGGGAAAGGGAAAGGAAATGGAAGATAGTTTGGTTATGCATATGCAGGTTACAGTGTGAAGCAGATTATGTGTACGTTGTAGATTAATGGTTGTAATATGCTAAAACCCATTGTGCATGTTGAGATCTAAGATTACCTGTAACCTTTTGATTTATGAGTGTTGTGCAATTTCTCACTTACTGGTGCTATTGTGATTTTCCATAACAGCCACTTTGAGGTCTGCTATGAAGTGCCTTACCTGGAAGGTTAAGAAGGGTTTCATTTTCAGCTGGAGAAGAAATCCTTCTGCCATTTGCCTTAAAAAGCAATGCATCTACCTGTTTGTCTATCTGAACTAAATATGTTTCAATCATATATGGTTAATACTGACATTGATACAAAGTTGGATAGACATTTTAAAAATGGTTTCTATATACCTTACATTGGATATCAATTAAGACATGTGTATTATGTCCTTATGTCTGCCTTTGTGTTCCCCCAGTCAGAATGGCCAAGAAAATTTGCTGTAAGCTGAAATTAGTAGGACAAAATAAAAGATAAACAGATTGGGCTAAAGTACATTGGGACTGGCATGCAAACAAATGAACTGTGGGTAACAGAGTAACTATGCAATGATCTGAGTTGTTTTTACATATTACAGATGTAGAACTTGCTGTAACACAGAGGTTGGTTCTATGTAGGAGAGCTAAATCCACAGAGATGTCATTTCAGCTCCTGTGAAATTTATTTTAGCTAAGTCTACTACCAAATCTTCCACCAGCAAGGGGGTGTCTAAAGGCAATTTCCCTCCTGATGTTCTGTCTAAATAATTCCTACAAATTAGGCTGAAATCTTCCTAGCAGTAGTTGCTCTGACAAGTACCTCTATTAAAAGTTCCTGACTAAAGCCAATTGTTTTGATTTTCATTTCTGGTCTGCCGCCTGGACTGTCAAATGGCAAAGGCCTATTTTACCTCCAAAATTTAGAGTCTACTGTGTATTGGGCTTACCATCTGGAATCACGCCCAGAACTTACTACAATAGATGATAAATGGAACACCCATGCATGGGGGAAGTTTGCTAGTTTGGACAGCCACATACTAGAACACTGTTGTCTAATGGCAGCCCTTCTACATAGCCAAGGGAACTATGAATATTATAGAATCAAACTGGTATTGAAATACTAATCATATTCAGCTTCTAGTTAGTTGTTTATTCAGTACCAAAAAGGATAAAAACAAACCTGAAATATAATTGGCCTCTAGGTAACATAGTTTTTGGTTGCCAAACCTAGGTTTACACTAGAGAAGGGAGTTGCTGCATTGCATCTTCTCTATATATCTTTGCTATCCTTGTATTAGCATAAGTTACTAGCCTACCCAACCATACTCCATTGTGAAGCAGAAAGAAGGAATCCAGCCATTCGGTTCATAGTAGGCAGAGGAGTAACTAAAGCTGTCTCTAGCAGCTGCCCTTGCAGCTTGTGAAATGAGAATTTCACATATCATAGCTTTGTGCTCTGAGTGTAAAGACGCCTGATTCCCAGTCTCACTATGAGGTCCTGGGAGAGTGCTTTAGTTTATGAAAATTGTCACTTGCTGTGCACTGGATTACTAAACCTAGTGCTCAGTGCTGGAGCCCGTATCTCACTTACAAACCTTTCCCATCTTGGCCAAGCTTTACCATCTGAATTATGATAACAATAAGATGTGACCAATTCCAGTGTTTTGGAACATTTGTAATCAGTAACAAGGATCACAGAGAAGGAATAAGAGCCATCATTTAGACAACATTATCTAATATGAAAAAAATTAAAATATGCTCTCCTACTAATTTAAAATGCCTAAATATTTTCCTACCCTATATTTACATACAACTGTGAGCAACTAGGAGCTCATAAATGAATGTTGTGGGTTTATTGATGGTGCAGTTGTATGAACAAAAATATTACATCTTGCTTCCAGTATTATATGAATGCTGGCTTCTAAGCTGGGGTTTAAATATTTTCAGTTGGGTAATTAACAGTGTATATGAGGGAAATGGTAATAATTAAGGGATTGGAAGTTTAAATATTTGAAGAATGGTAACAAGAATTGGATATGTCTAATTTAATGAAAAGAAGAGCTAGGGGTGTTATGATAACAGAATTCCAATATCTAAGGAGATGCCACAAAGAAAGGGAGTTATTCTCCAAGTTGTCAGTGCTCCAACACTGGAGATTTTTAAGAAGAGAATGGACAACAATTTGTATGAAATGGTTTAGGGTCTCCTGCTCAAACAGAGGGTTGGATTAGAAGACTTCCAAGGTCTCTTCTAACTCTGTTATTCTATTAATCTAATGGACTGAAGAACTTGGGAGTAGCCAGACATGTGGGTGATACCTTTATTTTATTGTAATATAATGTCCTTAGGTTTTAAGATAACCTAGGCCATTGATGATAGGAGATACCAGTGTTAGGAATGATAGTCACCTAACAGTTGGGTTGGCAATATATAAACCAGGATAGTCAGTTTAATACTGTCTTTTTAAGAGAATGCTGCAATTGTAATTGGGAGTGGTTCCTCCAATGGCCCTAAGATGGAACCAGAAGCTTGGTTTGTTAGTTCTTGCATTTTCCCTACTGCCTGTTGCCTGATTCTCATTCTGCTCGGATTGCTGTGAGTCTGTTTATTGAACTTTGTTTATGATACTGTACTTTGTTATTAGATTATCCCTGGACTGAATACTGACTGCTATAACTGTATATGACTTGGACTGTTTGTTGGACTTTGCTTAACCGTTTACTGGAAGTAAAACCTACATTTTACTATTCAGTGTATCTGTGTGCTAGTTGTGTGTTATTTATCACCACTCTCACTACGTTTCTCTGAGAACAATCATTCTTCTAACGGGGAATACCTCAACAACCAGTACTTAACAATTACTATATTTACTAGATAGGAAAACAAACTATTACTTGCAAATTGGGAAGGTATGGGGTGTAAGAAATTTATTTTATATTTCTTAGCAATAAAATATGCTATTGAAAATGATTGAATAATTGGCATAGATATCATAACTGAAAAGCATGGATATATTTAAAGTCTAGCCTTTCTTAAACTGCTTGTTTAGTGAATTTCAATTACTTCTATAATATATAAGCTGAGTTTTTTTTTCTTTATCTATATCTATAGTTGCCCTAGTATCTGCAGGTTAGCTGTGACCTGCTGGTAACTCATAAAATATTTAGAGTTCCTGTTATTTTTCAACGAGAGATGGGGGTAGAATCTTAGGGGAGAAGTTAGAAGTTTCTTTATCACAAGGATTTTGTGGACAAGGAAATCTAAAAGCAGTAAGGAAGACAGTAGATACCATTTTTTTCCAACTGCATCTGGGATTCAGATTCAATACTGAAAAATAGAGCCTTGATGGTGCAGGCTGTTAATCATCTAGCACTTAGTGCAAGCTGCATGAAATTAGTGCAGGTTCGAATCCCACCAGGCTCAAGGTTGACTCAGCCTTCCATCCTCTCGAGGTAGGTAAATTGAGGACCCAAGATTGTGGGGGCAATAAGCTGACTTTGTAAAATGCCACTTGGGGGGGGGCAAAAGCCCTAGTAATAAGCAGACATATACAATGGAATGAAGGCTATTGCCGAGCACTTAGCATGGTATTTCTTAGACTGTAAGCCGCCCTGAGTCTCCGGAGAAGGGCGGCATATAAATGTAATTAAAAAAAAAAAGCTGTGGCAGAATTGCATCTAGCATGGTAGAGTTGCCATGAAAAGGCAGACTGACAAGTGAGAGATCTTTTGTATATTTTCAGGGCTGCTTTGCTCTCTTTTCTCCCATGCCCTACATTCCTATTCTATTTCCTCACTAAATGATGTCAAATGTGGGTATGCAGATTTATGTTTCATGTTACTGGTAGCAGTATCTTAGTCTCTCAACAACATATTTTGTAGCTTTTATTAAAATAAAAATCTTTTACCCTCTCTGGAGTTTTGCCCTTAGAATCACATATTTCCAAATCATTTGGGCTTCAGATTCCAGGTCAGAAGATAATATCTTCTCATTCAAGAATGGGTGGTAAGATTTGAATTGTTTATTAGGATGGCAATAACTTGTATCCTCCTTGCTACAATTGCTAATTAGTTATTTTGCTATTTCTATTCCATTAGAAGGAAAGAAGGAAATGTTTATATGCATGCTTCTATGTAGGAAAGAGTGATTTCTTGTTGAAAGAAAAACATGGTTATATATATTTGTGTTCCCCTGTATCGCTGATATGGATAAGAACCAGTGGCCTAATGGCAATTACAACTGCCTCACATGTAAAACTTCCTTGGTTCGAATCCCAGTAAGGGTATGGCTAGCTGACGAGCTTGAAATAGATCTATCCTAGTCTCTCTTGTTTAATTATTTATCAGCTCAAAAACCTCACACAAAAAAATGGTTGTATATACAAATTAGAAATTTCCCAAATGCCATCACTCTGCTAAACAAATAATTCCCTTAACACTGTACAACTTATTTACAAACAATTACTATTAATCTTCTCATCACTCCTTATCACCCATCCCATCCCACTTGTGACTGTATGACTGTAACTTTGTCCTGTATCCTTACGATCTATATGGACTGTTTCCTAGTATGATTTTATTGCTTTATTGTTAAGTGTTGTACCTGATGATTCTTGACGAATGTATATTTTCTTTTATGTACACTGACAGCATTTGCACCAAGATAAATTCCTTGTGTGTCCAATCACACTTGGCCAATAAAAGAATTCCAATTCTAATTCTAAATCAATTAATTTTATATGGGCTACTTTATATTACAAGTAAATAATTGGCTGTAGAAATAGTTGTAATTATTCCCATTAGCCTTCTAAATAGAAAAAAAAATTCTTGGTTCTTTTATATCCATATTTGCACACCCACAATCTTGTGTGTATTCACATGTGGTCCAAAGCCTGCTCAGATATTCTTTTAATAACAATAGGCAGTGTTGAATTAATTAATTAATTAATTAATTAATTAATTAATTTGATTTGTCAATTGCTTACAAGATAATAGATATAACTATATACATAGTTATGAATGCATGAAATGGGTACATATAAGAAAAATAAAAGAAACAATAGGACAGGGACGGTAGGCATGTTGATGCACTTATGCTTATGCTGTTTCAATATGTTTCGATACATATTCAAAGCTCATAAGCAGTAGGAAAGAGTTAATTCAACATGCATATTTAAGTTTAGCATTAAAATTTCAAAGACCCACCGTGTTTATGTTATTTATACAAGCAAAGAGAAATGCATGGATAATATTTCACTTTAGAGAGAGAAAGCAAAAAAAAAAAAAAAGCCTCTCTCTTTCTTCCTGTCTCTGTGCCTTTGTGCAAAAAAGTCTACATCTATACATACCTACATCAGATTGGAAAAATTAACTTTAAATTGGGTTAACAAATGAAGTGTAATGCCAAATACATTTCAATATATTCTGTCCAAATATTAAGTAAAGATGTTGGGAGATGTTGATGCAAATAAGATCCATGTTCCAGAGTGGCACGCATTGCTATGGTATAATGAAAGTAGGGCATATGGATATTTTAGGAGACATTATGTCAGGGACGCTTTATTAACTGTATGGGAGAAAATAAGGGAATATCATTATATGAAAACACCAGTCTGGTTATAAACAATAGAGGCATTTGCATATCCAAATGTTTTTAACATGAAACATATTATTAGATATGAGGAAATTTTAAATGAAAAGGGTAAACTCAAAACAAAGCAAGAATTACAAGAACAAGGGATAAATTTAGATTGGTATTCATATTTGCAAATACATTCAAGGTATGAAAAAGATACTAAGATTGCTGGGTTTTATAAGGAACTGACTGAATTAGATAAAATTTTAACAGGCACTGAAGAGAAGATGATTAAAAAATTATATGGTTATTTACTAGGAGTGAAAACTAGAAGAGTAAGTTAAAGAAACAATGATTGCATGGGGGAAAATTTTTGGATATGGGATAGATCTGGATAAATGGCAGAAACTATGGACTAGAAATTATAAACCAACCATGTCAACGGCCTATAAAGAGAATTTGTATAAGATGTTTTACAGGTGGCATTTACCCCCAGAAAGAATAGCAAAGATGTTCAAAGATAAATTGGCAAAGTGTTGGAAATATCACCAGATGCCTGGATCTTATTACCATATGTGGTGGACATGTATTGATGCTAAAAGATATTGGACTAAAATACACATGTGGTTGGAAAAATTGATAAAACAACATATAGATTTAAAACCAGAGATATTTTTATCAGGGATTTTTGCCTGAAAATTATAACAGAGAGATAACATATGATTATTAATGTATTAACAGCAGCTAGAATTGTATTTGCACAAAATTGGAAAAATGAGAAAATTCCGACAGAGGAGGAAACAATTAAGAAAATAATGGAATATGTGGAAAAGAGTAGATTAACAATGGCAATCAAAGAACAGGAAGAAAAAGAGTATTATAAGATTTGGAATTTATTTTATGAATGGTTAGACAGAAGAATTAGAAACTGAAATATGTGGTAATAGCAATAACATCTTATAACAGATTGATTTTAAAAAACTAAGAGAATGAATATAACTTAGTAAGGATGGATTATATTTTTAAAAGATAACTATAATGTTAATGATAATATAATAATCAAACAATATGATATAAAATGTTGATTAGAATGGTTATAAATATAATTAAATAAGAAATGTATGATGATATCATTATGTGCACAAGATATATGTATCCAACTGACATGCTGTAGAATTGGAAGATTATTATTTATTTGTTATTTTTGTTTTTAAAAAATAATTTTTTAATTAAAATTTTTTAAAAAAGATCCATGTTCCGTTATGGCAAGAAAAGGAAAGATCTCTGTCTATTGGATGATAGATGATTAAAAATTAGCACTAAAATACAACTTTCTTGGCAACTATGACAGCATTTATGTTACTTTTTAAAAATAATTTAGAAGTATATGAAGATTTATAAATGTTAATAGGTTTTCTAGTACAATGTTAATGCAGAATAGAATAACATTGGACACAAATAAGATTCTATAGAACATGCCAACCTTATAACTTTATCTCCCCCCAAAGTCATCTCATGGGGAATAAGAATAGGAATAAAAAGGGAATATTAGGTATGCTGCTTTGAGCTATTTCTAAAAATAATAAAGATGGGATATATAAAAAGTATTCAGTATCAATAGTCAAAAACCTGAGTCCCTAAAAGCCCAGTGACCAGGCATTAGAGCAGAGATGGGCAGTTGGAATTCAGAACCAATTAAAATGTCAGGATCACTTTTCCTGAGAGTCTCCCACATCTCTCTCTCTCTCTCTCTCTCTCTCTCACCACCACTGCATCAGCTTGCCTTGCCGTTTGTCACCCCTTCCTCAAATCAAAAGGCCGATATCACACTTGAATGACAAACCATTCAAGCAGCTGATTAATCTGATATGATATGATATATTAATCTCTCTGGTATGTTTTTATGTAGTGCTTAACACCTCTATTTCCAGACAAGCATCTTCCCCAGTTCCATCTTCATCTGTACAAGTACTGTACCAGATCATTTCCCCACCATCACCCCAATACACATTCACTGGGGCAGCTGGATTTACTCTATTGAACACTTTAGATCTCTGTCATTGCCACTGACATGTTACCTAATCTTCTACAGTTGAATGGCAGGACCTTCATTGACACCATAGGCTGCTGAACATCTGATCAGAAGTGCTGTTGCCCTCATAACTCCATTGCTAGCTCATATGATGACCCAGTCAGTCGTACAGTCCAGCATGGGTTTTGATCAAACAGGCAGATGAACATCTCTTCCTCCATGGTCACCCAAAGGTCACTCCTGAAGTTGGCTATCCTGAGAGTTATGTGCTACTTTACTTCCCTAAAGTACAGAATGGTGTAAAATCCATCCAATCTGCCTGGGTAATCCTATGTCTGTAGCTAATGTATTTTAAACACAGTACTTATATAAAAAGGGCAGGATAATAAAATGTGATTTATTGATTCAATTTCCCTGGATCCACAGAGGAAAATTCTTTTGTCCAGGAGAATTTTACAGTATTTATTTTTTGAAAAAGCAGATGGGAGAACAATATATCCAGATTTAATTTTTTTTTTAGTCTAGGAAAGGTGAACACTGCTAAATAGTATGTTGTTTTTCAGGTAGAATGTTTTTCAGGTAGAATGAGCTCAAGCTCATTCTATGATATCCTATGCACTTAGTATTCCAAAACCTTGATTCTTTGCAGGACAACCTAATTACCTTGATAAACTTAAGTAAGGAACCTAAACCCACAAAATAGCAGCTGTTTATCCATTTTGACTTTTCCCCTTGATAGATGTTTATCGTCCAAAACAAATGGGACTAAATACAAGGAACAAAACTTGGATCATTATTATTATTTATTTATTGTATAATCAATGAGAAAACTGATCCTAAGCTACTAACTGTCTGTCTTCAAGCTTTCCTCTCAGTCTTTAGCACAGCAAAGCATATACATATACTTATACAAAGCATATTCAAAGCACATACAACATAGTATCAACAATAGAGATCTTCAAATTTCTAGGTTCTACTACATCACATGACCTAAAATGGACATCTAACATCAAAAACGTCATCAAAAAAGCACAACAAAGAATGTTCTTTCTATGCCAACTTAGAAAGCTCAAACTGCCCAAGGAGTTGCTGATACAATTCTACAGAAGAATTATTGAGTCTGTCATCTGCACCTCTATAACTGTCTGGTTTGGTTCTGCAGCCCAACAAGACAGACACAGACTTCAGAGAGTAATTAAGACTGCAGAAAAAACAGTTACTACCAATCTACCATTCATTGAGGATCTATATACTGCACGAGTCAAAAAGAGGGCTGTGAAAATATTTACAGACCCCTCACATCCTGGACATAAACTGTTTCAATTCCTTCCTTGAAAACGATGCTATAGAGCACTGCACACCAGAACAACTAGACACAAGAACAGTTTTTTCCCAAAAGCAATCACTCTGCTAAACAAATAATTCCCTCAACACTGTTCAACTATTTACAAAGTGTACACTATTACTGTTAATCTTCTCATCACTCCTTATCATCCATCCACTCCCACTTGTGACTGTATGACTGTAACTTGTTGCTTGTATCCTTATCACGGGTAGGATTCAATTTTTTTAACAACCAGTTCTATGGGTGTGACTTATGTGGTGGGCGTGGCTTGGTGGTCATGTGACTGGGTGGACATAGCTTGGTGGTCATGTTATTGGCTGGGTGTGGCCAACTCAATATCGCTCAAATCAAGGCACGCATTCCTCACCTGGCCTCTCATGGCTGTGGGGATGCTGCAGCAGTCATAAGTGTGAAAAATGGTCATAAGTCACTTTTTTCAGGTCCATTGTAACTTTGAATGGTCACTCCACACAAGCAAAGTACCAGCAAAAGAGGGGGAAAGAACTCCAAAGACATTCCTGAGACAGGAAGTCAAGTCCTGCCAAGAATGTAATAAGTTTCTGTAAGCAACACCAGAATGTTTCCTTTCTGCCTTCCTTACAGGATTAGGCCAATAATTTCTTCTAACAACTGGTTCTCCGAACTGCTTAGAATGTTAACGGTTCTAGCGAATAGTTGTGAATTGGTAGAATTCCACCCCTGATCCTTATGATTTATACTGACTGTTTCCTAGTATGATTTGATTGCTTATTGTACCCTATGAACATCATTAAGTGTTGTACCTTATGATACTGTAGGGGGTTGGACTAGATGACCTATAAGGTCCCTTCCAACTCTGATTATCTGTTATCTGATTCTTGACTCTTGATGAATGTATCTTTTCTTTTATGAATACTGAGAGTATTTGCACCAAGACAAGTTCGTGTCCGATCACACTTGGCCAATATTCTCTTCTCTTCTCTTCTCTTCTCTTCTCTTCTCTTCTCTTCTCTTCTCTTCTCTTCTCTTCTCTTCTCTTCTCTTCTCTTCTCTTCTCTTCTCTTCTCTTCTCTTCTCTTCTCTTCTCTTCTCTTCTCTTCCCTTCCCTTCCCTTCCCTTCTCTTCTCTTCTCTTCTGTTCTGTTCTGTTCTGTTCTGTTCTATTCTATTCTATTCTATTCTATTCTATTCCTATTTCTATTCTATACTTTACTATTCTATTCTACACCTAAAGGGAGAAAGAATAGCTTTAAATCTTAGCCTGCACTTGCTAATTTCCCATTGACTTAGATAACAGTCCACTTCTGCCCTAAAAAGAATTTGGTCAAGAGGTTTAGACAAGGAATCTTTATTATGTTTTCAGGTTAATGTTTTCCCTGCATTTTGGATTATGTTTCTATTAACTCTTATTGACATTAGTTGGAGTACATGAAATGATCACAGCATTATTAGTATCAGCATCAATATGGGAATATTGAGGCCTGCAAATTGAAAGGATAGAAACTGGTTTATCTTTTGGCCAAACAAAAGTTGAGTAGATTGGGGACCATTATGCATCCATCTTAAATCCTGGTCCCATTTCAGTTCTTATACATCTTGACTACTGGATCTATGTATCCTAATTTCCTCTGCTTGGCTTGAAAATTTCCAGACTTGGAATCTATATGGCTTTATCTTTTTCCAAAGGTAATTGACATAACCTTTTTTCCCACCATTTTTGCCTCTTTAAGTTCCTTGCCAGATATTTATTTATTTATTTATTTATTTATTTGATTTATATACCGCCCCCTCTCCCCGAAGGGACTCGGGGCGGTGAACAGCCAATAAAAACACATATACAATGTACAAAGTATGAGACAACATGATATATTAAAATTTAAAAACTGAAATCCAATATGGCTCTAATAAAATATAAACAAGTATTAAAAAGATTAAAACCCAATTAAAATTTAAAAACCCCTAGGCCAGTCCGGCCTGCCGAAATAAATGCGTTTTGAGCAACCGACGGAAGGCCATGAGATCGGGGGCGGCCCTTATCTCCGGGGGTAATTCGTTCCAGAGAGGGGGTGCTCCCAATGAGAAGGCCCGCACCCTCGGGGTCGCCAGCCGTCCAGCCGGCGGCACCCCGAGGAGGCCCACCCTATGGGAGCGTACCGGTCGGTGGGAAGCCGATGGTGGCAGGAGGCGGTCTCGCAAGTAACCTGGTCCCGAGCCATGGAGCGCTTTAAAGATAGTGACCAAGACCTTGAAGCGCACCCGGAGGGCCACCGGGAGCCAATGCAGCCCGCGTAGAAGTGGCACAACATGGGAGCCCCTAGGTGCCCCCATTACCACCCTCGCGGCTGCATTCTGCACCAACTGGAGCCTCCGGATGCTCTTCAAGGGCAGCCCCATGTAGAGAGCATTGGCATAGTCTAGGCGGGAGATCACCAGGGCGGAAGTGACCGTGCGAAGCGCATCCCGATCCAGAAAGGGCCGCAACTGGTAGATCCTACGGACCTGTCCAAAAGCCCCCCTGGCGACGGCCGCCACATGATCTTCCAATGACAGCCGTACATCCAGGAGGACACCCAGATTGCGGGCCCTCTCTGTGGGGGCAAGAATTTCCCCCCCCACAGCCAGCGATGGAACCAGCCGGCTGTATCGGGGTGCCGGGAAGCACAGCCACTCAGTCTTAGATGGGTTGAGCTGAAGCCTGTTCCGCCCCATCCAACACCGCACGGCCTCCAGGCATCGGGCCATCACTTCGACGGCTTCATCGGGGTGGCCTGGGGTAGAGATGTACAGCTGGGTGTCATCAGCGTACTGATGGAACTCTACCCCAAAGCCACGGATGATCTCACCTAGCGGCTTCATATATATGTTGAACAGGAGGGGCGAGAGCACCGACCCCTGAGGCACCCCGCAAACCAGGGGCCTCGGGGCCGACCTCTGCCCCCCTGCCAACACAAATTGCGAGCGGTCAGAGAGGAAGGAGGAGAACCACCGCATAACGGTGCCTCCCACCCCCAACCCCCCCAGCCGCTGCAATATGATACTGTGGTCGACAGTATCAAAAGCCGCCGAAAGATCTAGGAGGACCAGGACAGAGGAATAACCCCTGTCACGGGCCCTCCAGAGATCATCCACCAATGCGACCAGCGCCGTCTCTGTGCTGTGCCCGGGCCTGAAGCCCGATTGGCGTGGATCCAAATAGACAGCTTCATCCAGGTGCTGGGGAAACTGTTGTGCCACCACACTCTCAACAACCTTCGCCATAAAGCGAAGGTTGGAGACAGGACGATAATTAGATAACAAAGTTGGGTCCAGGGACGGTTTCTTGAGGAGGGGTCTCACCACCGCCTCTTTCAAGGCGGCGGGTAGATATCCCTCACTCAAGGAAGCGTTAATAATGCCCTGGAACCAACCTCGTGTCACCTCCCGGGTGGCTAACACCAGCCAGGAGGGACACGGGTCCAATAAACATGTGGTCGCATTCAGTCCCCGCAGTAACCTGTCCACATCTTCGGGGGTCACAGGATCAAACTCGTCCCAAATGACTGTTCCAAATTCCGCCCCCGATTCCCCACCCAGAACTGCCCATTCGGAGTCCAAGCCATCCCGGATCTGAGTGATTTTATCCACCAGGAACTTTGAAAAATCCTCAGCCTGTCCCTGCAAGGGGTCCTCCCGCGCTCCCCCTTCTAAGAGGGAGCGGGTCACTCTAAACAGGGCAGCCGGGCGGTTTCCTGCGGACGCAATAAGGGTGGAAAAGTAAAGACGCCTTGCCACCCTTATCGCCACTAAATAGGTCTTAATAAAAGACCGTAAAAGTGTTCGGTCAGGTCCGGAGCGAGTGGTCCTCCAAATACTCTCCAGGCGTCTTTTCCGGCGCTTCATCTCCCTCAGCTCCCCGGAAAACCAGGGGGCCGAGCGAGAGCGGCGCCGGGTCAGAGGCCGCAAGGGCACGACCCGGTCCAGGGCCCCAGCCGCCACCCTTTCCCAGGTGGCGACTAGGTCCCCCACCGAGTCGTGAGTCCGAATGTCGGGATATGGCCCAAGCTCCATCAGGAACCTATCTGGATCCATCAGGCGCCTGGGGCGGTACCAACGTATTTGGTCCGCCTCCCTGCGATGGGGAGGAGCGGCCTGGAAGTCTAGCCTAAGGAGCGAATGATCTGACCATGACAAGGGTTCAATAGAAACATCCCCAACACCTAGATCATCCTGCCACTGTCCAGAGACAAAAACCAGATCCAGAATGTGACCCCCAGTATGCGTGGGTTCCTTAATTAATTGGGTCAGGCCCAAGGCCGTCATGGAAGCCAAGAACTCCTGAGCAGTCCCCGAGGCCCCACCGGCCGAAGGTAGGTTGAGATCCCCCATGACCATCAGCCTGGGGGTCTCAACCGCCAGGCCGGCTATGACCTCGAGGAGCTCAGGCAGGGCCGATGTCACATAGCAGGGAGCCAGGTATGTGATCAATAGGCCCATCTGAACCCCGGAACCACACTTAACAAACAGGGACTCACATCCGGTCGTCTGAGGAACAGTGGATTCCCTAGGATCTAGATCCTCCCGAATAATTACCGCAACCCCCCCACCCCTCCCCTCGGCCCTCGGCCGATGAAAGACCCGAAACCCGGCTGGGCACATCTCTACTAGAGGGACACCCCCCTCCTGTCCCAGCCAGGTCTCGGTAATGCCCGCCAGGTCCGCACCCCCCTCCGTGATGAGATTGTGCACAAGGGGGGCTTTATTCACTACGGACCTGGCATTGCAGAGCATCAGCCGGAGGCCCGGGGCCCGATCATTCAAACAACTCAGGGAGCGAGACATGACCTGGGGGCCGGAGCGCACCACCGCTTGTAAACAGCGGGGGCGAGCTCCCATCACTTGATAAGACCCCCTGTCAACACCATACCTGCCTCTCCCACCGATCGTAGGGATAACCCTTTCATCCCCCTCCCCAGAAGACACCTATTATTAACACCTATTATCCCACTTCCAACATTAGTTCAATCCCTTGTGATAGTTCCTGAAATATCTATAGTTTTCTGAAATGGATGCTACCCAGCATTGTTGACTTCCCCCAGGAATCCTTTCAAAAATTGCCTTTTTGATGCTAGGTACTCATATCCTAGTTATATTTCAGTTCAAGTAAAACCCATTTCTTGAAGAGGTTTATTTTGTCCTCAAATATTCCCCAGTGTCTAACAAAAAACATCCTTCTGCCTGGCACCACATTTGTTCATTCATTGCAACTCTGTGCTCTGCTTATCTAGTTGTCCTTGCACACAGAGCAAGTGACATTATTTTCTAGAAGGCCTCTCCATATTCTGCCTGCTTTTCTAAGCATTTCTAATCACCTTCATTTTAAGGGAACAGATTTGGTTCATAAGAGTCAGAAGCTGATTGCATTGAGCAAAAATTCATGATTAATGACCGATTGACAGACAATAGTATATTTGACACTCTATGTAATGAACTGAAAAAACATTTCCATGCTAAAATTTCTATCTTCAATCTAGTTATTATTATTCTTATTTAAGAGTATAAAAATGCCCCTTATTAATGAATTGATTGAATTTTTACATTGCTGACTTCACAATAACTCTGGCTGTTTAGGACAAATTAAATGTCATTTCGCAATTTGTGTTGGCAGGGGGGCAGAGATCAACCCCAAAGCCCTTGTTTTGTGGGGTGCCTCAGGGGTCTGTGCTCTCGCCCCTGCTGTTCAACATTTATGTGAAGCCTCTGGGTGAGTTCATCCGTGGCTTTGGGGTAGAGTTCCATCAGTATGCTGATGACACTCAGCTGTACATTTCTACCCCGGGCCACCCGACGAAGCCGTTGAAGTGATGACCCGGTGCCTGGAAGCCGTGCGGACTTGGATGGGTCTTAACAGGAATGGCTCAACCTGACCAAAACCAAGTGGCTGTGGTTTCCTGCACCCAGACACAGCAAGCTCACTCCATCACTGGCCATGGGGGAAGAAATTTTGGCCCCCATGGAGAGGGTGTGCAATCTGGCTGTCCTCCTGGATATATGGCTGTCTTTAGAAGATCATATAGCAGCTGTCGCCATGGGGGCTTTTTGTCAGGTCCGTCAGATCTACCAGTTGCGGCCCTTTCTGGATCGGGGCGCTCTTCGCACAGTCACTTCTGTTCTTGTCATCTCCAGCTTAGACTATTGTAATGCTCTCTACATGGGGCTCCCCTTGAAGAGCATCTGGAGGCTTCAGCTGGTGCAAAATGCGGCCGTGCGGGTGATCTTGGGGGCTCCTCGGAGCTCCCATGTTACACCGCTCCTGCGCGAGCTGCATTGGCTTCCAGTGGCCTTCCAGGTGCGATTCAAGGTGTTGGTGGTCACCTTTAAAGTGCTCCATGGCTTGGGACCTGGGTACTTATTGGACCGCCTGCTGCCACCATCGGTCTTCCGCCGGCCAGTGCGCTCCCACAGGGTGGGCCTCCTTGGGGTGCCGTCAGCCAGACAATGCCAACTGATGGCCCTGAGAGTGCGGGCTTTCTCCCTCCCTCTGGAATGAGTTACCCCCGGAGATGTGGGCCATCACTGACCTGCAGATCTTCCGGCATGCATTAAAGACCCACCTTTTCCAACAGGCTGGTCTGGCCTAGTACTAATTACTAGGGTTTTAAATTTTGGAATTTTTAACTTTTTTACCTTTTTTTACTCTGCTTTTATAATATCATTCCAGCCACTCATTTAATTTCTTTTAAATCTCTTTTAAATTTTTTACTATGTATGTAGTTTTTATTTTGGCTGTACACCGCCCCGAGTCCCCTTTTTGGGAGAGGGGGCAGTATAAAAGTGTAATAAAATAAATAAATAAATAAATTTAATCAAAAAATAGTCCCATTCCAAAACAAAACTTGGCATCTATAATTCTTTTTATTTATTTATTTGTCAATTGCTTAGAAGACAATAGGTATAAGTAAAACCTAGTTATGAATACATGGATAAATATAAGAAAAATAAAATATAAAAGAAACAATAGGACAGGGACAGTAGGCACGTTGGTGCGCTTATGCATGCTCCTTACAGACCTCTTAGGAAAGGGGTGAGGTCAATAGTAGACAGTCTAAGGTTAAAGTTTTTGGGGCTTGGGGAAGAAACCACAGAGTCAGGTAGAGTATTCCAGACATTGACCACTCTGTTGCTGAAGTCATATTTCCTGCAATCAAGTTTGGTGCGATTAACCTTGAGTTTGTTTCTATTGTTTGCTCTTGTGTTGTTATGGTTGAAGCTGAAGTATTCATTGATAGGTAGGACATTGCAATGTATGATTTTATATACTATACTTATATCGGACCGAAGGCGGCGTAGTTGTAGGTTTTCTAGGTCTAGAATTTCGAGTCTGGTGGCATAAGGTATTCTGCAACGAGTAGAGGAGTGAAGAACTCTTCTTGTAAAATATTTCTGGACTTCCTCAACTGTGTTAATATCAGATACGTAATGTGGGTTCCAGACTGATGAGCTGTATTTGAGTATTGGTCTAGCAAATGTTTTATATGCTCTAATTAGTAGCGTAATATTACCAGAGAAAAAGCTACGTAAGATTAGGTTAATAACTTTAAACGCCTTTTTGGCTATGTAGTTACAGTGGGCTCTAGCACTTAGGTCATTTGAGATGAGTACTCCAAGATCCTTGACAGAGTTTGGATCATCAACAAGGTCTTGATTATTCAGCTTGTATTTTATTTTCTGATTTTTTTTGCCAATATGTAGGACAGAACATTTATTTGCTGAGATTTGAAGTTGCCATTTGTTTGACCATTCTGATACATAGTCAAGGTCTTTTTGAAGGGTAGTAGTATTGTCTGTAGTGTTGAATAGCTTTACATCATCAGCGAAGAGAACGCAGTTGCTCTTGATATGATCACAGACGTCATTTATGTAGAGTATGAAAAGAGTTGGCCCTAGAACACTGCCTTGGGGGACACCATTGTTGATAGGTATAGAATTTGATAGGACGCTCCCAATTTTGACCATTTGTTGTCTGTTTGACAGGAATGCTTCTATCCAGCTTTGCAGGTGTCCAGAGATACCGTAAGATTTTAGTTTTAGGAGTAGTTTGTCGTGTACCACTGAATCAAAGGCTTTACAGAAGTCTATGTACGTTGCATCTATTGCTTTGCCCTGATCTAGTTGTGTAGTCCATATGTTTTTGCAATGTAAGAGTTGCAGATTGCAGGATAGTTTTTTCCTAAAACCAAATTGTTTATTAGAGAGTAGGTTGTTGTTTCTAAGTGGAGGATGATGGATTGGTTAATAATTGATTCCATGACTTTACAGGTGACGCAGTATAAAGAGATTGGTCTGTAATTTTCAAGTAGGCTGGGCTCTCCCTTTTTGAAAAGGGGATAACTGTGGCATGTGACCATAGTTTTGGCAAGGAGCTGGTCCTGAAAGATTTTTCAAAGATTATGCTTAGAGGTTCTGCTATGGCAGTGGATAGCGTTTTTAAGAAAATATGCACATATTCCATCTGGTCCAATAGATAGAGATGGCTTTAGATTGCGTAGAGCTTTTTCAACATTGTCTTCTGTAAAATCAATATGTATTAGATCATTGTAATTGTCTGTGGTTCGACTAGGAAATACTGGGCATGATCCATTGCTGTTTACAAATACTGAGCCAAATAATGTGTTAAAGAGGTTGGCTTTAATAGTGTCGTCGTTGCAGTCTTTACCATTAGGTCCTTTCAAGGGTGAGATGGACCTTGAGATTTTTAGTTTGTTGTTTACAAAATTGTAGAAAGCACGGGTGGAATTGGTGTGTAGAAGGTTTTCTTCTTGTTTAATGTGATAATTGGTGCATCAGTTTTTATCTGGTGGCATAAATTTTTGTATCGACTTTTGAAGTTGGCAACGTGACCGGATTTGTTTTTCCGCCAAAGTGATTTCTTTTTGGATTGAAGCTTCCTTATTTTTGGGGATAATTTGTTTTTTCTGATTTTGGGAGTTGTTATTGGTACATATAGTTTGATGACTTTTTTGACTTCAAGTAAAAATATGTTGTAATGGTCTTCTACAGTATTGCATCCAGAGAATAGAAATTGCCAATCAAGGGATGAGAGATCGTTGTTTATAAGATCATAGTTGCCTTTTTTGAAGTTATCTCTGTGAAGGTGATGCAATGTAGTCTGGATTCCCTGGAGGAAGGGATGCATTCCAGAGAAATAAGAAATAGCTCAGTTCAGATAATTTGTGTGTGGGAAAGGGTATGAAGATAGTCCTCCCTAATAGTTCTTAGAATATATGCTTGTTGTAGATAGTAGGGTGCTCCTGTTTTGTAAGATTCAGTCTATAGGTGTGGAACAATAAAGAAATCTGCTTGGAAGAATCACCATGTGATTTTGGTTTTGGGAGTTTGGCAATGCTAGACTCCATCAACGTTCCCCTCACCATCTCCCAAATAAAACCTGTAAGGGAAGGCAATATCTGGATTTCCAGGGACAAGTTTCCATAAAATAGAGCATATATTGTTTGCAGTAACAATTCAATATTTTGGATTCATAGCAAAATTCATCATTACTCTTAGTTTTTGAGGCTTGGTTGTCTTCTTTTTGCTTTCCTTTCTTATTTACTCAAGAGCTTTTGATCAGAACTTCTGTTAAATATTTTTAAAAATTCAAGTGTCAATGGGGCCACTTCTGTCCAACAATTCTTCTGTTTATCTGCTCCCCACACATCTATCCACAGAATTTGTCATTCCATAATATTTATTGATTCTTCTCTACCAAATTTTGTTCTCTACCTTTTAACTTTCCTTCATTCTTGTTTGTATCAGTTTGTCTGGAATAAATGTTAGGCTTGATTGCCCTATTCTTTCCCAGTTGTCCTTTTGTCCTAGGCCTAGATAAGATCCATGGTCAAGCCATTGAAGCTTACCGGGTATAATGGGCAGTCACTCTCTTCCATCCTAATCTTCTGAAGAGATTGTTGAAAAGAAAAATTGGAAGCAGAAATTTCTATGGGAAAGCCAGAATATGAATCTAATAAAAATAATCTTACATTTATGTTATCATGGACCTTCAGTTAGATGCTATCAGGACCCAGTGATTTATTATTGTGTAGCCTGTCAAGATGTTCTAAAACATCTTCTCTTGTTGCTTTTTGGCTTATATTTTACAATTCTGTCCTGATGTCAATGCATGGTCAGGTACCTGTCCTTTAATTACTACCTTATCATAATTACTATAGATGGTATAATTTCACCTTCTATATAAAGATATTCATGATATGAAGAAAGCTATCATATTTCTTTTTATTTTTAAGTAAAATTACTTTTCAATGTTTTTATTTTCATAATTATCTAATGGTATGTGCTAGTGGAAGTTCATGTAGATTACATATGCCTATTTTCATTTACTACATTAAAGTATAGAGGTCTTATTTTGTTTGCATACACAAGTCATTTTAAATGGCTTGTACTGAGTTCACAGTCTCATTTCCACTGTCCCTTTAAATCTGGATCCAAATGCTTGTGACTAGAAATTTCTGTTTGTACACTGATTTAGGGCTATAGTTTAAATAAAATTAGTAATGCTAATTACTGTAATTAGACTTCTTCAGACTCCTTATGAATTTCATAGCCCTTATCATTTACAGGACATAAGAAAGGTTTTCTCAAGAGAGGTGGAATTAACTGGTATGGTAATAAAATCCTTAGCTTATTAGCAGGTGAGGCAGAGATGTGCTAACATAGCATCTCTGTCACTGCCCGAACTGTAGAGGTGGCATAAATAAGAGAATATTGAAATTGTAATGTACTGTAGGTTGCTGCACTATTAAACCTCAGGTATCAAATAAGTGACAATGCATGTTTTTCTTGGCCATATTGATTCAAGGCATAACATTCACAATTGAAATTCTATTCATTCTGAGTCCCTGGAATTATTTTTGGTGAATAATTAGAACAAGAGGGCAAAGTCAGAATACCGAGTTTTATGAATATATTTGGAATATACACACATTTTTGTCACTGACTGTAGATATGATATAATCAGGTTTAGCTTTTAGAACTAAAGCAAGTTTCTTAACATAAACACTGAGATAGCATTATTTGAGCATTACAGGTATCTGAAAAGCATATTAAGAAGCATAATAAGCAGCATAATTCATGAAAAGATAAAAAAGAATGGAACACTTTCTTAATTTGGTTAAAGGAACATATTTAATTTTGCATTATATAGTTTGCAACCTAACTATTTTGTTTCACAATGAGTAAAGTAATCCTATCTATTTTCATTGCTCACTTCTTCATCATTCTTATCATTGGTTCTTTGTATTCTAGAAGCAGATCTAAATAATTGGAAAATTTATATCACAAATTACAGCAGAAATCATGATTTAAAAACCTCTATTTTCAAACTATAATTTCTTATTCTAATTTGCCAAATAGCTCCTAATACAAAGTGATACTTCACGGTTTTTTGTTTTGTTTTTAATCCATGAAACTGTGGCTTATTCCACTAATCATGTAGTAGGTGAACAATCAGAGTGGTTGTGAGAAGCAAGTCAGCCTAGACCTCCAGCTCTGTTGCAGAGGAGAAAATTGTTTTTTTTTTATTATTTTGCTATTTAAGAGCCCATTTTAAGGATTTACATGCAGCAAAGTTGGGTGGATATATTTTACTAAACAGAAATTGTTAAACAAATTCTCAAGGCTACAGTGTCTCCTTAAAAGTGACAGTAGCACTGGATCTTGGAAACGAATCCTAAAATTTATCAGCTTCTTTATGATATTCTCTCTTAGGGTTTAACTGAAGTTCAGGGATGCAATCAACCTGCAAAGATATCTATATAGTAAAAGGCAGATCATTCATACATGTACCCTGATTTAAGAACACAATACAGAAATCATAGATATTTCTTTGAATTTCTCTTTTTCTTTGAAGGAATGTTTATAGAAAATTCCATTCTATCAAATTGAAATGTAACTAAAAAGAATTTCTCTGCAAGGGCCTAAAAGAAAAGTCTTAATCTTGAGTCAATCCTTTTTTAACTTTCTGCTGTAGCACTTAGACACACTTCTTTTTTGGGGAAAGACTAAAAGAAATTGTGAACATTTATAGGCACCAGAAAAAAAATGAAAACATCGATGCAGGCCAAGGTTATCAGCTGAACAGATAAAATTTTGACTGAGTCCAACTACCTTTGATAAAGTTCTGAGGCATGTAATCTGAGGCACAAATTATACATTCATTTTTACTGATGGTATTTTTCTGTGAATATATGTAACTGTGGTAGAATAAATAAATGACATTTCTACTTGCGTGTTTTGTTTCTGTTTAAGAAGGCTGTAGTTCCATAACCCTCACATTGGCAATGAGCTTCTCTGAAATCAGCTATACTCATATCTGAATAGGCACTGGTAATCTATCTAAACTTCCTATAGAAAAGTAAAAGTGCTTCCAGAGATAGTTTTGTATTTGCAAAAAATAAGGGGCATGAGAGAATTTGCTGCAAAGTTGTTTGTGTGGTTGAGTTTATTGCTTAATTCTCTTTAAGGATAGGAGTTTATTGCTTAATTATCTGTAAGAAGGCTGAACTCTTATACATGCTTACCAGCAAATAAGCTGCACTGAATCTAGTCAGAGTAATTTCTAAATAAGCATATAGAACAGATTTTTTAATTCATGCCCTTGGTCATTAATAAGATAGCATGCAGAAGGAACAATATGCAAGGAAGTGATATTTACAAGCTATGCCCTTGATTACTTGTAGACAGGCATACAGAGAAAAAATACTGATGTTTTCACTTATTTTATACATTCAGGCATTTTAGGAAAACACTGTTTGTAGTTTAATTCCAGTTTAATTTGACCTCCTTAAAATTGGAATTACAGTCTTTAGAACCTTTAAACATTTACCTACCTCTGATATGAACACGATAGAAGTAAATATAATAAAATATTCATTTGATATCTTGTTTGGTCTATATAAGGACCATCACTAGAGTTTTAGAGAGATGAGAGAGAGAGAGACAGAGAGAGACAGAGACAGAGACACGGAGAGAGGCAGAGAAGGAGAGAGGGAGAAAGAGAGAGAAAGGGAGTGGGGCAGAGAGAAGATAAGAGAGAGACAGAGGGAGACACAGAGAGACTCTTTGTATCCCAGAGGGCATGAACACTGTTTGGCTTCAACAGAGGTAATCCTAACAATTTGTGGTATGTGACAGAATGAAGAACTTCATGAGCACCCGTATAACTACTTCAGCCACAATGCAGTTAGAGCATTCTAAATCCTCTCCTTATTATGGGTTCTTCCTTTAGACAGCAATGTATATTATCTCAGTTGTGAAACACACAATTAACGTTCTGCTCTTTACAGCTTTTCCACTGCTTTATATTTTATTTACAACTGGTATTGTGTTTGGATACATTATAGCAGCAATCAGTCAAAAGACAGTTTGGCAGTCGTGCTAAAAAGATAAATTCCCTGAACATGCTTAGTGTTGTACTATAAAATCCTGGCATCTGTATGGCTACAGAAATACCATTTTTAAAGAAAACAGTTCCTATATGTTAAAGACAACTACAAACAGCATTCCATAATATAAAGACCTAATATTTTTAAATAAAACTCATAAAATGAACATCTTTAACCATAAACAGATTTGCCTTAATCTAGTATAAAAACAATTAATGTTAAAAAAAATATTTTTAATACAGCTTCTGAGTTCTGGCATGCTAATTCCAATCCAGATGTTGACACTGAGCCTATCTGCTATCCCCTCGTCTTCTGTTGTTCTGAGGCAGAATGGGACAATTCACCATGGCCAATTCAGAACCGTCAACTGGTTGTGGGACAATTCGCCATGGGACAATTTAACAATTCAATTATTTAAAATAAATAAAAAGATATTTTAATTTTTGTCATGTATATTTCATTCTGTCCCTCCTTTTGTATCCTTTCTTTAATGATTTAACCATTTCTTTGAAGTTAGTGTAATTCTTGTCCTGCAGCCGGTTGTCCCATGGCAAATTGGCTGTGGCAAGTTGTCCCATAGTGAATTGGCCATGGCACTTCAGCTGAGACGAGTTAGCTGTGGCGAATTGTCATAGACCCATTATGAGGTGGGACTCTGTGAAGTTCCAGACCCAGCTGAAACACTACTGTGCTGCTAGGGTAGGAAGCAGATTAATTTCAGAAGTCACTGTGTGTAGTGTAATTTTGAGCTGGGATTTATGCTGAAATCTCATAAGAAATCCAGAATTCCTTGTAAAAATATTGTTATTTTTAAAAAAAACCTCATCCTTTTTGAAAGTTTTATTTCAATGCAATGCAATTGGTGGACTGGGTTCATGCAAGAAGTGTCTTGTCTTCCTCACTGTGGCAATCAAAGACCAGTCATTGCAGGGTCCAAAGATGTCTGACTGCCTGGGCAGTGTTTATTACATTTATAGGGTTTTTAAAAGAAGACAAAGGCAACATAGATACAGCATCTGGATTGGAGAATAGATGCCACATGGGTGAAAGCTCCCATCCACATTGGTACAACCTCCCAACCAATCCTTAAAACTAATGGTGATGTTAATAAAAGGAGATCACTTGTATGTCTGGAAAGTTAGGGACTTTCCACTTTTACCAAAATATAGGGAATGAGATCATTCAGTAACAAAAGAGGCCCCTTAGCCAAATGTGCAGTCTGCTGCTAACATCTAGCACCATCCAGAGGATCTCAGTGGCTACCACATTTCACTCTTTTTTATTTTATTAGTTAAAGAACAATCATAAAAGGAGTTAGAAGAGGATTCATAATAATCATTAGAAGAGCATGCTTGCATTTGTTTATACAGGGCATATACTTGACCCTAAGGCAATGTAGAGAAGGTTTAGGGTGAAAAGCTGTGATACATATGTTGCAAAGAGAAGGGAGACATTGAACAAAGCAGCACCCACTAAAGCACTGACTACATAGTGTAAAATTTTTCCTATTAAGCCTATGGGTAATCAAGCCCAAAAGCTTTCCCACCAAGATCCCAATTTATCAATTTTCAAATCCAAGGCCAAATTGTGTAGAAATATTAAGCTGGTGCTGGATGGTTCATGACCCATCAAACAAATTAAAACAATATAAATTTTGTAGAATAGCCTTCCAAAACACTTGCATCTCCTGGTTGAGATAGCTGAAGAACTAACATTAATTGTTTTTGCTAAATTACATAAATGTTTTTGCTAAATTACATGCAACAGAGTTAAAAAGTAAAACAGGAATCAGTCAGCTGAGGCAGCATTGCGCTTCACTAATATTAGCAGGAATATAATTAAAAGTTTCTTGACCACATGTAAAAACCATCCTTGTAGTAGCCAAACATAGGTAAAATGAAAAGAAGTCTCTTCCAAAGCTTTGCAGTTCAGAGTAGGTAAGCTAATGCGATGACAGTGAGGTTTTTTATTTGAAGATGTACAATTAACTACTTTTGCACAAGTTATATTTATAGGGACTGCTATCATTGAGGTGTGTAAAGCAGTTGCATAATAGGCAGCAAATCCTGAAGTTTTGAATTACTGCAGAAGGAGTGCAGACAGGAAGTAAACATGTACGCGCCTGGGAGGCCTCGG
Organism: Bungarus multicinctus; assembly: GCA_023653725.1. NCBI lineage: Eukaryota > Metazoa > Chordata > Lepidosauria > Squamata > Elapidae > Bungarus > Bungarus multicinctus. The sequence continues at coordinate 42,978,046 of CM042844.1, forward strand.
GGGTTTCCGTGTCAGGGTGGCAGACTGGGGGTGGGCTGCCGGGGGCCAATTTTATCAGCACGGTGACTGGGAGAGGAAGATATGCTGGGGGTAGAGGGCCGTATCCGGTAAGGGGATCGCGCTCCCGATGTTTGCAAGCGGTAGCGCACTCCGACCCTCCATACTCATCCTGCAGCCCTGGTTGTCCGGATCCTCAGGCCCTGAATACCCGGCTGTTGTTGTGCAATGCCAGGTCCGTAGTTGACAAGGCTCCCCTGATATATGATTTGGTTCAGGAGGAGGCCGCGGACCTGGTAGGTGTCACCGAAACCTGGTTGGGCCCAGAGGGCGGTGTCCCTCTGGTTGAGATGTGCCCACCAGGTTTCCTTGCATTTCACCAGCCTAGGGCTCAGGGAAGGGGTGGCGGTGCTTATAAAGGAAGCCCTTCGTCCTAGGGAGGCCACTGTCCCTCAGACGGCTGGCTGTGAATCTCTTTTTGTGAAGTGGGGGCAAGGGGTTCAAATGGGTCTTTTGATGGCGTACCTGGCTCCCTGCCACGTCTCATCGGCCCTGCCCAGACTCCTCGAGGTGATAGCCGGGCTGGCGGTTGAGACCCCCAGGCTTTTGGTCATGGGGGATTTCAACCTGCCATCGTCCGGTGAAACCTCGGGGTTGGTTCGGGAGTTCCTGGCTTCCATGACGGCCATGGACCTGACCCAGTTAGTTTCTGCTCCCACTCACATTGGAGGACACATGCTAGACCTGATTTTTGTCTCTGGGCAGTGGTTGAATGACTGTAATTTTGGGGAGTTAGTCATCACACCCTTGTCATGGACAGATCATTCCCTCCTTAGGCTGGACTTCTGTTCCGCCACCCCCCACCGCAGGGAGGCGGAACCACTTAGATTGTTCCGCCCCAGGCACCTGATGGACCCGGAGCGGTTCCAGAGGGAGCTTGGGCCATTTCCTGAGTCTCTGGCTCACAGCTCGCCTGGAGACCTGGTGGCCGCCTGGGATGGGTTGGCCGCCGGGGCTCTAGATCGAGTTGTGCCTCTGCGACCTCTGACCCAGCACAGATCCCATTTGGCTCCGTGGTATACGGAGGAGCTACGGGAGATGAAATGCCGGAAAAGACGTCTAGAGGGTATTTGGAGGGCGAGCCGTTCTGAGTCTGACCGAACACAGGTGAGATCTCATATTAAGACTTACCTCGTGGCGATAGGGGCGGCGAAATCTTCGTATTTCTCCGCCCTTATTGCGTCGGCAGAAAATCGACCTGCCGCTCTGTTTAGAGTGACCCGCTCTCTACTCGAACCGAGAGCGCGGGATGACCTCTTGCAGGGTAGGGCGGAGGAGTTTTCCTGATTTCTGCATGGCAAAATCGCTCAGATTCGGGAGGGGCTCGACTCCAATTGGATGGTCCCGGGGGAGGTGTCCGGGGCAGATCTTGTGAATGTTATCTGGGGAGAGTTCGATTCTGTGACCGCCGAGGGTGTGGACAGGTTGCTGGGGGGTCTGAATGCCACCACCTGTTTATTGGACCCGTGTCCTTCCTGGTTGGTTTCGGCTGCCAGGGAGATGACACGAGGCTGGCTCCAGGGGATTATCAATGCTTCTTTGAGAGAGGGGGCGCTTCCTACCGCCTTGAAGATGGCGGTGGTGCGGCCCCTCCTCAAGAAGCCTTCCCTGGATCCAGCTATTTTAAACAACTATCGTCCAGTCTCCAACCTTCCCTTTGTGGCGAAGGTTGTTGAGAGCGTGGTGGCACGTCAGCTCCCTCAGTACCTGGAGGAAGCTACTTACCTCGATCCGTTCCAATCGGGTTTCAGGCCTGGACATAGCACTGAGACGGCATTGGTCGCGTTGGTTGATGATCTCTGGAGGGCTCGTGACAGAGGGTTCTCCTCTGTCCTGGTCTTATTAGACCTCTCGGCGGCTTTCGATACTATCGACCATAGTATCTTGTTGCGACGGTTGGAGGGGTTGGGGATTGGAGGAACCGTCCTCCAATGGTTCTCCTCCTTCCTCTCCGACCGTTCGCAATTCGTGTTGGTGGGAGGGGGGAGGTCCACCTCTAGGCCCCTGGTTTGTGGGGTGCCTCAGGGGTCGGTCCTTTCCCCCCTCCTGTTCAACATTTATATGAAGCCGCTGGGTGAGATCATCCGTGGTCTTGGAGTGAGATGTCATCTATATGCGGATGACACCCAGTTATACATCTCCACTCCGGACCACCCCAACGATGCTGTGGGGGCTATGTCTAGGTGCCTGGAGGCCGTGCGGAATTGGATGGGCGGGAACAGGCTTCGGCTCAACCCATCCAAGACCGAGTGGCTGTGGTTTCCGGCGCCCCAATATAGCCAGCTTACACCTTCGCTGGCTATTGGGGGGGAAATCTTGCCCCCCACAGAGAGGGCCCGCAACCTGGGAGTCCTCCTGGATGTACGGCTGTCACTTGAACATCATGTTGCGGCCGTCTCCAGGGGGGCGTTTCATCAGATCCGTCGGATCTACCGGTTGCGGCCCTTTCTGGATCGGGACGCCTTGCGCACGGTCACTCAGGCCCTTGTCACCTCTCGCCTGGACTACTGTAATGCCCTCTACATGGGGCTCCCTGTGGGGAGCACCCGGAGACTCCAGCTGGTGCAAAATGCAGCCGCGTAGGTGATCATGGGGGCGTCGCATAGTGACGCCTCTCCTGCGCGAGCTGCATTAGTTGCCAGTGGCTTTCCGGGTTCACTTTAAGGTTCTAGTTTTGACCTTTAGGGCGACCCATGGCATGGGACCAGGTTACCTGCAGGACCGCATTCTTCCAGTGATCTCCAGCAGGCCGGTGCGTTCACATAGAGAGGGTCTGCTCCGGGTGCCATCAGCCGCTATGTGTAGGAGGAGTAGGGCCTTCTCTGTGGGGGCCCCCACCCTCTGGAATACTCTGCCACCGGAGCTTCGTACTGGCACAGACCTGAGGGCCTTCAGGCGCGCGCTGAAGACCTGACTTTTCGAGCAGGCCGGCCTGGGCTGAGATGGTTTTAATTGGTCTCCATATTTATTCTTAATTTTAATTGGGGTTTTAAGGGGGGGGGTGAGGCTTTTCTACTTTTATTAACCAGCCAATATCAAATTTAATACTTTTTTAACTTTTGTATTGTTCATGGGGTTTTAGACGGGCTGTGCACCGCCCTGAGTCCCTCGGGAGAAGGGCGGTATATAAATTGAAATAATAAATAAATAAATAAATAAATGTAGAAAGCAAATTTTCCATATCATAAGTTTCAGATAAGCAAAAGACATTTGTCTGTGTGATATTAGCCAATTCCACCCATAAGTTTTGCTTCATTCGTTGCTCAAGTGAGTGTTTGTGTGAATGACAGCCATTGATGCTGTAAACAATCAAGCATAAACAAATGAGCCCGGATTGGACACTGTGCCATCTGTAAAATCAAATTCCTGGGATTGGATCCGGGGACTAGTGTAGACATCCTTTGCTGGGCGGACACAACAAATTGGAATCCACAAAGGTCCTGTAGGAGCAAACACAACACAGCCTTGCCCCCTCACCCCCAAATAGTTAAATTTTGAATAGAAACATTCAATTAATTTAAGGTAAATTCAATTAATGTAAGGTAAATGGAAACATTAAATTGCATTCAATAGAGTTAAGATAAATAATACTTTTTTAACCTGGCTTGATTTAAGGTGTTGATTTAAGGTAAATAATACTTTTTAAACTTTTTTTTTTTTTTAGAGACTCCTTTCCCTCCTTTTTTATTTATTTGTGGAGATAGGCCTTAAATGACCAATGAGCATATTCCATTATGGCTATATTCCAGGTTGTACAAAATTGCAAAAAAAAACCAAATATCATGTTGTAAAAAGAGGGCTTGTCTGATAGATAACATCCATTGGCCAAAGTTGATGATGAAACAATCTTGCATTTTGATGGAAAAAAGAGTGACTGAAAAAAAATCAGCAAAGCTATAGCCTTAAGAAAGAGGCCCAGAAAGGGGCAAGTGTCTATATATGTAAAAAATATCTTCGGTCTTGTAGTAGCTATTGCAAAATTAAAAATAAGGTCAGGGATAATCCTGGGTTTAATAGAAGCACCTGTAAGATTAAAATTAAGTTAACACACATAATTAGAGTCAGAGATTAAATCAAAAGGCTGTTGAAAAAAGTTTTGAAAGTTAAAATAGCAGGACATTTTCCAGGTATCATCATGAGGATCCTTGTAAAGGAAGAAGTCATTAAGTAAGAAAGCCAAAGTTCTTTAGTCAAACAATACAGCTTACATAGTCATATAAAAAACATTGAAGAGATAAGGTTTTCTAAAAATAAAATTAAAAATTAGATTTACATAATTCCACCATTTACACTTTATTGTACGTATCAAAATTTAGAAGGAAAAGTTATTTACAAAGTCAACTGTATACCTTTCATGATTTTACCTGTTGTGCTGGCAATAGCCATGCATTCTTCACATTCTTGTTGTAAACCCTCCAGATGGAGTCAAATTTTAGTGTCAGTTCTCTGATTTAATTAAAACATGGATTAAGAGCATGTACAGAGCGCAGCGAGTTTTAAATTTTGATTCCCCTTGCTGAAACTGGGAATTTATTTTATTTATTTATTTATTTATTTTGACATTTATATACCGCCCTTCTTCCGAAGGACTCAGGGCGGTGTACAGCCAAATCTACCCCAATCCATACAAAAGTTAAAATGTAATTAAATAATAGGCTGTTAAAGTTAAAAACCAACCTTCCCCCTGGACATATTAAAACCCCAAATTAAAATCCAAATTAAGAGGAGACAATTAAAACTCGTGTCAGCCCAGGCCAGCCTGCTCAAAGAGCCAGGTTTTTTGCACACGCCTGAAGGCCCTCAGGTCCCTGCTGGTACGTATCTCAGGTGGCAGACTATTCCAGAGGGCAGGGGCCCCCACAGAGAAGGCCCTACTCCTAGAGGCCGACGGCACCCAGAGAAGGCCCTCCCTGTGGGAACGCACCGGTCTGTTGGAAATCACCAGCAGAATGCGGTCCTGCAGGTAACCTGGCCCAATTCCATGGATCTCTTTAAAGGTCATAACTAGAACCTTAAAGCGAACCCGGAAAGCCACCGGCAACCAATGCAGCTCGCGCAGGAGAGGCGTCACATGGGAGCTACGTGACGTCCCATAATCACCCACGTGGTCGCATTTTGCACCAATTGAGCCATCTTCAAAGATTATGGTTCCAGGCGAGCTGAACCTGGGAACCGAGTCACCTGTACAGATAACATTCCAGGCAATTTGCCAATCTCAGCCTATCTGAGGCTTCTTTGTGTGAAAATCACTAAAAAATCAGGAGATGAAAATTGCTAAAAAATCAGGAGATGAAGCTATGTAACCTATAAAAAAGTTATTTTCCAACCTCACCTTTTTCAAGGCAAAAACTCAAAGCAGAGGAAAAAAAAATTGTTAAAGTGATCAAAAGTCTCATTCCCCCCCCCCCCCGTTTTTATAAAGCAAAAAGTTAACAACCAGGCAACGGGGGGAGGAATTTTTTAAAATACTACACATCCATCTTTTCCACTCAACATTTTTTTCACCAATAAATCACACACAAATAACGTTCAACATAAGCAAAGCACACACAAATACCTACACAAATAATCCTCTCTTTCCAGTAAATCACATACATTTCGTCCAGACTTTTCTCATTTCCTTGCACACGCTATCTTACTCTTCTTTCAATCTGGGATGGGGTTCAACACACAAACATGCACATCAATTTTTTTACCATCACTATTCTCACACATTTACACTGTAATCAAACAATTTTTTTCTGAGAGCCAATAAGCTCCATTGTAGAGGATCTCACCCTCCAGGGCTGGAAATGATTACATACAGACACATTCTCACACACAAAATTTCCAGACCTGGGGAGGTTTTGTCCCTTTAAATTTCCACATTTTCTTTTTTTGGACAACCAGTAGTTTGTTCTCGGAGCACCAGGAGAACTCAAGGAGCGGTTCCAATCACATAGGTGATTGTGGGCCCAAACTACTGCCTATCTGCCTCCCACAGCTCTAAATCCAATCCAAAAAGCCAATTTAATTCTCTGGCTGCCAAACATGTTACAATTAATTTATTTTGAGCTGCAGCTGTTCTAATTAGGGCTATACACAGGTAAAAGAATTAGGGCTATACACAGGTAAAGGAATTAGGGCTATACACAGGTAAAGGATATTTTTCTTCAATTCAATCCTATTCAATTCTGCCTAAACTTATTTTACATTATTATACATACACAGCTAAGTTCTATACTGCATGCAATTATTATACATTATTATACATAAACATCTAAGAAGTTTTAATGGAAATCATATCCTGAAAAAAAGCATAAACATTTTCTTTTTCTCTTAATTCTTTCTACATACCCATATCTTCTTTGAACAGCCCCATTTTACTTTATGGAGGGGCTCTATTTTAAACACAAATCTGTATCTCATTCCATGCTTCTGAACAGCAGAGCTGACTGTAGACCATTGAACTCAATGGGGCATGCTTTCTACATTCAATCCTGCCACCCAGTGCATCAGAAGAGAGCAGTTGCCTGCATTCTAGTTACATCCATTGTTCTATTTTCTTAAGCATTAAGTAATTAAAAAAATTAAACATAAAAATTTTAAACAAATAAATGTATGTGTCTCTGGCCTGGGTTTCTAGCTTAAATCTTCCCCTTTTTCTAATTGTTCCTTTAATATTTGCCTTATGGGGGTGTACAATGGCTTTGGAGAATCAAAAGTTTTTTAGCCTGCTCAGAAGGAGCTGAAAGTCCAATTAAAGAAGATTTTGGAGTGAAAATTTTTACCTGATCATAATCAGGAGGGGGCTTATAGTCAATTATTATTTTGCTGAAACATCAGAGCCAAATTATTGTTTTACTGAGACATCAGAGCCAGATGTTTCCACTGTATGACAGCATTGATACCATCAATGTACTGGAGCCCTGAGTTAACCTGAGCGTCCTGCGCTCAGGGACGAGGGACAATCCTTCCCTATTTCCCCAATCAGCTTTTTTATGTCTAACCTCAGTGTGCTTTTGCACCTGATTCATGTAGCAGGAACTAATTTCCTGAACATGTTCCTGCTGATGTTGAGATAGATTGCAACCCATACTTACCACTGAGGGGTCTCGTGAGACAGAGGTGTACTTTGGGGTCTATATCCAGATGGTAGTAAGTATGTTGGCTGTTGCCTTACCCCTAGGAGTTGTGGCCCTGCCCTGCAGGATTGTTGTTTTCCCTGTTCGGGCACCATATGTGGCAATCAAAGATCAGTCATTGCAGGGTCCAAAGATGTCTGACTGCCTGGGCAGTGTTTATTACATTTATAGGGTTTTTACAAGAAGACAAAGGCAACATAGATACAGCATCTGGATGGGAGAATAGATGCCACATGGGTGAAAGCTCCCATCCACATTGGTACAACCTCCCAACAAATCCTTAAGACTAGTGGTGATGTTAATAAAAGGAGATCACCTGTATGTCTGGAAAGTTAGGGACTTTCCACCTTTACCAAAATGTAGGGAATGAGATCATGCAGTAACAAAAGAGGCCCCCTTAGCCAAATGTGCAGTGTGCTGCTAATATCTAGCACCATCCAGAGGATCTCAGTGGCTACCACATCTCACTATTCCTTTTCTTTATGGACTGAAAATACAGACTCATTTAAAAGCATTTAAAAGAAATTTTAAATTCCACTCTGGTTTTCTTTCTTTTTTTTTGATTCCTGAATTGGAATTACCAACACATGTTTCCTGAGTAGGATTCCTATTATATCACAATTTAGATATGTACATAGGAGGTAGCGGTGGCTCAGGGGCACAGACAATCAGCTTGTCGATCAGAAAGGATGGCAGTTCAGCAGTTCGAATCCCTAGCACCGCATAATAGAGTGAGCTCCCATTACTTGTCCCAGCTTTTGCCAACCTAACAGTTTGAAAGCATGTAAACATGCAAGTAGAAAAATAGGGACCACTTTGACAGGAAGGAAATATCATTCCATTTGCTTTCGGCATTTAGTCATATCAGCCACATGACCACGGAGACATCTTTGATCAATACTGGCTCTTCGGCTTTGTAATGGAAGTGAGCACCACTCCCTAGAGCTGGAAACAACTAGCACATATGTGCGAGGGGAACTTTAGCTTTGTAGGAGGTAAATAACCCTATTATTTTGAGCAAAGGTATGTTTTTAAAAAGCAACTAAGTCTAGAGTCAGAGAATATATTTTGCCAACCCATTTTCTTATCAGCACAGACAATGTAGATGAAGAAATCATTTTTTTTAACAATATGAAAAGTGAAGCACTAAAAGAAATAAAAGAAAACTGAATGCATCTAAATAAAGAGTTTAATGAATGAACAGCTCTTTTAAATTGGGCTTCTTTCTTATGCAATCGATTATTTTTTAACTGTGTGGCAATTTACATGCCAGTCAATTTGCATATATTAACCCAAGCCCCCTCTACCTTTCCCATGTACCTCCCTTTCTGAGTCACATCTTATTATAACTCTTTTGGGACCAGACAAATTAAATCTGTTGAGGCTATATTAATTCATCCAAAGTATGCTGTGCAGGTTTTTTTTAATAAATAATCACTGGCAGCATGATGGATTTGTATCTCTGAATGAAAATACTCACTCACTTTACCTTTCTCTTCCAAGCAGCCTGAGAAAGAGCAAGATGACTATGATGAAAAGAATGAGATGGCTTCCTTTGAGAAAATGCAGGTGGGACGTCAGAGGAGCAGGAAGGGCAAGAGACTGAGCATAGGCTGGATACTTAGGCTGAGTAAGCCTGAGTATGATAAAGGCTGAGTAAACCTTTATCAAGCGAAAATCCCTATGTTACTTTATCAGATGAATTCATTGATACAGAATTCGGGAGAGGGAAAAACAATTCAAACACAATGATAAGAAATTTTAAAAAATGAAAGAAAATGAACTATCATCTTCTAGACATGGATTCTTTAGATGGACACATCCACAATGGACACATCTCTCTTTGCAGTGTCTTTTAATCTCATTTCAATAAACAATCTGATTGGAAGTTTTCCATGAAATATTTTAATTAGTATCCTTAATTTTAAGTATTTTTTTCTTGATATAACTTCAGTTTTGAATGCTATTGTTAATGAATAATCACTTTATTGAAGAGTTCTATTAAAATTTTGGGAAATCATTATTTAAAATTCAAATTTCAGTCTTCAAAGTAGTTCAAAACCATTGAAGCAATACCAATAATCTAATCCTAATATATCCTGCACCCTGATTCTGCTAATCTTATTTTTTAAAAGTTTTTCCATTGATTTCTAAAAACTGAAAAAGATATTCTTTATCAAGTCAAAATGTTCTTCTAGATGATACATGAGCCTTCAGGAACCTTCCACAATAAGAAAATATCTTACCCACGGTACCTTAACAACATTTCTTGTTGTACTCATAGTTAGCCACATTTTGTATAATGGTGGTAAAAGATATTTAGCATCAACATTAGTTCTTAGATAAGTGTCTTTTAAGTATGAATAAACACAAAGTAAAACAAATCGCATACCAGAACAAAAATAATATTCAGAAACTGGATAAGAAATTTGGACAAGAGGATAAGAATAAGCATTACTGTAATTTAAAAATGGTTGTTATCATCTGGAAAACTAGACAGGTGAGTGTAGCAAGGACAAATGATATATCTAGTGGTCTATGCTATGGTTTGCAGTGGTTAGAATGCAGTATTGCAGTTTGAGTCTCACCAGCTCAAGGTTGACTCAGCTTTCCTGATTGATTCAGATTGTTTGTGAGGCCATCCAATGTAATACATGTTCTGATCAGATTCTCCATTTAAGAATCTGAGCCTTCAAGCCTCTTTACCAGTAAGCATAAGAATACACTTTGAGTTTGGCCCTGAAGGAGATCCTAAGCTAGAAACAGAAACATATGGCAAGAATATTTATTGCAGATTGTATGCCTTTTTTATATACGTATTTTATATATATCAGCTCCTTGAACTGATCCTAGGAATGAACTGGATATATTAGTTTGTAGGAAAATGACACTAATTAAATGTTGAAATCTATATTGTTCACTGAATTACATAGAGTATGGAATAGAATCTAAATGCAGAATGATTAGAAGTGATAGAAAAGGCAAGAAGAAAGCAGGGAGGAGAAGAATTAATTTTTGTCTAGCATATAAAACTCTTGATTTTTACAACTAAACTTTTAATGTATATAATCATATTAGTTATCTTGTCCCCCTAGTCTTTCTTCATTTTCTATTTTCCATTTCTCAAATAATACACTGATATTTACTGTACTTTTTTTTTTGAATATCAGGACCTTCATTTAGACTTCACAGGAAAGTTTTTATCTTATGTACTTTTGATCTCTTCTTAATATAGAAATTTCAGATTGCTATAGCTTTATTTCAGGTATATAATACTGTGCAAGTGCTTTTATTTAAAAAATAATGATGTGAAAATACCAGATTTAGGCATGTTTTAACTGAACTCTTGTTTCAAACCAAATTAAGCATGGCAACTAATGCAGGTTAAAAAATAATTTAAGAAAAAAGGATATTTTTTATTATGCCTATATAAAGCACACTAAAATCAAGAATCTGAATATGTTAGTTTAGGCTATATATGAGGAATGTCTGTGGACAAAATGAGGGTCACTGAATGTGGCATAAATTTTGGTCCAAAGTTATAAACTAATATATTTGCACTTAAGTTCCAAGAACAAACTTAGGCTCTGCTAGTAAATTCATTTTTTTGTAGAGGAACTTACACTCTTTAATCTCCTCGCTGAAGGAATATTGAGAAGATGGGTCTTTGGGGGCCACTTTTAGATGAAAGAAGTAGCTGGACCTATGCATGGATCTTATTTTTACCCTGAGAGAACAATGCATTTTTCTAGCTAAGTGACATTTATTATTGCTCTCATGATTCTTTCAGGAAAGATAAGAAATAAAGAAAAACGTTGCCTCTTCTATCATTTTTTCTAAAAGTGTGTGTCCATTGTATTATGTAATAATTACCACATTTTGAGTATAAGGAGGGAAAGGGAAAAAAGGAAGAAATGCTGGTTCCATACTCCAAGCTATGCAGTTATGAATTTTTAGCATCCTTTCCTCAAAATAAAAAGGGCAATTAATTCATAAGGGAAGATAATTGTTAATTGCTGTTTCTCTCCCTGCTGCCTCTTCTCCCTCTATTTATGTTAAACACTGAGCCTCAACCACGGCTGCTCTCCCAGAATTATAAAAAAGGATTTGTCAGCTTTATCGCTTGCTTGCTTCTTTCCATTCCTTCTCCCATCAGGACATTCGAAGTGGAGGTATCTCTTCTTCATCCCTTTGTCTGTCTATAAAAACAATTCAATCCTGAGCTATAGTGATATAAATAATATTTCTGCACTGAAATATCTTACCTGGGAACTAGTCTTTGATTCATTATTATTTTTACATTTTTTCCAGGTAGATGTTCATGCTAGCACATTATGAACCATTACACCTTTCCCCTTTTCACTTAAGTCTCCCTCCCTCCCCCCTCCCTCCTCTTTCTGCATTTTTGTGTGTCTTGTGTGATAAGACATAGAAGTGAGTTACTATTGAAGGAATAGCAGAACCTGAGGACAGAATGAATATAGGGATCAGCCTTAACTAGTCACAAGCAAACTAAATCCCTCTCCCTCTTGAGTGCTCTTGGCCCCTATCTAATGCAAACCAGCTGTTGACCATTACTTGAAAAGATTCCTGTACATTTGGCCTTTAGAAATAAATCCCTTTAAATTGAATTTTCATGTGTGGGTCTTTTGTGCCTGAGAGTTACTGAAAAATAGACAAGTTCTCCAGATGAAAGTGCAGCCTTGGTATTTGGTACGATGAACCACATACTCATCACTTGGTCACAATTACAAGCAGGTCTTCATTTAGAAGCAGCTCAATATTTCATTGTGCTACTGATGTTATATCCATGGATGGAGGAATGTGGTTTGACACCAATGAATGCTATTCAAAAATGGTGTTCCTTAAGGAAGAGTTTGCATTCATTGGAAATTATTTTTGGCAGTCCCTATTTGCAACTTCTTGGCACACCATTGTAGCATGGACTAGCATGTTTAGGTAAAGGAAATTCATAGCAAATAGCAGAAGGAGTATTGATGGCTAAGCAGAGTTGCCACCATAGCAACCATACACACTTACACACACACACGCACACTTACTACCAAACCTAAGGAGGTCATTGATTGGAAAGGAAAGACTAATTCTCTATGTTAATTTATTGGTAAGAATAGCAAATGGAGTTTGTATGGCAAGTCTTTGTGAGATCTCCAGACTTACAATAGTATCTCTGAACGGATAAAAGTAACTGCTCTAATAGATCTGTGAATTGTTAGCCCAGACAAAATCAGCCTCCGATAGGTTTTAAATTGGATTCAGAAAAGTGGAAGTTGGGAAAACTAGTTGTCTGAAAGTGTTCCAGAAAAAAAAAAAAAAAGGGGTGGGGGGAGGGTACTCCGCAAACTGAAATGTTTTTGCATTTTTTACTTCTTCCATAATAAAACTTTATGAACATGATGGGGTAGTTTTAGAGCATCTCAAATTCTGGAGCCATCTAGTTCTATAGAGTTGGTCCACATATCTGGAAGACATCCAAAATGGGGAAGCCTTATTTAAGCAGAATAACCACAACAATAACAACAGCAACGATTTACTGAGACATCTATTTCTATAAATAGAGAAAATCCTGCAGAGGTAATGACTCCACAAAGCATTTACATCTAAAATTGTATATTTTGCAATAAGTTTATACATATATTAACCTTTATTTATATCTACCCATCTATATAATACTGGGAAATGTTTAGTTCAATTTAAAAATGACAAACATGGGAGTTAATTGAAATGCAATGTATTAAAAAATGTTTGTAAAATAAAATATAATGGTCTTGCTTCTTTTAACTATCTTGGTTTTGAAATTTGGGGAGGAGATAGTGAAATATTATTTTACATTAATTGAAAGTGCCAGATTTTGGGAAATAACCTAGCACACAATGAGAAGCATATTTTATACTATCAGGCTCTGAAATGTATAATATTTATAAAAGATACATGAAGGATAATACTATTTTCTCTAGTGATTTCTCTCATGTAGTTCAGCATCTTGCTTCTCTAAATGCTTATAAAATGTCGTACAATACCCCTGGAAAAAAGGTTGGTTATTGAGGTGACTCAGGCCAGACAAACCACACATCTCCCATTAGATTTAACATCAACCCTTTGGTTTTCAACATTTCTTTCTCCAGCTCTCAAAAGAGCTGTACCAGAATTTAATAGTTTCATTTCTAATAAAAGCCAGTTGCAATCCTACATGAACTTGATATGTTTGGGTGCTTTGTGCAACATTAGGGAGGAGGTAGGACTTTGAACTCTACATGCAGAACCAGAGGAGCTAGATTTTTTTCTTTTAAAAAAGCTTTTTTTTAATCACTGAGCACATAAATCTCAAGAGACTCTTCTTTATTAAAAGGCTTTAAATTATTCCCTATTCTAGCTCACAAGAATGCACTTTGCTAGATGAAGGAATGGCATAGTTTTTAGAAGATACAGCATTGCTTTCTTTTATTAAAGACAGGTTTAGTGTTCATTCTAGCTTGCTTCTCATTCTGGTGAGCAGTAGAGCATAAGAAAAATAAAATATGCATTAATTACGTGGTTGCTTTCATGGACATCCATCTTCCATAAACCAAGAATTAAAATGCTGAACTGTGTCTCAAACATTCACTGGGAAAAGTGCAAGAACTACACACAACATTTCACAGCAGTGTGAAATTACAACTGCCCATTCTTCAGCTTGTATTGATCTTCACATACATCATATTCTTCCCAAGAACCCAGGATGTTGTAATTACTATGGTCCATCAAACAATCAACCAGATGTTCAGACTGGATTTTTGTACATCCATTGAGTCCTTCCTGAGGACTGAGATAGGGAGATATGAAAGTTTGATGGTGTTACAGATATCATCTCAAGATCTAAGCTGTTCCAGGTAAAGCCACCTTTTGCAATTGACTGATGGTAAATTTGTCAGTGTTGATGGTGTTCATGTGATGATTGGTTGTTTTGGAATTGCACTCAAAGCACCTACGACTACTGGTACAACCTTTGCTTTCTTTTGTCACAGTTGGTCTATTACTATTTGCAGGTCTTTGTATTCTGTTACCTTCTCCAATTCCTTCTATTCTGCTGTCTCCAAATGCTACCATATCCACTAGCCACTTTTTTGTCTTTCTTATTGATAATCGTTAAGTCTGGCGTATTATATGGTAGGTGCCGACCTATTTGAAGTCTAGAGTTCCAGAGCACTTTAGCTTCTTCATTTTCTATTACTTTCTCTATCTTATAGTCCAATTCCAATTGAAGGCAAATGATATTTCTTGCACATCTTCCAATGCACCATTGTTGCTACTTTGTCATGCTGTTATTTGTAGTCAGGCTGTGTGATCTTTTTGCAGCGTCTAGCCACACAGTCCACTGTGTCTTTAATTTTTCTGCAGAGGTGGCATTTGCTGCCTGTTGCTACTTTCTCAATGCTGGTGTTTTATTCCAGTTTGGTGTCTCTAGTATTAGTTCAAGGCAATACACACAGTTCACAAAATGCCAAATTTCCTGTTTCCTTCACAACAAATTCTGTGAGGTTAGTCAGACTAAAAGAAAAGGATTCTTTCAAATTCATCTGTTTGGTTGTGGTGTTCTCCTCTGCTTTTCTATACCGTTTTGGAGAAATCTGTGATTGTCACTGGACAGCTATATTTTCTACCAATTTTCTGGGGACGCACCCTTCCAATGCCAATAATTCTGATCTTTAGCTTTTTATCAACTGTCTATTCCTGCCATAAAAAATAGGTTATTTTCAATTCGGCTTCAAAAGATTTCACAAAACAGTAATGGACAACAAATACATAAATAGGGTAATTAGGACTGCAGAAAAAACAATTACTACACACCTGCCTTCAATCGAGGACCTGTATACTGCATGAGTCAAAAAGAGGATTATGAAAGTATTTAGAGACCCCTCACATCCCGGACATAAACTGTTTCAACTCCTTCCCTCAAAATGACGCTATAGAGCATGCACACCAGAATAACTAGACACAAGAACAGTTTTTCCCCAAAAGCCATCACTCTGCTAAACAAATAATTCCCTCAACACTGACAAAGTCTGCACTACTATTACTCTTAATCTTCTCATCACTTCTTATCACCCATCCCCTCCCACTTGTGATTGTAGGACTGTAATTTTGTCGCTTGTATCCTTACGATTTATATTGACTGTTTCCTAGTATGATTTGATTTGATTGCTGATTGTACCCTATGATTATCATTAAGTGTTGTATGTTATGATTCTTGATTCTTAACGAATGTATCTTTTCTTTTATGTATAGTGACAGTATTTAAACCACGACAAATTCCTTGTGTCTCCAATTACACTTGGCCAATAAACTATTCTATTCTATTCTATTCTATTCTATTCTATTCTATTCTATTCTATTCTATTCTACTATAGATGTATATCTTTGGAACTAAAATATCCCAAAGAAAATGTATCAAAACTGAAAAAGTGAAAAAGTCATCTGATCTTCTCAATAGAAAAAGATAAGTGGTATAAGTGATGGATAACATAATTAAATTCAGACAGGATGTTTCTGTCTTTTGCATAATGCTAGAAATTTAATTTTTATAGACCACAATGTAGTAAAACATTGGTGGGTGGATAGAAATGTATCTCCAATAACAGGTTCAGGTATAAAAACTGTACACAAATCAAAGGTCTTCATTCTAGATTGATTCCTATGACTGGGTTTTTTTTTTAAGTTAAGATTATTATATATTCTTCCATAATTATAAAAATATAGTCCTCCACTGAAAATTATGCAAAGGTCACTTTAAAGTCCAGGAAGAACAATTAATTCCCTGACAGTTAGAAATATTAACAGTGAAACAGGTTTCCTCCAAAAGTTGTGGCTGCTCCATTACTGGAGGTTTTTAAGAATAGATTAAACAATAACTTACCTGAAATGGTACAGTGTTTCCTGCTTGAGGAGGTTGGCGTGGAAAACCTTCAAGGTCCCTTCCAACTCTATTATTCTGTTAAGTCTATCATGCTCATGGTTTCTACTTGACCATAGTGGGAAGCGGTATGTGGAATTAGATGAACTTGTAACTTCCTTGCATTATTTCAAAGCCACTGGGATTCATTTAACAAAGCTTGATGCTACCTGCACTGATTAAAAGCAGCTCTCCAGATTAATATGCTTTTCTTTTTCTCATGCAATCAGAAACTGAACTTGGGGTCTTCTCCTGTATCTATAGCATATCCATGGCACATACTCTCCTATTGAAAGGCAGCCCTAATTCCAAGGTGTCTCTGACTCTGCATTATGACTCATTTTCTTTATAGGTTTTATTCCTCCTTTCTATTTCATCTGGAAAATTAGACTTTTCCATATCACTTCATTGCTTTGCATTAAATGTTTGCTATGGAGGCAAAAAGCCAGTCTCTGAAATGAAGCAAAACACATGGTCTCTATTCTCCAGTAACCTACTGCAGGGGTTTATGTTAATTCCTACTTTTTTTTCTCCAGCAGAGTTTCTGGCTTTTGCCTCTTCTTCTAAATGTCCCCTGTGTAAAAAGAACATAATAGGGCTTGACTTGACAAGAGAAGGATACTTGCTGCCAATTAAAACTGTTAATAGTGGGAAAAGGAAAGTGAACAAGATACTTCCTTTATGGGAGGAGTTGTCACCGAACCCTTCATGCTGCTGGAGAGATTAGAAATCAGAGGAGTAGCACATGTGAGATTTAAGTTTAAGCTTCTGAATTTTGGAGCACAGAGACAATAATTCATTAGTTTGCTTACTGAATTCTTTTCATTCTTCCACAGGCACACACTTCAGTGATCTTTCACTCATTTTTATGCCTTTAAGTGTCTTTTTTTCTTGGAAATTATCAGATGCATTACAAATATAACATTTTCAATATTACTTTCAATGTCATTTTTCTTGTCTAGAAAGTGTCTGCTGTGTTAATTCCTTTCACAAAACTATACATCCTTGAATAGAAGTAAGAGTTGTTAAATAGCTTTAAATTTACAGTCTGAGGCTCCCCCTTTTGAGTTTGGGACCACGGACCTACCTTTGGTCCTCCAGTGGTGATTACAATACAGTATTCCTCCTCCTGGATCTCCTTCAGGGCTGCTTGGATATGTAATTCAGCAACCTCTGGGCTGCATACCCTGCCATAGACCATATATATTATATACAGCACCCTTTAATCTGTAGATGATTTACAGTCTTTGACTGCTTTCTTTTTAGCCATTATATCTTGGTAAACCTTTTCCTTCTCATGGCCAAGCGGATCAGGATTGAGGTTATAATCATGATGTCAAAAACATACAATCTCCATTCTGGAATGCCAAGATAGTTGGCATAACTAGTTGGCAGATGGCTTCTCCTGAAAATGCCTTCCTTACTACTGGTAATACATACTTGTGTAAATATTATATTTGCTGTTAATTAGTAAGAGAGCTTATTTGGTCTAATGCTTAAGGCACCAGTCGAGAAACCTGGAGATTGGGAGTTCTAGTCTTGCTTTAGTCATGAAACTGGCTGGGTAACTTTGGGCCAGTCATTCTCTCATAATCCACCATGTCAGACTTGTCAGATTGACAAGCTGGTCAGTTAATCCATGTCACAACCAATGATTTAAAAAAATGAATATTTTTTTTGGGGGGGAGGTGATTAAAAAAAAGAAGACCTTACACCTGTGAGAAAAAAATGCTAAAAAAATCCTGTTAATCAGCAAGCAAACAGAGATTGCAGAAACTTATGGCATGAGAAACAATGCTACAAAGGCACCTAACAATGAAACAGGTTGCACAGAATCAAGGACATTGATAGTATTTGCTATCCATCTCTATTTTTGGAGCAGTAAAAATGTGAGCCCATATCTGAAAATGGTACTTGGTATCTAACATTCCATTTCTATTATGATTGTCAGAATTGAAGTTTGTGGTACAGGCTTTCATGGCTAATATAATGTTGGCAATGTTGAACCTCTGGGATTAGTGTAAGTGACCTACACAGCAGGACTTCATAACTCGTCAAGTAAAAAGTTGACAAAGTGAACAAAGCCCCAAATAATGTTAGGCTTGCTACCTCCACGGATAACTAATTAGATTAATGGATCATTATATTCTTCTATATTTATGTCATTGTTAGACAACCTATCAATCACTCTTCATTCAACCCAACATTGTCCAGATTCAGAATTGTCTGCATTACAGCACTGAGTATATATTGCCAACCTCAGAAATTATAGAAAATCCTTAGGTAGTGCAAAGTGCTTCAAAACCACCTGATTCAATTTTCTACTTTAAAGGAGGTTCCTGCTTCGATCTGTGAATCTGCTTGGATGGAGTGTTTTGATCAAAGCTTTGTCAAATCAAAGCGCTCCTTTGAAGTTTAATATATTATTTATATAGCAAGGCCTAGGACTGGGTTTATTGGGAAGTGGGGGAAAGGAGTTTAAGATCAGTCTCAATAATTATAGTTAAGTTTCAAACAGCACATTATCAACATTTTAAGAATAGCACAAAGAGCCGGTGAAATAAATTCTCCTTATACTATGTATGTTGAAAAGAGATGTCATTAATTTATTGCAAGGGAGATACAACCAAGCAATTTTTTTCACTTGTAAGGGATATTATTTCAAAGCCTGTTTGAATTTGTAATAGTGTCACCTAACAGATTTATTTTCTTATAAAAAGCCTGAGCAGTATTCTCAGTCTTAAATATTAATTTTGATATTGAAAATTAAGAAACCAATTACTTGGCCGATTCATTAATTACTGGTTACTGGGCAATTTTGCATGGTAAGCACGGAAAGCCTGAGGCAGCTATTAAAACCTGCTCTAATGCTATTAATCTATTTGTGTTTATCATTCAACTTCTTTGCAATTATGACATTTTATTATACGCAAAAGTGGAGTGGAATAAAGCCCATAGCAACCTTTGACTTCCTGGGAATTAGATTTTTTTTCTGAAAGATTAAGTTTATTCAAGCTTGTAAAAAGGACTGGGATTCAAGTAAGTCTTTTTATTTATCCATTCCAATCTTAATCTAAGACTAATCTAAGAGAGAGGAAATGACTACTCATTTCAACGACAAGGAAGTGACATTTTGCACATTCCCAGATTCCCTCTTAGGTCAAGCTGTAAGCATCAGTCCTTGAAAATCTATGGTGTGAACATGTATATTCTGTGCCATCAGGCTGGATCTCCAATATTATGATATAAGCAGTAAGTCCTCAAAGAACATATAATGTGAGAAGCCAACTATATTATCACTTTAGTCAAATTCAAAAAAAATCAAATTTGTGCCCTTCAAGACAATTTTGATCATGGTAACTACTATCTGCAGTTTTCTTGGCAGCATATTTCGGAAGTGGTTGGCTAGGCCTGAATTCACAAATGTTTGCTCCATAGAAATCATGCTCTGTACATTTACTCAGTCAATTAATGAGAAGACTTGAGATGAAAACCAAATATCCTGTCTTCCAAAGGTGATGATCTTTCCCAGAGCACATAATGCCTCGAAGAGTCATATTTTATTAGAAAGAAATACTAATTTTGTCATTTATTTACAGAATATAAGAGAAAAGTCACCAACCTAATATGAAAATATGTTTGTGACATAGTTTAAATGGAAACAAGATATGTCGGGAAGTCTCCTTGCAACAGAGATGCAATCTTTTAACTATTGAGAAAACTGGGTGAGGGAGGGAAGACTAATTGTTTGAAAAATTACTTGGCCCTTTTAATAAACTATTAATTGCAGCATATTTAAAATCTGAATCAATTTACTAAAAATACATGCTTTCTATGCTGCCATCAATGAGAATTTTTGTGTTTTTGTAACCTTTTTTTGTAGTATTTTGACAAGTTTGAAGTATTTCTTCCTTTCTAATTACATATCTCAGATTCCAAGCATAAACTGCTAAGATCTGTGCTTGGGTAGTGGGATGTGCATATGTGTGTGGAAGGAGAGAGGGATTAAACTTCACATCAAGGTTATTGAGAATGGATCTTTATCACAATTATTACCCTTATCTCCTGCTATTTTAAAAAAAATCAATGTACCTCACATCCTGAATGTTAATCCAAACACACAGACTTTCTTTACAGTCTTATGCTCTGATTTGTATGTCTTTCCCATGCTGTTGAGCTTTACTGTACACATTCATTAACTAGGGGTATTCATAATTTTCTCCACATCCCTGGCTGTGTATCCCTCTATTTTGTTCCCTTGGGAAAAAAAATAAACACCCTTCTATTCTGTGCCAGGCAAATCTTCCTGTTCCCACAGGCATCCCAAGAGGAAGGCAGATCAAACAAAACAATTAATTCAGCAAACAATGCAATTAAGCCATGATCCCAGCATATTTTACAGCCTGAAATAAAACAAATAGCCCTGGCAGCATGGATAAATAACAATCACAGATGGAGGGATTTCACAAGCAGCTAACTTTTTCTGCTCAGAGACTTCAAGAACATAAAAACATGGAGCACATGGCCCTTTTCCCAAATCCTTTCAGTCTTTTGGAACAGAGTTCGTGAGTTTGCTGAGAGTCACCATATTGGATTCAGGTACTCCTGGGAAGCCTCCCGATCATCAGCTCCAAGGGGATAATTATGCAAGAAAAACACATGCAAAACAACTGGTGTTACAGCAACATTTTCTGCATCTCCCACTGGATTGGCCTCTGTCATATTTTGACAGATAGTACAATATGATAAAGCTGTGAAAAAAGAAATCCAACTCATATCCAGATAGGTTTGCTTGCTTTTCCAGGAATTTATAGAAGCTCCAGTGTCTGGGCAAATGTGAAACATATCTGCTTCTTAGTGGATATACAAAATGTGTGTAAAAGAAACCAGTAAGAATCTTATTGACCAGCGAGGTACATTTGGAATGTAATGAATGCATTGGGACTCTGTTACAGATTGGTTGCTATTGTAGATGTGGCCAAGCATTAAGTATCTATTTTCCAAAAGACAAAAAGATGTACAAGCCAGAAGTGGAACCAGAATCCCAAGATACAAATCATTCTTGAAACTCCAGTTATCTGCTATCAGCCCTATTTTCAGGAGGTAAAGCAGTGACACCCTCAGAAATACACAGAGAGTGACAAAAGGCACAGACACCAAATATAAACATAACAAAAATATCATGCACTCACACAATGACATTCACCATCACACTCACATTTGCAAATTATCTTCCTTGCTCCTTTCCAACCTTTGAAGGATACACTCCATGGTTCACTGAACTTTCTTACCTTTTTAGATATTTCAGTAACTGTCCTTGACACTTTACCTTTCCTCCACGCCCTTTACCCCATAGATGGATGTCTGCATAGTGGGCTTCATCTGCCCACTATTTATTATTTATTTTATTATTATTAATTGCATTTATATACCGCCCTTCTCCCAAGGGACTCAGGGCGGTGAACAGCTCATCTAAAAACCCCACAGAAAATACAAAAGTTAAAAAGTAATTAAATTTAAATCAGCTGCATACTAAAATTAGGAAAAACCCCCCCCACCCTTAAAACCCAATTTAAAATTAAAAATGGAGATCAAATTTAAAATCATCATCTCAGCCCAGGCCGGCCTGCTCAAAGAGCCAGGTCTTTAACGCGCGCCTGAAGGCCCTCAGGTCCGTGCCGGTACGAAGTTCCGGTGGCAGAGTATTCCAGAGGGCGGGGGCACCCACAGAGAAGGCCCTACTCCTTGGCGCCGCCAGACGACACATAGCGGCCGACGGCACCCGGAGCAGACCCTCCCTGTGGGAACGCACCGGCCTGTTGGAGAACGTTGGCAGAATGCGGTCCTGAAGGTAACCTGGTCCCATGCCATGGGTCGCCCTAAAGGTCAAAACTAGAACCTTAAAGCGAACCCGGAGAGCCACCGGCAACCAATGCAGCTCGCGCAGGAGAGGCATCACATGGGCGCTACGTGACGCCCCCATAATCACCCGCGCGGCTGCATTTTGCACCAACTGGAGTCTCCGGATGCTCCCCGCAGGGAGCCCCATGTAGAGGGCACTATTTTTTAAACTATGTTTAAAAACAATGTCTGGGTACTTCTGGCAATACAAATGGTGCTTTTCTTTGCAGCAAGTCAGTTTCCCATGCTTCAAAGATGCACTAGGGAGCATGAGAAATACCTAAAGACTATCCATGGGCATAGGCATCCTTTAGAGATATGCAGACAGAAGAGAAGGTAGAGGGTCCATTCATTCATTCTAACAAAAGATGTTACATTGTCTTTGACATTGCTAAAGATGGCTCTTCTCTTTGACTTTTCCAGATATCGCATATCTACTCCTTTTAATGAATGTCAGTTTGGAAATGGTGGAAGTTGGAATGACATTTAAAATAACAATATATATTGATAGTGGTTTTTCTTACTGCTGAAATATTTTGTGCAAATTTTTCAATATCTTTAGTTGCAACACTTTGACAAAGCTGGCCGATCTACCTGGCTGTGGTTTACTTATAATTGTGAAATAAGTTACTCATTGAGTTTCCAGCTTCTATCCCATTTTCTTAACTATTCTAATACATTAGGGTAAATAAGAAGTACAATCTTTTGTTAGTTCACGATGTTCTTTAGAAGGGGGGAATTCAAGTCTGTTTTGGTACTTGGCATATTGTGCACCCTAAGGGCATTAAACAAATTCAAATAGCTACACATTGTACCCTCTGAATGCCAAGGTTGCATTCCTATAAAGAATAGCAACCAGTCAATAGCAATAACATGCTGGTAAATTCTCATCTCAAACCAGCAAATACAAGTCAATAGCAGCAACAACTTTAGATTCAGAGGTATTTTGTCTAAATACCATGCACCGTTTTTTTTTCCATGGGAAAGTAAACAATCTAGCAATTCAGTTGTTTCCAAATTGTTTTATGGAAATTCCAAAAGTCTAGGAAACCATACTAAGTATCTGATTGGGAAGATCAGTGATAGACAACTTTCCTAGAAAGACATTTTGCTTTTCCTTATTTTTCTTTCTTTGAAATTCAGAGAGAAAGAACATTCACAGGTGCATTTTAAAGTACAACTTCTACTGAAAGATGGCAGTCATGAGTTTCCTTGGACTTTGTCAGATTCCCTACCTTAAAAGATGTATGTCCCTAAATAAGATTTATAAACATACATGGATAAAAAGGAGTTCATAATAGTTGCTTTAGTTTTCTCCATGGGTGCAGGTTGATGTGGAATAATTTATCTGCAGATATATGGAAAGCCATTGTGATAACCAAGTTTCAATAATATATGCTATCCTGACCACCAACTATATAAAAAAATGTTTTAAAAATCATGCAGATTTAGATGCTAGATATCATGCATCTGCAGCAACATATTTTAACATTATAGTTATAAAATTTCTCTGCTTTTGCTCAAAAGTTTGTAAAATGAATATTTAAATTAAAATAGGAAAAGGCCCAAAACACAACTGAAATTTTGATAGGTTTTTCTATAAAAATGCATTTATATACAATATATCCTTATTCTAAAATTAGTATAATTATTTGGGCTGACTTTACACTGCCTTAAAATAACCCTGAATCTGACTGACTGGCTGCTATTATTGGAGACAAACCATCTTTAGCCCAAAGACCTAAAAATGTTTAATATTATATAAAACCAATATATCTGCCAAGTATGCTAGATTAATATGTTAGCATTGCTCCTCAGCTCTGCAACAATTTTTGTTCCTACTGTCCAAATAAGAACTTAGCCAGTAAACTACTTATCTCTAAAGATCCCACCTATTGGATTTCTTTATTGGCATATGTATTGCATGGTTTTTGCCATTTTCCCCTACTTTTATTTTTATTTGTATCTTCGCCTTTGGCTCTCATCTGTCTTTAATTGTCCTTATCTATGACAATTCTCTCAATTATCTGATTTGGCCCTCTCATTTTGTTGCTGCTATTTACATTGAAAATGTGGATTTTGCTGTACTTGGCTTCTATTCCTTTATATTCTGTATCTATTATACTGTATATTTAATCACATGCAGAAGCTATTTATGAAGGAGTGTAATTTATGATGTGTTCTTAATGTCTTGGAAGACACAGATAATTTATTTAATGAGTAAGGACATGATAATTCACACAAGATGATTCTAGTCAGAAAATTAGTTTCATTAATTTGCTGTAAATTCTTTGCTTTGATTTACTACAGCAAGGACTCCTATATCCAGTGCAAATTACTGCAAGTGTGTTTGTTATCCTGGAATCAAGAATGTATTTGCCTGTCATATCTTCCTTCCTTATAAGTATGTGTTTGTTCTGAAATCTCTTATATTTCTCTTATGAAACCTTTTATGTTCTGAAATCTCTTATGCCCTATAGTTTTCTTAAAGCAAAAGGGTTACGTGTATGTCATCTAATCAAAAGGTGTCTTCTATCAGTGACTCTACTGACATAAATATTCTCCCTTCATGTAACTATGACTGGGTGTAACTTTTCCATTAATCCATTGTCTGATATCAGTCAAAATTTAATTGTAAAAAATTATTTTTGAGTCCACTTTTTGATAAAGTGCCTTGCCTTACAATTTCTGTGTGCTACCACTTTGTGTTGGATGCTCCAAGTAGGACTAGAGTTATGTTAATATAAGCAACAGTTTTTCTGCTCAACGCTTGTAATATCAGAAGTATTATTGCCTTAAGACTCAAATTAACATGCACACTACAAGCTCTGAATAGCTTAATGCCATTCAGGATTATCCCATGCACCTTTCTTGAACTTCTGCCATTACAATGGGCTAAACTGATGAAGTGGGAATGTCTTTTCTCCAACAGTATAGAATTTCTTTTCTGTTGACCTTTGTTATGCTTTCAAGAAGCTTGAAAATACTGATTTTCAGTATTATCTTCTGTGAATAGCATACTTAGATTTATATTTCAAAGTAGCTTGTAGTATGCAAATTCTTATTGAGGATTTGGAATCAAATCATATTGAAGTGCATTGGAAGATTCTCTGATATCTTTTCAGCAGCTGCTAAATCTTCTTATAAATGTATGGACCAGGGATGTGATTCAAAGCTATAACAACCAGTTCGGTGAGCACGCGCTTTGGGTGCAGGCAGAGGGTTTGCTACTGACCTTCTCCTGCAATCCTGCAATCTTCCTGTGTGTTAAACAGCTGACGCATGGCAATCTGATGCACCCCATGAAGCACTGAGCTTGAAAACCAGGAAGTAAAGGTCAGAACAGAGCTGGGGCGGGCCCAGAAGCTGATTGTTGGAGCAAACTAGTTCACTCACAGATGATCCCTGGAGCTACTGGTTCGGCTGAAACCAGGCTGAACCGGTAGAATATCACCACTGTATGGAACACTACTTTATTGCATGACACAAAGATGCCATGTCTTGGTCACATGTCTTGGTTGTTGCTTTGCAGATTGTTCTCATTAATTCTATGGTGGTCTAATAATCAGGCACTATTTGTGCATGATGATAATTGTTTGCTATTCTAGGGTCCCAAATTCTATTTAGTTGACATTTCAACTAAAATGTCTACCGCATAGGGTAGACATAGGGTAGACATTTGCTTCTAAGTTTGCTTATGAAATCTTACGACGTTTGCTCCTAAGTATTTCATAAGATTGGAAGAAGATGAGGATCATTTTAAAATTGAAGGAAGAAACATTAATAGTTAGAAATTCTGTTCATATAAAGCACCACAGTGCCTTTATATAGTTCCTATATTAAGGATAGTCATCATGTACTTTACTGCTCAACTATATAACTGTAAAGGAAATAGAAAACTCTACTTAGAACAAAAGGGCATAGATCCAAATTTGTAAATACTGCCATCTACTGCTGAATACTACTGTAGTTGTTGCATAGAAATACATTCCAACATTAATAACCTGAGCTATGATGATAACAGTAGTCCAATAGCTGAAAATACAAATGATCTGAAAGCTCTAGTAATGAAAGTCAAGAATTACAGGAAAACGTGTAACTAAGCCTTAGAATCAAAAATATTGGTGGGTAACTTCTGCTGTTTAGAATAAATTATCAACAGAACTTGAAGTCAAGAAATAGTTAGCTACAGAGACCTTGGAAAAGATATTTAAATGCACTGCTGAGAAACCTGAAAGACCAGATTGTCCTGAGAAAACTATTTCTGTCTGGTTACTGAAAGTTGACACAAATCTGATAGCGTACAGTATAATTATTCAATATCATGGGATAATATATTTGGATTAATTCCTGAATAATGCAGAGGTGGACTATATGATCTTTGTCACCCCTTCCAACTCTACACTTCTATAATCCCTCCGTCCCTCCCTCCCTCCCTCCCCCTTAATAGTAAAAGAATAGTGCCCTTCAGTAGAGCATAATTCTTCCCTTATTTTCTACTGAAAGACACTATTCTTTTACCATTAAGAGGAAGAAAGGAAAAGCATTATAAATAAATTCTGTGGTATATTGAAATTAAAATTACAGTCCTACTAAGATATTTGACTCCTGTTTTATCAAGAATATGACTTAGTCTAACCCCCACCCCTCGTATTTGCTAATTCTCTTCTGGAATTGAAATGCAGATTATATGGGAATTGCATCCAAAAGCATAATTAAAAATTTATCTGGCTTTTGTTGCACAGCTTCAAAAAACTATTCAGACAACCTGCATATATTCTTAATTTGTTTAATAGAGCTCATTGATATTGACACCATTATTTTAAATTACTAGTATCTCAAGAGTTATGACGCCTGGCACATTTTGAATTTCCCATAATCCTTTGAAGTGATCTTATAATGAAATTTCCAGGACATTAGGTTCCAGGTGCTGATAAAAAAAATTCACTATCTAAGGCAGTATAAACTGAAATCTCCTTCCTGTAAAGGAAGAACTGACATAGAATTTAGGATTCTTTCTGATTTGCTTAGTCCAATGCTGTACTGCATCTTGGCTCTAATACAAATTCAGAAAAAAAATGATGTTTTGAAAATTAATGGAGAACTTGCTCCAGCACACAAGATAAAAAAAGGCAAACTTATAAGGAAGGATGTGCACATGCTGAGTAGCAATTCGAGCCTACAGATCACTTGGCCTCCTAGTGACTACTGTCACCACAGCATGCTAATCAATCTGCTTCTTCTCCTTTCTCTTTTTGTGATAAGTTGTCTCTACAATAATAGAGAGATTTATTTCCCTTTTGCCTCTGTTTCTGAGACCTGATTTCCACATCAGCAGGGATGGATAGCACATTATTTTGACAATATTAATTGTGCTTGCTATTGACTCGACCTAAGGATTTGGGACTGCCAATCTATAGCCCTGGAGAGCTAAATTTCTATTTCACTGTGTCCACCACCCTGCCACCCGCTTTAGCAAATTGCTTCCTGCTGGCAGCTAATCTCTATCAGCAAACCCAAACATTTATATGAACTCTGTTTCAGTTGCTCACATCCCCGATGCCTTCTTTGTTCAGAAGTGACAACAGTTGGCAAAGCCCACTTACATTCATTGCAGTTTCACTGCTCCAGACATAATGAGGTAAAATGAAAACAACTTCTCCTGCCACAGCTATGTGAGCTGGGAACTCATAAAGGCTAAAAAGCTTTTAATTACTAGCTTGTTGCAATTATGCCCAGCCTCCCTGTGTCCCTCCCATAGAGAAGGCAGAGCACTCAGAGGTTAAACTGAACTTCAGTTTGCTAAACTTACTGGTGAATACGTCTTGAAAATCTGGAGCATTTCTCCTTCCTCAGAGCAGACACCTAGAAAATGTGATCTACTGCTCCCAATAACCATATTCTCTGGTTCTTAATGCTGCTGAAAGCAGAGCAAAACTTACACTTCCAAACTGAAATAGGGTGTATCTTCTTTCTCCCCACTTTTTTTTCACACACTCCACTACAGTTTAAGATATAGATTTGACTATAGCTGTTGTTTCTTCCTTCCCTTCTTCCCAAAGCCAGGGCCTCTCTAATCAGAACAGCAGTCTGCAACCTCTTGTAATTCACTAGCATCAGGTTTCCTATTTGCAAAATAAAATCAAAGGCTGAAATTTTAAATTCAGGTTAGTAGTACAAGAAAACAAATTTTGCTTCTAGACTTTGATGGGGAATGATGAAGAAAGGAAATTCTAAATTTATATTGACATGCTGTACAGTGATGCTGTGATTAGAATGCAGTATTGCAGGGTAATTCTGCTGACTGTCAGTAGTTCAATTCTCACTAGCTCAAGGTTGACTCAGCCTTCCATACATCTGAAGTTGGTAAAATGATGACTCTGATTGTTGGGGCCAATAGGCTGATTCTGTAAACTGCTTAAAGAGGCTGTAAAGCATTGTGAAACATTATTTAGCAATAGCAATAGCATTTTAACTTATACATACTGCTTTACAGTCCTCTCTAAGCAGTTTACAGAGTTAGCATATTGCCCCCAACAATTTTTGGGTCTTCATGTTACCCACATCAGAAGGATGGAAGACTGAGTCAACCTTGAGCCTGGTGAGATTTGAACTTCCAAATTGCAGGCAGCTGGCAATCAGCAGAAATAGCCTGCAGTACTATGCCACTATGGCTCATTTAAGTCTAAGTGCAATTGCTATTGCTATTGCTCTAAGATCTAACTGAGTTAACTTTGACCATCACATTGTCTCTTCTTATCCATCAGAGTAAGGCAATAATTTTGCTTGTCTGAAACAGCTCTATACCATTTCTTCACTTTTTCCCCCATAACAGGGAAGTTGTGGTTTTTCCAAGGTAAGATAATAAATAGTACTATTAGAGCAGACTACATACTGTATATTTATAGTAAATCAATAAAGGTTCTCTCCTGTCACTCTCCTTTTTCCTCTTTCAATAGATACTCTACAAAGAAAGAGTAGACAACCTTTTGGAACTAGAAACACATCAAAAATTTGAGAACACGTGGTGGTCACATTCATAAAATGCTTCCACATGCTAGTCACATCAAACTCATTCACCAGAATGAAAGCTAACTTTCTCGTACCAGATGCATTCTACTATCCCAGTGGTTTTATTGGAGACCTAATGTCTTCTAATAGAGAGACTGGGTTTGGCTTTTAATATGAAGCTTCCTCTGGAAGAATATTTAAGAAAAGGTACATGAGAAAAGGAACTTGTTAACTTAAAAAGAGAAAATAGAGATGCCTGATTCCAAAGAAGATGAAGATGAGAAAAAGAACAATGGGGGTAGGAAGAGAGAGAATGAAAAACTGGTGTAGGAAGTCAAAGACAAACAGATATGTATCAGAAAGGAATATCCATAAAAAAGTCCTGTTAAATACCCTTAATAAACCCTTAAACCCTGATAAGAGGTAAATATAACAACTTTATACTACCTTAATAGATGATAAGAAGGATGATAAGAATACTAGCCTGGACAAGTAAATTTTAAATTCAGCAGCAAGAATAAAGGACAAATCGGAGAAATCAATATCTCTGCATGCATTAGATCATGACCTCCCTTTTAAATAAATCTTAGTGTGCAAAGTTGATTTCAATCCTCATTCCTAGGCATATTCCTAAAAAAAAAAGTTACTGTAAAATAACTTTGGTTATATTATGGTGCCTTTTTCAGATGTTTCATAGTTGATCTTATATTTTATCTTGGATTTTTTATGCTCCAAGAAACACATCACTGTATCAGCTGTAACATACTAGATTTTAATTATAATTATAATGAATAATTTGCAATCCAATATGCCAAAGTCTCCTCATCAAAAAGTCCTAAAGCAACTGCTTTTACTGTTTGTTTAAAAGTAGGCTTAAATCACAGATGTTTAAATATATCAGTCTAAATTATTTTTAGAAAACTCTCTCTTAGTCTTGGATAATCACATATAATCTACCAGTAGATTTATCTTAGGTGCTTTTGGAATATGGTTTATTGTTGTTTCAATAATAAAGTACAACATTTAGACAATGCTAAGAAATATCCTAGAAGTAGAAATGTTGATTCTGAAAAGGAAAGGCAAAGATGCAGCCTGCTTTAAATCTGTTAGTATAATTTAATCTTTCTTTATTTTTGAATTACATCATTACTGAGAAAATATTTCCCTGTGAAAATTTATCTGCAGAACATTTTGCAAGTGTTCTAAACAACATTTTTAACAATAATCTCTTCTTTTGGGAAGCAAAACAAGAATTAAAGTTGGAAGTGAAAAGAGACTAGGAAAAAATCACCATTCTCTCATCCTCAAACTTACTTCTCCTTCCTTTTTAAAATTTATCATTTCCTCCCCTCTAAGTTTAATTAAAAAAATAGGTAAAATTTCTTGGCCTTTCAGCTCTGTGGAACATACAGACAAATAAATTAAAAAGTGGCAGAAGTGGAACTAACCCAATAATCCATGAAAACCTAATTTGCCTCACCAGTGTTGCTGATGCAAGAATGTCCCTTCTCTCTTCCCCATCTCCAGTTCTGGGGCAGTGATTGGAGAAATTGGCTAACAAGATCAGAAAATTTAATTACTGTTATACTTCCCCTTCTCCAGAAATTGGATGTCACAGTTCCTTGTTGCCTGTGCTAGAGATGCGCTATAACTGATTTTCATAAGGTTGGGTCCCTCTTTTCTCAGCATTACAAATGAGATTTAAAGTGCAGGCTTAGGGTTACAAAGCAGAGGTCAGAATGTCACTCAAAGGGCAGAAACATATGAATTTGACTTCTGTATGTACTATTGTTTGATTTGCTTTGATCTCCATAATTAACTACAATGAAAAAGGAATAGTGGGATCATCCATTCTTTTAAATAAAGCAAGAGTGACACCAACAGTTTTTGTTAACATATTCCTAGGAACTTAAATGTGTAAGGACAGAACAAGGGCCATTCAATCCTTGGCTCCAAAGGTTGTTTAATGTATCCAGTGTGACCCAAATGATAACCCATTCTAATTCATTCTAGATTCTGAACCCCAATTATCTGGTATGGGAAACATAAATGGGTAGAATTTTTTTTATTTGAAGGAACGATATAAAATCTGTGGAACAATTAGACCAGTAAAAATGAAGGTAGGAAGTTAAGTTTCATACTGTTACTCATCAGAAAAGGCTCACCCATGTCATTGCAATGAAGAAACAATTTTAAAGCAACCTTGGTTTATACCTTACTCATGCAGTTGTAGCCCTGTAAATATTCATACCCTAACATCAGTAGTTTTTAAACACATTATGAATGAGTTCAAATAAATGTACCCATCTAGTCACTGAACTGAGTGATGTGATGATGATCAAATCTGTTTGCATTTTGGAAGATGGAATTCTCAAGCATCTTTACACCAAACCCAATAACATTGTTTGTTTCTCTATTGCTTTTTCATGAATACAGAATCAGATTTAGACTCTGCTTACATTTTTTAAGTTTTGAAATTTATTTATTAGGTTCAGACAAAAAGTATCAATGTGTAGACCAGGTGAAAACTTCTAGAAAGTTTCACTATCTTCTATAGCAAAAGAGATGAATATCAGTATACCAAATTCTCATTTTCACTCTCTGCACACTTAGCTTTAGGCAAGGATGAGCATTTGTAAACTTTATAACTCATCTTGAAGATGCTATTAGAAGTGGTGAAGGAAAAGGGACAAGATAAGTGACAATAATGCTTGTTTCCATTGCCAGAAATTGATGACAACTACTTGCTTCTATAAATATCCTGGTAGGGAGAGGAGTATCAGTATTAGATGCAATGATTGGCAGATCTGATCTCAAATCAGACAAACCTTAGAGATTAGAGTAGGTAGAAATGAATATTTTGTCTATCCATTTTTACCTCACTGTTTTCATCTCTCATTCTTAGAAATTGCAAGAAGAAATGTTGTGATTGTCTTATCTACTTGACTAGTTTAGATATTTATTTAAATAGGGAAATATAATCTCTAAAATTTCTCACACCTTCTGTCCTTGATAAAATAATTGACCTTGCCATCATGTCTTTCCTTTGCACAACAACCAGTCTTCTTGAATTAGAACAGATAAATATAAACTCTTTTTTAAAAAATAAAGTAAAAGTACCAGAAACCAAATATTTCTGCATTAACTTCTAACATATTGCATCCAGGGGTGGGATTCAACAGGTTCGCACCTATTCGCTAGAACCGGTTGTTAACATTCTAAGCAGTTCGGAGAACCAGTTGTTAGAAGAAATTACTGGCCTAATCCTGTAAAAAAGGCGGGAAGGAAACATTCTGGTGTTGCTTACCGAAATTGCCTCTCCATTAATCCTTATTACATTCTTGGCAGGCCTAGACTTCCTGTCTCAGGAATGTCTCTGGAGTTCTTTCCCCGTCCTTTACTGGTACTTTGCTTGTGTGGAATGATCATTCAAAGTTACAATGGCACTGAAAAAAGTGACTTATAACCATTTTTCACACTTACGACTATTGCAGCATCCCCACAGTCACGAGAGGCCAGACGAGGAGATGCGTGCCTCAATGTTAAGTTGGCCACGCCCAGCCAGTCACATTACCACCAAGCCATACCCACCAACTAAGCCACGCCCACCAGAACTGGTTGTTTAAAAAATTGAATCCCACCCCTGATTGCATCTCATATATAAATCTAGTGTGGGTATAAAGAGATAAAAGTGAATTTAAGAAGCAGTTCAAATACCCTTACTGGACTCATATCTTCTCCCAGAAGCCTATAGGTTTTACATAGTCTTACTTTGTCTCCCTCCCTGATGTAGCTGTTTGGTAATTGATGGTGCTGCCATTATCTTCCAGGAGATGCATTACCTGACAACATTCCCTTAACCGTAGTTTGTAAATAGGAGTCTCACAATCTGTACTGCTCTTGTAGTAAGTAAAATGTGAGGAAATGAAATAGCTTCTATAATATGAACCTACAGTCTGGTAGCATAAAGGCATGCAATTAGTGATTTTAGCCTTTCCTTTTCTTTTTGGGAAAGTGCATCAATCTGATAAAGCATAAACAAAATCAAACTTTTCTTTTAAACAAAATCAAACTTTTAAGTTACTCAAAGCATGAGATCATCAACTATACCTATACATGAGTTAAGGATTATCTGTTTCTCAAGGTTAATTGGATTGAAAATGAGAAACACCATTCAACTTTACATAGTGTCTCACTAAGGACATGGAAATATAATTCAACCCTGACCATTTCATGAATTAAAAAAATGCTTGTTTCACTCTGCAGTACAATAATGAACCATTACATGAAAATACAAAATCCTGTAGCTTTATATACCATGCACCTAATGAAGTACTCAATTTCTTGCCAATCTTCTGCTAGAACCACCAGGATCACAAATACTTCTTTTCTTATCATTAAATGGTTAGGAAGAGTATCAAGTAATCCATGCTCTGACAAACCTAAAGATAAAGATGTTGAAATAAATGTATCCATTGCCAAGAGCTAACCCCATTTACCCCTTTCAAAAAATCAGGTTAATAAAATCCTGAGCTTCTGGCTTTCTTTGTGTTAAGTAATTACATGGTACCTCAAAGAGAAAAGAGGGAACAAGAACAATTGTTCTTCAACAAGAACAATTACCTATGCTTTAGTGATAACCTGACTTTTGAATGCAGCAGACTTTTCATGATATTTGTCTCAATGTGGACAGCAAAAGAATATTTGGCTGGGAAGGGCTCCTACCCTACTAGTATTTTGAAGAGCTCTGAAGAGCTAGCTTTTTTGTCTTCAACTAGGTCTTGTCAAGGATGATTGATGTCCACTTCTTTTTTGTTGTCCTCTGGGTTTGTTTTCTTTGCCATCAATGTTCTTTTATCTTCTGCTTGTTTTTCATGTTTTTTAAAATGGTTTTAATAATTGTAAACCACCCAAAGTTTCTGGGAGTCAGGGGACATATAAATTTTATCAATTATTATTAATGTTAATAATTATTATTTTCCTTGATGAATCTCAGCTGTTTTCTATTGTATAACTAGGAAGAAATTAATAACTTTTATTGCGTGGAACAGTAAAAACAGTTTGGCAGTCTCTTTTCTTTTTCTATAGTTCAGCCATTATCAGAAAGCAAATAGAAGATACTTCAGTTCTCTCTTTTCTGGTAAGAACAACCAAAGTTCTCATTTGATCTCCTAAATTCCTTCCTTTCATTAAGTAGATAAGATCCAGAAGATCCTATAATTCCTCTTATTCTCTTATTCTTATTATTAAAGGTATAACTGAGAATAAAAATCTATTTGCGCATACACACCCATACCCACACACATTTTGAGGTCCCAGCACAGTCTATACCAATTCAAGTAAAGTGGGAATAACTTTTTAAACTCCTACTATTCTATTTAGATGGATTTTTAAATATTTTAAAAGCACTTTAAATAGAAACCAACTTAGCAGGCAAGGGAATGAACCTGAACTATCCTTCCATATGTGATTATTTTCAATTTCTAGTGAGATGGGAACACATTAAAATGAAATGGTAATCTCATTCTATAGGACATTGTGTAGTCCCAGTCAATGAATCTTTGCTGAAAGCTAGAAAGACACTAGGGCTGGCTGCTCAAAATACAATTACTGCTAATACTGTATTAAAAATGAGTTTCTGACTAGAAATTGGATTAGTTGGAGAGAAAGTAATGCTAGCCTGTAACATCTGAACTTCTTTTCCACTTCTGTGGTGTATGATCTGAAAAATTCAACTTTCCTAGTTGAAATGCCAGTAGAACTCTTGATAAATTTGACAGCCTTACTAGGCATAGCTAAATCACAATTTATAAATAAACAAATCTTTATTTATATTTGTATATTATGTGGTTCCCATACCCATAAACCTTACTTAAAATACATAAACTTCATATCAGATAAAAAAATCCCATATGATTTATTGAACAAATTGAGAAATAACACTAATAATAGAAAAATACATTTCAGAAATACAAACAGTTACAAAATCATATTTTGAGTTTCCAGTCAGCTTTCCTCCACCAGCTTTCTTATTGTGTCAATATTCTGTATATGTATTCACATATAGTGAGTTCCATATGTACAATATTCTGTACTGTATTCACAAAGACATTGTAATCCATTTATGAGAACATATATATTTATGTGCTTCTGAGGGGTTGTTTATGTTTAATTTGAATCCTGTATTGATTTTTCTTTCTATAACGTTGCCTAAACTCACTTGTTCACTATTTTATTTCTAGTGTCAATAACAAAAACAAACAGAAGTTTGGATTTTTTTCTGATCTATGATAGTTGGTTTAGGGAGAAGAAACAACAACACAAAACAAATAAGAACTAAAATGAAGAGTTGGAGAAATTTAATTTTTATCTGCTGCTGGATGTTGGTGTCATTGGAAAGGATATTTCCATATTTGCTATTAAACATAAGTGTTCAGAGGAAAAACAGTGTGTTCAGGGGAGCAGTTCAAACAATATCAAAGATACCTACCAGGACTGCTTTCATTTTCTCCTAAACAATGCAGTATCTTCCTTCTTCATTGACTTCTTATCTGTGCTCCTAAAATAGGATGAAGGACAAAAAAATGAGAAGCAAACTGACATTGTTTTCCCCAGCCTTTGTCATGTGCTAGCTACAAATGTCAATAATTTCATGCAATATCATTGTAGGAGATGCTATAGCATTCCAGTGTTGTATCACTTTAAGTTATATTAAACTATCACAGTAATTATTATGGCTTTGTAGATTTCTGAAAGGCCACCAATTTATTAGGTATTTGAGTGAAGCACACCATTGCAACATAGTGAAGTGAAATGATGCTGTGATCTTAACTAATAAAATAGTGCCACAACTTGATAGTAACAGAGTTTTTTTTTAATTACTGAGGCAGATTTGCCAATTATGGTATACAAGTAGTTCCTTCTTGAATATCACATTGGAGTGGTATGGAAATGCTTTTGAGGGGTAGGAACAATATGAAACAGGATAATTATTCTTGAAGAAAACCAGAAGAGATTGCTTTATTTGGTTTCATCAATAACGATCACTTACACTTCAGTTTTAATGCAGAAATACAATAAAAAGGGGATGTGGAGAATGCAGTTGTATAACTAACTCTATGACACATTTAGTGATATAGGGAAAACCAAAAATATGATAACAGAGATTAAACACTAGTTTATGAGCAATTTATATAAAGCAGAAACCAGTCTATGAATGTTCATTTCCCTTCTATTATAATATTTATTATATTGAGGTCAATTCCTCAATTGAATGAGATGTTTTTGTTTTATCCTGTGATCTGGGGATTATTTATTTTCTTTATTATTTGTTTATTAAATTTATATGTTGCCCATCTCCCCTACAAGATGACTCTGGGCAGAGACCAGAGATTACAACAACAACAACAACAACATCATCATCAACAACAACAACAACAACACAATCTTTAATTAAATAGATTATTTCAAGTACAGTGTTCATATCTGAAGCATTGGAAACATTATATTAGTCACTGTAAGACCCGTTATATACCAGTTAGCCCATTTCTTATTTTCTTTTCCTTCTTTATCCCAGTGACATGTCTTTTTAGATCAGGGGTCTTCAAACTTGATAGCTTTAAGATTTGTGGACTTCAACTCCAAGAATTTCTCTTCCAGTCATATTAACTCAGGAATTTTGGAAGTTGAAGTCCACAAGTCTTAAGCTTGCCAAGTTTGAAGACCCTTGTTTTAGATTATAACATTAAAAATAGAGATTGTCTTCTTTTTATTTTGCTAGCAATTATTTGAATTTAAATAAATACATAAATGAAAAACTCTACAGTTTCAATAATAGAAGACAACCTCTGTTGGATCAAATAATTTTTCTATCATGACAAATCCTACTTCCTGCTGTCACCAACCAAACACTTTCCTAAGTTAATAAACAGAGATCAAAATTAATTTCCTTTTTTCTGTTTGAAAAGCCAGGCTTCTGGGTTCACACACTGCAGTAATCAAAAACTATATAAAACACTTTAAAATTTAGTGTAATTTTTGCCAACCCAGTATTATTCAATGATGTAGACTCCGATTTATGCACAAACATAACTGTAGCAAGATTATTATATGGTCAAAAGTGGAAACTTTTACTACCCAAAACTGAAGAATGGTTGGTAAGGATGATGGAATTTGAAGAGACAGGCAAACTTGATTTCCTTGTTTAGAGAAAAGATAACATACATGTTTATTGATAACTGGAAATTAAGACTTATGCATGAAACAGAAAAATGAATTTATGATTTTGACTATTTGAAAAACATATAATAAAAGAGAGAGGGTTTTTTTGTAACCATAGAATAAAAGGTGATTTTGTAATTATATATACTACAAAGAAAATCAGAAGCTACTTCTTATTATTCCTTTTCATTTTTTCTTTTACATTTTTTCTGTTTTCTTTCTTTTTCCTTTACCTTATATTAGTTCTTGTTGGTCTTTATCTCTTTTTAAGAGGGAGGGAGGGAGGGAGAGACAGACAGACAGACAGACAGACAGACAGACAGACAGACAGACAGACAGACAGACAGACATAGTAGATTATTGTCAGGTTAGCCTGTAAGGAGAGGAAGAATAAGATTTAGGCTGATTGTCATATTTATATTTGAAAGATTGAGGTAGAATCTAATCAGCTCATTAATTTCATTTCATTACTAAATAGAGCTGCAGAGAACTGCAAATATTTAAAGAACCCAGCAGGTCAGGGATGCATTTAATTAATATTGTCACTGATGCAGGGGATTCAAAAATGAAAAATCACCCTGTACCATATTGTTTCTATATATATAAAGTCTGCATGTTATGGTGACATCCCTTTTATTACTACAAGGTTATACAATCAACGAAGTCTTCCGAAATTTGAAAAACACACTAGTTGATACCAAATGTACCAGTTGTTGCACTTTAAGACAAAATGATTGTTCTGCGTTATGCTTTCTGTTTGAAACAATTTGTTTTCTGCTGTTCTGTTTCCCCTTTTTCTCTAAAGTCCCAAAAGCTCCTCCAGATGTTGTAGCCAAACTTTAATTTTTAGTGTAAAAATACGGTAATTAAATAGAAAGAGTTAAATATTTTAAGTGTAACTCAATTTAAATTAAACCAAACCAATTTTAGTTTTCTATGATTCCATCCACCTTTTTGGAGTACAGCCCTGACATATTATTCAACTATCAGGAGTAAGCCCTCTTTCTTCCCAGCTTGTATCCAAGCTTGTATGCTACTTTACATGAAAGTAGATGCTTATAGGAGGGGCATCTTTACAGATATCCATCTATTGAGGGGACATCCAAAGCAAAGGTGGTATTCAGCAGGTTCTGACCAGTTCTGGAGAACTGGTAGCAGAAATTTTGAGTAGTTCGGAGAATGGGCAAATACCACCTCTGACTGGAGATTTTACAGTATCCTTCCCCTGCCATGCCTACCAAGCGATGCCCACAGAACCGGTAGTAAAAAAAATTGAATCCCACCACTGATCCAAAAGTGCTTTTTCAAGAAGCAAGTGGACTTTCTTTTTTTTCTCTGAAGATTTTTAGCTTCTCATCCAAGAAGCTTCTTCAACTCTGAGAGCTCAAGAAGCTTCTTGGATGAGAAACAAAACACCTTCAAAGAAAGTCAAGACAACCATGACCTGGATGACTGAGAATCTCCAAAGATATTGAAGGGACAGTCATTATGGCAATCAGTTCCACATTTAAAAAAATATGATTTCTGGAGGACTAGGAGGTCATGTGGTGAGGAATTTTCTTTGTGAAAAGCTTTAGCAATGTTTACCTCTGAAACATTATTGCAAGTGAAGCAAAACAATGCAATTATTTCCATCAGCAATGATTTCTACATCTTTGCGTTATGTTCAAAAGCCCCTAACAATAGAGCCAAGTTGATGCTTTGTTGACCTTCGTCAAGGTGCAGGATGATTAAAGTATTTCCTTCTGTTCCTTCTAGGTGCATTACTACATGCATTACTCTGTTCAAGATGAAGCACCTTATTGAAACAGAGGTTTGGTTTTTGTTATAGCTCTTACCAAGTGTTGGATAGGGGAATCCATCTGACTAATTATATGTCTTTGTTTGATTAATTAATCAATTAAATCTGCACATTTTAGTAAAAAACAATCATTCAAAGAAAGAGGCAGGCTGCATTTGTAGATCACAGCCACACATGGATCACAGCAGGCATTTTCTAAAAAAGGACATTCATCAAAAAAGAGAGAATGTCTTTTTTGGGATAGTGTCCACAATCATTTAAAGAAAAAAAATCTATATTAATTTATAAAGTAAAAAAAAATGCCATTCAATTAATTGGGATTTTTATCAGATCAAAATATTAAATTTTATCTTTTAATGTTGTTATTGGACCTTATTCAAAGGAATAATTTTGTATTCAGCTACCAAACAACATATCATCATATGCAAAACTGATTCATGCATACTGAGGTGCCTGCCTGCCTGCCTGCCTGCCTGCCTGCCTGCCTGCCTGCCTGCCTGCCTGCCTGCCTATCTATCTATCTATCTATCTATCTATCTATCTATCTATCTATCTATCTATCTATCTATCTATCTATCTATCTATCTATCTATCTATCAGCATTTAGTGACTGTTACAATGGCACTGAATAAAAGTGACATATAACCATTTTTCACACAACTATTGCAGCATCCCCATGGTCACATGTTCAAAATTTGAATGCATGGTAGCTAGTTCATATTTATGACAGTTGCAGTATCCTGCAGTTAGGTGATTACCTTTTGTGACCTTCTGACAATCAAAGTCAATGTGGAAGCCAGATTCACTTTACAAGTGTGTTACTAACTTAACTGCAGAGATTCACTTAACAACTCTGGTAAAAAAGGTCATAAAATGGGGCAAAGCTTATTTAACAACTCTTTTAGCAACAGAAATTTGGGCTAAACTGTGGTAACTGGTAGCTGCCCATCTTTGCATTTCAAAAGTATGCAAATGTGAATAGATTCAAAGATATTACTTTAATGGGAAGGTAACAGCATTCTGAGTGCCTTACTGACTACATGATGATTGAAAAGATCTTCAGACAATGCTGGTTCCCTTGGCTAAGAAATGGAGATGAACACTCCCTAGAGCAATTTTATTTATTTGTTTGTTGAATTTATATTGCCATCTATTCTCCCATGGCAACTTGTGTAAATGAATGATTTACCTTTACACAAACATATACATGTAAATATATATACATATATTGGAATTTTTTTGCTGCTCTGATTTAAATTATCATAACATTGCACTTTGTATTATATAAACCTTAAGTGTTTCATTGCCAGAAACGAGGGGAAATGGAAAATTCAAATAATCAAAGGATTCACTATGTGGAGAAACATGCAGCAATGGGATTCAACAACAAGAAGAACACAATCACAGTTAAGAAATTTTGTTATGAGTAATACAATAGACAGAAATAGAAATACACCAGCTGTCTAATTACAATCAGATGCTTTATAGGCAATATTGTACAGGTGAGCTTTCAGGATAGAATTTAATATGCAAACATTTATTGCAGAGATAGAATGTTAGTGTGGTAGCATGATCCTCCTTTTTCTTTTACTTTTTCATTATCTCCTGAAAACATACAGAGTTGCATTATAGTGACTTCAATATTGGGTTCATCTTGAGCTGAAGTTTTTCCCCAGCTTAATGACATGTTGTGCTTTAACCTGGAAAAGCAATTTTAGTCTTATATTTCATATTTCTTACTATGCTTTAATTTTAGACTAAAAAAGTGCTTTAATCTACTCTAAGAAAGTCTACCCTGGACTATTCTGGACTATTCTAAAGCATTCTCTGATGCTATTGGACTACAAGTTCAATCATCTCTGCTTAGTAGCTGTGTTTGCTATGGACAATGGAAATTGTAATACAGTAACAACATCTAGGAGCTCAAGATTAGGAAAGGTTGTCCTCAAGTATAATTCCCATAAGATTTATTCTCTAGGTTTAATGGCTTTCATAAAAACAAGTAAAGATAATATATTCTAGTCGCAAATGATGGTGCAAACATTGAATGAAAATCATGAAAACATAAGAAACAGATGCCACTTGGCTTTCTAAAGAAGAAGAAAGGTCTATATGTGATCAGATCATCTCCAACTTAGTGGACTAGTTGCAAAGCATCTTAATCAAAAGGATTAAAGAATTAGAATTATATCTATGAATGTCTGATTTTATTAGATGTACAAATTTTGAGAAAATAATAGATTCAGATATTTTCTGGCCAAGGAAATAGCTTCAGAAATGTGAACTCTGGTTTTGTATATGGTATAATATATTCCCATGGCTGAGTCACAATACTATTGTAAAATAAACAGATTTTGAATAGTTGGGTTTTGGCAAAATATTACATATTTTCTATCTTTGAGTGAAGCTATGGCAATAGAATAGATTTTTGTGCTCTCCTCAAGCATAAAGTTAATATATGATTTCTGGGGTAGAACAGCTCAATTCTTTCAAAACTTCAGAACTTTATGCATGTTTATGATCTGAAATTATGGGAACCACTATCTTCATGGGAAGTGGTAAGCAAATGCACAAAAAGTACATACCACAGGGTACAAAAAGAATAATAAGAGCTTCAGATTATTCATTTCCTAGTTTAAATATGGCTTAGTGGTTATATCTACATACAGCTAACCAATTTTCCAATGTGTTTTCACATTGCCTTCACTACTGTGCACTATTCAGCTTTTCAGATCTTCAGATATGAAAACAACATTCAAATCTACTAGAAATTGTGATATAGCATCAAGAGCTACTAAAGAGGATACAGATTATGTTCAACATCCATTTATCTTTTTTTCCTTCCATTTCAGCACACTGAGTGCTATCATTCCTTGCCACCAAACCCCAAGGTATGTCCCACATATCAGTTTTATATTACCCAAGCTACCTGCATATATCTAATAGCAGTCCCTAGAGATCTGTGAAAAGGAGAAAATGCACATGTGGTTCTGCCTTTCATCTCTGAGCAGCTTTTCCCTTAAGGCTGAATTCCCAGCTGTCTGCTTGAGTTCACTACTGAGAGAAGCTATACTTGAATCACCCATGGGAGTTTGCCAAGAGAAAGAAGCCAAAGCATTTTTTTTTATTAATGTATAGATCTCCCCTGCAGCTCTGAACAACAGCTTCTTTTAAAGCATTTTTCCTGGTAAATGATGTCTTTATTTAGCAATATATAACATTTCTTATCTTATTTATTATTTATTATCTGCTTAATAATTAAGTGCAATAAATCATTAAACCAAATGGTCTGTAACAACAATAGATTTTTTTGAAAAACTAGAATTCCAGGATGTTTATCAGACCTGGGAAAAGATTTGAAAAGGGGAGAGAATCTGACTGAT
This sequence comes from Bungarus multicinctus, assembly GCA_023653725.1. Lineage (NCBI taxonomy): Eukaryota > Metazoa > Chordata > Lepidosauria > Squamata > Elapidae > Bungarus > Bungarus multicinctus. The sequence continues at coordinate 43,020,490 of CM042844.1, forward strand.
TTTCAGCAAGTTAAATGACTTATAGCTTCTTGTCTGCTATCTTCGCCTATTATCCGAATATACGGATAGAATTTTGTAGACTCTTGTACTACATATCCAGCAGAAAATAATATTAAATGATATGATAATAATTATTTTTAAAAGTAAATAATATGTAATAGTATTTAATTTTATAGATTATTCACTGTATAAGATTTAGCCTGCTTTTCTATAAGTGACTAGATTGATGCATCGGGCTAAGATATGGTTTACTTAATCAAAATCTATTATACAAATCAAAGCTGACTAGGTTGTATTGAGTCAATATCAGACAAACATTTTGAAGGTTTCTTTGTGTAAACAGAGTAATTTGTCCCAGTGCAAAAGTTAAGCATATTTTTCCAGCTTCCTAAATGTGTTTTTAATTTAATATTATGTAACACTCTTCCTTTTTAATATTTAAATAGCATAATAACATTATCATTAAAAAAAATAGAGATTTCCCTAGACAGCTCCCTGGACATCTTCTAAAATACTATCTAATGATATTTCTCCACCAAGTCTTGGTAATCATATGAAGGGTTGACTGCAGTTAGTTTATATATGATTTTATGCTTCATATCAACTGCTGTGCTCTCCAATGGAGAAGGATCTCTTCATTATGTTGAAGTGAATATAGATCTTCTGACTATCTATAATTCCCTCATATATTTCATATATCCCCTCTTATTAAGGTTACTGTTGTAGTAGCATTCCATTAATTCCAGGTTCTTTTGTATGGTCCAAATATAGTTTGTTCCATACCTGTTTCTCCAACATCTATATAGACCTTGATAATCTTGATTACATTGAACTGGCTTGACTATCTTAGATTGTGTTATTCTCATAACTGAGGTAGGCAGTGAAGCTGTAGGAGGTCTTCGTCAAAGGATCCCTTCTGATAAGATGGGTATAAGCCTAGATTGGAATCCTGGTCTGAAATATCAAAGGGTGGCACTCTAACCACTACAACATTATCTATTATGCTATTGTGTGTGTGTGTGTGTGTGTGTGTGTGTGTGTGTGTGTGTGTGTACATACACATAGACACACAAAGGCACTTAATACATTCAAATGGAGATTCATGTAGACTTCCACGTAGAAGAAAATATCACATAACTGATGTATAAAATGTTATGACAAACTTTCATATATAGATTTGAAACTGCTTACTATACTTCTATAAAAAATGTAATATCTGAAACAGATTTAATTTGCTACTTTTTCTATGAGTTCAGTATGAATTGACTTGAACTGTATCAGGAAGATTAAAAAAAAACTCTAAGATCAAGCAATCAAATGATGCTCCTGCTGGAACATTACCCTATGCTCTTCATTTAAAATAATTAAATCAGTTGGAAAGACAAGCGGAAAAAAAGACAATACAGAGAAAGACAATTCTCCTTGGGTGGGCTCCTGACTATATTTGCCTCTTTATACACTCTTTTATTTATGAATAAATAATTGCCTTTGTGAAGAATGCATCAAATTGCTCTCAGTGAGGCAACACTTTAAGTGAGCCTTGTTCCATCTTCCTTTAACGAGCTTTGATTGATGTTTGTGTTAGCAGCTCTTTTTCTTTTACCCCTTTTCCTCTTCATATTGTTCACCTCCTCCACTATTACTTGCCTGTGGTGTTTTTCTTTTCATTCTTTGCCTTCAGTCCAAAGTTCAGACCACACATGAGAAATATCTGGAGGATCAGAATAGGGAAAGTTTTATCGCATCTTGAGATTCCGTTACACAGAAGATTGTTCTACTGCCTGGCAGATTTCTTTTTCCTCATGTTTCTTCTTTGTTATTAGCTTAAGTTGCAGCTCTACACAGAACTACATAATAATGGTATCACTGCATGGGGAAGAGCCAAAGATGGAACAATCTTCTTACTCAAAGCCCTCTGAAGTTCTTGACAGAAAGAAGGGGAAAGAAACATTTTTATTCCTTTTCTTCCCACTTCTTTTAACAGTTTCCCTTTTATTCATTTCAGTGGAAAGAAAATAGATTGCAACAGCTTCAGAGTGGCATAGTTCATCTTCTTTCTGACTGAATTCTTTGTCCTAGGGATTTTCTTTGTGCCTCCTGGCATCCCTCAGAAATCTCAAAGGAATATTTTCCTTTTTTACTTCTCTGATGTAACAGATCTGCTGTTAAACAGGAAGGAGGTGTCAGGCCTTTCTGCCAATTTTTGAGATGGGGCCTTCATCTCTAAGCATCTCTCACTCCATCTCCTTTTAAAAGAAAATATCTGAAAAATTATAGACTCACCTACATAATAGAAAATAAGCACCATTGAACACAGTGCAATTTTCTGGAAATAAATATGTATAACACTGGTTGAAGAATTTTCTCTGTTTGGTGTTAGTGATTTACCTCTGTTTACTTTTAATTTAAAGAAAAATCCGGACTAAACTCATACAGCTTATACAAATCTTAATGAATAGATATTAACCACTGAATGTTGTCTCCCTGGAATACAATATAAAATATTACCTCTTTTGCAGAGATGCGTTATTATTACAGCCCTACAAAACTTTCTGTGTGACATTTATCATATTTTGGGGTTGACAACTATTCATTTTTGGATCATAGGAAAAAAAAAGCCAAGCATGTTTTTTAAAAAAGATAGCTGTTTAAAAGTAAAAAGCTCATTTTTTTCCCATTCAAATTTCAGTTTCGAAAACAGTATTGAAAAATGAAGATTGAATTTACATCTCAGTGAGTTCTGACACAAATTGGTCAGGCTTTACCAAAAATATTATATACAATGCAACATTTCTCATCTGTAAAATATTTAATACTGGAATTGCAAATATATTGTCATGAATAGTTGCTTCCGTTCTTGTTTACAGCTGTTTTCATTTTGGGGAGTCACTGATTTTGCTATCTATGTATTGAGCCTAATAGAATGTTATCTGTAGGAGAAAGATTTGTCTACCTTTACTGCAGAATATATGCATACTAAAAGAAGTTTAGAAAGAGTGAATATGTAGGCAGTTGTGATTTGGGATTGGAGTGCTTTTATTCTTAAAACCAATTTTAGAAAATTAATGACAAATCAAATGATCAGATTAAAACCTTGCCAATTTAACTCTCCTTTAGTAGATATAGGAAAGTTGGAACGCTATGTTTCTAAACAGAGTTATCTGTTGGTATCTGTCGGTACCAGAGGTTGGATGAACAAATATCCTGACCCAATTATTAATTATAGATTAAGTTTAAAAGAAATATTACATTATACAATTTTCTTGTCATTAGACCTGCACTTCTTCAATGTAACAAATAATCCAGATCAGGAATTCAAACATATTCCCCATGAAACTCTTAATTTTATTTTTAGATAAACTCTGTCCAGAGGTGGGATTCTGGCCAGAGATTCTGACCAGTTCTGGAGAACCGATAGCAGAAATTTTGAGTAGTTCAGAGAACTGGCAAATACCACCTCTGACTGGAGATTTTACAGCATCCTTCCAAGCCACGCCCACAGAGCCGGTAGTAGAAATTTTTGAATCTCACCACTGACTCTGTCCGACTGTTTGGGAGACTGTTGCTTTGCTATTTGAAAAAACTGTTCTGAAACTGTTCTGATTTGATTGCAAATTTAACCTGTTATACCCCTTCCAGTTCACATTCTGCTTCAGGCAGGAATTAATCTGACTGAGAAAACAAGTAAAACATAGTCTCTACATATTTGGCATGAAGAAATATTTTTTATACTTAGAGAAGACAATAATTTAATTTAAAAAGTTTATATTTGTCATCAGTAAAAAGTTACTTATTTATATATTGCTTTTCTCTATCTTTACTATATTCTTACTTTCTCTTACTTTTCTATTTTTCTCTCTCTATAATTTTTTGTTCTGCAGTTTCTGTTTTTTTTTTTAAAGGTACATGGTGGCTCATTGGCTAAGGCGCTGAGCTTTTTGATTGAAAGGTTGGCAGTTCAGTGGTTCGAATCCCTAGTACTCATAACGGGGTGAGCTCCAGTTACTTGTTCCAGCTTCTGCCAACTTAGCAGTTCGAAAGCTGGTAAAAATGCAAGTAGAAAAATAAGGACCATCTTTGGTGGGAAGGTATCAGCGTTCCAGGCACCTTTGGCATTTAGTCATATTGGCCACATGACCATGGAGACATCTTTGGATAGTGATGGCTCTTCAACTTTGAAACGAAGATGAGCACTGCCCCCTAGAGTCAGGAACGACTAGCACATACGTGCGAAGGGAACCTTTACCTTTATGTTCTGTTATTTAATTCTTTGATATTTTACATTATGTTTTATTTGTTTGGCTGAAGTGTTTAATCATCGTCATTGTAATCATCATCAACACTGTAGTCATCATCATTTCAGTCTATTCACTGCAGGATGAAGGCCTCTTCCTCATGTTTCCAACCTATATGGTCCTGAGCTTTCTTTTGCCAATTGGGCCCACAATGCTTACTGATGTCATTGATCCATCTTGTTTTAGGTCTCTTTTGTAGTAGGATCTAGTCTGTGACTGCCTTGGTTCATCTGCCACCAGTTCTTGCTTCATGAAAACCCATTTTCATTTCAATTCTTTTACTCTCTTGATGAATGTTTAATAAAATTATTATATTTAGAAAGCAGAATGCAGCAGCTTAAGTCATGATGGATATGACTTGATATGCTTATGTAATACCCCTGAGACCTGCACTGATTACACTGGCATCTGAGTGTAACGCAAGGTAGCGATTATTAGTTTGGAGACCCTTTATGGATCCTCCTGGAGGCTCTCTAGGCCCTCCATTCAGGACCTGGATCTTTTCAGGACTGCCTTCTCTCCATAATATCTACCTCTCCAGAGGACTGAGTAGGGGGCCCTAACTCTTAGTTGTTTCTCTTAAGGAGTAGGATTTACAGAATAGTTTGACCCTGCTACCTTCCTTCCTCTTGCTTAGAAAATCCATTAAAAGTTGGGACTGGAACAAATGTTTATTTGGAGAGAAAGGGAAAGGGGAGAATTGCTTACAGTATTCCAAGTTTTCATATTCTTTTTTTTCCTATTAATTGTTGGGTTGTTGTCTCCATTAATTTTTTTAAATCTGAACTTTATACATCATAGTCTGTTTTGATTGGACTGGCTTAAATAAACACCATGGTTCATAATAACAAAAGCTCCCAATAGATAAGGCAAGATTCAAACATGGCCCTGTATTTTCCAGCAGGAGGTCATGACTAAATCTTTTCCACCATCAGATCTGTAGCTAAACTAAAACAGGTAGGTATTCATTCCTCCAAGAGACCTGAAGACAGTAATATAGATTATTCCTTTATTTCATAATGAATTGTGTAAATGTGTAATAGTGAAAGCAATATACATGTAGTCCTCGACTTACAATAGTTCATCTAGTGGCTGTTCAAAGTTACAATAGCACTCAAAAAGTGACTTATGACCATTTTTCACATTTATGACCATTGCAGCATCCCCATGGTCATGTTACTAAAATTCAAACACATGGCACTGACCCATATTTATGATGGTTGCAGTGTTCCAGCTCATGTGACAAGCAAAGGCAATGGGGAAGCCAGATTCATTTAACAACTGTATTACTAACTTAATAACTGCAGTGATTCACTTAACAACTTGGGTAGAAAGGTCATAAAATGGGACAAAGCTGACTTAACAACTGTCCTACTCAGCAATAGAAATTTTGGCCACAGTTGTGATCATAAGTCAAGGACTACCTGTAGTTCTCAGTTTTTAATTTCTAGAAAATATCTTACCAAATGAGCCACTCCCACAAATTTGGCAGTGTAGAACAGAAAGAAATAGGATGATACTGAGGACATTAGTAATGAAGATGAAGTGAGACTAATTGTCCATGTTTTTGGTGTATTTGTATATAGAGAAGACATATTACAATGTTAACATATTTTTAAACTTGATGTGAATTCTAAGAATTTTACTCTGTGTGACAGCGGAAAATTATATTCCTATGTCGCTTAATGTTAATGCTAGTGTGACAGTCTTCTCATTTACAATGCCAGATAATATTTCAGAGTTTAAAATTATATTTGATTTTAATATGTCTGGATCTGATCATTATCACCTGGGTAGTCTAAGATAATGGATTACTTTGTTCAAGATAACTGTATTGCAGCTTGTTTAGTTTTCTAAAGAAACAGAGAAAAAATCTGAATTATTTTTCTTTCTTGTGATGTTCTTAAAGGCCTGGTACTGAAGATCTAAACAATTTTTCAAGGCCAAACAAAATATCCATTCAGTGGATTTAATTTACAGCTACCTGACAACAAAGAGATAAAGCTTGATCTTACTGTTTTAATTAACAGTATATAAAGTGGTCATCTAATGTAACAAATTAGATATCCAACCACATCAACCCCATATTTTTTTCTTGACATTTAATCCAAGCCTAAAAGCTTCCATTAGTTAATTTGGTCTAGTTTTCAAAAATGTTCAAAGATGTATGAAATAGGATGAAAAATGTGACAAGGGTGAGGCAAATGCTTTTTTAATATAAGCTATAGTTTGATCTAATGCGAGACAACCTATAACCCTCTGGGTCACTGTTTCAGAGAAATTTCCTTACCTAAACAGAGAAACAGAATGTTCAAGGATGGACAAAAAAGCTAGGAGTGAGTGAGTGAGTTGGAAGCTAGCACTGAGTATTGATAATTTCCTTCCTTGCTTCCTCCCTCCCTCCCTCCCTGCCTTCCCCCAAGGATCTTCATTGACTTTCTCTTTGCAAGCTTCCCACAAGTAAACACTTTGCTATTGGAAAGGAGGCAAAGACAACTTGCAATCATATCAGTTCTTCCAGCTTTCCCTTTGACTTGTGGGAAGCTGTCAGAGAACATTGAATCAATGAGCTCATGTGACTATAGCTGACTTTGGCAGTGAAGTGGTCACACTAAACAGCAGCAGAGTTGCACTGAAGCAGTAACATTTCCAAATGTCATTCCCATGAAAGTAATAGTTTTGCATTTTGGACATATTTTGTAAGTTAGTCCATTTGAGGTACCTTGGTTCAATAATTTTTTTCCTTATACCTTCCAATTTTGCATAAGTGAAAGTCACAAACAGATGCAAAGGTTTTAATAGTATATGAATTTAAAGTACAATTATCAAAAAGCATTTATTTTGACTTTTCTGTTTGGCTCTTTTATTTTCTGGAGCTATGAAACCTCTACCTTAGAGGTGGGGATAATTCCTATTCTACACAATTATTTGAAAACCATTCAGTACTGTTCAAGTAACATTTGGCTTTTAGGTTATTTGAATGGCTCTTTTAATGTATTAGTTAATGTAAAAATACAGAGAAGAGCAACCAGAATGATGAGGGGACTGGAGACTAAAACATATGAAGAACGGTTACAGGAACTGGACATGGTTAGTCTAGTGAAGAGAAGGACCAGGGGAGACATGATAACAGTCTTCCAATATTTGAGAGGCTGCCACAGAGATGAAGGGGTCAGGCTATTTTCTAAAGCTTCTGTAGGCCAAACAAGGAATAATGGATGGAAACTGAACAAGCAGAGATTTAACCTAGAAATAAGGAGAAATTTTCTGACAGTGAGAACAGTCAACCAATGGAACACCTTGCCCTTGGAAGGTGTGGGAGTGCCATCACTTGGGACTTTCAAGAAGAGATTGGACTGCCATTTGTCAGAAATGGTGTAGGTTTCCTGCTTGAGCAGGTGGTTGGACTAGATGACCTATAAGGTCCCTTTCAACTCTGATTATCTGTTATCTGTTAGTTCATCCAGTTTATATAGGCTTTATATACATTTTTGGAGGGGAAGGGAGACTTTGCTCATCTTGTCCAGAACCCACTAGGTCTCGGAAGGGCATTAACTATAATAAAAATACACTAGTGAATCACTATTAGAAATACGCTTTATGTCTTTGTATGAATGTGTATGTAGATGCATCATTATATATCTATGGAAATCTAAATCTTCCCCAGAATGTGAGAAGTCTAAAACAGTTATATCTTCTAGTTTAGAAAGTTGTGAATATATACGAACTGTGAAGTAGATATTATATTATTACTGTTCAAGTGTAAGACTTTGGAACTGATGTAGAACCATAAAACATAAGATATTGCAGCTATATTCATAGAAGATGCATCAGTGGAAACATGACTACAAATTAATGATGAATTGTAATTATTACCTGTATTTCATATCAAATTTATTTATTTGCTTCTGGTGGCCTACAAGATACAAAATTAAAAAGAATAATAATATAGAGACAATTCAAAACTATTATTGCTTTTGAAAGAGACTCTCATTAATTTTAAAAGATGAGATATATTTTCTCTCTTTCTCTCCCTCCCTTATTTCCTCATTCCCTCCCAATTAAGATTATACAAAGGAAAAGAGGAAAAGGCAGGATAAAAGAGACCATTTTTATTGAGCTATAATGAAGTGGTGAGTGATTAGCTGGCATTTATATCCAGGTGGGGCCATGATTTTCTTGTTTTTTTTTTATTTAAATAATAAGTGATGGACATCATTCCTTGAGTGATGGTTAAGGTAGGAAATTGCTGGCAATATTAATAGAATTTGAGCAAGAGAGCAAACCAAATTTTCTGCAGGTATTTCTATTTTGGCCAGACAGGTTTAATTTTCTAGGGAATCTTGGATATGACTGGATATGGCCATACTTCTACTAGATATGACCATATCCCTCTAGTCCAATGGCAACTAATTCAGAATTATTCTTATCAAAATTCTTAATATTTGGAAAGTGGAGACATAGATGAAAGTAAAGAACTAAAATAACAATTTTTTATCATAATACTAGGAGAGACAGTTTGGTCTAGTAATTAAGGTACCATATTAGAACCAGGAATCCTGAATTATAGTCCAGCTGGCTGGGTAAGTTTGGGCTAATTACTCAGCCCAAGTCACCTCACAAGGTGGTTGTTGTACAGAAATAAGAGAAAGAGGAAGGAATAGAGGTATATTCATCATCTTGAGTTATTTAGAAAAAAAAAAGTAGAAAATGTAAATAAATAAATAATCTGCAATTATCTGTTAAATAAGATACTACATTTTAGACAGAAGATGTTACTACTAGAAAACTTTAATAACAATGAAGGAATCAAGATGCAAAGAATCCAAACTACCTACACTAACTATAGCATAATGTTTTCATGAGAAGAAAGCCTCTCTTACTGAGGCCAATATTTGGTACAAAAATATTATGCAAATATTGATTTACATAGTGGTCTACTAAGGATTAATCAATAAAGTTGCTTGTATTGAACTAGCTGATTAGTCATTTAATGAATGGGTATAATTTCAGTATTATAATCAACATGTTATTTGGCTGTTTAATGTTTTCATGGAAGGCTAATCACATACATCCCTTGTACATGCCATATTTATTCACTTAAACATTTAGAAAGTGCTAATTCAAGAAAATTGGTTGATAATATGAAGGTATAGAAAGGATAGAGAAGGGGCTCTGCCAAGAACAAGCTTATTTCCTGGGCCAAAGGGGAAAACAGATACACTCCTTAATATCATCTAAATGTTGTGTTTTAATTTCATAAACTTGCCATCTGGGAGTGGTTAGACTTCAGATTTTTGTTCTCCCCTTTTCACTATAATCTTCACTTCTCTTATTCTATAGTATGTCAGGAGAAATCCAGCCCCCAAATAGGCAATTCCTCCATCCATCCACCTCATGCAATGTCCAGAACACCTCAAATCATTTTCAACTTTTTTTTCCTTCCTCAATTCAGTTATACGAGCAAAGCCAAAAGAGGAAAATGCCTTTACTTTTGGCTAATTACAAAACACAAGGGCATCTTAGCCCGTTCTTTGATCTTGAAATTGCTAGGCCTTCTATTTATGTTACAGATAACAGCCTTAACTGTTTAAAATATTACTAAGAGTGTATTAAGCACACAGAACTGCAAAGAAAAACAAAATCAAGAATTGATATTGGTCTTAGAGAAAAGGATTAGGCTTCAAAGAAGCAGGGAGAACAAAGGATTCATTGGTAGACCCATCTAAGATGATTAGGTGAAAGATTAGGTGGGGTGGGAGTACTTCAAGGAAAGCTGGCTGTTTGCCTTGAATGAATACAAAATAAATGCTTCTTCCTCTTCAAGGACTCATTGCATTTAGCACCTGTGCAGATTAATTTTTCAGAAAAAGCTTTTCTAAATCCTGTGTTTATTATTTTATAAATAATTCAATGTGGTGAGCATACAGTACCTAATATGCCTTTATTGTCATAAAGTGTGCCTTCATGTGCCTTTCCCCACAACAACACCCTTGTGAAATGAATTGGGCTTACAAAGAGTAACTGGCCTAAAGTCACCCAGTCAACTTTCATGCCTAAAGTGGGACTAGAACTCATGGTGTCCAGGTTTCCAGTCTGGTGTCTTAATCACTACACCAAACTGGAATCAGAAGGGTTTTCTTACTGCATTCTGGAAAAATTTAGTCTTTGAATTTTGGGATGGATGGGTGTAAAGATTATTTTGTTTTCCACAGCTGCTGTTCCAGAAAATATTAGCCATTGGAATAAAAAGTTTCCAGAAAAAATACTTCTCAGGGAAGAAAGTTGTGTTTATTGAGTGATTTAGTAGTGGAAAGCCCTTCATGAGTTTGCATTGTTATAACTAGACAGGATTAGACTACAAGTCTGTTATGGCTAACTATTATCTAATAGAAAATTCTAGAAGCTTGTACTAGTAGAGAGAAGGAAAATTCCCAAAATATGTACTGAAGATATGTTCTAGCAGTTTAAATTCTGTTGTTTTATAGAATGGAACAAGATTTTTATGTTACAGTTTGAAGTGTGACTGCTCATTGGATAAGGCACTGATTGAATGTTATTTTTTAACTCATCTATTGATCAGCTAGAGAGAGCCTTGATTGGCTCATGGTATTCTCTGCCTTTTATAACTAGTTCAAGGTCAGCAGAATTGAAGTTGATTGGGATTGGATTAAAACTGCTTTTAAAGATTTAGAAAAAGTCAATGTTTCGAAGTGTTTTCATCTCACTTTTACTATGGAGACTGCAGAGCCCTAGGCTTTCACCATACAGATAGCACAGTACTGGCATATCAGACTCTTTAGAGATCTGGAGTCATTCAATTCCATTTTGTTATATTTTTAATCTAGCCACGATCAGCCTTGGCAAAGAGAAAGACAGAACTGAAGGCAGGAGCAAAAATCAGAAATGCCATTTTTAAATTATGTTAATGTGCTTCATTTACACTTCTGCAGGCAAAGATGGTAACGCTCAAAAATTAATGGACATTTAAAATTGTTTTTATTGCATTGTTTACTGACTGTGGATCATGTCTGCTGCAAGGCCCTTGAGAGTTTTAAAAGTACTGTACATTGCAGTGGAACTTTCAAATGAAATAAAATGACATGCTCAGGAGCCAAAAAGATCTTGACAGACTTGAACAATGGGCCTTATCCAACCACATGAAATTTAATGTGGAGAAAAACAAAGTTTTACACCTAGACAGGAGAAACCAATGGTACAAGTACAGATTAGGCGAAATCTGGCTCAAAAACAGTAACTGTAAGAGGGATCCTGGAGTCCTAGTAGACGATCACTTTAACATGAGTCAGCAGTATACGGTGGCAGCCAAAAAAGCTAATACAAACTTTGGTTGTATAAACAGAGTCATAGAATCAAAATCACATGAAGTATTAGTACCTTTATAAAGCGTTAGTAAGCAAATACCTGGAATACTGCATCCAGCTTTGGTCACCACATTACAAAAAAGTTTGTAAGATTTTGGAAAAAGTGCAAAGAAGAGCAAGTAAGATGATTAAAGGCCTGGAGACTAAAACATATGAAGAATGGTTGCAGGAATAGGGTATGGCCAGTCTAGAGAAAAGAATGACTAGTGGGGACATGATAGCAGTATTCCCGTATTTGAGAGGCTGCCACAAAGAACTTATTTTCCAAAGCACCAGAAGGCAAGACAAGAAGAAGGCATGCATAAGTGCACAATCTTGCCTATCGTCCCTGTCCTATTGTCCCCAATTATTATTTCCTGTTTCTTGTATTTAAATGTATGTTTATTCTTGTTTGTGTTATATTGTAAGCTTTTGAGAAAGAAAGAAAGAAAGAAAGAAAGAAAGAAAGAAAGAAAGAAAGAAAGAAAGAAAGAAAGAAAGAAAGAAAGAAAGAAAGAAAGAAAGAAGGAAGGAAGGAAGGAAGGAAGGAAGGAAGGAAGAAGAAGAAAGAAGAAAGAAAGAAAGAAAGAAAGAAAGAAAGAAAGAAAGAAAGAAAGAAAGAAAGAAAGAAAGAAAGAAAGAAAGAAAGAAAGGATGAAAACTAATCAAGGAGAGGAACAACCTGGAATGAAGGAGAAACTTCCTAATGGTGACGACAATTAACCCATTGGACAGCTTGCATTCAGAAATTGTAGGTGCTTCGTTGCTAGAGGTTTTTAAGAAAAGACTGGACAACCACGTATTTGAAATGGTATAGGGTCTCCTGCTTGAGCAGGGGTTTGGACTAGAAGATCTCAAAGGTCCTTTCCAACTCTATTCTGATTGAAATAAGAAATGAAAACATAAAAAGTGATAATCAAAATGTACACATATTGCTGAACAGAGATAAAGATCTTGATGCTCATATTCCTGAAAAAATATTGATTATATTGATTGTCTAATTTTAATATTACTGATTTCAAAAGAATAACACCTTTACTCTTTTCTATATTGGAAAAGCTTGAGTAGAATAGAAATTGAATGATAGGTTAAGAAAATTCAAACATTGACACTTGAGGTCAATATAGGTAGTAATTCAAACATTGACACTTGAGGTCAATACAAGTAGTACTATTTAACCTCCCAAAAGGTATAGTCATCTGTATGTTGTTCCCACTTGGCATAACCAAGTAAAGTTTTACCTGACAGCTGACACTTTCTTGGTGACAATGAGTGGTTTGTCTTGTTTTCTTCAGGGATACTATTTCAATTATTCAGTCTAATCTAGTATTCCTGGCTTTTTTCCACTCAGGTACTAAACAGGATCAACTTGCTATAAAGACTAACCACACACTTCTAAAACAATGGACACAAACATGAATTGAAAAGAAGAGAACAGAACTTGGTATCACTCAAACCTAACCAAAGATCCTACATCTACATAAATATATGTTAGGGTAATATTTTTAGCACTTTCCTCTGAAATGAATAATTTATTCTGCTGCATTATCTTGCAATTCCAATGATATGAATTACCCCTAAGCAAGTGAATTTATATTTCAAATATATAATAATTTGTTAACCAGGCATGAGTTCAAGAGTTGAAGGAGTTTATCTGGAGTTTGGAATTTCAACTAAAAAAAATGACAGGCACTTATAATTACCATTGTAATATTTGTCATATATGTTTGTAAGGGTCAAGGTTCTTCTTTTAATAAAACTTTTTTGTTAAATGTAAGCCCTTCTAATCTACATACAAATCCTATGACAAGTAGAGCAAGAAAATAATAGAACCAATAACCTTCAAAATCCTGTTACCTGATAACTCCCCCAATACACAGTTTTTAAAAAGGGAATGCTGGGAGCTATCATTCAGCAAATCTGTTGATGGGGGGCATTCCCCACTTCATCCTAATGCAACCATGGCAACAGTGCTCATTCATTGATTATACTGGGAAATCCTTAAGTACTTTTGCAATCCACAACTTTTGCTTTTGCACAAACCACCCATACCTACTGTTTATTTTTTTAGAAATTAGCTCAGAAAAAATCTGCTTTTATAAAATACTTTTCTTCTTAAGAGGTCTCACAGAATTGAACCACTAGTCTGTTTGTTTGCAGGGATTTATTTGTTTGATTCTCTATTGAATTAACTTTTGGGATTTCTGACTTGATACCCATCTTAATGTCCTTTCAGTGGGGTTCAGTAACTCTGTGTGTGTATGTGTGTATGTGTATTAAAAGCCCCAACTTTAATACGATCAATAATGAAAATAATTCACAGCATGACTAATGCTTTGAGGTGAGGAATTATATCTTTGTCATCGGTCTTGTCATAACTCAGAAGTTGTACCTGAGATCTGAGCAAACTCTAATGCTGCATTGTAGATCAATTTCCAGTTATTTTCTGGCTGTTGTTTCACACTACAATCAGGCATCGCTATTTGAGCTGAAGGGTTGTAGAAGGAAAAAAAAGATATCTCAGAAATATTTTTTTGACTGAAATTTCAGATTTATTTGTTTGTTTATATGCTGCCTTTCCATCCAAGCAGCTACTCAAGATGGATTTAGCAATGATTTTAACCTGTACTAAGTAAATGAAATCTTAATTTGTCTAGTACACAGTAAATAAAATAATCCATAAAGAAAAATGATTTTGTTTTGCACACATTTCAGACATGAGTAAATGGCAGTATAAAGTACAAAACAATGAAGTCTAGAGAATTAGGACTCAGACATATATAATATGAGACATACATGGCTGTGGCTTCTGCAATATCTGATAGATTCCTAATTCCCACATTACAAAATAAAATGAGATTAGTTAGCATCTTGAAAAGTTCCATAGTCTGGACATTCAGGTGATGTGACATTTTTTGAATTACAGTGGAGTGTTTAAATTAATTCCAATAGTCAAACCTTTCTGGCATTGACTTTTGATTCCCAATAAGGTGACCATGGATTCCAATGTGCCCATAGGCACCCTAGTTTTGATCTGTTTGGGAAGTGGAAGCAATACGAGAAAAGAAAAGTAAACAATGTTTGTTAGAGATTTGGCATTCTGCAGAACAAAGCACACAGCTGAAGAATCCTCTTTATTTTCTACAATGCACTTCGATTACACCTAGTTTTGATAGGCATTCTTAAAAAATAAAAATGATAGAAGAACGAAGGACTGAAAATGGCTCCACAATAAGTGGAGCTATCAGCCTGAGTGAATAATGAAGAGCAAATAATGAACAGTTAGTAAATAGACCAGCTCTTCAAACCTTTCCAGACAAAGGAGAAGATGAGAGCTTGCCAACAAGTGTTCCAGAACGTTGCTTCTTGCAAGTTTGCAGATATCCAGTGGGTTTTGACCATTGGAAGGTAAAAGAATAGTCATCTTGTTCAAACCATGGTTTATGCCTTTGAAAGAACCCTAAATTTCCATACTTTTCTAATCTCTGTTGGAAATTGCTAGTTAACTACTTTTCAGTTATTAGAAATCTTTGGAGCAACAAGTTTGAAAGCACCTGATAAGGTTGTCTTCAATGCTTAATGAAAGTTTTAACTATAAACTCATGGGCTTATTTAAAAAAAAACAATAAAGGATTGATAAAAACTTTGATTTAAAAAAACTACAAACCAGATAATTTTAACCATTTGGAATTAATTATAAAGAGTGTTTCCTGTGAGTTAATGCTTTTGGTTATATTTTTTTTTTAAAAAAAACATATTTTAAACATTGGACAATCGAGGTAACTAAAGATTTCAGCTAAAGGAGAAAAGCACGTAAAATCTACTAATGGATGCAGAAAGGTGTAAAATATTCTAACACTAGAAATATTGAAGAAGGATTTTGAAAAATTAAGACAAAAGTTAATATTAATATTGTCAACCTGCTTTTATCAATAGCTTGTGTCTAAATGGTTCTATGGAAGAGGAACAATAACAAATTTTACCTGACAAGAGTTTGAGCTGAAAGTAGATTTACAAAAGCAAGTTAAAGAACGGATGGAAATAGATATTATACTGGATACACAAAAGAAAAAGTTTAA
Organism: Bungarus multicinctus; assembly: GCA_023653725.1. Classification (NCBI taxonomy): domain Eukaryota; kingdom Metazoa; phylum Chordata; class Lepidosauria; order Squamata; family Elapidae; genus Bungarus; species Bungarus multicinctus. The sequence goes on from CM042844.1 coordinate 43,036,228, forward strand.
ATAATTAAATAATTAAAAGTGACTTACAAATAAGCCAAGATATTGACCAGTATTCTATACTGGACTTACAAAATAGATTTGTTAATTTCATGAGAAGAGAAAAGAAGAAATGATGAGAAATCAAGTTCTACAGTATTAATTGAATGGACTAAATATTTTTTTAAAAAGGAAGGAATGTAGAGTTAGTTAGTTTGATCAAGATTAATATAGACATGTTGTCATTTCTAATAAACCTTAATGGGCTTTACATGACATCAAGACTGATCAATTATTATCATTTACAGCAAGAGGTGAAAAGTTACTAAAATTATTTATACTTCTTGTGATGAAGGTTGGAAGTTACTTCATTGTACCTTTCTTTCCCTTCCTTTACCATAATCTTATTTTTCTTTTCTTTTTTTATTTTTCTTTATTCTTTTTTCCTCATTTTCTCTTTTTTAGTTTGCATTAGTTTTTAGTATTTTAAGTATAACATTTAATAAATTACTTTTAAAAATTAAAAAAGAAATGACTTTGTTCCAGTGCTTGTTTTTAAGTATATCAACTCATGGCTTGCTACTCAGTATTTATCATAACATATTCCAGGAGGTAGAGAATGTGGCAGGAAGCACCTAACCAGTTTATCATCTGCTAAAGTTATATTTTGTGACTGGTCACATCTCTCTTTGGCAGTCCCATTTTGTGAATGGGCAAGATGTATTCTTTGAGCACTATGGTTTGCTCTCATACTGTCAAGCATGTTTGCTTACCCAGAAAATTTATTGAAGATTCCTGCATTGACTGCTACCATTTCCCAACTTGGCAATAAAAGCAGATAAAATGTGGTAATGACAATAAAATAGAAACCCTCTGGCAACATTCTATTATCCACAAAAACACAATTTAAATGAACAGCAAAAGAACTACTGATCAACTCAAAACTGGAAAGGCTTGATAGTATTCTGAAGACTCATCCTATTAAAATTTTAAAACAGGAGTATAACTAGGAGGACTCTTTGTAAATCTATAATGAAATGTTGCAGTGTATACAAAGGGTATTAGTAGGATTCATTCTGTTAGATTTAATGTAGGCAGAGTTTCATCAGGCAGTATGGAGGCAGCCCTTAAAGAATAATTTTAGTATTGTTGATGGATATGTAATTCTTAATTAGCTTTGTGGGTTTATTAACTTCAGTGAACTAACAATATTAGCAGCTGTGAAATACCCATTTCAAAGGCATCAGATATTTATTCATGTCCATTAAAATGGATCAGAATTTCTCATTAAATTTTTTGCAAAGTGCTTTATGTGGTTAATTAAGAACATGCCACAAAGCAAAAGCCAGAATTTTAGACACAGCTGTGTTTAAAAGTTCCACTTTTGAACTGTGTCACATGTCCATGGGAACAGACTGCCAGAAACAATGAATGCATTCAAGAGTGTAACAAACTGATCCTTCTGTACCAAAACTTCTTTTTGTCAATATTCCCTCTCTGGTTCTAGTGATGACATGACTCAAATTTTACTTCTTGTCTGAACATTTGTTTATATCAACAGTTTTCAAAGTGTGAGGTAGGTTTCTCTAAGAAGGTGATACTATCATTCTTTAGGCAAAGTATGAGACAAGGTCAGGAATAAAGAGAGAAGAGGAGAATGGGGAAAGATTAAAAGAATGAAACGACATGACAATCTTTTTTTTTGCAGGTAATCAAATACTACTGAAAGTTGTCATTAATATTCTTTTATATTTAAAGTGCTGAGAATGTTTGAAATTCCAGTTTCATTTACATATACTGCTGTACATCCATTAGTATCCTTAATAAAGGAAAAATAAATATTTTCAGTCTTTCTTCTTTGACTTTTACCTGATTTAAGAATGAAATCAATTGTGCTAAAAAGTACATATACAGGTGAAACTCGAAAAATTAGAATATCGTGCAAAAGTTCATTTATTTCAGTAATGCAACTTAAAAGGTGAAACTAATATATGAGATAGACTCATTACATGCAAAGCAAGACAGCTCAAGCCGTGATTTGTCATAATTGTGATGTTTATGGCTTACAGCTCATGAAAACCCCAAATCCACAATCTCAGAAAATTAGAATATTGGGAAAAGGTTCAATATTCTAGGCTCAAAGTGTCCCACTCTAATCAGCTAATTAAGTCATAACACCTCCAAAGAGTTCCTGAGCCTTTAAATGATCTCTCAGTTTGGTTTGCTGACCTGACAGTTGTGCATAAAACCATCATTGACAGCCTCCATAAGGAAGGAAAGCCTCAAAAGGTAATTGCAAAAGAAGTTGGATGTTCCCAAAGTTCTGTATCAAAGTACATTAATAAAAAGTCATGTGGAAGGGAAAAGTGTGGAAGAAAAAGGTGCACAAGCAGCAGGGATGACCACAGCCTGAAGAGGATTGTCAGGAAAAGGCCATTCAAAAGTGTTGGACTGAGGCTGGAGTCAGTGCATCAAGAGCCACCACAACAGACAGATCCTGGACATGGGCTTCAAATATCCTATTCCTCTTGTCAACTGCTCTTGAACCACAAACGTCAGAAGCATCTTACCTGGGCTAAAGAAAAACAGAACTGGTCTGTTGCTCAGTGGTCCAAAGTCCTCTTTTCTGATGAGAGCAGCTTTTGCATCTAATTTGGAAACCAAGGACTCAGAGTCTGGAGGAAGAATGGAGAGGCACACATTGCAAGATGCTTGAAGTCCGTGTGAAGTTTCCACAGTCTGTGTTGATTTGGGGAGCCATGTCATCTGCTGGTGTTGGTCTACTGTGCTTCATTAAGTCCAGGGTCATCGCAGCCATCTAACAGGAAATTTTGGAGCACTTCATGCTTCCTTCCACAGACGAGCTTTATGGGGATGCTGACTTCATTTTCCAGCAAGACTTGGCACCTGCCCACAACTGCCAAAAGCACCAAAACCTGGTTTAATGACCATGGGATTACTGTGCTTGATTGGCCAGCAAACTCGCCTGACCTGAATCCTATAGAGAATCTATGGGGTATTGCCAAGAGAAGGATGAGAGACATGAGACTGAACAATGCAGAAGAGCTGAAGGCCGCTATTGAAGCATCCTGGTCCTCTGTAACACCTCAGCAGTGCCACAGGCTGATAGCTTCCATGCCACGCTGCATTAAGGCAATAATTGCTACAAAAGGGACCCAAACCAAGTACTGAGTACATATGCATGCTTATACTTTTCAGATGTCCAATATTGTTCTATGCACAATCCTTGTTTTATTGATTGCATGTAATATTTTAATTTTCTGAGATTGTGGATTTAGGGCTTTCATCAGCTGTAAGCCATAATTATCACAATTATGACAAATCATGGCTTGAACTATCTTGCTTTGCATGTAATGAGTCTATCTCATATATTAGTTTCACCTTTTAAGTTGCATTATTGAAATAAATGAACTTTTGCACGATATTCTAATTTTTTGAGTTTCACCTGTATTGGAATTTGGTCTGATCAGAGAAGTATTTTCCTCTCCAATGTGAATCTTCACTCCAGAACTTGCATATTATGTTGCAGCCTAATCCAATCCAGATGCCTTTTAGATATATGATAACAGATAATCAGAGTTGGAAGGGAACTTGTAGGTCATCTAGTCCAACCCTCCACCCAAGCGGGAGACCCTACATCATTTCTGACAAATGGCAGACCAATCTCTTTTTGAAAATCTCAAGTGATGGCGCTCCCACAATTTCTGAGGGCAAACTGTTCCATTGGTTGATTGCTCTCACTGTCAGAAAGTTTCTCCTTATTTCCAGGTTAAATCTCTCCTTGCTCAGTTTCCATCCATTATTCCTTGTCTGGCCTACAGGCGCTTTAGAAAATAGCTTGACCCCTTCCTGCCTGTGGCAGCCCCTCAAATATTGGAACACTGCTATCATGTCTCCCCTGGTCCTTCTTTTACTAGTCTAGCCAAGCCCAGTTCCTGCAACCGTTCATTGTATGTTTTACCCTCCAGTCCCCTATGGGTCAATTACTAACATTCTTCAGCCAGGATGACCACTGCTGAGAATATTAAAACTATAGATACTGTATATGGAAAAAGATTCAGAAAGGAAGACTCCAAGAGGAGCTCTGTGCAGCAAAGGAAAAACAATGAACAACAATAACAACAACAACAACAACAAAAAAGGAGAGAAAAAGAAGCAAACTGCTGTCCTGAAAAAAGTTTCCCCAAACTGATAGAATTAGTCTCCATTTTTATCCTTCATTTTTAAAGAGTTCATTTGGAATGTACATTCCCTTTTTTAGCTGAAAAAATATATTGCTCTCCATCCAGTTTTTTGTGTTTTGTGTTTAAAAAAGGAACATTTTAATGGAAATGCTAACCATACATTCCAAATCATTCTGAGTTAAGCTATTTAAACCCCTACATCAATGGTGGGATTCAATTTTTTTTACTACCAGTTCTGTGGGCGTGGCTTGTTGGGTGTGGTGTGGCTTTGTGGGCATGGCTTTGTGGGCATGGCAGGGGAAGGATACTGCAAAATTTTCATTCCCTCTCCACTCCTGGGGGAAAGTTACTGCAAAATCCCCATTCCCTCCCCACCCCACTAACCTGCTTTCCAGTTCCGTTCTCCTGTGCAGGGCAACAAAAGAAGACTCAGCCAATCAGCTGGGACGTGGAAGACAGAGAATAGATGGGGCAGAGCCAGTCAGATGTGGTATTTGCCGGTTCTCCGAACTACTCAAAATTTCCACTACTGATTCTCCACCTCTGAATACCACCTCTGCCCTACATGACTTCTGACTCAGACTTCCTCTTCCACATTCATCAGTAAAGAAGTTAACTTTTCTTCAAACTGCTTGACTTCCTAGATATTATTGAAAAAGCTGCCTCCATTATGGTACCTTCAGAAATAAGGGTTGAAGTGCAAGATCTCTTCCTAAATGTGACAAGAAAAGACCAGATCCCACTTTATTCTAATTAACTTACAGGACTGAAATTCTACATATAATTAATTACCTATTACCTATAAATATATTTCATTGAATCTAGTAGTATCTGAGTTTACAGACTCAGCCTATAAACATTCCATAGTTCTTCAAGCACCTGCATTAAATGCTCTTGCAAAGACAAATATTTTTCAAACCATGTTACTGCTGAAAGTACTAGAAGAACTCCATTCCCAGCATCACCCCTTTTCCCCTCCCCCAGAAAGAGAAAAAAGAAGGAAGTTTCACAAGAAATGTAAAAAAAAAAATGTTTGTAGGAACTGATTTTATTTGGGAATAAGTGATGACTATGTGCTACTAAATAAATATGGGTAATCTAAAAAGAAAATAAAAGGAAGGAAGAAATACTTTATCTACTTTGATGTTTTAATAATGTTAAAGTCCAGCTTGGAACTCCTATATACTGTATGCTTTGTGTTTTTATCTTTCATCTAATGCAAATTTTTCCAGATGTTTTAAGAGTTCAACTCTCTTCATTCCAAGTTAATATGAAAATTTAGCCTCAGTCTATGATTGTAGTTTTGTTATTGATTTCAAGTTTTCAACCCTTTTCTAATCACAGTAATTGTCACTTACATTATATGTAAACATTATATCTGAATAATAAATTAATAAAATCATCTATCATCTATCTCTTTATCTCCTGTATATAATAGAATGAGAAAGATAAATATTGACAAAGGTATTGCTATAGAAACAGGTAACATCTTTTCTTCTGTCATTCATGTTGAGACTTGGAAAGTAATTATATTTACAGATTAATCTTCAAACCTATTTTAACCTGCTAATATTTGCAAGAAAAAGCACTAAAATTTATGACCTTTGCATTTTATGACATGTAGCATTTTATCTCAGTCATATCCAAATCATTCCTAAGACATTTATAATGTCAGCTAGAGCTTCAAAATAAGCAGAATTGCAGTAAAGTTGGAATCTGTGAAAAGCATCAAAGACATGGTCATAAAACCATGGTTTCTTATTTTGGCAATTTAGGCTTATGGGCATAAGAGACGATAGGAAGCCTCACACCCACTTTCTTTTTCCCAAACACCCATTTTTCTTAAATGCTTCTAAATTAGTTTCCCTTATGGTGTTTATTTTCCCTCTCAGTGTTGTTATTATCCTGTTTACCCAGTGTCATTCTGTGAGCATCTCCAGACTTTTTCCAGCTAACACACACAATGCATTACAATTATACAATTATGCCATTGTAATCAAATAATTAAGATATATGTTAAACATATATTAGAGCCTACAAAGAAAAATGAGCAGCAGGCACAGGCAAATCATGAGGAAAGAGAAGGGTTGGGAGTGTTATTTAGACTTTAGTGACTGTGCTTATCTTCAGTTAGCTAAATACAAGAGGCTAATCATAGTTTTGCAAAAAGAGAAAAGATCATTTCAAGAGAGGTTTCCAATAGCTTACTAATTGGTGTAATTTAAATAAAGCCATTCTACACTAATTTTGCTATATTTTATTTGTGGTATTTTACCCTGGTTAAATTTTCTAACAACTATTAGACTTGCAGAATCAGGTTACAGCCAATATTCTACCTAATTCTTATTAGTCAATTTCTCTAAGTCCAGTGTCAACTTGTAAAGCATTCCTGATCTGCCCTCCAGTTGCATAGGCAAGGGTGATGGGGAATCGAACCTCACAGCTGCATTGAGGAATTTGCATTTCAGTCAAAACAAAGCACATTCCAGGCAGCAATGTCAAAATCATTTCCACAGATGCCCACAGTGGCCAGAGGGACTGACTTGTACAACCTATTAAATTGCTTCATTGGGGAATATGACTGATGACAAATCTTGTGGGGAGGGGGAAACAGAGTCAGAGCCAAAGCACGAATTAAGTGAGGTCAGAGTTGGCTTCACTTGGTCTGTGCTGACATAAAGCTCCTAATAAATAACTGGATTTCTTTTGAAGCTTGGCCTGAGGTTCATGATTTAATTAGGGCATCGGTTGGAACCCTGACATACAGACTGTCTCATAGCAAAAGCAATAGTGCTTTGACTCATATAGTTCTTCATAGTGCTTTATAGCCCTCTCTAAACAATTTACAGAATCAGCATATTGCCCCAACAATCTGGGTCCTCATTTTACTGGAAGGCTGAAACAACCTTGAGCTGATCAGGATCGAACTCTGGACACTGGGCAGAGTTAGCCTACAGTATGCCTTCCAACCATTGTGCCATCACAGCTCCTCAGATGGAAGCTGTAAAAGAAAAATCAGGAATGCCACAATGAACCTGGGGAATTAAATGGAGTTTTCCTTCTTCATGTTACCTCATCTCCAATTGACTAGCAATGCTGCCTGGCCTCAAATCCCAGTGCTGGGGAAACCACTGTGTTGTGTATTGACATTAGCAAGCCAGAAGAGGGGAAGTGAAGGAATGCTAAGGAGGAAGAAGTATATGATGGCAGTGTTGAAGAGGACAACAGTGAATAAAGTCCACTGGGAGGGTGGGAATGGCAGTGGTAGCAGGTAAACAGTAGTGGAATACAGTGCTGTCCATCTTAGCATACTGGATAGAGATGGGGGGATAGGTGGGTCATGGGGTTGAAGCAGTTTGTTCAGGACAGGATAAGTGAGTCTGGCTTCTTCTGCTTCAGTGCTCCCCTGAAAGCATCCCTTGCTTTGGAATATCTGATGCTTGGGGTTGGAAGGGATGAAACTGGGAATGGCTTGGATCAGGGTGAAATGAGACATGATCATCACTTGTGACCTTCCCAGCCAGCTGCCAATAAGCAAAATCAACGAGGAAATCAACAGAAGTCACAAGTCATGATTACATGAAGTCCTCACTTAACAGAAACAGGGGTTGCTGCAATTTTCATTGCTAAATAGAATAGTTATGTGATGTTTTCCTTAGCAGTGGAAATTCCAATCCCATTTAGGTTGTAACCCAAGGAGTATTCTCTCGCTGGCTTGATTTCAATAAGTGTTATGCACTGGATGCAAAAGAAAAACAGGAAAACATTTACTGTAAGTTATTTATCTGAAATAATAAATGATAAATATTTGATGTTGAAAAAAACATAATATGTAATGTTTATTGTGAAGCTGAAATGTTTGAGGATGAAGCAGAGACTCGATTCTTTAGATCTTTGGACTTGATTTTTCACATTAGAAAGAGGTAGAGTTAAAAGACTATTAAAAATCACCAAGCTTGAAAATTCTGAAAAACAACATACACAGATGTTAAAACAGAGTTGAAAGTAAAGTAAAATGTTCCAGATTTAAAAAAATATATTAGAGTCCACTTAATAGAAATAATTTATATGTCATGGCCTCAGACTCAGGTTCTAAGATACAAGTGGATAAAGTCCTACTAGGAGTTGCACCTAGTGATTCAACAGCCCATGAATCCAACACAGATGCCTCCCAGGTCGTTCCTCAACCAGACTGGTCTTTCTTTAGCTAGTACAGTGCCGAGAATCTCCCCCCCTCTGCTTCCCACAGCCTGAGAATCCTTGTAAAGTAAGCACCGCACAAGCAAGTGGAAAGATGCTGACTCTGCAAACAAGCCCCATGCCCAGAGATGCGATTCAACCCATGGTTCGATGAGCATGTGCCAAATGCATGCTTCACGCACACACAGAGCATTTGCTATTGACCTTCTCCAGCAATTTCTCTGTGTTGAACAGCTGATGTGCAGCAATCCGCTATGCCGCATGAATCAGCTGAGCTTGAAAATCACGATATAAAGCACTGATTGGAGCCAGGGTGGGCGGATGGGCCCAACAGCTGATTGTTGGAGCAAATCGGTTCACTGACAGCTGATCCACGGAGATACCAGTTTGCCCGAACCAGGCCAAACCAGCAGAATCCCTCCCCTGCCCATGCCTCACTATTGACAACCACTGAGTAGGGAAAGTCTCAGCTATGCACAGCCAATGGAGAGAGTTTAATTTATACAGGGATTGCCTTCTTGTTGGAAGCAATTTTACTCTCTGGCTTTGTGATTTGTGAATTCCTGTTTTTAACAGTTGCTTTGTTTTGATTTAGTCTTGTTCCTGACCATGAGTCTCTCACTCATCCTGTGGTACTTTTCAAGCTATTGTGTGGTATTGAATTACAGACTTGTTATTTGAATTACATTTTCTCCTCAGCCTCTAGTAAATTGCCATGGACATGTGCACTTTTTCTCTTGCTTCTCCAGCAATTCTGCTGTTGCCTTCCCTTGCCTATCTGCTGCTATCTCTTCAGACAAGTCTTCTTGACACTTTTACAAGTCTTGCTGCAAATTTACCAGCACCTCTGCAAGCTTTGTCCTCCTACCAAGCACCTACTGTGTAAGTATTTTCCACCTTTTATGCATCCAGGACATGAAATTATGATATTTAAATATTCTTTACAATGCTGAGCATGATCATCCACAACAGTCTTTATGAATAAATTACATTTTTCTCACTGCATCTGGAATAAAAGCTGGAAATTGAAACTACATATCCATTTCTATTCAGTACAGAATCCCAGTGCCATCATAGTCATATTTATGATTTATAATACAAATAGTCTTCAACTTACAATTATTCATTTACAGACTGTTCAAAATAACAATGGCACTGAAAAATGTTTTATGGCCATTTCTTAGACATTGCAGTATCCCCCAGTCACATGATCAAATTTTGAGTTCTTGGCAACTGGCATGTATTTACAATAATTGCAGCATCCTGGAGTCATGTTATAAGTCACAGATAGATTAAGTGGACATTTGAATTTATATATACCCATTTCCTATAAATTAGATTGTCTATGAATGAGACCAGTAAAGTGAAGAGATAAAATAAGCATGTAAAGTGAAGAGATAAAATAAGCATGTTCATATTGTTTTAGATACTGGGTTAATACCAAGGTGAATAAGGTTCAGGTCCATTCTGAACTGTGTAAGCTAACTGGATGGTTTGGTCCAGTAATCATTTCTCAGTCAAACTATTTCACAAAGTTGTTGTTTCCAGAAAATCACAGAAGTGTTGTACTCTGTTTTGAGTACTCTGATGAAAGGCAAGAAATTGATGCAAGAAAACCTATATTGTTCCACATAAGAAATATATTTTATCTATAAGATGTATTGGGAAAATACATTAATTGAAATTCAAAATCTGTTACCAGTGCAATAACTTTGATTAACAAGTCTTTAACATTTGTACTAGAACAAGAAATAAGAATCACAGTTTCATTTCTGAATTTCATTTCCATTTACAATGGATCAGATCACTGAGGCTTGAAATATTAATCAAACTTTAGATCCTTGGTTAGATGGTAATATTGTTTCAGCTAAATTTAACTCTCATGCAAGTTTCTATGATGGAATTTAATTTGGAGGGTATAATTTTTAAATTTTTCATGGTAGAAATATATATATATATGTTTTCGGAGATTTTCGCGGGTATTTGTATGTGGATCTTTGGTTCTTCGGGTTTTCTCCTGCGTAGAATTGAAAATATCTAGGCAACGTTTCGATGAAGTCTCATTCATCATCTTCAGGCTTGTGTCTTCGGCCTTGTGCTTCTCAGAGTGATGTGAGCTTGCAGCTGCTTCTTCCTTTTAACTACTAGTGTGGGTGTGACTTGATTGGGTGGGGGCTTGGCTCTGTTCTGATTGGGTGGGGGTGTGTTCTCATTGGTTGGGGGTTTGGCTGTGTTCTGATTGGTTGGGGGATTGGCTGTGTTCTGATTGGCTGGGGGTGTGTTCCTTTCTGGTGGGGGTTTGGTTGTACTCCGGTTAGTCTCAGTTGCTGGGGGATTTGAGCTGGTGAGCTGTGATCCTATTGTTTGGCTTCGTGTTCGTGGTCGTGCTACATCTTCATGGTGGGCGTCAGTTCCCTTCATGTATGGGTTGGGGGGGGATTGAAGCAGGTAGTGATGCAGCTGTGGTACGGCTTCTGGTCCGTGGTCGTGTTTCATCTTCTGTATGGGTGTGAGTCTGCTTTCTGCGTGGAAGTGTGGTGGTAGTTTCTTGTGTGGCCCTCATGGGTGTGGGTCTGGTGTCCTTTATGTTAGGTACTCGTTTGTTAATGAGGGTGGGTTTCCAAATGGCTGGTAGGCGGGAGGTGTCATCTCGTTTATTCATGCTGTGTGGGTGTTTTTCTATCTCTATGGCTTCTTCCCTGGTCCAACACCTCAAAGCCACAGGACACAAGATTGACTTTAAAAATACCAGAACTATCGCCAAAACTGAACACTTCAACAACAGAATAATCAGAGAAGCCATAGAGATAGAAACGTCGCCTAGATATTTCCAACTCTACGCGGGAGAAAACCCAAAGAACCAAAGATCCACATACAAATACCCGCGAAAATCTCCGAAAGCATATATATATATATATATATATACTTTGTATTACAACACCCTGTTAAGCCCCAATTAAGGGAGAAAGCATACTGCTTTCTTTTCTGTCTTTCGGCTCATCACCAGAGACCATACCGACAGAAAGCTATTTGTTTCGTTGCCTTTTGTTTACATTGTGTAGTGGCAATTACAACTGCCTGACATGTAATACTTCCCTGGTTCGAATCCCAGTAAGGGTATGGCTAGCTGAAGAGAGCTAATTAGCTCGAAATAGATCTATACTAGTCTCCCTTATTTATTATTTAAAATTATCAGCTTAAAAACCTTACACACATGTAAACAAAAGGCAACGAAACAAATAGCTTTCTGTCGGTATGGTCTCTGGTGATGAGCCGAAAGACAGAAAAGAAAGCAGTATGCTTTCTCCCTTAATTGGGGCTTAACAGGGTGTTGTAATACAAAGTATATACTTATTCCCCTACCTCAGCTGAACAGGATAGAACCAGTGGTCTAATGGCAGTTACAACTGCCTCACATGTAATACTTCCCTGGTTCGAATCCCAGTAAGGGTATGGCTAGCTGAAGAGAGCTAATTAGCTCGAAATAGATCTATACTAGTCTCCCTTATTTATTATTTAAAATTATCAGCTTAAAAACCTTACACACACACACACACATATATATATATATATATATATATAAGTTTGTATCAGTTTTGTTCCTTATTTGATTTTTAGTATCTCAGTCCCTAAATGATTACAGATTACAGATTAATAGAGTTGGAATGGATCTTGTAGGTCATCTAGTCCAACCCCCCTACCAAAGCAGGAGATCCTACACCATTTCTGACAAATGGCAATCCAATCTCTTCTTGAAAGTCTCCAGTGGTGATGCTCCCACAACTTCTGAAGGCAAGCTGTTCCATTAGTTGACTGCTCTGTCAGAAATTTTCTCCTTATTTCCAGGTTGAATCTCTCCTTGATCAGTTTCCATCCATTATTCCTTGTCCGGCCTTTGAGTGCCTTGGAAAATAGCTTGATCCTTTCCTCTCTGTGGCAGCCCCTCAAATATTGAAAGACTGCTATCTTGTTTATCATTTTTTATCTTCTTGTTCAGATGACTGCAATATTGAATTATTTGCAATATCCAATCATGCTATAGTAACTCTGTCAATTATTATAATAAATGTACATATGAAAAAATACAGTTGATAACTGAAATAATAATTTTGGAAACTTTTAGGGAACATTTGTAGATGTCTTATTGCAGATGTTTCATGGGAAAATAAGAGTAAAAATAATATGTTTGGGAAAGAAAGTTAAAGAAGTTTTTAATTACATCTCTAATGCAGTTCACACTGGAATTAGATAAAGCTTCTACGTCTTGCAAATTTTAGAAGTTCCTTTATGTATTTGATATCTAGTACATAAATTATTCAATGAATAATTAAGCACATATATTGGGATTGAGGAAAACACATATTATTGGCCTTGTCTGGAAAGCAACTCAAAGTAAAACCATCTCTATTATTAAAAGCATTCAGGTCAATGTATTGAATGACTTTGATTTAATAAATCATATTTGTATAGACATAGACATACACACACTCAATATTATAATACTACATGAAAAATTACTGTAGAAAACATACAATTTAAAAATACAGTAACATAGCTCTTTTTGAGATAATCATGCCCAAACTTTTTATAGATACTATGAAATATATGAAATAAGACTAGTTCACAATGCCTACTGAGTAGTATAAGACATTTCTTTTTGCTCCCATTTTGTTGGAGATTTGAAATGATGCTTTGAGCAAAGTCTGTAAAACCCCCTTTAATAAGACTCCTAAAATTTTGAAGTCTGATAAAGATTATATGTCTGTTTTGCTCATATTTTGGTGGTAATTGACACATAAACTATAAATTATATTACTTTCAATTATTCTCTTTAATCTGTTTCTTTTTTGAATAGATGACATGTCTTGCTTTATTTTAGATTACTAATTGATATTTTAGTCATACATTTTGAAAACTAGAATTAGCAATGGTGATTTTGTTGGATATGGAAAAAGTCTTTGATCTGATGTAGTTCAAATGGCAGAAACATGTTTTGGCTAAATATTGATTTCCTTCTTTTTGACATTTATATAATTACACTGTGATATTCTAATCCTTTAAACAGGGTAATTATGAATGTAATTACTTCTTCACCTATGGAGATGACTGGTGAAACTTGTCAAGGATGCCCTATTTAATTTGATATGGAGCCATTGGTTTATCTTATCAGGCAATCAAAGGACATTCTTTGTATAAAATTGTCTGGTATTGAACATAAACCGTCATATGGTAATGATATATTATGTCTTATTGATAATTATGAGTGCTTATACTAAAATCTGTGGATATTTAATAAAATAACAAGTTAATTTATAATGGCACTCATTAATTAGAGAAATTTCATAGACTTCTGATCAGTTTAATTTACCTCTGGAAATCAGTAATTCTCTATGAAAGTGAAAGTTGGATTTTGATAAAAGGGTGAAAATAGCATTTGGAAGTTTAGAATTAGGAAGAATCCTAATAATACTTTGGACTCCCAAGAAAATAAATGGGTCACAAAACAAATTCTTCTCAGAGTTTTTAGAATTCCCACTCTAAGCAGAAATGTCCAGGCTAAAATTATATTTTGCAGATATCACATGAAAAGTTTGCTCTTTTGAAAAGTCTGTGGTATTGAGAAAGATGGAAGAGAAATAGAGGACAACATTACAGTGGTGATGACTATGGTCTTAAGGTGCAGGTTGGGGATATAAAATTCTGGAAACAAATCTATGTGTGTGTTTGTTGACACTGACTTGAGGCCACATATTTATCATTAACCTATCTATTATGCTTGGATAAGATAATTTAAGAAAACATTTTTCCATATTTATTAGACACAACATTTCAGAGGTGTTTAAAGAAATAAGCTGTCAACGCTGTTCTACTGAAAGTGTAAAATCATGGAAGGAAATCGATGCATATGATATGGATTTTTATTTATTTATTTATTTATTTGATTAGTCAATCGCTTACAAGATAATAAGTATAAGTACATACATAGTTATGAATACATGAAATGGGTATATATAAGAAAAATAAAAGAAAGAAAAGGACAGGGGCGGTAGGCACATTGGTGCGCTTATGCACGCCCCCTACAGACCTCTTAGGAAAGGGATAAGGTCAATAGTAGACAGTCTAAAAAATAAGGTTAAAGGTTAAAGTTTTTGGGGTTTTGGGAAGAAACCACAGAGTCAGGTAGAGTATTCCAGACATTGACCACTCTGTTGCTGAAGTCGTATTTCCTGCAATCAAGTTTAGTGCAATTAACCTTGAGTTTGTATCTATTGTGTACTCTTGTGTTGTTATGGTTGAAGCTGAAATATTCATTGACAGGTAAGTCATTGCAATGTATAATTTTATATACCATACTTAGATCAGACAGAAGACGGAGTAATTCAGTCAGGTTTTCTAGGTCTAGAATTTCAAGTCTGGTGGCATAAGGTATTCTATAATGAGTAGAGGAGTGGAAAACTCTTCTTGTGAAATATTTCTGGACTTTCTCATCTGTGCTAATATCAGATACGTAATGTGGGTTCCAGACTGATGAGCTGTATTCGAGTATGGGTCTAGAAAATGTTTTGTATGCTTTAGTTAGTAGTGTGATATTACCAGAGAAAAAGCTACATAGGATTAGGTTAACAACTCTTAATGCCTTTTTGGCTATGTAGTTACAGTGGGCTCTAGCACTTAGATCATTTGAGATGAGTACTCCAAGGTCCTTGATAAAGTTTGTGTCATCAACAAGGTCTGGACTATTCAGCTTGTATTTTATTTTCTGATTTTTTTTGCCAATATGTAAGACAGAGCATTTATTTGTTGAGATTTGAAGTTGCCATTTGTTTGACAATTCTGATACATAGTCAAGATCTTTTTGAAGGGTAGCAGCATTGTCTGTGATATTGAACAGTTTTACATCATCAGCGAAGAGAATGCAGTTGCTCTTGATATGATTACAGAGGTCATTTGTGTAGAGTATGAAGAGGGTTGGTCCTAGAACACTGCTTTGGGGGACACCACTATTGATAGGTACAGAATTTGATAGGACACTCCCAATTTTGACCATTTGTTGTCTGTTTGACAGGAATGCTTCTATCCAGTTATGCAGTTGTCCAGAGATACCATAAGATTTTAGTTTTAGGAGTAGCTTGTCGTGTACCACTGAATCAAAGGCTTTACAGAATTCTATGTAGATTGCGTCTATTGTTTTGTCCTGATCGAGTTGTGTAGTCTATATGTTTTTGCAGTGTAAGAGTTGCAGATTACAGATTAGTTTTTTCTGAAACCAAATTGTTTATTTGAGAGTAGGTTGTTTGTCTCTAAGTGGAGGATAATGGATTGGTTAATAATTGATTCCATCACTTTACAGGTGACGCAGCATAAGGAGATTGGTCTGTAATTTTCAGCTACGCTGGGCTCTCCCTTTTTGAAGATAGGGATGACTGTGGCTTGTGACCATAGGTTAGGCAAGGAGCTGGTCCTGAAAGATTTAACAAAGGTTATGCTTAGAGGTTCTGCTATGGCAGTGGATAGCTTTTTTAAGAAGTAGGCACATATTCTGTCCATTCCAATAGATAGAGATGGTTTTAGATTGTGTAGTGCTTTTTCAACATTGTTTTCTGTAAAATTGATATGTATTAGTTCATTGTAGTTTTCTGTGGTTTGGCTAGGAAATACTAGGCATGATCCATTGCTGTTTACAAATACTGAGCCAAAGAATGTGTTAAAGAGGTTGGCTTTAATAGTGTCGTCATTACAGTCTTTACCATTAGGTCCTACCAGGGGTGGGATGGACCTTGAGTCTTTTAGTTTGTTGTTTACAAAATTGTAAAAAGCGCGGGTGGAATTGGTGTGTAGAAAGTTTTCTTCTTGTTTAATGTGATAATTGGTGCATTCAGTCTTTATCTGGTGGCATAAATTTTTGTATCGGCTTTTGAAGTTTGCAACGTGACCAGATTTGTTTTTCCAGAGTGATCTCTTTTTGGATTGAAGTTTCCTTATTGTTATGGGTAATCTGGGTTTTTTTTGTGGGAGGGAGTTGTTATTGGTACATATAGATTGATGACTCTTTTGACTTCAAGTAAAAATATGCTATAATGGTCTTCAATAGAATTGCATCCAGTGAATAGAGATTGCCAGTCAAGGGATGAGAGATTGTTGTCTAAAAGATCATAGTTGCCTTTTTTTAAGTTATAATTGGGGATTACGTTATTGTGATGATTTTTGTGTGGGCATACGTTGAGACAAAAGTCTATCATATTGTGGTCACTGTTAGTTTGTATTCCATAAATTAAATTCCAACTTTTGCAGAAGATGAGATCGAGGCAGTTGTTAAGTCTAGTGTTGTTGGTTACTAGTTGTTCCAGTCCCAGATTTGTAACAGCCTTGTAGAAGGTTGCATGTATTGGTTCAGTTGTACATTCATTAAGGGTCCAGTTAATATGAAGTAGATTGAAGTCACCAAGAAAGATAAAAGCATGTGGGCAGGATGTTGCTCATATTAGTATTGAATTTAGCTCGTTTACATGTTCAATGTCATAATCAGGTGCTCTGTAACATAGCAAGTATCGAATTGTGATATTTAAGGATAGTTCACAGATGATAGTCTCAGGAAGAGCAAGTTCCTGGGTAACTTGGATGTTTTTTAGATGTAAGGAGTTTTTATAGAAGATAGCAACACCACCTCCTCTATGAATTTCACAATCTGATCAGTAAACATGATAGTCTCTTACTATGATAATGGAGTCAGGGAGAGATGCGTTGAGCCATGTTTCGCAAACAAATATGATGTCAAATTTAGCCATATTCAGTAAGAGGAGAAATTCAGGTATTTTATTCACAAGGCTTCTTGCATTCAGTAGCTTGCATTTAAGGCCAGCTGTAGTTGAAATTGAGGTAGTAGGGGCATGTGTGCCGAGTCTTGGGTGATGGTGGATTGGTTGCAGTAGGGTTGTGGTTGAAGGTTAAAGCTGAGTTGCTGGTTGTGTGACTTGATACAGCCAAGTCACAGTCAGCATGGTAGCCAATGTACAGGTCCTTCTCTCCATTGTCTAGATGTTTTTTGAGTTCTGTGCGGAGTATACAGGAGCGGGCACATTGCTGTATGGTTAGGTCAGGGCGAGAATGGAGGTTCTTATGGTTGGTGTTGCTTTTGGCAAGTGAATTTACAGTATAAATGAATTTATGTTTGCTTGATTCATTTTTGCAAATGACCCTGCAGAAACGTGGGGCCACAGAACCGTCTCTGTTTTTGAGCTCTTGGGCCAATGTGGGAAATGTCAAGTATTTCATCAGGGGAGATAGTTGATGCTTGATAATCACTGATAATGTTTCAGACAGTTGTGATGTCATCATTGTCATTGATGTCCTCTAGACCAAATAAGATGGCGTTTAGACATTTCCATTCAGGCTCAACAGCTTCTCTGAAGAAGATATCATTATTTGTCTGATTTATGTTTTTCTGTAGATTGGGTTGTGGATTGGGTTGTGGTTGTTGGGTAGAGATGTGGTTTGTAGCTATTGGATGTTCAGGATTTTGCGTTTTTTTTTTTCAAGGTTGGATAATCTTTCTTATAAAGCATCCAGGGATAGTACTATGGCGTCAAGGGAGATTATTCGTGTTTCTGTGGTATCAACTCTTTCAAGGAGATCCTATTTGGGTCTGCATGATTTGAAGAGATATGGAAACTCATTGGATGATTCTAGATATTGAATCATTTGCTCAGATAATCCCAAGCCATCATGATGAGCGTATTTATTACATAGAGAACATTTGATGGAATTTTCATTATCCTTTATAGTTTATAGCATTTAAGGCATGTACAGGAGTCTTGTGGTTCTTTGGTGGGGATTACTTTCTCTTTAGGTTGTGGTTTGGCATTGGGATTTTTTCTTGGCATGGTAGGTTTGTTAAGATGGTAGGTTGATTAAATTACTTAAAATAAATGTCAATGCTAGAAGGCTGGTGCTGATAACAAGACACTGACCAAATTGAAAATGCACATATTTTGAGTAAAGCTAGAACTAATGGGGAGGGCAGATAAAGAAATAACATCCAGTGAAAATTTGCTGTCAGTATTATTGTAGTTAGGATTCTGTGTAGAAGACTTTTGTCTTTAAGTCAGTAGAAAGTTGCCATATAATTTGCCCAGAAATTCTGGGAGTTATAAATAATGTTAAGATGTTAGTCTTGTACTGTAATTTGCTTACCCAGTATATGTATAGACGATTGGCTATTCTGAAAATTATGTAATTATATCTGATCAAATGTTCATAGACAGTTAATTGGTGAACACTTAATTTGGGAACACAAGTAGCAAAATCTTTTCTTGCAGAATTTGGGGTAGTCTACATTTATTTATTTATTTATTTTATTTTTATTTTATTTTACTTGGCCCACTAGTTTCCATTTTAGTTTAATATCAAAAAATCCATTAATATTGATTGGAGAAAGGAATATGTTTTAAGAACATGAACTTGATTTTGAATGATATAAATAAAATTTTGAATTTTTCAAAAACCATGTAAAGTATTTATGAAACATGAGGCATAGCAAGAAATATTACATCTTTACAATGGAAAGGGAGTCCCATCTCCAATTTACAGCCTTGGGTTGATGGTATATGTTCAGTTTCTGCATGTAATTGTATTGTTTTTCAATGTAACAGAAAGGTAAATTAATATTATATCATGAGAATCATTTAGAAATACAGAATAAGAGAAGAAAGAGAAAGAAAGTAATGTCAGCCTTCAAGATTTCTTCCTTTATTTCCTTTTTTCTGCTTTGCATCTTTCGGCTGCCATAAGTAACGGGAGGGGGCAATGGGCTATGATATATTTGGGAAGCGTGCTGGAGTGAGTAGGAAACGAAACTGTATATCTAGGGGAGGGGGAGTCTTACTTAAGTTTCTATTCCTTGCTTTTCTATTCCTTGCTATGCGCAACTGCGACTCTTTATCAAACTATGCCAAGGTCAACGGACAGAGGCCTCATCACCACCTGAAGATGCCCACATGATGTTATGAACCATTTCTCATTGGAGGAGCAATATGGACTGTTGGGGGTGGGAACGTTGCCATCACTTTGTATATGTGTTTTTCGCGCTCATTTCCTCAGATTCAGAATTCTTTTGTTGCTACCACTTTGATTTCCAGTAAAAGATATCTTTACTCTAACAATTGGAGTTTAAGTGTTTCTTTCTTGGACTTTGAAGGGAGCACCAGCTGACAAGTAGTTTCCTCCCCTCCCTTTTTTTTTGCTATCATATTTTATCTTTACTGATTGTATTAAAATGAAACCAGGTAGTGACTAGTGTTAAACTTAGTGTGAGGGCTAGAATTTGGATGAATTTATATAGTTAGAGATATTTTTAGATTTATGCTATGAATGTAACACTTATTGATATTTTCAGGCTGAAATAGACATGCCACCTTTCCTTCCCACTTGTCATTATTCTGTTGCTGTCAGTTTGAACCATTTCATAAACCTAAAACAATTTTTAATCGTAAAAGCTTATCCTAATTCACCACAGGTCACATTAAATTAATCATCTTCTTCAATAAAATTTAACCCTACTCCCTTATAAATATTTATATAATCCTAATACTCATACTCATTCTCAAACATAACATAAACCAATGTTGTATATTTTCAAACCTATTAAATGAAACTGATAGCTGGACAATGGGAATGAATTCTGTATGCCCTTCTTATTGCTAATAGGATAATCCTTCAACATGGAAGATACATTTATGACTTCAATTACTCTGTGGATTTAAAACCTGGTGTTATTTGCAATTTATGAATGAGTTGCTTACATGCTTATGTATGTAGAATTACAGAGAAATATATTCACCCTTTATTGAAACTGTTATAAAGTGGTCTGAACCAAGGCCCTATATCTCTATGGTCTCTATTTGTTTGTTTGTTAGTCTGTCTGTCTGTCTGTCTGTCTGTCTGTCTCTATCTATCTATCTATCTATCTATCTATCTATCTATCTATCTATCTATCTATCTATCTATCTATCTATCTATCTATCTATCTATCTATCTATCTATGGCCCTGGTTCAAGCCACTTTACTCAACACAGGCCAATTTTCATCTGATTGTATCAAGCTATTGTTGTATCATTATACAAAATAAAAAATAGATTTCTATTTTTAATGTCTATTTGTTCATTAAACATAATAAGTAAACTTTATACCAGAGTTTTATACCTAAAATTAGTGGATTGGTACCAAATGAAAACACTATTGCTGAAGAATAGGCTGCATTTAGACAGAAATGGTCAGGATTAGATTATTGTGTGCTTCTTCATCATTTAATAGATACATTTAATTGGATACATTTATCTAAAGCAATTCCAGTTTATAGAGATGGAAGACAAGGTTGCATATTAGCTCCGCTACTGTTTAATCTATATTTAAATCCAATAATCCAAGTTTCAGATCATCACCCAGCTATTTTAGCTAATCATGCAATTCTAGCATTACTGTACACTGATGATGAAATTATTATGTATACTTCACGGTGGGAATGAGAAAAGCACTTAGGGCACTAGCTTTCTTCTGTACAGAACAAAAGCTTTCAATGAACTCCCAAAAAACCAAAGTATTAGTCTTTACCTGATATCATAAAATTCACAAATGACAAATAAATGGGACACAACATGAACAGATAGGCACCTATAAATATCTTGGAGTGCATTTCTGTGCTTTTCTGTCCTGGAATGCTCTCTTAAAAAAAACCTGGGCAATTGTCATGCAGGATTCTTCTACCACTATCATAAGATTTCACTATTCAAAAGAAACCCACAGTTTGCATCTTTCTGACTAGCAAAATCAAAAGGGAAACCAGGTTAATTTACAAGGTTAATTGTTACTAACCTGTTACTGAGTGATTCACTTATCAGCTGTGTCAAGAAAGGCAATAATATTGGGTAAAACTCCTTGATAATTGTCTTGCCTAGCAATGAAAAATTTGGACTCAATTGTGGCTATAAATCAAGGATTATTTATAAATCAAAGTCTCCTGCTAATCATAACAAAACGCTATAATTCTAATCCCAATGCTAAATTTTACCATAGACTTCTAGAAAGTCTAAACCTAATCTATCTTTAATCAAAAATCAATACAAATTCCAACCTTCAACCTAGGATTCACTTCAAATTGCATCCTTAATCTAAGACTAGGAGTAATCATATAAATTCATATAAAAGCCATATAAAGATCAGTATTTGCACTAAATATTAGTACAAAGGAAATATAGCAATAATATTAACCCAAATAGTCACAACACCAATAAAAATGATGGTAGGATGAACTTCTATTATTTGTTTGTTTGTTTGTTTGTTTCTCTGCTTCATTTATATCTTGTTAGTCTACATAGACTCCTAATAGTGTATAATAAAAGCTAAAATATTTAGTTATTTATTTAAATTTGATTCTGCCTAATTCTAACCCATTCTGAGCAACTATAACAATAATATAGGAATAATAAGGAAATAATGATCTTTAAAACTGTCAAACCCTGTCATAAATTACTGTAACCAAAAATAATAATGATAATTGCTCTGTAATGGATATTCAATCAACATTTCTTAGTTTATGTCTTTTGCAAAATAAAATATGATGGAGGCATCTGGATTTCTATGGAAGACTCTTCTATAGAATGAGTACTGATTCTGAGAAATAAATTTTTCTAGTTTCCTGTGGAACTTCCCAGCCTACATGATAAGGAGAATCAAATTGACCTTATATTTTCTTATATAAATGATTAGACTTCAGAGATGTGTGATTTAATTATTTTTGGAAAAAAAAATGTATTCTGTCAGACAAACAATGTCATATTATTTCTTCCTTAGCAAAAAATATTTTTCAACATGTTAGATATCATTGAAAGTTTAGTTTCTTTTTTTAAAGACAATTACAGGTAAATTAAACTAGTTGTAATTACTTGTCTTATTATATGTTTATTTGATTTATATTTTTCTTTGTCTTTCCATATAATAAACTGTTTATTTTTATATTATGCAATGTTTTTGAAAATGGGTTAATAAAAACTTTTTAAAAAGGAGAAGCCTCTTGAACTAGGTGCCCTACAATTCCAAATAATGTAGGTTCTTAAAGGTCAAAATAAGCACTTTGAATTTTACAAGGAAATTTATTAGTAGCAAAGCAGAAATACCATAGGTAAGTATGAAAAATTTCTCACACAACAGCAAGCATATTGTGGCATTCTGAATCAAGCAATTTTTCCAAAGCCTAATTTTGCTTTCCTTTCAATTTGTCTTTGGTTCTTTGAAATTAGCACAGGTTTTCCATATTTGAAGTGCTTGGGTTTTTGTTCTTTGATCACTATATAGAGACCTGCATTATGCATCAATTTACCTTTCCTGAATAGGAAGGCTCTATGCTCAGTTATGCCACTCATCAGTCATTCTCTGGTCATCTCTAGTTTGGATTATTGTAATGTATTCTACATGGGGCTACCCTTGAAAATTATCTGTAAGCTTCAGTTGGTACAGAATGCAGCCATGGGAGCAATCTTGGCCACTAAAACTGTTTTGGCGGCGGCAATAACGAGGCAGGCACTCTTATTGAAGGCAGCTCTTTCTGTTTATTACAGGAAAACGGAGATGCTGGGAGGCGCGGCAGCCCTTCTTTTAAAGGCTCTCCGAGCCACACCAGCCAATGACAGGAGGAGGATCTCCCGCCAGATTTCAGACCAATGAACAGTAAGTATTTCAAATATAAAAACATCCAATCCAGAACACCCCTCCCTTCTTGGTCCAGTCCGACCAATCAGGAGCCGCGCCTATGTTACGTAATCGCGTAGATAGGCGGGGCTCCTGTGGGTCCGACTGGACTTGCGCGGTTCAGTAGTGTCGTCGCTGCTGGTCGGTGCGGAAGGACCTGTTGCTCCTCCCGTCTCTGGCCTGGGAAACTTCGGGAAGGTCGAGCCGGCCGAGTCACTCCTAGCGGGCCTAGCTCGACTAGTTGAGATGGCCAGGTCGCTCCCTCCTCGGCTTGGATTATCGTCGGTCCCGTTAGATGTTTCATCAGGAATTTCCCCAGGCTCAGGTGCGTAGCTGCGGAACTCGACCGGAGCTAGGTTTGAGGGTGTATGTGTGTAAGTTAGGTCGTCATTGTTTGTTTGTGGGTTTGTTGTGTGTTGATTGTTGGTTGGTTTTGGGTCTATTGTTTCGTGATTGCTTTGTGGTTGATCCCCTTCCCCCCCAGGAAAGTCGCAAGGTCTGGTAAGGGTGCGGGATCTAAGTTGGTCGATGTGCCGCTTCCAACTTCTGTTGTCAGAAGTGGTAAGCCGGTACGATCGTGGTCCTGTGCTTTGTGTAATGGTGGCTGGCACCCATAAAGGGTGTCCTACCAAATTTTTTGCGTAAACTAAGTCTCCAATTTGGAATGTTTGGATTTTGCTGGAAGAGTCTAGTGGTTTGTCTGTGGAGTATGTAGGGTGTAGTCTATCCAAAGGGGAGCGTAATTTTCTCCCCATAAGTAGTTCGGCTGGAGTTTTGTTGGTAGTGCTGCTAGGTGTAGTATGTTGTATAAATAATAATTTGTCAATGCGTGTTTGTATAGGGCCCTGGCCTAACTTATAGAGTGTCTCCTTGGTGAACCGAACCATGCGTTCAGCTCGTCCATTCGCTGCCGGATGTGCCGGCGCAGTTAGGGCATGGCGTATGCCCAAGCTGGCGAGATAACCCTCAAATTCTGTAGCCGTGAATTGAGGTCCGTTGTCTGAAACTAGGACGTCTGGTAACCCGTGAGTGGCAAACCATTTTCCGAGTTGTCGTGTGACAGCCTCGGAGGAGGTAGATTGCATTAGGCTTACTTCAAGCCAGTTTGAGTAAGCATCTACCAGGATTAGAAAGGTATGGCCCTTAGTTGGACCCGCAAAATCTATGTGCACTCTAGACCATGGGCCCCTGGGTAGATCCCACTCAGTGACCGGTGCCTTCGGGGGTGAGGGCCGGGATGTCTGGCATGGCTGGCAACCCGCAACCCAGTCAACAACGTCCTTGTCTAACCCAGGCCACCAAACATAACTTCTGGCTAAACTTTTCATTTTAACGACCCCGGGGTGTCCTTCATGCAATAGTCTCAAAATTGGGTCCCGCAGTCTTAGTGGAATAACTACTCGATCACCCCAAAGTACACAGCCCTTTAGCACGGAAAGTTCCGTTTGTCTTTGTTTAAAAGGTTTATACCTGTCTTGTAGGTTAGTGTCTGGCGAACCCTTTGTAATCCACCCACTCACTTTATGCAGTAGGTGGTCGTTAGCGGTTTCGTGAGCGATGTCTGCTGCTGTCATCGGAAAATCGGGTAGGGTTTCAATCAAAAATGTTGAGGTGCTGGGTGTTGGGTCAGGATCACTGTCCGGTAACGGGCAACGACTTAGTGCATCCGCGTGCATGATGGACGGACCCGGACGGTAGGACAAAGTGTAATTGTATGCAGCAAGGAATTCTGTCCATCTTGTCATTCTGGGTGATAAAATGTTAGGAGTCGCTTTGTTCCCAGCCAGAATTCCTAGTAAGGGTTTGTGGTCGGTAATTATAGAAAACAGTCGGCCATAAAGGTATTCATGGAAACGTTTAATACCTGAAATTATGGCTAGTGCTTCTTTGTCCAGTTGACTGTAATTTCTTTGACTTTTAGATAATGTTTTGGAATAGAATGCAATCGGAGCCTCTCTGCCATCAGGTAAAAGGTGGCTCAAGACAGCTCCGACCCCATAAGGCGATGCATCGCACGTTAATATCAATGGTAGAGTCTCATTGTATTGTATTAGTACCTTTGTTGAAGTGATTAGGTCTTTTATTTTGTTAAATGCTGTTTCCTCCCGACTGCCCCACTTCCAAACCGTGTCTTTGTCCAGGAGCCTATGTAAGGGTTCCGCTACCGTGGCTTTCTGTGGCAGAAAAACATGATAAAAATTTATTAACCCTAGGAAGGCTTGCAGTTCACTCTTGTTCGTTGGGGTGGGGGCGTCTTTGATTGCACGGGTTTTTCCTTCTGTCGGGTGGATGCCGTCGCCGTCAATTAGGTATCCCAAGAATTCTATTTTGTCTGTTATTAATGTGCATTTATCTTTTTTGACTTTGAGACCTGATTCAGTGAATTTGGTGAGGACTTTTCTTAGGCGGTCTCGCAGTTGTATTTTGTTTTTAGCTGCGATCAGGACATCATCAAAGTATGGAATGACTCCTGGAATTCCCTGTAGGAGGCGTTCCATGAGACATTGGAAAATGCCTGGTGCCACACTAACGCCAAATTGAAGGCGGTTACATTTAAACGCGCCCCGGTGTGTGACGATCGTTTGGGCTTCAGCTGTTTTTTCGTCTACAGGCAGTTGCTGGTAAGCCTGGGCCAAATCGAGTTTAGCGAAGATTTTTCCGCCTTTGATAGAGTGTAGCAAGTGTTGTACGACAGGAACGGGGTATGCGCTCTGTTGCAATGCATGGTTAAGGGTCGCCTTATAGTCCCCGCAGATACGAATCGACCCATCCTCTTTGATAGGGGTGACTATAGGGGTCTCCCATTTAGCATGGTCAACTGGTACGAGGACCCCTTGCTTAATTAATTTATCTAGTTGTTCCTCTATTTTTGGCTTTAACGCAAAGGGTACCCGCCTTGCCTTTAATCTAATTGGGGCTACCTTAGGGTCTAGGTTGAAAGATATCGGGTTACCCCGGTACTTGCCTAATTCTCCACTGAACAGGTCCTGGAATTCTTGAATGAGGTCTGCCTCCCAGTCTACATCTGTGATATGGTTGATACCGGTCATCCCGATTCCGAGCGGTTCGAACCATTCCAATCCTACAAGGCTTGGTCTGTTCCGGTCAACAATTGTTAAGGGTAGAATCTCGGTTTGATTCTTGAAGGTTACCTGAAAGTGTCCAACCCCTACGACCGGAATCTTGTTGCCTTGGTAGTCTTTTAGTGTTAGGTTCTGTCTCTCCAGTTCGCTTCGTTGTATATCTGGAATCAAACCTTTGATAGTATCCCACGAGACCATGGATAGAAATGATCCCGAGTCTACTTCCATTTCACAGTCCTGTCCTTCAATTCTTACTGTAATGTGGACTTTCTTCACATTTTTCGTATTTGAGTGTCCAATTATGACTGTTTGGTGTGTTTCTTCTTTCCTGTAAGATGATTCTTTGTATCTCCTATTCCTTCCTTCTTGGCTCCAACGGCTGCTTGTCTTCTTTTCTTTCTCTCTCTCTCTTTCTCTTGGGGGCGGGCTTCCTCTTTGCTTTGGACTGTAATTGGACCTGGCTCTGCATACCTTTGCGATGTGTCCTTTTTTCTCACACTTTCTGCATATCGTGTCTATAAAACGGCACTCTGATCTGGGGTGATTCCCTCCACAA
The DNA here is from genome assembly GCA_023653725.1 of Bungarus multicinctus. Taxonomy (NCBI): domain Eukaryota; kingdom Metazoa; phylum Chordata; class Lepidosauria; order Squamata; family Elapidae; genus Bungarus; species Bungarus multicinctus. The sequence continues at coordinate 43,062,987 of CM042844.1, forward strand.
CGGTTGCATTCAAAATCAAACCGTCTGTTTGCCCGCTCTTTTTTTCCTCTACCGGTCTTTAGGTGGCAAACTTCGTCTTCCTCACTACTGGACTCGGTTTCCAGGTCCTCATGGTGTGTTGAGGTTTTTTCTCGTCCCCCCTCTGGTCTGGTTGCTTCTTTGGAGTTGTAGGGCGCAGCTTGGTTAATCTTTTTCATTTTTGCTGCCGATTTCTGAGCGGCTTCGGCTGCGGTGGCCTCTTCTATAGCTTCTTGCACCGTTATCTTGGGTCGGTTTAGCAGTCTGCTCTGTAGTATTGGATCTTTTAACCCTAACACAATCCGGTCTCTTAGGGCTTCGTTGAAATCCTAGAATTCACATTCACCCCCAATGTCTCTCAAGTCCGCCACAAAGTCGGCGATAGATTCACCTTCTTTTTGATTCCGGAGGTAAAATTCATGGCGCTTAATTAGGCAGGAAACTGTGGGGGTTAACGTTTTAACATCGATTGGTGAGGCTAGTGCTTTCGCCATTCGGAATACAGCTTGGCCGCAGTGGGTCAGGAAAACCGCTCTCTTCCGATGTTCCGATACGCCGCTCAGATCGCTGCTCTCGAGGAACATGAGGAAACGGTCCACATACGTCTGCCATTCCTCCTTTGCCGGGTTGAATTGTTCCGGCGGGGCGTTGTTTCCGGACATGGTGCCGCTCGATCTCCGCCGCTACTTGCACTCTTTAAAAGTGCTGTCTCGATTCCACCTTCGTCGCCAGTGTTTTGGCGGCGGCAATAACGAGGCAGGCACTCTTATTGAAGGCAGCTCTTTCTGTTTATTACAGGAAAACAGAGATGCTGGGAGGCGCGGCAGCCCTTCTTTTAAAGGCTCTCTGAGCCTCACCAGCCAATGACAGGAGGAGGATCTCCCGCCGGATTTCAGACCAATGAACAGTAAGTATTTCAAATATAAAAACATCCAATCCAGAACAAAAACAATGGTGCAGGTAACCCCTTTGATGAGTGAGCTGCATTCGTTGCCAATTTGCCTCCAGGTCGAATTCAAGATGTTGGTTATGACATTTAAGGCCCTATATGGCATGGAGCCAGGTTACCTACAGAACTATTTTTGACACATTACATCAGCTGATTCCACCTAGTCAGGCAAAGAAGCTATGCTGTAAACCCCATCAGTTAAAAGAAGTTTGACTGGTGGACTAGGAAGAGACTTTTCCCTGTTGTTGCTCCTGTATTTGATTTGGACCATACTCTGCCAAGAGGAAAGGCAGACTCCCAGTCTCTTGGCCTTTCAGAAATGATGAAAGATCAAGCTCTGCCATTTTGCTTGCTTGGGGCTCACATATAGTGGAGGACTGGTTAGCATCCTGAAGGTACTTCCTCAGCTTTCAATTAACTTTTAATATTGAATTTTAACTATCCTTGTCTCTTATTTAAATTTCTAAATTCAACTTTTATCTTTTATGTGTACACAGCCAACAGTCCCTCTGTGTGAGAGATTGGCCATTTCTAAATTTGATAACTGAATAATAGTCATTGTTTCATTTCATTAACAGGTTGAAATGAGAAAAGGATGCAGGAGTTGGAAGAAGTTTCAGATATGTTTTCTTCTAAGCCACTACAAAGAGAAAACTCTATAAAGAGGCCCATATAACAAGCAGATGAATCCTGAAAGTGGATAAAAATAAAATGGGCTTTATTTATTCATTATTTTAAAGAGTTACTAGTATATTTGGCATGATCTTGAGTATTTTCTAAAATCGGACAATTATTACAGAGGGACCTATGGTATCAAAGTAAGACTAAGAAGGAAATAATAGTGTAATTTGAAATGGGTGTCTAGATGAACATAGTGGGACTCTAGAAGAACATAGCCAATCAAATTCTAACTCTCTTCTTCATCTGGATTTTCAGGTTTTATGGTTCCTTATAAGTTACAATAATGGGATAAAAAGTATAATGAAATTATAATAGTAACAAATATCATCACTAAAAGATAAAAACAAGCTCTAAAACATAAACATATGATAAAGTCTGAGTGAAAATATGACAAAGTTGCAACAAATATAAATAAATATATTTTATTGCTACTCCTAAAGTGTAAAAAGAAGGAGCTGTTTTCATTCCAGTTGTGGTATGTTAGAGGCAAATTGGCTGTCAATTTTGAAATTTATACAAATTTTAACTTTGTATAAAGTATTACCATATTGGGCCTCTAGTATATGGAGCAGGATACAAAGCATGGGTGGGTGTTTTTATAAGCCTCCTAGCAGGATCTTGGAATTTGGATATCTACTTAGCTTCTCTCTCAAAGCAATGCAATTACTCAGGAACCCTAGTTTTCTATTTGTGACACACAGTGATCAAATGTATCCAGAGGATTATTCTTGGGAAGTCTCATGTTGAAATAGAAGGTTAGCCTATTTTTTTCCACTCATGAATCTCCATCAATTTATTATCATTCAAATATTTAATGCCTGCAATTTTATGCTTGGTTGGGCAAGAGGTTAACCTGCATGGTTAATGGAACTTACTTTTCTATAAACATGTCCTGGATTAATTGCAACATCCGGTACTTAGAAAATAACTTACTTTAAGATAACAAAAGAGGAAAATGACTTTGAGAATTATTAAGCTATTTACATCGTTAAGAAGACAAATTTAGTATTTTCAGTACGGTAAGGAAACTGCAAGAGAATTGTATGCTCTAATCATCACTTTAGGGATTCCCTGTGATCACAATTACAAAAAGTAGAGCAGCTTACCATATTGTGGTTTTTGCAAATGTCTGTCACATCCCAAAGATTATGCTTTCAATGGTTCAATCAACAATCTGATGTTAATAAATCCTATTCATAATTATTATTAACCATGGTAAGATAAATCCTACTAACTTGCCCTGCAATTGGAATTGTATCACAGCCCATTCATAATAGAATGTACACTGTTGTCACTTACATAGCCCTCCAGACCAAGAATTATTTTATCTTTAGTGTTTAGTCAGGTCTGGATTTGATATTTTTATAGGAAACTGAGCATGCCTGATAGCAGATCTTGACAATCGGAGTCATTTTACATGATATAAGTGAGATATCCATATTGCATCTAGAAGCCAAATAATTTTCTTCCACTGCACTTTTCATTCAACCCCTAGGTTCAACCCCTTGAACTCTCCTACCTCCCTCATCCCAGAGGTAGGTGCAGTTTCTCACTTGTTCATGTTCCACAAGCACATCTTCTTCTTCTTCACAGATGATGTAAAACTATTCAACACCATCAACAATGCTACTGTTCTTCAAAGTAACCTTGATTATGCGCCTGAATGGTCAAACAATTGACAACTCCAAATCTGGACCAACAAATACTCTGTCCTACACATTGGTTAAAAAAAAAAAAATCAGTACACCAAATATAAGCTAGGTGGATATGACCTCATTGATGATCCTCACTCTGTCAAGGACCTCGAAGTACTCATATCTAACGACCTAAGTGCCAGAACTCACTGTAATAGCATTGCCAAAAAGGCATTAAGAGTTGTAAATCTAATCTTATGAAGCTTCTCTTCCAAAAATATAGAATTGCTAACTAGGGCATACAAAACCTTTGCTAGACTCTAATACAACCCATCTGTCTGGAATCCGCACTGTATATTGGATATTAATACAATTGAGTGAGTCCAGAAAAATTTCACAAGAGTACTACACTACTCTGTTCGCAACAGAATACCCTATAATCACTAGTCTTGAAACTTGGGGCTTGGACAACTGTGAATTATGCCACCTACGGCTGGACTTAAGCATAGTACACAAAATTATCTGCTACAATGTCCTACCAGTGAATAACTACTTCAGCTTCAACCACAACAATACAAGAGCACACAACAGATACAAACTCAATGTTAACTGCTCCAAACTTGATTGAAGAAAGTATGACTTCAGTAACAGAGTGGTCAATGCCTGGAATGCATTCCTGACTCTGTTGTTACATCCTCTAACCCTGATTCCTTTAACCTTAACCTTAAACTATTGACCTCACCCCATTCCTAAGAGGTCAGTAAGGGATGTGCAATAAGTGCACAATCGTGCCTCCTGTCCCTGTCCTATTGCCTCCATTTATTCATACCTATTTCTTATATTCTTACTCATGTTTATACTTATACCTATAATAATAATAATAATTGTTATTATACCTATTATCTTGTAATTGACAAATCAAATAAATAAATAAATACAAATAAATAATAAACAAACAAGCAAGCAAGCAAGCAAACAAACAAACAAACAAATAAATAACAAGATTGTACTGTATCAGTAAACATTTGGCCCCTAGTAGTCCTAAAAGGGGGCTTTTGTTCTCTACATTTTATTTTTGAGTTTTATTGCTATGTATTTTGATTTGGTATATTGTTATATGTTTCCCAGAGCTCTCAAGGATTGGAGTAGATTAGAAGCATTGTAAATAAATAAATATTGCTACTTGGGGAATTTATGCCAAGAAAAATAGACATCATTGTTCTGTAAACTATACATTCCATAGTAAATTTTAGCCTATGTTAAAAACTGTATTGCACTGAAAAAGATATTGAACTTGTTTAGGATAACATCTGGGACATTTAGTACAAGATGATCATAATCAAGAGCTGTTAGAACTTTACTAAGTTGGCATAATAATGTGATTTTGAAACACAGTAAATTTTTGTGTTGTCTGTGGGCACTTTTCATTCAGTACTCTTACAGGTACTGGTTCCTTAGCCAACAGCTCCTCTTGCCTCCTTGTTGACAGATGGCCAAGAATCCTAACATCTGACACGGTCCTTGATATTATTATTGTTGTTGTTGTTGTCGTCATCATCATCATTATTATTATTATTTATTTCTGAGAGGCTAACAGCAATTTATCAAAATGTTTACAATTATAACACATGTGGGTCAAATGATAAAGGGGATAAGAGGTATCAATTCCCCAAGGATATGAAGACAATGCAACCTTGAGGAAGAGAAGATGAATCTTATTATTGAAAATTCTTTGACAGGGTGGCAATGGACAACAAGCCTAAATTATTGTTCATTGTAAGCTTGGAAGGAGAGAAAAGAAAAAGAAAAATGAAAAAGAGATCATATCAAACCACAATCTCTACTGAAAGAAGAATTTGCTTCAATAAAATTTTTATGAGGGTTTTTTTTCCCTGAGATGAAATGTAGCAAGTTGCCAGTGACTGATGGCTCTGGAGCATTTCTGCAAGTAAGCAGGAACTCCAGGGAACTTTGGGGCAAGATGTGTAGAAAGGCAATTTAAGAAGTTCTATCAAGTTTAAAGATCAGACTTTGTTATGTTGTTAAACAGAGTTTGGAAAATAGAGCTTCAGTATAAACCATGGATTGTAAGACCTATACTATGCTTTTGGAGCAAAAGGCAGCTAGTGATTTTGCTGCTTGGGTCAATATTGCTTCTGTTTTATTGCCATTATAATGAACCAGTTTAAAGTTGCTTGCCATTAATTATATTACATGTAGTAAGCCCACAAAAACTAGGCAAGAATCATTCAGTTAGGCAAGAATCATTTTGAAAGGATCAGAGAAAATAGTTTTGATTCAGGCAAATGGGAATAGTCAGTAACCCTAAGTATACCATAGACAAGGAAGCCAGACAAACAGCATAATCCAGCAAAGTATCCTGAAACCACCAGGGGAAGCCATCAAGGGAAATCGTCAAAACCATAAAAAGCAAAAGTTAGAATATTTTGGACATGTGATGTGACACGCAGAAAAATATGGCATACTTCACTTAATCCTCCAAGGAAAGGTTGAAGGCAAATAGGGTCCAGGCAGAAGAAGAACATCGTAGCTTCAAAATCTAAGGAACTAGTTTGGACAAAACTGAACAGCACGTTTTTGTGTGGCTGTTGATAAAAATAGGATCGCCAACATGATCACCAATGTCTGATGATGGATAGGGGCACAATAAGAAGAAAAATCTGAAACCATTTAAATAGACATGGCTGTTAGAAAATCATGAGAATGTCACAATAATAGAAATGCCACCAGTTTATTTTGGCTTTAGAATGGAAACCTAAGGTTATAAATACTGTGTATATTTATGCATTCTTGTATATTTCTATACTATTTTTTAGTTTGTGCTTTTTGCCAGAGTCAGTTCAGTGCTATTGTAGTATTACTACAATTACTACAATCTCTTTTGGTAACATTTTTAAATTTATTGTGTTGTGGAAGAAGGCAGTGTGTATTCTTACTAGCATTTGTTGCTGCTGATAGAGGCTGGATGGAGAGTAATATAGCTTGATAGATACTATGCATTTTTTACTTTATAAGCTATTTGTAGTAGTGACTATAACAGTTTCAAATTGGTAGTTTGAAGAGCTGCTAAGGAGGGAGGCCTCTCAAACATGCCAAAATCAGGAAAAGAAGGAACAAAGAGATCCCTATCACTGATCACAGGAACTGTCCATTGAAAACTGTGCATTTGAAGAGGGACAAGGCCACTATTATATGATCGGAAAGAAAATCCAAAGTTTGATTTAAATTTTATACCAGAATCAATTTGCCCATAATCTTAGTATACCCTGTCAATATTAACAATATTTGGATTTCTGCTCTTAGGGGAGAAATAGAGGAATTTTATAAATAGATTCAAAATATGCTTCGGTTAATAAAAAAATATTACTTACAATAATCATGGTAATGGGTAGTTTTAGCACATATTTGGGAAAGAGTAGATATGAAGACAAGACAGGGAACCTGGCTAGGATATCAGCAATGAATGTGATTTTCACCTTGCACAATTCTGTAAAAAAGTTACCAATATTTCCATAGATTAATATCTAATAAACTGTATGCTTGATAGGTTCTAATTACAATGTAGCAGCAGCAAAAAATTAGGTAAAATTGGAAATTACCAATTGGATTGTAGTAGAGGTGATAGGAACTTATTATATATGCTAGAGGATGGGAAAAAGACAAAGACTTTTCAGATTTGCATGCACAGTTCTTTATTTACAGTGATATTTAATATATACAGTGGGTTACATAATGTTATACATATACAGCACCTTGCTGTGCTTTCGCTTCTGGATTTGCATCTATCCAGGCAGGAGAACAGGAAGAGAGAAAAATAAGTCTTTTCTGGGCTTCTTCGATACTAGCACTCTGTCTTCGCTGATCTCTGATTTGTTCCTGAACATTGAAGTTTTTTTTCATTAGCCATTTTGCTCAGCAATATATGTGTCAGACTCTTCTGGTTTACTCCTGAAACTTGAGATTCTTTCTCTTTGGTACACACCGTATAACTAGTCTACATCCTGCAAAGACTACCTGACAATTTCCTTCTCCATTACTTAATACTTCTGCCTTTTATATCTTCACAGCTATAAGGCAGGTGTTTTAATTAGGCACAAAGCTTCTTAGTGTTTATAAGAAGAAGTAATTATTGTAAAAAAGATAAGTGATAGATGTAGCAAAATTTAAGTACTAGAGATTAAATATGACTCTTCTAATATGCATAGGAAAATAAAATAATACACAGGAGCATATAAATTAGAATGTCAATATCATAAACAATGAAGGGGAAATATAATTGACATCAAAGAAAAATTACATACATGGAAAACAAATACTGAATAACCTTTATGTTAATGAGCACCACATCATAAATACATAAGCATAGATGCAGGATCTTGGTTCTGCAACCCAACAGGACAGACACAGACTTCAGAGGATAATTAGGACTGCAGAAAAAACAATTACTACCCACCTGCCTTCAATCGAGGACCTGTATACTGCACGAGTCAAAAAGAGGGCTTTGAAAATATTTACAGACCCCTCATATCCAAGACATAAACTTTTTCAACTCCTTCCCTCAAGACGACTCCATAGAGCACTGCACATCAGAACAATTAGACACAAGAACAGTTTTTTCCTGAAAGCCATCACTCTGCTAAACAAATAATTCCTTCAACACTGTTCAACTATTACGAAGTCTGCACTATTATTACTGCTAATCTTCTCATCACTCCTTATCACCCATCCCATCCCACTTGTGATTGTAGGACTGTAACTTTGTCCCTTGTATCCTTACGATTTATATTGACTGTTTCCTAGTATGATTTGATTGTTGATTGTACCATATGACTATCATTATGATTCTTGATCCTTAACAAATGTACCTTTTCTTTATGTATACTGAGAGTATTTATACCAAGACAAATTCCTTGTATGTCCAATCACACTTGGCCAATAAAGTATTCTATTCTGTTCTGTTCTGTTCTATTCTATGTAAAGAATAAGTAATACCCAAATAGTTAAACATTGAAAATTGACTAGTTAGGCTTCTATGCATATGTAATAAGGGAAAAACTGACATAGATGACTATTCCAGTTGTAAACAATATCCATGTTTATTATGCTCCCCAAAACAAGCAATGAATATACATACATACATACATATATACATATGTAAGTACATATAAATATAGATATAGATCATGATACATCAAATGTATGATACATTATTTTTTGTTTTCTTCTGCTGTATGCTGATATATATGGTATATATGCATGCGTGCGTGTGTCATTGTGTATGTATAGAACAAAAAGCTTATTTATTGTTAAAGTATCTCTGAAATAAGGAAATGACCTTGTAAGTATATAATACCTAGCCTGCATTTTGAATAATATTGTTATTGTTATGTCATTATTAGAAAATAGTCCTATATATTCAATTGTACTTCTAATTTAAAAAAATAACTACCTCTTATATGAATGAATTAAAATACAGTATTTGTGAATAAAACTGTTGCTGGTGGAAACCAAAGTATATGGCCATTAGAATAAATTGACAGTTTTTCGTTGATGTGGAAAGTCATAGAAACATTATTATACACAATATAGTTCAATATTGTTCTTTTCACCTGTCTTGAAGGTTACTTTTACAGCAGAGGTATAAATATTCAGGTTTGCTATCACATGGTCAGGCAATCAAGTGTAGTTTTCTTTCTGTAATATCGGAGATACGTTGTCTCTTATGGATTCACTCATTCCTTTTAAAGTAAAAGCTACTCTATACTTTACACTTCAAATGTAAAACTTACATGACCTAGTATGTTTCAGTCAAAAGACAACTTCCCAGAAGGATAATCCAAGTGCAGAGGTAAAGTCTGTAAGAAGAATATCCAGGATGAAAAGGTCAATTTAATACACTGAATGTTGTCCTTTGTTAACTGTAGATGTATCATCAACATTTCTAAGCTTTCACTGGTTAATTCTGGATTCTTTTCACGGTCATATCATTTAAAGATTTCTTACCAATTCTGCCTAAATTGATTCTATATCAATTTTTTTGCCATTGGTAATCCATTTTTAAACAATAAATTGGAAATATTCTTGTGCTACTTAATGAATATAAGCTGTGAACACAGAAATTCTTTTAAATTGCTTCTTTTTAATTGAATCAGTACATCTATCTTAGCCCCAAAGAAACTTGTATTTGATCATAGATCTATTTTTTATTGTGTGTACCCAAGGTTCATTTTATCCTCTTGAAGATATTCAATAATTTCTTCCTTTTACTGTAGCAAAGAGAACTCATTATTTAGCAAACATAAACAGGGTGGATTTTTTTTTCATATCATCCTTCAATTTAGTACCCTCCTTCATTTACTTCTGCTTATCAGTCAGGAATCTAAACAATTTAAAACAATGTGTCAAACCTTGGTCTACATCTTGCTTCACTAATACCAGCCATCCATCCAAAATGAAATGCTATTCTTTATAACTGAGAACGCAGACATACATGTATACAGAGAAAAAAGTGTCAAGGTTGCCAGGAATAGAGAGGCCTTCAAAACATTGATAATAACAAAAAAATCTTTTCAAATCACCATGGCAACAAAAAGGTGCATTACAGGAGGCCAGAAGAAGTGGGTTATTTTGTTCCTGCAGCAATCTTTCCACTTCGTTACCCTCTTTATCAAGGATCTCTTCATTGGACTGAGTAGATATCTGTGTTGCAGAACAGAATGAATGATTCAAGTTCATATTAACCTTTTCAGTAAGATTTCAAGTTCTTTGTGGGAACTTCAGTATCTTCCCTTCTTCTTACTTCCTTCTCATCTCTTATTGGCAGAATCTCCCTTTTCCTAGCTTTCTTATAAATGAACTTGTGAACCATAAAGAGGGTTAATACTTAAGGGGAAACAAATCCTGTTTTGTAGCACTGTCAAAATTGTACACGTATGAGGAAGATTAATGAGTATTGTAACAGAAATATAACCAAATCAGGATGATGAAAAGGGAGAGACAGAAAGAGAGAGAAATGGGCTGACTTGGCTTTGATCCTTTTTAATTTTTTAGAGATGAGCAGTTTTGTCCCATATCGTTGTGTTGGGCAAAAACTTATGTTTGCCTATTCTGACATTGACAGGAGGAGAAGACAGAATCACAGAGAAAAATATGATTAATATAAATATTGTCTGTCCTTCTCTATCTCTCTCTCACACACACAACCATATATACAGGTACAAACACATATCATATTTTAAATATTTTCAGTAGGTCTCAATAATATTGAGTTATAATTCTGAAATGTACCTTGGGACAATATACTTTGTGAAATGAAACATTCATAGATGCTAGTTTTCTTTCACTAGATTCTTGTCCATAATTTATTGAAAATTGTTGAAAGCCTGATATTCTCTTCAAATAGTTTTCTATTATTTCTAATATTTTTCTCTTCAAATAGTTTTATACTGTAGTCTTCAATCCTCAATGAAAAATCAGAAGGGGAATTAAGATATAAAATATATTATTTTTATTATACAATACTATAGGAAATAAATAAGATTAACTTGAATTTTTGGTAAGAAAAACAATTATGATTTAATAGGTTTTAATGAAGACTTTGTAGATAGCTCATTACTAAAATGCAGAAGACCCTTGGGAGGGTGAAAAACAGCCTTCCCAGAAAAACTGTAAGTAGCAAAATGGGCCTATCTCTGGCTTCCGGTGGGTCTCCAGAAGCCAGAGGCGGCTGTTTTTGGCCTCCCAGGGGCCCGGGGAGGCCTCTGGACCCTTGGGAGGATGAAAACGGCCTCCCCTGGGCTCTGGAAGTCCACCGGAAGCCAGAAACAGGAAGTTCTAGTAGGCCATGGCCTCCATGGCCACGCCTACCCAGCAAACCGATTGCTGGGATTTTTGAATCTCACCCTTGCTTGTAATCAATACAGAAGATTTAGAATTGTAATGCTAAAAGAAAGTGCTTGATGCTTTGGTTCTTCATTTTAAATGAAACTAAAACAGAATAGTCAAATGTCTTGCCCTTCAAAAAAGTAGATTTTAATAATTTCAGTAAGAAGAATCCCATAGCAGGAGAATTAATGTGATATGGACCGGAAGATGGATTGAAATTTATAAAGAAGATTATATTAAAAGCACAATTGCAAACAATCACATTGAGGAACAAAAAGTGGAGAACAGCAAGAGAAGACAATATAGTTGCGTAAAGAGTTTAGTGGAGATCATATACAGTATCCTATATATTATCCTGATAAAATGAATCCCTTTTAGGATTTTAACTATATCCTCCACTTGTTGACTACATGTTGTCCAAGTGCTCTATTAATAAAGCTCAGATAGAGAAGAAAACATATCAGATATGAAACTGGTTGGGTTCCTTAATCTGTTTCTCATTCTCACCCATTCCAAAAAGCCAACTGCTTAGCATTCTGTGGGCATTCTTTTTGAGCATGGAGGACAGAGATGGTGAGGGTTATTTTTATTCATAGATTAGAAGGGAAAACTTGACAAAACTCCTGACAATTTCCTGAAGTTGGTAAGGAAAGAAATAGCCAGAATTCTTCAGATAAAATTGTTAAATGCCATTTTACAATTCTTCCTGTAATTTGGGCTAGAAGGAAAGATTTGCTTTTGTCATTTCTACAAAATGGAAAGAAACAAAATGGCATTTTACCTTTTATCTGCTTAATCTATTAGAGCAAAATGAAAAATAGTCATGATTTCAAAATTTCCTACATAATCTTTTCAAAAAGACAAAGAACAATCCTTTTACTGCCAACTGCTTACTTCCCTGCATGAAAGACAGAGAGGACTGGATGTGTTCTTGCCAGAGCACATTGCAACTGCCCAGAAGCATACATCAATATAAAGTAAAATAACTTTTATGTTTGTGCTGGGGAAGGAGAAATATACTATCTTTCAGATGAACAGAATGTTGTCCATCATTTCTGCCCTTCCTAAATAGCTTGTCTTGCATTTGAGCAAGCAGGAGATTTAGATCAGTCCAGAGGCAAGGCAGGCATCAGGATCAGTGTGGCAATTTTTACACCAATATTACTTTCTTCCAGCTTCCAAAGATGGATGAAGAGTGTTTCAATATAGCAATGGGGAAAGGTTCTCTTTTGCTCTCTCTGCAGTGTTTTTCACAGGTCAGAAATCAATTAAGAGCATATTTCACTGGAAACACTTTAAGCAATGTGATATTTCATTAAATATTACTGCAAGCTACACCAGATTTGCTGTCCAAGTGTGAATTACAAAATTACTGTTGATTCTTTTAATAAGTTTCTCAAAGCTTGCAGTGATTATATTACAGGATGTTTACTATGTAGTTAATCTCAGTGGAATATGGTTACTGAAACTAATATTCATCTGTACCTACATACCATTCTATTGTATAATATATATTTTATATACAGCGCTCATTCATTGTAGCTGCAGTATGTGGATTTCTTGCAGTCATAAAAACAAATAAGTCAATGAAATACTTCTCTTGAAGAAGTCTTAAAGGCTTATTGAGCTTATTAATTACAAGCTTATTAAGATTCAACAGGGACATTACAGGGATGCAGAAGGAATTGGCATTATTACTTATGCATTACAGATCCACCCATTTTATGTGTTTAAGCATTCTACTGTAAGACGGGGTGGGATTCAAAAATCCCAGCAACCGATTTGTTGTCCAGTTGCTGGGTAGGCGTGGCCATAGTGGGTGGGAACTATAGGATCTTCCTGTTTCTGGCTTCCAGTAGGCCTCTAGAGCCCGGGGAAGGCCGTTTCACCCTCCCAAGGGTCCAGAGCCCTCCCCAGGGCCTCTGGGAGGGTGAAAACAGCCTCCTCTGACCTCTGGAAGCCCACCAGAAGCTGGAAATAGGCCTGTTTTGCCACTTTGGGTTTTTCTTTTTTAAAAAAATAATCCTTAACAGATGTGTTCCTTTTCAAAAGGATAAAGTGCAAAGAAGTGGGCACTGACTATATTTCTGAAATTCAGGAAGTGTTGAATATGGGGACTTCAGAACAAAGTTTATGCTTGTAAGTATTTTGAAGACTTTTTAAAAATAAAAATAACTTTGCAAGGTTGAATCTGATTGGTCACCAGGATGAGAGATTTACTTTTCCAGGCTTTCGGACTCCAGATAGACCTCATTTTCAGGGAACTTCTCTTTACTGGAATATGTGTTTTGAGCTATTCCATGAATTGTATGTATGTGGTGCCTTCTTCTTGGTTGATTGGTATGTTGATGGCTGGCAATTGACCATTGTTTTCTTGTGCTGCCAAGCCCTTGACTCCTTGATAAGCTGGTGGTAAATCATCACTCCTGTTAACTGACAAGGGGGCCGTTTTCCAGATTCCAGTGACTGACTCAGATTCAATCTTATATTATTATCCTGGGACCTGTATATGTACCTTTATTCATGAAAAATAACTTCATTTAAAAAAATTAAAAGCTTTTTTTTACAAAATTAAAGCCCCAGTGTATAATTATAACCTGTGCTGGCTTTAAACTAACAATGAAAAGGCACTGGTTTCAGATGCCAAAGTATAGCTTATTTGTTTCTTTGTTTGTTTGTTTGTTTGATTGATTGATTGACTGACTGACTGACTGACTGACTGATTGATTTCTGTAGCTGCCAGTCTCAACACACTACTCTTTGCAGCATACATTAGAAAACAAAACAAAACAAAAAACAGTACAAGATAAATATACACAAGTAAAACTATTACAATGAATGTTTATACAGACAGAAATGGAGCTGTTAACACACTTGAGGGTCCAGATAAGGTCCTCACAGATTTTATTTATTGGTGCACTCTAAGCTTTCAATCAGTAGGATTGGGGGGGAATCAATAATGTCTTCACCTAATCAACTTTCAGAGTTTTATTCACCTCTATATTTTCTTTTTATTTTGTTTAGAAACAACATTTCGGGAGAAGTCCAAATAAACAAATAATTACAGATTACTTGTAAATTAGAAGCACTACTAGAATCTCAGTTTCAAAAAGCCTAGTATTTTACCAGTAACCCTAATTGTCCTCCTACATGAAATAATATACACTTCAATATTGATACAACACAAACAAAAATAATATTTGTTCCATTTGTTGAACATTACAGGAGAATCAAATGATTCAATGTTCTCTTCAAATTGTACATATGCATATCTGCATCACAAAGAGAAACTGGTATTTTTATTAAGAAAGTTGAAAGTGATCGTGTAAATAAAATGTTAATGGAAACAAGTTTGTAAGAAAAAGGGAAAGAAGAAAGGAATCCATGAGAAAAGATAACATAGATATATCAAATATCTATTTTGCCAATTGCTTGAAACAGTTCTTGCAAACTGCTTGAAAAAGAAGTAAAAGAAGTAAAAGTATACACAACAACAACGTCTATTCAGGGAGAGTGTGTTCAGAAGAAACCTATTTGCAATATTTTGTTGGTTAATATATGTATTCAGAGGAAAAGAACTTACAACGATGCACACGATAGGAGAAAGTACTTTAGTTAGCCAGCTAACTGAATAACTGAATAATTATGTATATAATTTAAAATGTTGCAGAGTTGGAACTGATTCAACATTTCATTTCAACATCAAAAATGATGGACAGCTTTCGCTCATTGCTAGAGAGTAATATCACTGACTGGATTATTTTCTTTTCCCTAGACTTCCTATCTTTGAAGTCTGTGGTAATCTGTTTCACTGTCAGGTAGTACTGGTTCAGTTAGCAACCATTTGCAATTATTATGTGATTAAAAAAGTAGATTTGCAACTAATCTCTATATTTATAACCTTCACAGATCTGTAAAGCAAAGAAAAGTGGGCACTTCGCCTACTGGACAATTTGCTGATCTAAATTGTGGTTGCTAAATGACTACAGATACTAATTTTATTCCGTAGTTTCTAAGATCCCTAACTATTCTGCCTCTCGTTTGTGTCCTTTTCTTCTAGGCTCCTCAAGGGTGAAGATCCCAAAAATGTGCTTTTGGTCTTTGTCCTATGAGAAGTGCAAATTTTGCCAAAATCTTGTATGAAATTTTATAAGATTTTGGTGATCTAATCCAAAATCACTGAAACCTTATGAGACATGAAATTTCAATAATAAAATCTAATTTTGTGTTTTCATATATCTTACAGGGTATGTTTTGGTGATGCTATGTGAGAATGTGCATGATATTTAGGAATTTCTAATGAGATTATATTATTATTAATATTAGTACTATATACTGGGCTGTGATGACTCGGGGCATGGCACAAAGGCAACACAGTCAGACAATCAATGAGTCCCTTTATTATCTCCAATCTTGCCACCAACATCCAGATTACCTTCTGGCTGGAGAAAAACTCTCCCAGGACCAGACTTTGACTGCAGAAAATTAAGTCTAAAACATGGTCAACACAATCTGTCACTTTAAGTCCAATCAAGCCAAACTGAAGTAATTAATTTGGCAGGGCAGGAACAAGAATTTCAGACTTGAAGGCACGGCAAAACTCACATGGTTGGGAAGACACCAGGATAAGCAACAACAACACAAGATAAAGTTGTGTTTGCTTCCAGCAGCCTGCTTCACACAGCTGGCCTTTCTTATAAACTGTGTTCCCAGCTGTGGCTAATAAAGGGAATCAGCGCCCTTTCCTCCCCTGTAAGCCACGCCACCCACATTGCTCTCTTCTCCATTCCTCCCTGCATGCCTTAGGATGAAGAGGGGGTGGTCCTGAGTTTTCCTCTGAATTCTTTCTCCTTTATTTTACCTTTTTCCTTTTCTGCCCAGCCAGACTTTGCCCTTTCCCAGTTTCCTCCACAGCCTCACCACATACCACCATCATCTCTTTGACCACCTTCTCTTCCATTTTAAAATCTAGTAGAAAGTTATATATTCTTGAGATCATTTTCTTTTCCATTTCTTGTAGAATTTTATCTAATTGATGCTTTTCCATGCAGAAACCAAATTGTTCTTTGCCCTTTTCGTATCTCACCTGAATTTGCATGTATGGCCACCAATCTATCTTTATATTTTGTTGCTGTAATTCTTGTCTCGTTTTTAATCTTCCTTGTGTGTCTAATAAGTCTTTATAAGTTCCCTTTTTCCCAGATCCATTGCATTTGGGTAGATTTGTGCTTCTATAGTTGACAACCAGTCCAGTATTTTAGCATAATGGTTATTTTTAATCATGTTCCATGTCTGAATTAATGAATCTCTAATCATGTGTCTCTGAAAATATGCATGCTGTTTACATTTCCCATCCAATAGAAAACTATGCCACCACTCGGCAAGTCATGACCCTCTATCAACAATACTCTTCTATTTTCCAGGTTGATCCAATCTTTAATCCATACCATAGCCACAGCCTGGTAATACATTTCCCAGTCAGGGAGTCCAAAGCCACCCCTTTCTCTTTTGTCCTGGCTTTTTTCCCATCCCAAAACAAATTTACTTATTATTTGATCTAATTCTTTAAAAAAAGGTTTTATCCAATATTATTGGTACAGTTTGAAAAAGATATAGTATTTTTGGTAAAGTAGACATTTTAATTGCCATGATTTTTCCCAGTAATGATAGCTGTAATTTTCCCCAGATTTCTAATTCTTTTTTAATTTTTATTATTAATTTGTTGTAATTATCTTTTTTGATTGAAGAGCATCTTGCTGTTAACCAATGCCTAAATATTTTACCTTTTTCACACTTTGCATTCCCAATTTTCTTTCTAATTCTTTTTTTTTTTTGCTTATCTTTTAAATTTTTAGTCAGTTATTTTGTTTTGTTTTTATTTATCTTATGGCCTGTGACCTTGCCGAATTCCTCTATTTCCTTTATTAATTTTACTCCCGTATTCTCTGGCTCTTTCAGAAAAAATACTACATCATCGGCAAATGCTTGTACCTTATAATGATCCTTTTTGATTAAAGCCCCTTTGATTTCTTCATTTTTCCTAATGTTTTCCAATAAGTTTTCTAAGGTAAGGATGAAGAGAAGGGGTGACAATGAGCATCCCTGTCTTACTCCCTTGTTGAACTTAAACGTCTCCATTCTATCACCATTCAGTATTACACTGGCCATCTGTGTCGTATAAATTGTCAAAATCAGTTTGATAAATTTATTGCCATATTGCTTGCTTTTTAATTTTTGTATTATAAACTGCCAATTAACATTGTCGAATGCCTTTTGCACATTGTGGAAGACCATTGCCAATTGTTTTCCTGGGTTTGCTTCATAGTATTCTGTTATATTCATTACCATTCTGGTATTATTTTTGATTTGTCTATTCAGTAAGAATCTGTTTTGGTCGCTATGAATGATCTGGTTCAGGGTTTTTTTTTTTCAATCTTTCTTCCATTATGGACATAAATATTTTATAGTCAACATTTAAAAGGGATATGGGACTAAAATTTTGAATTAATTGATGGTCCGAATCTTCTTTTGGAATCAATGTTATGTATGTCTCCCCCCATGTTTTGGGTAACTTAGCGGTTGTAGTACTTCATTGTAGAGTTCTAACAATTGCATTTCCAATTTTTCTTGGAGCGTTTTATACAGTTCCCAGTGTCTTATTGTTTTTCTGTTCCAGGATTGCTTCTTGGAATTCTTTTAGTGTTATTTCCCTGTTTATCTCTTCTTTATTCTCTTCCGGGATCGCAAGTAGCACTTTCCCTTCTAAATAATGTTGGATATTTTCTACTGGTACGTCTTCCCTACTATACAGTTCCTAAAAAAAAAAAAAACTTTTAACAATATGTTTTTTCTTTTCAATTTGATGTAGCGTACCATCAGCATCCTTCAATTGTTGGATTGATCTTTTTTCTTTTTCTTTCTTAAGTCTGTAGGCTAGGCACTTTCCTGGCTAGGCACCTTCCTGGCTTGTTCGCATGCTCAAAATAATTCTGTTTTATCATTTTCATGTCCTGTAATCATTCATCTTGTGCTAACATATACAATTTGTATCTAATCATTATCCTTTCCGTATTTGCAGTCTTATTGTGTGGTGTTTTTTCTAATTCCTTAAGGGTATCAAGTAGTTTAGATTGTTTTCCTTTTATTCCCTTGTGTCTATGTGTATTATATGAAATTGCTAAGCCCCTGATGTATGCTTTAGTCATGTCCCATAGGCTTTTCCCATTGATGTTTGTTGTTTTTTATTTTCTTTCAGAAAGAACACCAATTCTTTTTTTTTCCATCATCTTAACACATTCTTTTTCTTTTAGGATCTCCTTATTTAGCATCCATCTTCTGATTTTTTTTTTCAATCCTTTCCAAATTATTTTAATGGGATTATGGTTAGCCCATGTGTTAATTTCAATTTCAATTTCTTTTATATTATGTTCAATTTCCACATTTGTCCATAACATATCCAATTGTAACCATGATGTGTGTGGTGCTGAATAATAGGTATATTGTTTTTTTGTCTGGATTTCTTTCTCTCCATATGTCTTTAAATCGTAATTCTTCCGTCATTTGATAAAATACTTTTGGTAATGTTTTCCTTTTCCTTTTTTCCCCTGGATTTTCATTATTATAATCTTTTTTTAAACTTGCTATTGCATTGAAATCACCTAGCAGGCATATATTCTCATATTCCTGTTCTACTAATTTTTTGTATAATTTAGTATAAAATTTTTCTTGTTTCTCATTCGCCACATATATCACTGTCAATAACATTTTCTTATACTTTATATAAACTTCTAACATCAGGATCCTACCCTCCTCATCTGCATATACCTGTTTTGCTTGTAAATGTTTCGTAATATATATTGCTATCCCCC
The DNA here is from genome assembly GCA_023653725.1 of Bungarus multicinctus. NCBI lineage: Eukaryota > Metazoa > Chordata > Lepidosauria > Squamata > Elapidae > Bungarus > Bungarus multicinctus. Next base: position 43,082,042 of record CM042844.1, read on the forward strand.
TTTTTTTGTTGGGCTAGAGATACATATAAATCTCCTAATTTTGTTGCTTCTAACAGTTTACTTTTATGTTTCTGGATATGTATTTCTTGAAGGCATATAATGTCTAAGTTCAATTTCTGTAGTTTAGTTATTGGTTTTTTCCTCTTGATTTGTGAATTTAAACTGTTGATGTTAATGGAAATCAATTTGATTCCTTCCACTATCTTACTCTGTAGTTGTTACTTGTTGAAGCTTGTTTGCTCTTGTTTGGTGTCTCATTCTTACGCCTTCTCTTTCCACCTCTTCCTGTTCTTTTTTCTCTTGTTCTATTTCTCTTTCCTCCACCTGACTTTCTTCTTGGCTCCTGATTTCCACTTCCTCATTGCTGTTCTGGTCTTCTCCTGATACCAAATAGAGTTCAAAAAATTCCCTTCCCTTTTCTATACTATCTATTTTAAATTTTTTATCCTGCCATGATATTAACATTCCCTCAGGGATGAGCCATTTGAACAGGATGTTATTTTTATTTAGTTGGGCAGTCAGGAATCTATGTTTCTTTCTGTGTTCCCTTATTTTTCTTGGAATTTGTTTCAATGTTACAATTTCTGTTCCCTTAAATATCAGTGGTTCATCTCTCGTTACTTTGTATATCTCATTTCTCAGTTGTTTCTTTGAGAATCATATATGAACCTCTCTTGTAAATTTAAAACATCTTGTATAGTTGGTATATATTCTATATACATTGTCCATTCCCCTTCGAATCTCTTGGCCTCTTTTTGTAACGCTTCTGCTATGAGATAGGCCATTAATTTGGGCAAGTCCTCCCCTTTCTTCTATTACATTCTGAAATATGAGGAAGAAATCAGCCTTTTCCATCTCCAAATATGCAATTGCCTCCTCTAATTTCCTATTCTCTCCCATTAATTTCTGTTCTATTGATTCTACTTTCTTTTCTGTTTGTTCGACCTTTGTCTTCATCTTATGTTCCGTCTTTGCTACTGTTTGTTGGATTGTACTTATCTTCTCGTCTAGTTTCCATATTTTACCTTTCATTTCCCCCATTTCAATTTTAAAGTCTGTGCGGTTTTTCACCATTATTTCTTGTATTGTTGTTAATGCCATTTGAATTGTTTGCATATTTGATATCTGACTTGTCTTCTCAGAATTCAGCATGCCCTCTATCGAACGTTGTCCTGCTGGTGATGCTATCATTGATGTTGGGTTGGATGTTGTTTTCTTCCCAATCTTAGCAGTGGTTGTTGGGACATCTTAGGCTTCCCAAATTTACCTATTTTCTTAAGAAAGTCTTTCAATATTATCATCTGTTGTATCAACTCCCTTCTACATTTTTTGTATTTATCTTCCCTTTTATCTTATTCTAATCCCTTCAGTTTATCACGATAAGGTCTAATATGCTTAGTAATGTCTCTCCTTAATTTTATGTACACCTTTTATATATATATATATATATATGTATTTATGCAACAATGTTAAGATAAATATAATTATTGTTTATAATCTATGATAGTCTATAACCCTCTTAATTTTCTAATCTTATTTAATCCTTTTAATAAATTGAGTATAATCCTAAATAAAATATAATAGCTTAGTAAACATATATAATTCAATAAGTATAGATAAATGTGTTTGATTATTTTCTTTTCTTATATACTATATCTTATAACTTTCTTATAGCTCAATTAAGTCTATGAATCAATATATAGCCATTAATTAGTTTTACATCAATTGATTAATTAGTTGTTGTTCAAAGTATCAAACTGTGGAAAGGTATAAAGGATATATAGGGTATAGCAGTTATAAAAAATGTAGCAATCTATAAATTAGGATACATAAATTAATTCTTCTTACAAACATTCAGCTATATATATATATATATATATATATATATATATATATATATATATATATATAGTTATAGTTATTAGTTAGTTTTTTATTAGCATACAAATTTGAATTTAATACTTAGAAATTATTCAGCTTTCTTCTTCTTTCTTCTTTTCCCTTTCTTCTGCACATCATCAAATTACTTTCTTCATTTCCTGTTTCATCAGCCATCTTTAACTATTTAGTCACTTTCATTCTCAAATTGCACAGTCACAGCTTTCTATCAAAATGGTTCTACTCTCCATTCAACTACAGTTGTCCATTAAAGTTCCAATTGTTCTCTCTAATATTTCTTTTCTGCTCTGCTAGTAATCAATCCAAATTGTAGAAATTTTAAGTTTTTATTCAAAGAGTTTCGATCTTTTTTTGTGTGGCACTCTCTCTCAGCTGTCAAACTGTTCTGTTTCCTTCTCTCCCTTTTGCTCCGCTATCGCCCTCCAATTAGCTGCTGTATTCACTCTCTCCAGAGACTCCCTCTATCAAAAATCTTTCACATGGCTCTCTTCTGTCACCTCTCAAAAACTGTCCCAGTATGCCGTTCCTCTTCTGATGTCTTGCGTTGATCCACTTTCCTGCTTCCCTATTGCAGCTGGCTGTCACAGCTTTGGACCTGCCATAGATGCCGGGTTTCTTTCGCGCCGGATTCAAAGGGCTTCCCTCTTTGCAGCGGGAGGTTGCTTTCTTCCACTCTGTTCCTAGGTTTCCCTTCTAATTCTCCAAGCTTCATGATGCCTCTGAGAGCTTCCAAACATGAAAATTCAGATACAAGATTGCAGAGATCGCTCTCCTGCTCCGCTCCTCTGTGACCTCACCCCTGGATGTCCCTGTGCTGAAATATTTTCATATATTAAGTTCTTATGAAAGATCCTGGCTATAGTTTGGAGGTCATAGTATTGTTACTGTTTAGAAAGATAGTCTATTTAAGAAGCCATACAAATGTTATGTCCCAACTTTTCACAGGAACTTTTTATGACAAGATTTCTTACTAAACAGCAGAAAAAATAAGAGTTATGAGATAAAGTTATCAGTATTTCAGTCTAAAGTAGGGAGTACAGAATAAAAATATCCATGTTAGAAAATTTGTTTCATTTTCTTATTCTGTTTCAGGGATAGCCTTAACATTAATTTTATTGGAATCTCCCTAGTATAATAAATACAATTACATTTATAATGATAAAAGCAATGATGTCCCTAATGATTCCATCAAGCATCAGTAATCTTTATCTTTTCTATGAATGTTTATATGTTCTAAATTCAACTCAGTATTTGACAAAAAGGATGTTTAAGATAATGTATTGTAAAACTGTCTAATCAAAATAGTTTACTGATTTTGAAAATTACAAAACAAGTGAGCTGAGAGAAAATTAAGATGAATATGTGCATCATGCATAACTGTAACAGCTCCAAAACGTTCTGGGGTAGAATGATGGAATTCATACAGTTTCTTTCTTTTTAAAGAAGACAACATTTGCCTTTTCAGATTATCTTGTCATTGCTTTTTGTACTAAAGAATGGTTCAGTTGTAATAAGTCATTCCTCATGAGAGAGTATCACTAGCCCTTGAGGTTTCTCCATTTGTAATACTGTAATATAGAGTTTATACAGTAATACTATAGAGGTAATGCTGCTGCAGCAACTATTATTTATATACAATCCATGTTTGCAGAGAAAGATGTAATGAAATAAAACATATACCAATACAAAATACAACATGTAGTTCCTGCTTCAACTTCCTTTGATTTCATAAATTCTGTCATTATGATTCATAGCTTTATATCTAGTCTACACATTTTGCATGTTCACGGAGGCACTAGTCTTAGTGCAGGAAATAGGATGCGGTTATTAGATATGCTGCCTTTGTTTTTAAGGAAAACCTTGTAGGATTATGTTTTTGGCATGGAACATACTGTATATAATATAGAAATTGCAGAACCTAAAGATAAAAATACCTATATTTCAGTAAAACATGTCAGAGATATAGTGAGTACTTCAAATGAACTACTGTACAACTTTTTTAAAAAAGGAAGATACATCAGCAGAATAACTTTTAATAGTAGCAAAGAATCTAGTGTCAGTTTAAAGGCTTAAAGCATTTATTATGGCATAAGCTTTTTTGGATTACAGTTGCTACTTCAGCTGCACCAAAATGTATTTACAGTTGCTTTGTTTGAGATAGGAAGCAATAAAGAAGTGAAATGCTACAGCAGCAGAATGTCTTAAAGACTAGGCTGACAATATGTTTCTAAGTTCCAAAACGTGGACTATGAAATTCTTCATCCTATGTAAGGACTCTTCTAAGGAGTTTTTCTGTAAGTATTTCTGTAAAATGTCTTCATTCTTCTACAAACAACAATTATGGCTCCTGTACTACGTTCATTAATAATAATCATGCAAAAGAAGAAAATTATAGGAAAATGGATTTTGTAATGGAGGAGGAAGATGAGACAACACAGAAGAAAGAAAATGAAATGGATACAGTAGTGCCATTTATAAGTAATATAAACCACTTTTTGCAATCTGGTATCACGTATGCAACTTTGCACTGCAGCTTTCAAAATTTTCAGACAACAAGATAACTTCATATTTACCATATTCAGACTTAGAGAAAACTTATTGAAAAGTAAAGTGTTGGAAAACATTTGGATCACTACTAATCAGCATGCAATTGTTATTGTAATTGTTTGTTAAAAAAGTTTACAAAAATGCTTTCTTGATCAATATCTGACTCCTTGCATCATAGTTAATGAATAATACAACTTTAAGAAAAAAAAATACAAGTAGGTTTTGATCCACAATACTACAAGTAGGTTTTGATCCACAACTGGGAGTAGAATTTTAGTTGTAAGTTATTATGGTCATAAGTTGAGGTACTGACATGACCAGACCTAATTTTTTGACCATTTTATTGTGATCATTAAGTGAATTACAGGTACTCCTTGACTAAGACCGCAGTTGAGCCCAAACTTTCTGTTGTCAAGTGAGACATTTGTTAAGTGAATTTTGCCCTATTCTACGATCTTTCTTGCTATAGCTTTTAAGTGAATCAGTGCACTTGTTCAATTAGTAACATGGTTGTTAAGTGAATCGGATTCCCCATTGACTTTGCTTGTTAGAAGGTTGCAAAAAGTGATCACATGACCTAGGGACACTGTAACCATCATAAAGATGAGTCAGTTGCTATGTAGCTGAATTTTGATCACATGACGATGGGGATGTTGTAATGGTTGTAAGTCAGAAAAGTGGTGATAAGTCATTTTTTTCAATTAAGTAACTTTGATTGGTCACTAAACAAACTGTTGTAAGTAGAGGAATACCTGTATGTGGTTGTAATCTGAATCATCTGGTCACTGAGTGAATCAATTCTATCAAATGGACATTTTCCCCAGAAAATGGCCAAAATTATTGGAAATAGTCTTACAATACCATTTTCTATCATAGTTCTTCTATCTTTGTTCTATACAATTCAGTCCTAAAGGCCAAAAAGTCAAATACTCATGGAAAGTCTTCAGAAAGGACTAGATGTTTTTATGAGCAATACTAACATTGTAATTATACATGCTACTGTTAGATGAAAGTAATCAATTTTCATGTTTCAGGTCATGGGCTGATTGGTAGAGAGGTCAGCAAGCAATTCCTTCCTTCCATTTATGGAATTATTTAATTGGTCAGATGCATTAAGATTTTTCCTTTTACTATTCTCTGAATTATGTGCCATCACTCATTTCTAAGTCAGGTTTCACAGATCTTTCAAAGGGCAGATTTACAGACTCTGCCAGGCTTTCTCTTAAATGAATTTTCATAGGTTGTTGTTCCACCCTGATTTATCAATAGGGCATAAAAATAATTGTTGCAAGGAAGGGAAGCTAGAGAAGGATCTAGGCAGGTTACCTTCTTTAGAAAGTTGATTGATGCATTTCTTTTTTTTTTAATAGGGTCACAGAGATCATTGGACTTGGAGGTGCCTGAAGTACCATTTTTGTAAAGAAAATAAAATCTTTGGGATTGTCCCAAAATATCCCAGTGAAGACTCAGTTTGGTCAGCTCCTACAGCTGATAGGATATTGTACAGAAGGGCATTGCAGATTGATTGAAGCAGCAAGCAGCACCCCAAACTGCAATATTGTGTAATAATTCTTTGGGGACAAGAGGTCCCACCTTTAAATTAATTATTACTTCTTTCAGCATAGACAATGAATAGACACTGTCTCCTAGGTTTTCTTTTTAAACAACACTGGCTGTTGCTAAATTGGAATTAAGATTATTAAATACTAAATAATTCAGTCTAATGACAGATTGTATACTTACTTTCATTGCCCAGTTGTTCTTATGATTATTCCACAGCTGATGATTTTAGTATGGACTTATAATGTTACATAAGCATTTCCAATAAATCATATGGTTGCATCTTGTCATGCACTTTATTATTTCCCAAACCTAACAAGAATAGGCTATTTTTCAATAAAATTGTCATTTCCCTAACTCTGTTTTCCAGTTCTAATAATAATTGACTTTTTCAGCATGAAGCCCAGTTCACAGACCCTTATAATCCATTCACTTAATGATAAGCACATCTTTTTCTTTCATTTACTGCTGACTACAATTCTACCAGCCGTTAGCAATTCAATGATTACTACCGATTTTCTTGAGGTATCATTCTTCATATAGCCAGAAAGACTAATGTATGAATCCTGTCATATCCTGTCATTATATTGATTTTTTTTGCCAATATTTCCTTTCTTAACAACAACAAAACATTTGGACAGTACAAATGATAAGTAATATCTTTCTCTACACAACTTATATTTGATTTTATATGACTATAAAGAATTCAGTCTTTTAGAAATTAAAACTTTTAAAAACAACGGTTTAAAAATGTAGATATAACTTTATAGTATCGTATAGTATAGTTTTAGAAAGGAACATGGAAAGATTGCTGTCAGTCTGCATTAGTTGTTTTAACTTATTTTGTTTATTTGCCTCTTTTCTTTGGGATTTAGATTCTAACTTTCCTCCAGCTGATGGTAATAAAAACCATCCATTACACAATACAGTGTGAAGAACTGAAATTTTAGGGATGCAATGATTTATGCCGTTTAATTTTATGGCTTTTTCTGTCTGATATTGCTTAGCTAATAGTGAATCAACAGGTTCAACAGATTGATATTAAGTGAAGTCAAGGGTGGAATTCTACCGGTTTGGACCAATTTGGTAGTACCGGTTGTTATGATTCTCCATAGTTCAGAGAACCAATAAATCAGGCCTCTGACTGGCCCCGCCCCTCTCCACCTGCTTCTCCACTTCCTGCCCAGTCAGTCCCTATCATGCATGCACAACATCATATGCATGTGTGACATGCCTGCAGCCTGCTTTTGCCTGCCTGCCAGGCCAGCCATTGTGCCTGACTTTTGCTGCAGTCCTACCTGATCTGATGATCTCCCTGGATGAGTGCAAGCCCCAGTCACCTTTCTCCCATCCCACCACTTGCCTTCCACTGGGGAACATGTGGACAGTTTCCTGTTGCTCTGGCCAAGTCAGCAATCGCTTCTCTCACCTGCTGCTCCAGCTGACAGAACAAAAGTGCCTCCCTCCTGACAAACTGAGAAGCTTGCAAATTCCCCTCCTTTTAGGAAATGACTTCTGGGCAGCCCCATTTCTTTGCTGTGCTCTTTCCCCAAAAAAACTGTTCTCCATTCGCCCCATTCCTTTGCTGCGCTCTTCCCTCCCCAACTGTTCTCCATTTGCCTTGTTCCTTTGCTGGGTTCTTTCTCCCCCAACCACTCTCTATTCACCTCGTTCCTTTGCTGCGCTCCTTTCACACACCCCGTTGCTTGATTTTCTCTCTTGTTGTTCTCCCCCCCCCCCCACTGCTCCCCTTTTGTCTTTTGTTGCCACCGCAGAAGCCACCGAAACAAACTCCCCACCGCCAGTGCAGTTCCGGGATGTCTGTCTCTGCTGCTTGCCTTCCCTGCGAGAGCCTCAATAGTAGTCCTCTCTGTGATATCTGGCCATTCTTTCTTTCAAGTTTATTTTGCAAAATCCGTAGGCAACAATAGCAGGATAAATCACCCCTTGTGCCCCTGGAGTTCTTTAATGAAATACAAAGTATCAAAAATATAACAATTACCTGCAGTTGCTTTTCAGTCCTGCTATGGACATAAATGCACCAAAGAGGTTTTAGAAAAATAACCAACGCAGTACTGTAGAAATCAAAGATAACTATTTTGGTCATTAAAATTGTCTAAATCCAAACTTAGGTAATATGTTTTGCTAGATTAGTTCAGCATTATAAAATTGCAAGCTTTTTTATTCTCATTCTTCTCCTTTATTTACTTGTTTGTTTTGTATATTAGTTTTTGATTATTGCATCATCCACAATTGAATCAATGGGACTGCATCCAGCAGAATTAATCTAGGTAGAGGGATGATTCGTTATCCTAGGAACTAATAATCCAATATTGAGGAATTGATAATTTGTGGTGATATTTTTCTTGTGTTTTTCTCTGATAAAGTCACTGTAGATCTTATTTTTGCAAGCAAAGAAGCTTTTTATATTTTTGTACAAGTAACCCTTAACTTACACCAGTTCGTTTAGTGACCATTCAAAGTTACAATGGCACTGAAAAAAGTGACATGACCATTTTTCACACTTTCGACATCATCCCCACAGTCATGAGAGGCCAGGCAAAGAGAAATGTCCCTTGACGTGAGTAATATTTAACAAAAGAAAAAAGAAACCAGTCTCTTCTTCCCCAAACTGATCCATCTTCTTTTTTCTTCCTTTCCAATCGTTACTGTATCTTTCAACAAAGTTTCAGTTACAATGTATCCTTGGGAATCTTTTCAAAGTTCACAATTAGATCCTTTATTTTTTTTTCCAGGTGAAACTCCGTTTTCTATTCCAAATTCCACCCTTTTATCTCCTTTTCTCCTTTTTGACCAAAAATATTAAAAGTAAAATAAAGTACCAAGAAATCTTTTTTTATCTTCCTTATTCCAGCTTAAAATAGCCTATTTAATGTCAAATTAATTTAGCATAAATTTCTTTCCAATCAATAATAATAAAATTAAAAAAAAAATAGGAGAAGGGATTTTTAACCTCCTTTTCTCTCTCCTTCGCCACCTGTTCGAACTTTCTTTCAGAGGTATCCCTCTAAATATTTTTATCTTCAGGGTACCTTGTTTAGATGTTTCTTTATGTTTAGCCCGGTCTGGTCCTGCTTTCCTCTTTGTCTTCCTCCTGCACATTCTTATCCCGTCCGGTTCTCCTTTGTGGTGGCCATTTCTGACCACCGCTTGTCGCCTTCGGGAAAGGAAGTTAGGCTAGCCAAGGAGGAGAGATGCAGCTCCCCTCAACTTGGCTGGCAGTCTCCCCCATCTTCACACCTCTACGGGGTGGCTTCAGCCCCAAATCGCAAGGATCGGGTGCTCCAGCGGCAAGCATGGGCCGAAACTGTGCACAGTTGTGGATTTCGGTCCATTGCCGGAGAAACCAGAACCGGAACTCCCCTCGATGTGAATAATGTTGAGTTGGCCATGCCCAGTCAGTGCCATGACCAATAAGCCACACCCAGCCAGTCACATGACCACCAAGCCACACACAGCCAGTTACATGACCACCAAGCCACACCCAGCCACCAAACCACACCCACAAATTAAGCCACACCCACAGAACTGGTTGTTAAGAAATTTGAATCCCACCCCTGACTGAAGTACCAATTTTAAAATGTTAGATCTGTTAAGAAGCAAAATTCTATTCTAGCCAGAGCTCTCATTATATTATTTTCTTTAAAACTCTTAATTACTCCGCATAATTATCAACTGATAGTTGCTTCACATAACATTACTTTTGTATTGTATGTGCCACCCTCCGCCCCAACAAAAAAGCAAAACAAAATCCTGCAGTGCTAAGTGGTTTAACTCCCAGCTTGTGTCTATATGACTATTTAAGTCTTGTAGAGCAGATTCCATCAGATCATAATGAAGGCATACATTTGGTACAAGAGTTTCATTTGATAGCAATTCAGCATGGCATCATCAATTGGATTCCATCTTACTCTAATTAATGTTTGAATACTGGAATTCAGGAGGATCTTTTTATCTCATCTTAGTAAAAGCCAGATGAATTTACCCTGTAATATTACTCTGAGGGACCAGTGCAATAAATATAACTTGGTTTGAATGTTAACAAAGCAAAAGAGATAATTGTTGATTTTAGAAAGAGCTGGTACAGTCATACTCCTTTTTGTATCAAGCTGTGGAGGTGGTCAAAAGTATTAAGTATTTGGGGATGCAGATAACTAACAATCTGACTCGATCAATTCATACATTATCTTTAATGAAGTATGCAAATCAGCATTTGCATTTCCTGCATCAGCTGAGGATAACACAGCTTTCTCTTTCTCTCCTGGCCACTTTTTACAGAGGCCCAATTGAGACCATATTATCAAATTGCATCACTGGTTTGGTTTGGTGGCTGCAGTGCCTCAGATAGAAGGTTCATACAGATAGTGGTAAGGACAGCTGAGAAGATTATAGGAAGCTGGCTTCCTGTTATTCAAGATGCTGCTCATAAGCACTATGTGCTTAGTGCTCAAAGCATTGTTAGAGACCCCACACACCACTTCATAGTCTGTTTCTGTTGCTCCCTTCTGAAAGTAGGTTTTGAAGTATTTATAGCAGGACTACTAGATTGTGTAACAGTTTTGTTCCTTATGTCATCTGTTTTGTAAACTTGCTGGATTATTTTTTTGCCATGCATATGTATACATTTGAAGTAGACTGTGGTATTTCTCTGTGTCATATATGTATATGCAATATATGTAAAAATGTTATTTTTTGATAATTGAATGCAATGAAATTTCATTTTAATATATGCTGATTAGTGTACATTTAAAGTGACAATAAAGATTCTATGTTATGCTATGCTATGTTATGCTATGCTATGCTATGCTATGCTATGCTATGCTATGCTATGCTATGCTATGCTATTCCATTCCATTTCAGTCCAGTCCAGTCCACTCCATTCCATTCCATTCCATTCCTCTGGCTGGTGCTAAAAATTTCAAAGTGAGACAGTCAATCAAATTTACACGACTACAATATACTACATAGTATACTGACTATGATACATACTAGAAATCCTTGGAAAGAATATGAGTCATCACAAAACTGCTATTCAGTTAGATATCTTCCTTTCTGGCAGTTTATCTCTTCTGATCCAGAACTATTATGCTTTGCAAATATCGTCTTGTCACTTTTGCCAGCTTAATTAACTAGAACATAATTCTTCAATTTCTGATTCTCCTTATGGCTGAATTCACATTTCAGTCTAAGTCATAACCATGACTTACAAACTACAGTGCAATGAACCAAAGCCAGTAAAGTATATTAGCATAGTATGTGAACCAGGAATTTGCTTAAGTATTTTTTTAAAAATCACTTAAATTCACTAACTATGGAGATCATTAACTAATTTTGAATACTTCAGGCTGCTTTTATGCATATGGTTGGCCTTGATGCAAATTAAAGCAGGACAGCAGTTTGATTTAATTTCAAAAAGGGTTTGGAGTCTTCAAGAATGCAAACTTAACACCTATCTGCAACTCTTTAAAGGCAACTATATACTTTTTTGAAAACATGCTGTGGGAGTCCAGTTTTAAAACACGTATAACACCTTTTTTCCCAAAGTGCTGCAAGACTTTTGCAAATGTTATTTAGTACATTAACAATTATTCGGTATTAATAATGTCTCAGACACTTTAAAATAAGTTCTTATAAAAGGTCTAAAACTGATTTTAATTATAAGTCTGAATTCACTGTATATTTAAGATTAAAGTATTAATGTGTGAAAGAAATGCTTCAACTGGATCAGGCATAACCAAAGATTACATCAGATAATATCTAAAATGATAATACTATATATCCCTACATGAAAGTAAAATTGAATAATTCCAAGGCAAGATGGTATAGAATTGCAGCAAGTGAACCATGACAATAATGAAATGAGTCAATGAATTTAACCTCATGAATTTAACAACTAAAAACCTCTCTAATGCTTGTATTTCATAATTCAGTTCAAAGTGCAAAACTGAATTCTTTTGATAAGTAGTCACAGGCTGTTTCCATTCACACAACTATGGAATGCATTGCAACACTGAAATTCTATTTTGATTAGTCATGTATGTCATAGGTTCTTTTTCTCATCTGGACAAGATAAGGCTACTGTTCAATTATAACATGCATTTGTGAAATTGGGGATTTTTAAAATGAGCTCTGAATGTTCATTCAGGACAGTCTGATAGAAGAGATTAAATAAATTAAGCAATTCAAGCTATTTCCCCTGGGGCATCAGTCCTCAGACTCATAAATATCACTGTACAGGTCATTTTTCTCCCTTCTTGATATCCAGTGTAAATTTTCCTTTGCTTAATGTCATCCCATTAATCCTAATTACATAGCCTTCTATTCCCCTTTCAACAATCTCTTTGTCTCCTGGGCTCTAAATTCTTAGACACAAGGAGGTATAGCATAACATCATTCACTTGTGTTAAGCCAAACCATGTGTGCAGGCATTTTGATGAGAAATGTTGGAGGAATTAAACAGAGCAAATATCCCAATCCCACTTCAGGCAAATTAATCCCTTATGGCTTTTGCTATTCCAGAGTTGGGAGAATAAAAAAATATGAGAAAACAAATGACAAGCAGGAAACAGTAAAATGAGCTGGTGTAGTTGGAAAAGCTGTTAGACGTAAGACCAATATAAACAAGCAGAAATACAGTTTTTCAAAAATCTGAAATCATGGAGATTATGGAAAGATATGAAGAATAAGACACAGAATAGACATTAACTTAAATAGTTTGCTTTTAACTATGAGAATCAAAAGGCTTATTTAGTATGTACAAAATGAAAGAAAATAAAAATATATTGTTTAATTATGACAGCCAAATATGTCTCATCAAGCAATTAGAAAGAGACAAGGATGAGTCTTGTGACTGGTAGAAACAAGACAGTTTGAATGAGTTGAAAATTCTTGAATCAAATGAGATTTATACTAGGAGAACTAGTTAATACCTTATCTTTAAATAATCTTGGAAAACAGGTAAGGCAACTGGAGGAAAACAAATGTTATCCCTGTCATTAGAAAGAGGGAAAGTGGGAATCAGAGAACTGCTGTCAGTCAGTTCTATGATGATATTCAAAATGTCCTAGATAGTACTATCTAGATACCACAGAGCACTATATTTTTCCAGAATTCAAAGAAAGGAAACTGACAATAAGGATGATCAAGAGACTAGATAGAGCTGCAAATGTTTAAACTTGAAAAGACCATACAATAGATAGTGAGAGATAAGAGATATGTATTTATTTGATCTCAATCATATCTTATATCATTTGATTTGGTCTATATCTTGCCTTAATTAAGTTGCAACTCAAGTTAGAGTACATAAGTATTTGAAAGACTATTGATAAATTAATGTGAAATTCTCTTCAGGATATTGAATATACACTACAAAATGACAGATTCCAATAAGACTAATTTGATAAAGTGTGAAAGAAAGGATAGATGACAAAGAAAACACCTTTGGTCCATTATCCCATTTTCTTTTGCATAAGTTTCCTTATTTGGTAGGGATCGAGAAAATAGTGGGTTGATAGAAGAGAAATGGTTGATAGAAGAGGAATCAGAAGAGAAAGAGGAGGGCAAAAAAATAGAAATAAAAAATAGGAAAGACAAATGCAGAATCAAGTTAGTTATAGAGAAGAACTGCAGGTTTCAGAACTGAGATAAAGAGGAGCAGCAGCAGGAGAAACTAAGTAGTACAGTTGACAGACAGTGATGCTTCCCAATAGCTCAAAAGTAAGAGAACTGAGAGATAGTCTAAGAAGAAGTGCAATGCAAAAGATTTAGTGATTCTGAGAAGGCCTGGCAACTGTAGGAGCATCCAGTACTTTCCAACTAATTGGACTTAATTAGCCAGCTCTAATACTTAGTACTGGCCAAGGCAGTTTCCTACCCCAAGCAAATGAAAAGCATAACCCTATTGCTCTGATTAGCAAAAGAGATAGTTTGAAAGATTTCTCAGGTTTGGCAAGATTATTTTATGCAGGTTTCCTGTTCCTATACCAGCCATTTTTGTGCCAAAACCCAGTAATCAGAAATACAAATGTGAAGAGTTGAGGAAATGTTTGTCCAAACTTAGTTTCAAGAGGTCATTTTTAGATCCTCTTTATATCATTTTTATTCCCTGTTGGTACTAGAATTGCTCTATCAAATTAAGTAAGTAAGCATGGCCTACTAGAATTGATCTATCAAATGAAGTATAGGCTCTGCTTTTTTCAATTTTTTGATTCCTTTTCTCAATTAAATTTAATGTATAATTCTAATGTATAATTAGGTTAATTGTAGAAAGGAACGTCTCTCTGAAACCAGAATTCTGATCTGTTAGCTTGACTACAGTATTATGGCTGTCCAACCTGTGACCAAAATTGGACTTACAATTTAGATGGTGGAACAAATGAGGTAATAATTGCTTTGAAGATAAAGATGTGGTAGTCTCAGAGAGGGTGTTTAATTTGTGTCTGTTTTGTAACAACAAATCATGTCTTTCATTTCAATTACCTTCATGAATAAAGAGGAACAGGATCTGAATTGCTCATTAAGATACAGTAACACTTGGATGATGGGTGGGACCTACATTGCAGAAAAAGTCTCAGTAAATGCTCTAATGGCATGACAGTCAATTCTTCAGCCTATATGCATGCTGATTAATAACACCAACCTCCAGCTTATTAGGATGGGATAATTCTTTTAACTAGAGATGCCACATTCTAACCTAAAACCTTGCATGGGCAAAATATATGTCTTCTTACATATACTGTATCTTCATGTTTATTTTTAAGCAACATATTTAGAATTTTGTAAGATACATGACATTAATTGGTAGGTTCAAAGACTGTAGTGAATGAAACTTCAGCCTTATTTAAATTTTGGGGAATGATAGACAGCAGTTAGATTAAGAAAAGGTTATTATCAAAAATGAATAAAAAATAACTGTTGTGTATTCATATTTTGCCCATCCAAGTACAAAGAAATCATAGAATGGAAATTACTGCTAAGATTCATTGCAAAAGTAACACACACTTCTTTTCACATCTGGAACTACTAATTTGTCACAACCAATTAAACAAATGCAGACAATAGCCATGATTTATGAAATATGCTACACTACAGATTCATTGGCTTTATATATTTTCCTTCAAGAAATCATTATTGAACAGAGATTTCCTCACAATCTTTTAAACACAAGTTATGGAAAATAAAACAGAAAATTATAGAGGAAAATGAATGCTTAAATGTTCTCTCTCATGGCTTCCAGGAAGAGATGGGAGAAAAATTTAAATGAATTGCTACTTTGGCATTAGTCTTTACTTGTTACTATTAGCTAAGTACCAACAGCTAGCAGTCATATTTATAAGAGTTTCAGTGTAATATTCTCCTAAATGTAGAATGTAGAATCAGTATCCAAACATACAACATATTCCTACTAGATAATCATAATTCTTTTCACACAGAAAATAAATAATTCAAAAACTCAGACTTAGGAAAGCATGAGTTGACTAGCTCAATTCATAATTCAATTCTGGAAGATAGTCATAGAACATAAAATTAGTTACGATGGAGTCTAAATAGATAGTAGTGGTTGGCCAACCTTGTCTGGCATAGTATCTAAATGGAGTCAGATTTGGTTAGTACTTCATGGGAAATTTCCATGGAATACCAGGACTTTAGTCTAGACTGGATAATTTAAAAAATCCTGGTACAAATGCTAGCAAACATATTGTTTCAATATATTGTTTCAAGAAAGCTATATGAATGTGTGTATGATGGCGGCATGAGTCAAGTTCAGCTAATTTATGGGTGTCAAACTCATGTGTCATCACAATAACATATCAGGACATTTTCCCCCTTTGCTAAACCAGGCATGAGAGTGGCCAGCATGTAATACATCCGGCTGTGGCCCACAATTTTGACAGCTCTGAGCTAAGTGGAGACTTATCTTCACATTCTCCCTACTTAAGTAACAATATATTTGTTTCTGTGAGTTGATGTTGATAGTTCAATTGTTCTGTCTTTCTTGTCTGCCAGCATACCACACTGTAAAGACAGCATTTTAAAGGTGATGAAGGTGACTAATTTCAAATGAAGGTTGGAATTGCTTCTGCAGGTTGACGGCAGCATAGTAGAAAAATATATCATCTTTGAGATATCTTAACTAGCACTTTACTATGTAACAGTAACTTCATTTCTCTCACATTACTCTAAATTGCAATAGAAAAATAACACGTTTTCCAATTATATTAAGGCTTAAAAATTGGGAAAAACATGGTATTAAGAACTCTTAAAACCATTTAAAAAACTGAAATTGTGGCTACAAATATTCTAGTAAAATCTTGACAATAACTAGTCTTGTACCAGAATTATATGGTTGTCCTGATAGGTCACCTGACCCATATGATGAATCAACTTGCTCAGAAAGTAGGATAAAGTCTGCTATCTACTGTGCTTTCCCCCTTACTCAGGATCCAGCAGCTGTAGCAATAGCAGTTTTCTGATACTAAATATCTTTCTTCCTGTTTGACAAATATGTTGGGAGACATGACACATGTATTACTTTCTCTAACCAAAATAACTTCTATATCTCTCTAAGATCTGATGATTTTCTCGAGGTCTCCCTGTAAGATTTATAATTGAACAATTAGAAAAGGGAAGTTAAAAGTGGACAATCCCCCTTCTTCAAAATAGCTCAGGCTTGGATAATTATGTCAACCTCACAACATTCCTGTCATCAATCTTTTCAAACAAGTGACCATCAAACATTGATGACAGAAATGGCCTGCCCCCCCAATTTCTGTTTGATATCATATCTCTGCAAGATTTTCCACCTTTGACGTGACATCTAAAAAGCTGGATGTCAAGTTTACTGAAACATTTCCAGTACTTTACACAGATAAATCCTCATGTTCTGTGGTTTCCAGCTACACTGAAAACATATCCAATCTATCAACTTTAGCCTATCACTTTCTTGTCTTGGTAGATATGGGTAGAGGAATGTGAGATAGAATGTACAGTGGACTCTGTATATAGCGGATACAGATTAAAATATCCAATGTCTTTGAAGTACTAGCAAGACAGGAAGCGGTAGACAATATTTTTCACTACCAGTGATTCTGTATACATATACCATATTCTTACAAAGCCAAGCCATTGAAATTATTGTCAATACATGTTGATCAATACTTTTTAAGGGAAAAAGACCAGGTTAGAAAAGGAATTAAAAACAATTGTATTATCAATGAAAGACTTGTGAATCAGAAAAGTTTCCTGTATTTACAAGTAAATTATCAATCAGAGAATATTAACCAGACTCTGAAAAACATATTTGAAAAGTATGCAAAGGATAACTTTTTTGAATATATGGAATGACCCAAGTTTCTGCAACATTCAGTCTGTTTTATTATATGAAAGAAAGTCAGGTATGAGATGTGATAAATTAAAAGATGAATGGATAAATGAATTTGCATGTTCTGAAACTTTACTGAATATATTTCCTTGCATAAGCTGAGTCATGTGGTACAATAAAAACTGAAATCTACAAGAGAAAATTGAACAAAACAAAACAGTGTAGTATATTAAAATAAAGAAGCAAAGTTTGTTACTGCTGTCTAATTAAATATATAGAAAGGTTATTTTTTCTGGTAAAAAAATGGGACTGTCAAAATAAAATCAAAGTCTATCATGTAACTTTACTGATAAAATTATTGCAAAAAAAGTCAATAGTGTTGAAGCCATACAGAGTAGTAAAATTTGCAGAAAAGCCTGTTAATGTCTATAAACCATCAGCACAGAACATGATAAAATGCAAATAGTTCCAAATTTGTTTTAGAACAGACAACTAAATACACTAGTTGTCAGCCCTGGATGCATCTTGAATCAGATTCAGGGCTGCCACAAGGGAGGATGGGTAACTGTGGGGATGAGAGTGAAGTGAGAAGGGAGGATAGCACATCAACATTCTTTCGCCAGAGCTCAAGGTCGAGTTATTGGAGTTTGGAGGGGAGTGACTGGACATGGCAGGAATTCAGAATGGAGGTGGATTGGAGAGTGTGACTTTAGGGTCATCAGTCAGGGGGTTGGGTGTGCATTTAGTATAGCAGGGGAAAATACAGGAATTCAGATTCAGGTTTTCCCCAGATGTGCCAATATGACTTCTCTAATAAATTCTTACTTGGATGGACTTTGTCTCTGAGTGCTGAATTGGGATGGAGAAATTGGTTGGACATTAGTGAAATTCAGAGGAGGTTTTAAAAATAAGCCAGACACTACAACATTATTAAAACAGAGTAGACACTGCACATACAAAACCAATAAAGCAGAAATTTTAGTATATTTTAGTAATACATTAAAATGTATAAATCATGCTATAATTAGTTATGTTGATCCTTCACATACTGAGGGCATTTTAACAATATTTTTAGTATCCAAACCTCATGAAAAAATAAGAATATATGTGTTACACTTACCCAAGAGCTACTGGTAAATTACCCCAAAGATGAATTATAAAAAGAAAGTGGTCTTTTTTTAATGCTTCCATTTTACAAAATTCTGTTTGTCACCTCTAACTCTACATAGACCAATGCACAGAATTCTTCTAAACAGGACAAAACAGTGAAAAGCCAATCTGGATAATATTGTGATTTAGAACATCCCTTGAGTGGGGACATCTGAAACAATTAATATTATTTCCAGTCTCAAAGAAACTATCTTAACCATTAATCTAACCAAATGATTATTGAAAGATTATTGTGAGCTATATTCTAGAATAATGTCTACATTGTAGGCTACAATAAACTGATTAAGAGATTATGTCAGAAGATCTTATCCCTTTTGATAAGAGAGGACAATGTATAAACAGATACCTCCATAAGATTTTAGTGTTTTTGCGTCAATGTATATTTTTTATTCCGTGCATCTCTGGAAATAAAATATGTTTTCTACTATACAGTTTTTCCAAGAACATGCCATGATTATAGGGGAAATACTAATAACTTTCTAATATAGCTCATAAAAATAGTATTCCACTATATTTTGATTCTACATACAGGTGGCAGCGAAACATGAGCCCAATGTCATTTTGCAAATTATCACCTTCCTCAAATTATCACTTAACAGTTATTTATATTGCATATAATTTTTCCATTTCATGACTATTTACCATGGTTAAAGATATTCACTAGAGTTCTTTACAATCATGGTTGATTTTAGCCATTTCCCCTCCATAGTTTAATGTCATGGTCAGCTTACCGTTACCCTTAAGTCAAGTTTATTTATGAACTAATTACATAGTATTGGTAATAGCACAGAACCCAGGAGGACTCTACCTCCTCCTTCCATTGAGAAAATGGTTTCTTCTGCTTTTAAATCAATTAGCAATAATTAAAAGGATAGATTCTGTGAGGTCATGTCCACTAGTTTATTCAGGAACCTTCAGTTTAGAATTTTTCAAACACTTTTTCTGAAAATTGACTACATTATATTGGAGTAACCTCCATCACCTTTTTTATTCTCAAAAAAACTATCTGTCAAGGCATGTTATAGCCACAATCGTCACCAGTTGCATATAACACAGAAAGGGTTGCATATATGTATTAATGTTGATATAATTTATATCCCTCAATATATGCAGGTTCATGATATCAGCATATAGTATATATAAAACACTCCTCCTTGTGATTGTCCAACATATAGAAAGTAGGGTCAGAATATACTTTTGGCAGGTCAAAGGAGAGTTGAAAGTTATAATTGTGCCCTGATCTGGGAACATCTCTATTGATTCTGCTTAGAGACCCATTGGTGAATCATTTACTGCTAGCATTGGGGAGTCTTTAATAATACCACATGTGGACATTTCCTGTTTGATTTAGCAAGTTATATGCCTTATTAAACACAGAGAAAGACCTGCAGGTGCAATCAATCACTCAGTGATTTCTAATGACTGCATAGAAATCTATCTATCTGAATAAACATTAAGAATGATCAGTCTAAACCTGGCCTGCAGGTATTTAATGTCCAAGAGTGCCTTGGATTTTGGTGCTTTTTCATGTGTCTGTGCTGGAAACAATTAGTAAAATTTTTGCTAAAGCAATACTATTGCCATATTTTAGTTCAGGCAGAACATGGAGGTTGAAGTAGGTGATCTCTTAATAATTTTGGTGAGAAAAGTTGTTATTAACATTACTGGCTTGAAAGCAAGAAGAGCTTTCATATATATGGGATAAAATATATTGCATATTAATATGAAATGTATAGAAGAAGTTGAGTATGATTTAAAAATTTTAAAGTCACCTGCATCATGCTCATGACAAAATTCTGGAAACTGAAAATGCAAATAATCTGCCAACCCTCATAATGAAAGTGAAGAAGCAAAGTGAAAAATGGAAGTAAGATTAAATATAAAGAAGAGGGTAAACTAAGAACAAAAACCAGCTTTTCAACTGACAATAAAGACATTGGACAGGTGGATATCTTCCACTTTGTCATGAGAAAAGGAACTAGCACTGCTATGGAGTAGGCTGACAGATCCTCAGAAGATATTCAGATGCTGTGAGGAAAGAGATTAAGAGGATGGCTAATAGCAAGATGGATGTATTTGATTATAGTGGCAATAGATATACTATTGGAAGATCTGAAGTATCAAATTAGAGATGAGCTGTCTATGGAGTTGGTGACTATTGTTTATTGCTTGATACATAATCAATTAGATTAAAAGGGTATTAAAGCAATACAATTGTATTAAGAACCAAAATCAAATAATATAATTTCATCTGGCAAGAAAAACATTAAAAGGTCATGCCAAGTAAGTCTGGTTGAGAAGAACTCAACAATTTTCCTATCACTGTTATGAAAAACCTATTTTAATAAATATCATAACAACACTTGGATTCTAGTGATTAAGAACAATATATATAAGGGAAGACATTATAGTTATTCCATATAAGAAAGAAAATATGTTGGACAGCATTATAACATGGCTAAAACCATCTGCTAAAATTAATAACTAAACATATGGTCAAGATGAGTTTTCATCTGAGAAAATTGGCACACAGCTGTTACTACCATCCACGCTTATGGAACTAGCCTTGTCCACAAACAAAGTGTCTGCTTACCTTTATGTCAAAATTGTATGTCTCTCATGGCATCTTAATTTCAGGCTTATAGTAAATTGCCTGCTCTCCAGTATTGGTTAGCAAGTTAATGCCTTTATCTGATAGACACATGAATCTGAAGATGAATGGAAGTAGTAGTATCCTGAGAATAAGTTTGATAACAACATTAATTTTGTTAAGAGAAGAAGGAAGCTATAAAGTAAAACTCTGATATTACTGCTCCTTTTGGAAAATCAGCTTTTATTTCACTAATGGATTATGGCCCGAAATATGCAATAGAAGAACAGTTAACCTTGTCTGTTTCCAAAATTTTCAGCTATATATAAAAGAAAGCAATGTTATTTGTTATTATTCAAATTATGGCACCTTATCAGAGTAGAGTTCATTCTGATTTTGTAAAACCTATGAAACAGACAGAAAGATACTAAGTTACATCTGATAGCTACCAAGAATTTTTGTAAGACAAAATATGACCACATGGAGAAGGAATTAAAAAGAATTCCAACAAAGATCTTCCTGGAAGCAAATGTGGGTATTTGATCCCAGTAGATTAATGGGACTGGTCAATTAATATATACTTAGTGTTCCCACAGAATAAATCTGAAATAAGACCCTTTAAAATAATGTAAAGTAGCAAAGATTCTTTTCCATCTTTCTTTCTGCTATGCTGTTTTTGACCTTGCATACTAGAAAGAGTGTATGTAATATTTCCTCTTTTAGGACATTAAATGTTATACTTCATCTGCAACTTTAAAAGAAATTTTTGGGTGCACATAGGAACAGCTTTATGCTAAAGTTTAATAGGTACTGGTCTAGGGCACCAAAACGTAGGGGATGCCAATACTGCCCTTTCTTTTAAATCTTCCTAAAAATGCAAATTGTCACATTAGTGGGACCTGGCCCTGCCAGACAACTTGGCCATGTTGTACACATGCACTCTTGAGTGGCAGATTGTATAATACATTTCTATCCTTATAGGAACCCTGTGTTATGATTTCTATATTAATGATAAAAGGTAGGTCAGAGAGTATGTTGCAATAAGTATTACAATAGTAGAGGAAATTGTCAACCCAGGGATTTTTTTAACCTAGAGCTCATGTGTTATTCAGCTTCAATAATTCAAATACAATCTCTTAACCACTTGCCAATGGCAACTTGAGCAACTGTTTCAAAGATCTGGTATTTGTAGCACTGCCATCCCACATGCTCTTTTTACACTTCTCAAGCAAATCAATCTTGGTGTGGCACTACCGAGTCAAGATTTTCTTTTATTATTTTGTAGGATCTTTTGTGTCTTTCTCAGTAGAAATGGTGAATGTTAGTCTTTTTTTTTTTTTCAGGATTTCTGACTAAGGTAGAAGCGAGGAAAACTCTTCTTGTTCTTTCCAATATGTAGCACGTAAGTGGTATTTTCCTCTGTGAAAGCACTTTGCACTTTCTTTAACTAGCAGAATTGCTCTGCTGGTAAACATTATTCACTTGGTCTTTTAGGTACATGAGGAAAAGAATGAGAATGCATTGGTACTTGTTCTTTTTTTAAAAGTAAAGGTAAAAGGAATAAGAAAGATTAACTTTCCTTGGAGTGTATAAAGTATAATAGGAAAGGGCACCCACAAACTCAGAAAAGGAAAAGGAACAGTTGGAGAAGAACTGTTCTCCAGATAGTAATTAGCGGGCCAGTAGTTTGCTTTATGTTTGTTAGTGGCAGGGCTCCATAGTAAAGCTGAACCCATCTGTCACTAAGAGGCCCACAAATAGGACCCACATATGCTCAGACAATACATTTCATACAAACGACATCATTTATACATCCTGGTTTATATACAAAAGCCAAAAGGGAGTAGTAATATTAAAATGAAAGTTCCATGTGCAAAGCCATGGACAAACATGTCATCTTACTGGATGAAAAATGAGAAAAGCAACCAGAACCCCTATGGAATTGATTCAATGGTTAGATTCTGCACAGAAGACATCCAGGCTAAAAGAGAAAAAAAGGGAAAAGAAGGAACTTCCTATAGACCAACAATGACAGAAGCTCTTTTTCTGTTCCCATCTAATTTAAACAGAATGGGCAGCAGGTGGCAATTTTAAGTGCAGACTTAGACAGTTGCAAATTGATTAATGAGTGAATGGTGGTAAATGGTAGGAGCAGCAGTTGGCAAAGTTGTGACAGGAGTATTAGAGGCTTTGGTTCATTTTCTGTGCAGGTGGGCGGACAAATGATCAGCAGAAGGAAACAGAGCTTCTTCCCAAAAAGACTGTCATGAAGAGGTAAAAGGGGAAAGAATAGGCCAGGACTTGTGATTTTTTGTTACTGCATATCGGAAGGCTGATGATCATTGGAACAGTGTTGGGATTCAAATTTTTTTACTACCGGTTCTGTGGGTGTGGCTTGGTGGGCATGGCAGGGGAAGAATCCTGTAAAATCTCCAGTCAGAGGTGATATTTGACAGTTCTCCGAACTACTCAAAATTTCCACTACCAGTTCTCCAGAACTGGTCAGAACCTGCTGAATACCACCTCTGCTCTGGAACCCAGGAATGTCAGCTCCATGTGTGAAAAGGGTCAATCTGGTTGCCACAATTAGGTGATTAAAAAATGTTGCTCATTTTTTCCATGTGTTTTGGAGCGGCAATGAAGAGGCACACACGTATAGTGATTCAGTCTTTTTGTTTATTCTCAGGACACCGACTGACTCGGCGGTGCGGCAGCCCTTCTTTTAAAGGGCTCCCGCGCCTAAGCCAACCAATGACGGCGCGAGGATCTCCCGCCGGAATGTAGACCAATGAACAGTAAGTATTTCAAATATTAACCAATCCAGAACACCCCTCCCTCCTTGGTCCAGTCTGACCAATCAGGAGCCGCGCCTATGTTACGTAATCACGTAGATAGGCGGGGCTCCTGTGAGTCCGACTGGACCTGCGCGGCTCAGTTGCGTCGTTACCATCGGCTGGTGCGGAAGGACCTGTTGCTCCTCTCGCCTCCGGCCCTGGAAACTTCGAGCAGGTCGAGCCGGCTGCGTCACTACCAACGGGCCTAACTGGGCTAGTTGACGTGGCCATGCCGCTCCCTGCTCGGCCTGGATTATCGACGACCCTGTCAGATGTTTCAGCGGGACGTTCTTCAGGATCAGGTGCGTAGCAGCGCGACCCGACCGGAGCTAGAGTTGAGGGTGTGTGTGTGTGAGTTAGGGTGTCATTGTTTGTTATTGGGCTTCCCTTATCCAGACTGCTTGATGGTTGTTCCCCTTCCCCCCCAGGAAAATCGCCAGGTCTGGGGTGGGTGCGAGTTCGCAGTTGGTCTATGTGTCGCTTCCAGCTTTTGCCATCAGAAGTGGTAAGCCGGTATGAACGTGGTCCGGTTAGATGTGTGATGGTGGCTGGCACCCATAAGGGGTGCCCTACCAGGTTTTTAGCGTAAACTAAATCCCCAATTCGGAATGTTCGGACTTTGGTTGAAGAATCTAGGGGTTTCTCTGTAGAGTAGGTGGGGTGTAGTCTATCGAGAGGGGAACGTAGTTTTCTCCCCATAAGTAATTCAGCAGGAGTTTTGTTAGTAGTGCTACTAGGTGTAGTGTGTTGGAGGAACAATAATTTGTCGATGCGTGTTTGTATAGGGCCCTGGTCTAACTTAAGAAGGGTCTCCTTGGTAAACCGGACCATGCGCTCGGCCCGTCCATTCGCTGCCGGATGTGCCGGCGCGGTTAAAGCATGGCGTATGCCCAAACTTGCTAGGTAGCCCTCAAATTCTGTAGCCGTGAATTGAGGGCCGTTGTCAGATACCAGGACGTCTGGTAAACCATGGGTGGCAAACCAGTGACTGAGCTGTCGGATGACAGCTTCAGAAGAGGTTGATTTCATGAGGCTCACTTCTAACCAGTTGGAATAAGCGTCTACCAGAATCAAGAAGGTATGTCCCTTAGTTGGACCTGCAAAATCTATGTGGACTCTAGACCAAGGGCCTCTAGGTAGATCCCACTCAGTAGCTGGTGCCTTTGGGGGTGAGGTCCGGGAAGTCTGGCAGGGCTGGCAACCCGCGACCCAGTCGGTAACATCCTTGTCTAACCCAGGCCACCATACATAACTTCTAGCTAGACTTTTCATCTTTACCACCCCGGGGTGTCCCTCATGCAATAGTTTCAATATGGGATTTCGCAGTTTTTGTGGAATGACCACTCGATCCCCCCATAGTACACAGCCTTTTAGTACGGACAGTTCCATTTGTCTCTGTTTAAACGGTCTGTGCTGTTCTTGTAACTCAGAGTCAGGCCAACCCTTTATGATCCACCTACTCACGGTATGCAGTAGGTGGTCGTTAGAGGTTTCGTGCGCGATGTCTGCTGCTGTCATCGGGAGGTCGGGCAGGGTCTCAATCAAAAAGGTTGAAGTGCTGGGGTTTGGTTCAGGATCAGAGTCTGGTAACGGGCAACGACTTAACGCGTCGGCGTGCGTGATGGTCGGACCCGGGCGGTAAGACAGGGTGTAATTGTAAGCGGCCAGGAATTCTGACCATCTTGTCATTCTGGGTGATAGAATGTGGGGAGTGGGTTTGTCACCCGCCAGGATACCTAGTAGGGGTTTGTGATCGGTGATGATAGAAAATGATCGGCCATACAGGTATTCATGGAAACGTTTAATACCCGAAATTATGGCTAGTGCCTCCTTGTCCAGTTGACTGTAATTCCTTTGGCTTTGGGACAAGGTTTTGGAATAAAAGGCAATCGGAGCCTCTCTGCCGTTAGGTAGAAGGTGGCTCAGGACAGCTCCGATTCCAAAGGGGGAGGCATCACAAGTTAGTAACAATGGCAAAGTCTCGTTATATTGAATTAACACTTGAGCTGAAGTGATCATGTCTTTAATTTTGTTAAATGCTGTTTCTTCCCGATGTCCCCACTTCCACGATGCGTCTTTGTCCAAAAGTCTATGCAAGGGTTCCGCCACCGTGGCTTTCTGGGGCAAAAAGACATGGTAAAAATTTATCAACCCTAGGAAAGCTTGTAGGTCAGCCTTGTTAGTTGGTGTGGGGGCATTTTTGATAGCACGGGTTTTTCCTGCTGTTGGATGGATGCCATTGCCATCGATTAGGTATCCTAAAAACTCTATTTTGTCTGTGATAAGGGTACATTTGTCTTTTTTGACTTTAAACCCAGCCTCAGTAAATTTGGTCAGTACTTTTCTTAAGCGGTCTCGCAGTTGCAATTTGTGTTTAGCTGCAATTAGGACGTCATCGAAATACGGAATGACTCCAGGAATTCCTTGAAGGAGGCGTTCCATAAGAGATTGAAAAATGCCTGGTGCCACGCTAACGCCAAATTGGAGGCGATTACACTTAAATGCACCCCGGTGTGTTACAATAGTTTGGGCTTCAGCTGTTTTTTTGTCAACGGGCAGTTGCTGGTAAGCCTGAGCCAAATCGAGTTTAGCGAAAATCTTTCCGCCCTTGATAGAATGTAGCAAGTGTTGCACGACAGGCACGGGGTATGCGCTCTGTTGTAGTGCATGGTTGAGGGTCGCCTTATAGTCCCCACAAATACGAACCGACCCGTCTGCTTTTATAGGGGTCACTATAGGGGTCTCCCATTTAGCGTGGTCAACTGGCTCGAGGACCCCTTGCTTTACTAGTTTATCCAGTTGTTCTTCTATTTTTGGCTTTAAGGCAAAAGGTACCCGTCTAGCCTTTAGTCTAATTGGGGCTACCTTGGGGTCTATGTTAAAAGAGATCGGGTTACCCCGGTACTTGCCTAATTCTTCGCTGAACAGGTCCTGGAATTCTTGAATGAGATCTGCCTCCCAGTCAGCGTCTGTGATATGGTTGATACCGGTCATCCCTATTCCCAGCGGTTCGAACCATTCCAGTCCTAGGAGGCTGGGTCTGTTCCGGTCCACGATTGTTAGGGGCAGAATCTCAGTATGGTTGTTGAAGGTTACCTGGAAATGTCCAATCCCTACTACCGGAATTCTGTTTCCCTGGTAGTCTTTGAGCGTTAATTCCTGTTTGTCTAGTTCGCTTCGCCGTATGTCTGGGATCAATTTCTTAATAGTGTCCCAAGAAACCATGGAAAGGAATGATCCCGAATCCACTTCCATTTCACAATTTTTTTCTTCAATTCTTACTTGCACGTGGACTTTTTTGACGTTTTTTGTATTAGAGTGACCAATTATTATTGTTTGATGCGTTTCTTCCTTCTTGTAAGATGACTCTTTAAACTTTCTATTCCTTCCTTCCTGGCTCCAACGGTTGTTTGTTTTCTTTTCTCTCTCTCTTGGGGGAGGGCTTTCTCTTCGCCTGGGGCTGTAGCTTGATCGGGCTCTGCATACCCTTGCAATGTGCCCTTTCTTTTCACACTTTCGGCATATTGCGTCTATGAACCGGCACTCTGATCTGGGGTGGTTTCCACCACAACGGTTGCATTCAAAATCAAACCGCCTGGGTGCCCGCTCTTTTTTTCCTCTCGCGGCTTTTAGGTGGCAAACCTCGTCTTCTTCACTACTGGTCTCAGTTTCAAGATCCTCGTAGTGTGTTGAGGTTTTTCCTTGTTCATCATCAGCTTTGGTGGCTTCTTTGGATTTGTGGTGTGCAGCTTGATTAATCTGTTTCATTCTTGCCGCCGATTTGTGAGCAGCTTCGGCTGCGGTGGCTTCTTCGATGGCCTCTGTGGCTGTTATCTTGGGTCGGTTTAGCAACTTACTCTGCAATATTGGATCTTTTAAGCCTAAAACGATCCGATCTCTTAGCGCCTCATTGAAATCCGAGAATTCGCACTCTCCACCTATTTCTCTTAAATCTGCCACGAAATCGGCGATAGGTTCACCTTCTTTTTGGTTCCGGAGGTAAAACTCATGGCGCTTTATCAGGCAGGAAACTGTGGGCGCGTAGTGTTTCCTCAGGATCTTCTCTAGCTCGGGCCAAGTTAGCGTTTTGACATCGATTGGAGACGCTAGCGCCTTTGCCATCCGAAAAACGGCTTGGCCGCAGTGGGTCAAAAACACCGCTCTCTTTCGGTGATCCGACACTCCGCTCAGATCGCTACTCTCCAAAAACATGAGGAATCGGTCCACATACGTCTGCCATTCCTCCTTGGCCGGGTTGAATTTTTCAGGCGGTGCGTTGCTTCCGGACATGATGCCGCTCGCTCTCCGCTGCTATGCACTCTCTAAACGTGTTGCCTCGATCCCATCCTCGTCGCCAGTGTTTTGGAGCGGCAATGAAGAGGCACACACGTATAGTGATTCAGTCTTTTTGTTTATTCTCAGGACACCGACTGACTCGGCGGCGCGGCAGCCCTTCTTTTAAAGGGCTCCCGCGCCTAAGCCAACCAATGACGGCGCGAGGATCTCCCGCCGGAATGTAGACCAATGAACAGTAAGTATTTCAAATATTAACCAATCCAGAACACCATGCATAGTGACAAACATTAAAAAAATGGCATTTTGACTTTGTCACTCTCTTCCTCCAGTCATCTCTGTTGGAGACTCATCAATTTCTCAAAGAGGTTAATTTTTTAAATCAGGTTGTATATTACCAGAAACTGAAAAAGGCAGGTATAATTACCAAACATAGGAATTTACTTTCTTTGCATTTCCTGAAGCAATCTAAAATCTAGTTATCCTTTGAAATTCTCACTTTATTGTATTTCAGGACAGTTTTCTAATCAAAAAAGATTACAAAAATAGAAATACTACACACACAAAAATATGTATATTAAGATAAATGTGCATGAAAATACTCAGATATATACAAAAATAGAGTATAATGTACTCAAAATTGGGGGGAAAGGATAAACTGAGGGAAATAATGCATTGGACTATGTTAAGTGTGAATATGTTTGAGTGTTTGTGCAACTCAATTCCCTCTGTTTGCTTTTTTTTTATTTGATAACTCAGACTAGTAACAGATTAAAAAAAATCAATTTTTATATTTTTCTGAATGTTGAATTGTATCTGGCACCAGATAATTCTACGCACAAATCAGTGTATGAGTAATATTTCTAGTATTCATGTTAAATGTTCCCTTAATATAGGCAAGCCAACATATATATCATGTTGTTCTGGAAGATAAGCATAAAAAGAGTTATGTCTTGGTCACTGAGTAATATATTTTGTTGATAAAAATGATCTTCCCCCTGTATTTCCTGATATAAACATTATTATGAAAAAAGACAGCAATGGAGAGGATTTTGTTAATTAAAGGATCCATTTCCAAGCAAAGAAAATAAGCTTCTTTTTGAAGAAAAAAGAAAATATATAAAGGAAGAAAGAAATGGGAAATCATCACACCAGGATTTTTTTATTTTTTTATTTTTATTTTATTTATTTTGTCAAACAATTATTAGATAACAGGTATAAGTATAAACATGGTTATAAATACATGAAATGGATACGAATAAGAAAAAAAAAGAAACAATAGGACAGGGACAGTAGGGACATTTTGGTGCGCTTATGCATGTCCCCTACAGACCTCTTAGGAAAGGAGTGAGGCCAATAGTAGACAGTCTGAAGTTAAAGTTTTTGGGGTTTGGGGAAGAAATCACAGAGTCAGGTAGAGTATTCCAGGCATTGACCACTCTGTTGCTGAAGTCGTATTTCCTGCAATCAAGTTTGGTGCGGTTTATCGTTAGTTTATATCTATTTTGTAGGTAGGACATTGCAATATATAGTTTTATGTACTATACTTAGATCAAACTGAAGGTGGTGTAGTTCTAGGTTTTCTAGGTCTAAAATTTCAAGTCTGGTGGCATAAGATATTCTGCTATGAGTAGAGGAGTGGAGGACTCTTCTCGTAAAATATTTCTGGACTTTCTCAATTGTATTAATATCAGATATGTAGTGCGGATTCCAGACTGATGAGCTGTATTCAAGTATTGGTCTAGCAAATGTTTTATATGCTCTAGTTAGTAGAGTGATATTACCTGAGAAAAAGCTACGCAGAATTAGGTTAACAACTCTTAATGCCTTTTTGGCTATGTAGTTACAATGGGCTCTAGCACTTAGATCATTTAAGATGAGTATTCCAAGGTCCTTGATAAAGTTTGTGTCATCAACAAGGTCTGGACTATTCAGCTTGTATTTTATTTTCTGATTGTTTTTGCCAATATGCAAGACAGAGCATTTACTTGTTGAGATCTGAAGTTGCCATTTGTTTGACCATTCTGACACATAGTCGAGGTCTTTTAGGAGGGTAGCAGCATTGTCAGTGGTGTTGAATAGCTTCACATTATCAGCGAAAAGAACACAGTTGCTCTTAATATAATCACAGAGGTCATTAATATAGAGTATGATGAGAGTCCTAGAACACTGCCTTGGGGGACACCACTGTTGACAGGTACAGGATTTAATAGGACGCTCCCAGTTTTGACCATTTGTTTCCTGTTTGACAGGAATGCTTCTATCCAGTTATGCAGGTATCCAAAGATACCATAAGATCTTAATTTTAGGAGTAGTTTGTCGTGTACCACTGAATCAAAGGCTTTACAGAAGTCTATGTAAATTGCGTCAATTGCTTTGCCCTGATCAAGTTGTGTAGTCCATATGTTTTTACAGTGCAAGAGTTGCAGATTACAGGACAGTTTCCTTCTGAAGCCAAACTGTTTGTTAGAGAGTAGGTTGTTTGTCTCTAAGTGGAGGATAATGGATTGGTTAATAATTGATTCCATGACTTTACAGGTGATGCAGCAAAAAGAGATTGGTCTGTAATTTTCAACTAGGCTGGGGTCTCCACTCAACTAGGATGATGAGGAAACATTCACCATTGATTGCTTTAATGCCTGCAATGGTTGAATGTCAATGCAAGCTTCTTTCCTGGAACAAAGATGGCAAAACAAGCAGAAAAGGAAGCTTTAACTGTGTATGATTATATGAACCAGTCTCACCTAAGATTATATGCTGTTAGCTCTTAGTAGATATTATTTTTGCCTGTTGTCCATAATATATCTTTTTCTTTTTTCATTTTTGCCCTTATTCTGCAAACAGAGTCTGACACTACTATTGTTCTAATGACTATGGCCATTTTTCAGTTCTCAGTACAGTCCTAATGTAGCTCAGTTATCACAGAGGGATCTGCTGTCTTGCAAATACAAAATATGAACTCTAGTGTGATCTGTCATGTTGTCCCTGTTCTTCTCACTATAGTTAGGGCAAATGAAGAATACCAGGTTTTTCTGTTATTATACAGTTGAATCTAAAAGGCTAGCAGCAGGGTTGAATGTGGACCTTTTCACTGAATGCTTGTCTTCAAATAAACTGTAAGTTGGATAATACTCTATTTGAAAATAAAGCCAAATAGCATGGCTACTTAGAGCTTTTCCTTGTGTCCCTTTAACTGTAGCACAAAGAAGTCCTATGAGTCGCTTTTTAAAGGCTATGCCCTCATAACCTTGCTTTTGTCTCATATCCATCCCATCCCATCCTGCTGAAAGTATCTGGCTGTTACAGTTTTAAAACAGCAGCTTCTTTCTTTTCCAATACATTAACCCACCTTGATGATGTGGCTGGCAATTGGGATCTATCCAACTTTTACTAGACTCTTCCTCCTTGATCGCCAGTCACTCCTTCTATGCCGTTTTGATAAGAAGTGCAGAAGAGAAGACACTAGGCCTCCACAGAGGTAGGTGCCAATGTAATGCCTCACCCTGGTTTTTCCAACTCTTCTTAGATTTTATAGACTTCTATGAATTATTTAATATATTAAATTATTTTAATAATCATTAAATTAATATTTAATTAATTCACTTTTTATAGCCATCTACTTACATACAATTCTGCACCTTTTTTAAAAACAGTATATCTTATGTACTGCATATACACAAAATCAAATAATATGAGAAATGACAATAAAAAGAAGATGAGAATTTTAGATAACATTGTAAAATAAGTTATGAGAATACACTAAGAAAAATGGAAGGAGATATAATAGGATTTGAAATTGAATAAATGAACATAGAATTGAAATGAGAATTTAAGATAATATTGTAAAATAAGATATGAGAACATGAATTGGGATTGGATGATAAGTTTAATATTTAATAATGATAAGGATGATGCAATATGAAATTAAACAAATAAAATGAATAGGTAACTAGGGTCATGTTTGGAACCACACTGCTTGGCAAATGAATTTTTTTATTTAAAAAATAAAATGAAAATAGGGAGAAAATTGAATAATGGAATTACTAGGTATGTTTAATTGATATGGTGGTAGGTATTTGGAGAGAGTAAAGTTGAAAATAAATATTGAAGAATTATGAATTAATATGAATATATGCAATGAGAGATGTATGATATATTGATGCCACACTGTTAATGTATTGTTGTTATATGTAGATTGAAATAAAAAAAAATTAGGGGGGGGAAATCACAACAAATTGGATGTTGTCCTGCAAATACTGTCCATTGATGGGACTTACGTCATCTGTAAAAATTTTTTCATGGAGTTATCCTTTTAAGCCATTTTGCTGGCATCTTGAAAGTTTTGAGAGTAAAAAATAAACAGTTTGGGGTGGGGAAGTACTGTGGTCTTTGAAATTTGGAATGATCTAAGAATCCCACTAAGTTTGAGTAGTCATCTTGGAAAATATGAGTTCTCATTCTTTATCTCAAATAATTAGATATAATTCAGAGCAGAGGTTCCTTGGGAATTCAATTGCATTATGGATCACTTATCAAAAACAAATGCAAGCAGAACAGTAACTTTAAGGGGAAAATGAGGTATAAAATAATGATAAAGTAGCATCTGAATTACAGAAAAGATGATAATAATAGTTTAATAAACTTTCTGATTGTTCACAAAGAGGTCCACTGGGCTGTGTTATTTCTCTAAGAAAAAGACAGACCCATGGTGGTACTCAGCTAATAAAATGACATTTACATTGCCAATCTACTCTATGCTGATGATTTCTGAGGTGGAGAATGCTATAATTAATTAAGCTGGAAATCATTAGAAATAAAAGCAGTAGCACTATGCTATTAGTTATAATTGAACTGATACCATCAACAACAAAGACTTGAATAAAAGGCCTCTTAATCTGAAATTGTTGATTGGTTTAAGAAGAATTATCATTAAAAAAAATCCTTATGACAAGTAGATTAAATTTAAATGTGATGCTAAAAGTATAAATGTTTGTCCACAAGAAGATATTTTCTAAGTGTTGGGTGAATCAGGGTTAAATCAGCAAAGTGAAATAGATTGATAGTGGGATTCAAATTTTTTTACTACCGGTTCTGTGGGGTGGCTTGGTGGGCAAGCAGGGGAAAGATACTGTAAAATCTCCAGTCAGAGGTGGTATTTGCTGATTTATTTATTTATTTATTTATTGAATTTTTATACTGCCCCCTCTCCCAAAACGGGACTCGGGGCAGTGTACAGCCTACTAAAAACGAACAATATGTACAATTAAAAACAAATTAAACAAATTAATCCGGCCGAAATCCCATTAAATACAAAATATTACTAATAAATTTAAAATTTAAGGATTATATTAAAATTTTTAAAATTTAAAACCTAGTTAATTTAAAACCCCCAAAACCCTGGGCCAGGCCGGCCTGTTGGAAGAACAGGGTCTTTACTGGTTCTCCGAACTACTCAAAATTTCCACTACCAGTTCTCCAGAACTGGGCAGAACTTGATGAATACCACTTCTGCTGATAGGCCAAATAAGATTCTACCTTTCCTCTTTCTCTATTTCCACACTTTTGCCATTTTACAACTTAAACCCTCCCAGGTATGCTAGGAAGTATTCTCATGTTTCTGCTGAGTAAATTCCATAAATACTTCTGTCCAGTTGGGACTATGAGGAAGCTCAAAAAAAATGGCACTCCAGACAATACTCCATTCTCTCCTTTCCGCAGCATGCTTATTTCTGTGATAAGGAAAAATCTTATTGTTGGCCAAAAAAGTGGAAAGTTGTCCTTTGGGGAAGATAACAATAAATAGAGTAATACTTATTTGATTGTTATGCTGCTGCTAGTTTATTCTGCAAACTAATCAAACTCTTGTTGGTTTGCAAATTAAATGGATCTAAGGCCAAAAGAATAAAATAATCCAAAGCAAAGGAAACTTCTATTTTTCATCTGCCTGTCTTCAAACATCCTTCAGAAGAGCTAAGTAGTGTTGGGAATAATCCAACCTCAACTAGAAGGCCACTCCAAAGGTCAATATTGCAAAATATGTCTAAGCTTTGGCTGCCTTGACCTCCCCTTAAACTAGAAACAAACAACTGCTTCTCTTCACACAGTGGTTGGATCAATCCAAGAGGAAAGATGTAATCCTGTAAACATTGTAATCCACATATCTGGTGGCCTCTAGAGGCCCAGTTCCATAAATTATCACATGTACTCTTTATGAAACTTGACCATAGAGATCAATGACGATTGCTGCTTACTTATCTCCTTTCTCAAACTGTAGCAATATATTTGCCTGTGCTTCTAGAACCTAGGTTGGTAATCAAGTTCCATTATGGTTCTGGAGATCTTCAACTGCTTTTTCTGGGCCCAGGTTGTGAAATAGCATAGAGTTCAGAGGTGGCATTCAGCAGGTTCTGACCAATTCTGGAGAACCGGTAGTGGAAATTTTGAGTAGTTCAGAGAACCAGCAAATACCACCTTTGACTGGAGATTTTACAGTATCCTTCCCCTGCTATGCTCACCAAACCACCACCACAGAACCAGTAGTAAAAAAAATTGAATTCCACCATTGATAGAGTTCCATGGCAACCATGGCAGCCTTGGATTGGTCCAATGTATTCATGGCTTAGCACTCCTAATTATGTTAAGGGGGTAGGGGGACACAAACATTTGATCTGTTATTTGCCTTGGAGTAGTTGTGTCAGGTGGATTTGGTGGATATTGACATCAGTTCCTTGTCATGAGCAGATCCCTTCCTTTTGGTCCCAGAGTTCTTCACAACTGCCCCTCATTGCAAAGAGGCAATTGGCAATCTAATTGACCTGTCCCAAGTGCTTGATGGGTTTTTCCCCAAAGCACTGACATACAGTTTAGCAGACATTCTCATCACAGCATGGAATAAGCATGTAATGAAACTATACAGATAGAGAGAGAGAGAGAGCAAGATGGCGACCGGAGGAGGTCGACCAGAAGAGCTCCGCCAGCTCCGCCAGCCAGAAGAGCTCCGCCGCCCGGCGTGGTGAGTTTCCCCCCCCCCGGGTCCTCCTCACCTGTGGCAGGGGTGGCAAGGGGACCTGTGGGGGGATGGGCGACCCCCGAGGCCGTGGCGCGGCGTCGTGTTTGGCGCTGGGCCCGGCGGCGGCCGGCTGGCGGCTGGCGGCTGGCGGCGGGGCCGCGCGGCTGTGAGGCGATCCCCGGGGCCGTGGCGCGGCGTCGTATCTGGCGCCGGGCCCGGCGGCGGGCCGCGCGGCTGTGGGGCGACCCCCTCACGGCGGCGGCGGGTGGCTGGCAGCTGGCGGCTGGCGGCGGGGCCGCGCGGCTGTGAGGTGGGCGTTTCCCGACCGGTGGTGCTGCCGTGCGAGGTTGAGGTCTCCGGATGCCTGGAGTCGGCGGAGACCGGAGGCCGGAGCAGCTGGAGGCCATGGCATTTTGCCCGGCGGCCGGCGGCTGGCGGTGGGTCCGCGCGACTTCGCGGCTGGCGGCCGGCGGTGTGGCCATGCGAGGCCGAAGTTCCTGGGATGGCTGGAGCGGCTGGAGGCTGGCAGCTGGAGGCTGGAGCGGCTGGAGACTGGCGGCGTGGCTATGGGACCGCCGCCGGGGTCGAGACCGTTGTGAGGGCCCCAGCCGAAGTTGGAAGGGCGGCTCGAGCGGCCGAGGGTCGGCCGCCGTGGGCGGAGCCAGGGCGGCCTGGCTGTGGGACTATCGCCGGGGCCGGGGCTGGGGCCTTTGCAGGGGCCCCAGCCGAAGCTGGTGTACGAGCCACGACTCGAGCGGCTAGAGGATGGACGCTGCGGGCAGAACCGAGGCGGCTGGAAGATCATCGACCTCCAGGGCCATGGTGTGGTTCTGGGTCTGGTGCTGGTCCCGGTAGCCCGTGGCGTGACCGGCAGGCGGCCGTTGGAGTTGGAGCTGGGACTGGAGGACCGCTGCCGCGGTTGAAGTTATTCTCCTCCTCTTCGTCCAATCGGTGGTGCGCTGAACGCCCTCAACCTGGACTCGGGCCCCGGCCGGCTAGTTCTCAGCTTGGTCGGGGTCATTTTTATCATCTCCATCATCTTTATCAGAGGACTCAGGCCGGGACGCTATTTTATACCAGAAAAGATCTCTGGGTCCTGAGATATGTCCCCCTATCTCAGCAATGGCCCTCTGCTCTCTCGGAGGCCCATCTTAAGGACGGATTGTGGGATCCGGAGAGATGGTGGGGTTTTAAGTGCGGGAGGGAGGGGTGTCTTAAGAAATTTTTAGTTAGGCTTTTAAGGGGGTTAGGAAGGCCCGGGCGGGAGTTGGGGGACAACTCGCCGGAGGCTGGGTCCAGGCCGGGGGTTGGGCGTGGCCGGGAGAGTCAGAGTCCGGACAGGACCGTATTGAGGATGGGGGGGGTCACCGGGGAGGGTGGAATTAAATCTATTGTTACGGTGAGCGGGAGGGGCAGATTTGGCGGTTATAGGGGGCCATATTCTGTGTTGGGAGCGCGCCCTCGCTGTTTGCTTGCCGTGGCGCGCTCCGACCCCCTTGTCATCTCCCGTTCCCCAGGGGGTCTGAGCAATCGGGCCCTGGGCCTTAGGCTGATGTTGTGTAACGCCAGGTCCGTTGTTAATAAAGCCCCTCTCATCCATGATTTGATTTGTGAGGGGGGCGCGGATCTGGTGGGAGTTACCGAAACCTGGCTGGGCCAGGAGGGGGGAGTCCCTCTGGTGAAGATGTGCCCAGCCGGGTTTCGGGTTTTTCATCGGCCGAGGGCCCAGGGGAGGGGAGGGGGGGTTGCGGTAGTTATTAAGGAGGATCTGTGTCCGAGGGAGGCCACTGTATCTCAGACGACCGGGTGTGAGCTCCTTTTCGTGAAGTTCGGTCCCAAGGTTCAGGTGGGCTTGCTGGTCGCATACCTGGCTCCCTGCTATGCGGCAGCAGCCCTGCTTGAGCTCCTTGAGGTCATAGCTGGCGTGGCGGTTGGGACCCCCAGGCTTATGGTCATGGGGGATTTCAACCTGCCATCTGCTGGCGGTACCTCGGGGATTGCTCAAGAGTTCATGGCTTCCATGACGGCCATGGGCCTGACCCAGTTAATTCGGGACTCTACTTACGTGGGAGGTCATACCTTGGATCTGGTTTTCGTCTCTGATCAGTGGCAGAATGAACTGGGTATGGGGGATATAGTCGTAGAACCCCTGTCATGGTCGGATCACTCGCTCCTGAAGTTCGACTTCCGTTCCACACCCCCTGACCGCAGGGAAGCGGGACCATTAAAATGGTACCGCCCCAGGCGCCTGATGGATCCTGATAGGTTCCTGACGGAGCTTGGGCCATTTCCCAAAGCTCACACACACGACTCGGTTGAGGACTTGGTCGCCACCTGGGATAGGGTGGCTGCTGGGGCCCTCGACCGAGTCGTGCCCTTGCGGCCTCTGACCCGGTGCCGATCCCAAGTGGCTCCTTGGTTTTCTGAGGAGCTAAGGGAGATGAAGCGTCGGAAAAGACGCCTAGAGAGCAGTTGGAGGGCCAGCCGCTCTGGGTCCGACCGAACACTATTACGATCTTATATTAAGACGTATTTAGTGGCGATAAGGATGGCGAGGAGATCTTACCTCTCCACCCTT